>OV656770.1:17282500-18482500 GCA_927399505.1 Luperina testacea | reverse complement strand
GAAAAGTTTATTTATTTTAGCTAGCTAACAGGCTGGTAAATTTACTTTGATAACTTACTTAAATTAAATTTATTTAACAGATTTTAATAAAATAATTTGCTCAAATACACTGTCGCTCATCTTTCTCCTGTGTGGTCTCATAATCATGCCACCATAAGAAAAAAGCCTCTCTACTGGCGCAGAACTAGGCAAGCAGGTATTATATTTCAAGAATAACATCTTTACTGTAGGATATTTATTTAATGATTGCAGGCTGACATCCATGACGCGGGCAAATCTGTGATACCAACCTAAAAAATCTGTATAAATCTGTATTTTCTAATAGACTAGTATTCTAAAGCGATATATTTTATGAAGTCTACCTAAAAAAAAAAAAAAACCGCGTGTTCCGTATTATTTTAATGTCGAATTTAATTAAATTATAATTTAAGTGTAGGTACATCTCAAGACGAAGCTAAACAATACGATACCTACTCATTTTTGTATAGACCGCTCCTTTGAAAATCGAGAAGCACCGGCGCACAGACTGCACAGAGCACAGACTATGTAGTGTTCCCCGGCAGTAAATAAGTGGGAGTACTGATATGCCCTTTGTACACGGTACTTTTTCTTTACGGTACGGCGTACAAACCGCGCCGTTGGAAAAACGTGTGAAAGTGTGCCGAGGTCGTAAATCTGTATAAAATAAGGTCAAATCTGCTATCTGTAATATAATCGGAAAATCTGTATGTATACAGACAAATCTGTAAATATGGCAGCACTGCTACTATTAGCGTTTTCGGGAACGAAAACTCACCGCACGGTAAGGTGACCGAATAATCCCGAATTCATACGAAAAGAGTCGATAATAAACGAAGCTGATCAGACCAAGTTACATAGTGTTTTATTTACAGTGCTCTTTTATTGTAACAAGATTTTAATTGAAGATTGTAACACATTAATTATTAATTCTTCGATGTTTACAAAACTTAGCAAAAAGTATTTTGCATTTTGCAAATACAAAATATGTCCTAAAAGGTATTTCAAATAAAATATAAAATGCTTTTCTAAAAAAAGTATTTAAATACAAAATGGAAATAGGTATTTTGTATTTTGTATTTTGCATTTCAAATACTGTTATTTTTAAAATGTCACATCTCTGTTAATTAGGTACTTCCAAATGTAAACAAATCATAATAAAGAAACGGAGTATAGTTATGTTTATAAGTGGATCCTATAGGTACGTGAAGATTCCTTAATCTCCATAGAAATTGATTGAATAAATAATAATATAATAATAAGTACCGTAGAATCACATTACTTTAGCCCTGGGGAGTAACTTTGGCCCTAACTTGGAAAAAGATTAAACTTCCCGCCACACTGTTATATTGTCAATTTTTGCAAAAATTCACACTATATTCGGTAGATGACAATGTAGGCTCGTCGGTAAAACAGTCATTCATTCTCTAAAGTAACGCGCTTATTGGCTAATGGAGCAGGTTTCGACTTGTCGGTTTTTTACCAAATTGTTACTGTGCAAACTTTCTTCTGGAGCGGATTAATTAGGTAAGTTTGTGACCTAAATTATTTTTCATAGTTTTATCTTGAAAAATTTAATATAGTTTGATTTTTCCGACATAAAATGGTGTTTTCTTTCCTATAGAATTTCGTTTTATTGATATATTTACTCCATATTTGAGAAAACTAGCGATTGGGAAACAAAAAAAATCAGTGGGTCGAAGTATACACGTCCAAAGTAAAACATTGGCCCAAATTTTGACAAAAAAAAAATGTACTAAAACACTGCAACATTTTTCCTTTTTTCACTTATAACGTTTACTTATATCCTCTTTTATATACCGATTTCATCAAAATAGATTAAGAGCTGATTAGACCAGAAACATGGAGCGAAAAAGAAAAAAAAATCAAAATTTGGAACAAAGTAATGCGATTTTACCGGTAGTGTTTTTGTTTTAGCCCAAGAAAATCGTACACCAAATATTGTATATAAAAAGGCTAATACGAAAAACTAAAAATAAATAATAATTAAACTAAAAATGCAAAAACGAACAAAAAGAACTAAATGGAGAAATATTAGAAGAATTTCATTAAACATGCATAGGTATTTCTTTACGCGGAATACAGAATTAATAAGTTATCGTAAACTCTGCGAACTCAACAATAACTTTTTTCTTAAATTCCACGCGGACGAAGTCGCGGGTAACAGCTAGTAGAAAATATATCAGCCTTGCATCCGCCATTCCCTTCTGGAATCGTAGGCAAAAATGGCGACCTACGTGCGGCATGTCTGCGCCTCTGCATATTCTTTGAATTTCGTTTTAGTGTAGCGCGCCACCGCACGCGTTTTACGTAGGACGCTTAGCTCCGCCCACATGCACAAGGTCAGTGAGCCATCTATACACCTTAAGCCGTTGGTTGGTTGTGCGAAGCCGCGGGCGGAAGCTAGTTAGATATACGAGTCGGTATATACGAAATAAAGAACAGTAAAAAAGTATGTAGAATGACTGCCGCGACCACGGCTTAAAGTGCTTTAAAAAAAAAAGGAAGTACGTAAAGATGTAAACCTATTCGATGGAACCGTGCGGATCTTATTTCCTAGCCACAAGTTTCAAAATACTATAATGCCTAAGTATTGCCAGTATTTTTATTTAATGTCGTATTTTTGTCTTCACATTGTATATTTGGGCACTACGTTTACAACCAATACATACATCTGCATAATACTCTTTCGAATAAATGCAAAATCGACCAAACGAAACACTAAATACTCAACTGAAAGACATAAAAACAATTCTACCCTCAAGATTTATCACCCTCCAGGGCTAACATTACAAGCAATGAAACAGGAAACATTAACAGACACTTAATTATGTGTCTTGAACTTACACAATTCAACACATAAAGTGTGACCCTTGGAACAACTTTTGAATTCGGCTCTCAGAGGATCAACGGCCGAATTCATAGACCCAACGGCCGAATTCGGAATAGTTATTGTAAGTCGTAATTTGTTGATTGAGTTTAATTCAATTCTGGATGGAAGTCATTTGAAGTTAGTTTGGGTTAGTTTATTTGTTGATAGAATTTGGACTAAGAGTAGGTGTTCCTATGTTTAAATTACAATTACACTACTGTCAGATAAAAACCAGCCTTGTATATTCTAGTGGTCTGTCATGCTGTTGAGCTGTCAGTGTCAATATTTCATAACAATAATGACACTGACAGTAGTAGTAACACGCTATCAAACGGAATCTGAATCATTTTGAAGCAAATTGCTAATCCATTGCTTCATCAGTTCGAAAAATTCGTCTGCTCAACACGTAAATAACGCAAAGAACGTTGTTGAACTGTCACAATGAAACCGATTCTGATTGATAATGTGCTACGCAATTACCCCGCCGGTTTCTAAACCGGCGGGGCAATTCCAACAACAACAAACATCACAACATCAACATCATCATCGAACATCTATGTTCTGATCGCTTTCAGTTTCATTGGTGAAATACGCCCTTACATAACCAGACTATAATGTTCCCAATGCCGGGACTAAGGCCTCCTCTCTTCGAGAGAGAGTGGACCAATAAATCTACCACGCGAGCCCAGTGCGGGTTGGTAGATGTCACAAATGTCTTCGAATTTTTGCTTCTAGGAAACGCCGGTTTCCCCACGATGTTTTCCTTCACCTTGAGAGCAGTTGTAATAAAATTATTTAAACAAAGTAAAACGCCTGTTTAGGTTTCGGACTCACGATCTACAATTTGTAGGTCGGGGCCACCATTGCTCTCCCTCTCTGAAATTCGCCCTTAGAGGCCGATATTTATGATCTATTCCCATATTGCAAGAGGCGAAACCATATTGGTATTAACAAAGGCGGTTGTAAAGCTTTGTAATTATGGCACTGTGTGTCCAGGATCGTTTATTATGGCTGTCTACGTGGGTGGTCCCAATCTTGCGCAATGGACGTTTACGATAATTTACAAGTATTGTTTGGACTGGTAATTTATTTGTAACCGCCCCGCCCGTATTCAGCACCGTGAGATAGCGCTAATGAAGTATTATTTTAAAATTGAATAATGTTTACAAACTTCAAATACTTTTTCAATAGAAAATAATGTCTCAATGTCAAAGTCGTCAAAATATTGATTTGTAAAGGTGTGTCCAGATCTGGCGAATCCGCCGCTTGCGAACTGCGCACGAGTTGCTCGCGTGCGTTTACAGTTTACGTTTGGTGCGCCGCTCTAGTGCAACTCCGGCAAGGCTCGAGTGGGGCGCGTTTGCAGCGCGCGCTCATCTCGTGCGCACATAGCTTCTTTCGCGTTTGAACTATGAGCCTTTTTTTTTTTCAGGATGGGAAATCATCAAATGACCTCTCCCGCTCTGGGTGGAGCGGAAGGGAGTGTCAGACTCTTACTGACTAAAACCCACCCGTGTTCCTTCCTTAGCCCTTTATGTTCCGGACCAGCGGTAACCCTTTCGGACAATCCCGCTGACTTTCGGACAATCCCGCTGACAACTATGAGCCTCAGTTGTGAATTTGCTTGCGCCGCTCGAGTACGGCGCGTAGCTTGCGCGCGAGCGGCGCGCGGACTGCGCAGGGGCTGCGTACGAACATGACATGCACGCGCGCAGTTCGCAAGCGCGCATTCGCCAGGTCTGGACACACCTTAAAACAGAGGTGTGTAAATACAGGTGTTGTACATAATAATACGGATAACTAAGTTTTGCGTCGAAAAAACAGGAATAAAGTGTATCTTAAATTACACTTGGTATCAGAAATACACTTGTACAGGTAAAATTACACTTGGTAACAGTCTTGGGCAAGACACATGTCAAAAACTGTTTTCTATATACATCTGGCGCCGCTAGTCCAACAAATACTATATATCTATCAGTAATGCCAAAAAATATAAGCACTGTAAAATCTTGTGAATACATTCATAATCAGGTATTTAAATGAACTTCTCTAGAAAGCGATCGATTGCGTCCTATTGATATCACCCATCTATAGGCTAGGTTCAAAATAGTCAAACATGAATGAACCAAAGAATGAACGTGGAATTATGTAGGTACTAAAATAACTTCTGCCCGCGACTTAGTCGTGTGAAATTTCACCCTCGGGGGAGGGTTCAACCTCTTAGGGGTGGAATTTAGAAAAACCCTTTCTCAGTGGATACGTACTCTTCACAAAGAACACACCCTCCAAATTTCATGTCTCTAGGACCAGCGGTTTAGGCTGTGCGTTGATATATCAGTCAGTCAGGACTTTGAGTTTTATATTTATAGACTAGTATTTGGGCGTTGCGCGAGCTGCAAGCAGCTCGCGGGGTCGTGTTTTTGAGGAGTATTTCTTACCCTTGTAAAAAGTATTTGGGCGATGCGCGAGCTGCAAGCAGCTCGCGGGGTCGTGTTTTTGAGGAGTATTTCTTACGATGGGGGGGAGGGGTGAAGGGGGGGAGAGGGGGGAGTTTTGAAAAATGATTTTGACCAACTCTGGGCCCCTTGATATGAATCTGAAAAAAAAAAATTTCCAAGTCTCTTAACTTCCGAGATTTACCTAGAGGGGGGGAGAAGGGGGGCAAGGAGGACAACTTTGAAAAATGGATTTTACTATTCCGAGCCTCCTCTATACGAATCCGTAAAACAACAAAACACGGGACTCTTAGTTTCCGAGATACGATAGGGAGGGGGGAGAGTGGGGTGGAAAAGGGGAGGTTTGGGATTTTTCCCATACTCGTGAGAGTTACTTCTATACGAATCTGTAAAAATATACCCACCTTCCCCTTCACCATCTGGGAGAACAATTATGTCAGTCAGTGAGTCAGTCAGTGAGTGGTAATCGAGCTTTATATAGTATAAATAATAATAACTAGTATTTGGGCGTTGCGCGAGCTGCAAGCAGCTCGCGGGGTCGTGTTTTTGAGGAGTATTTCTTACCCTTGTAAAAAGTATTTGGGCGTTGCGCGAGCTGCAAGCAGCTCGCGGGGTCGTGTTTTTGAGGAGTATTTCTTACCCTTGTAAAATTTTGAGAATTGGACAGTAATCCTTAGCACTTATAGGATTTTGTACGGATTAAAAATGAAGGGGGAGAGAATGGGGGGAATTTTGAAAAATGGTTTTTACTTTTCCGAGCCTCCTCTATACGAATCCGTAAAAAAACAGAACCCAGGTTTCTTAATTTCCGAGATACGATGGGGGGAGGGGTGAAGGGGGGGAGAGTGGGGAGTTTTGAAAAATGATTTTGACCAACTCTGGGCCCCTTGATATGAATCTGAAAAAAAAAATGTTCCAAGTCTCTTAACTTCCGAGATCTACCTAGAGGGGGGGAGAAGGGGGGCAAGGGGGGCAACTTTGAAAAATGGATTTAACTTTTCCGAGCCTCCTCTATACGAATCCGTAAAAAAACAAAACCCAGGATTCCTAATTTCCGAGATACGATGGGGGGAGGGGTGAAGGGGGGGAGAGGGGGGAGTTTTGAAAAATGATTTTGACCAACTCTGGGGCCCTTGATATGAATCTGAAAAAAAAAATGTTCCAAGTCTCTTAACTTCCGAGATCTACCTAGAGGGGGGGGGGGAGAAGGGGGACAAGGGGGCAACTTTGAAAAATGGATTTTACTTTTCCGAGCCTCCTCTATACGAATCCGTAAAACAACAAAACACGGGACTCTTAGTTTCCGAGATACAATAGGGAGGGGGGAGAGTGGGGTGGAAAAGGGGAGGTTTGGGATTTTTCCCATACTCGTGAGAGTTACTTCTATACGAATCTGTAAAAATATACCCACCTCCCCCTTCACCATCTGGGAGAACAATTATGTCAGTCAGTGAGTGAGTGGTAATCGAGCTTTATATAGTATAACGAGCTTTATATAGTATAATGAATTGTATCTATACGAAAGCTATTAAAAGTTTCCATACTTAGTCAAAAAAGCGTAAAATAAACAAATTCTAACAAATTAAGTACATAATGACCTTTTAACTACCCCTGTTTGACATTAATACAAAATCGATTCTACAAGTCACATACTTCAAGTCTCGACAAACTAAAAAAACCTTCATTAAGCACTATCGATTATTACGGTCAATAATCGAATGGTACCTATATTCTGCTACTCGATTTCGCAACAGTTTTTTGCGGTTAGCTCAAGGAATTCTCGTCTGTAATTCGTACGACATAGAATTAATAATGGTGCGACATTGATTTGATCAGCCGCTTATTATGTTGGCGGTTTGTAAATGGGTCGCAGAATCGATATTCATGTAATCGCCTACTCGTTCCCGCCTCGATCCCGTAATATCCGATTGTCGACAAATAAAGTGGGGGTAAATCATTTTTAAATACCTATGTATGTAGTTCGGTTAGTTCTATCGACTCGCTCTTGGATTTGATTTTGCAAATCGAAGGCGGGCGATTCTTTCAATTCAAAATATGGTTTCAATTTTCGAATTTGGAGCCTTGTTCATTTGTTTTGGTTTTTTAATCTTTATGACATTTTCGAAATTAAAAACGTTCAAAATCTAGACGCAGTTTTTTTTTATACTCATCTCAGCGACAATGTCAAAAAATTAACAAACATGTAGGGATTTTAGAGGTATTTTTGCCAGATTGGGACTAAGATCAGACTGTGAGTGTTTTTAAAATTACGAGAATTGCCCCTTTGTTGTGTTGCGGAAATGGTTGACTATTTTTTTAAGTGAGCTATATAAAAATGGTAAGCTTTTCAAGAACCTAAAAAAAATAAGAAGAAAAACCAAAGCCTACATAGGTCTACTATCAATAACAATACTAATAGGTATCTTAATTGGGGGGCTTGAGGCTAAGTAATAACAGCCGCACGGGTCGATCGATCAGGTTAAGCTACGCTTTCCGCGGTTAGTCCGTGGATGGGTGACCGTCTTTACATACCAAGTCCCCTCCGTGCCTCGGAAAGCACGTTAAGCTGTTGGAACCAACGGCGTAACGTGCTGTAACATCTGTCATTCGTTGATCTTTGACAGTCAAAAGCCCGAAAGTCTGACAACCAGTCTTACTAAGGGGTATCGTACTACCCAGTAACTGGGTTGTGGAGGTCAGATAGGCAGTCGCTCCATGTAAAATACTGGTATTCAGCTGCATCCAATATGCTTAGTTGGAAAAAGACTAGGCAGAATGACTAATAGGTATCTTAATTAATTTAATTAACTATTGTTGCCACAAGAAACAAACTCGTCGAAAGCTAACATACTACAACCCCCGAACTACTTAAATTCCAATCAATTGCATCAAATTACATTTTCGATAGTTTGGAACTGTGTAAACTTAGGATAATCAAGCAGTAATTAATATCTGGCGGCTTAACGGCTAACTGCCTTTAGTTAATACAAAGTAAATTGTTCCTTTCCATTAAGCGGGTTTCGAGAATATGTGTGTGTTTGTGAGTTTCATTAAGGGTGTAAGTTGTGTGTGTGAGCGTAAGAGTGTGTGTGTGTTGTTGTTTGTTTGTCTTAATTTGATGGGCGTATTTATTAGTGTCATATTATTATGCAAATATAATGGGATTGTGAACACTGAGTGAATGGTAACATGATGGGACATTACGCAGGTGGCGTAAGAGGCTCATCATCTGCCTAGCCTTTTCCCAACTATGTTGGGGTCGGCTTCCAGTCTAACCGGATGCAGCTGAATACCAGTATTTTACATGGAGCAACTGCCTATCTGACCTCCACAACCCAGTTACTGGGTAATACCCCTTGGTAAGACTGGTTGTCAAACTTTCGGGCTTCTGACTACCCGTAACGACTTTCAAAGATCCAAGAATGACAGCCGGGACCAACGGCTTAACGTGCTTTCCGAGGCACGGAGGGGTCATGGTATGTAAAAATGGTCACCCATCCACAGACCAACCGCGGCAAGCGCAGCTTAACCTGATCGATCGACCTGTGTGGCTGTTATTATTTTGCCACGAGCCCCTCATGTGGCGTAAGAAACTAAACTAATATAAAGTACCGACAAACTGGGTGAACAGGGCGTGCGATTCTCCATACAAATGTATTCCCTTTTTTTCTTCCTGAATAATGCCTCTAGAGCATTATTTTTAATTTTCATAAAATCAAGGTCTGCTGTAAACACGTCCTTGCCATTTCCTTTTTTTAGCAATTAATTAGTAAAGAAAAAATATTATGACCCTCTAAAAATTACAAAAAATGCCCTATTTTTACCGCCGTGATTTGAGGACGACCAGACAAATTAGAAAAGTATTTAACATGAAAAAAAAGATAGGAACTTAAACATAATCTTTCTTAAAATGTTAATGTAAAAAATAATTGAATCGGCACAGTTTTCGGGGAGAAAAAAGGGGAATACGAAACGTCGATCTCGTCAAAATTTTTGTGCTAATTTTGTTTTGAGCTGCAGCTGTCCCCTATCACACACTACGGGGGCAGACTTGAGGTAAGGCGACGGCAATAGTTTCTTCAAATACCTATTTTTCAAATTCCTCGCAGGCCCCGTCTCCTCTTAAAGTTTTGTCCCGATTCGCCCCTGCATCGCTATTCATCCCGTTTGACGGTACTTGTTTGCAAAATATGTGAAAGCTATTTTAACAGATGCCTTTGCCTCTTTTAAATTGAGATAAAAAAAACATATATATCATTCAATTTTGTACATTTCGTAATTAACTGAAAACAACAAAGTGTTGTAAATTGGAAAGGCGCCAAACTAAACTAAAAAATACAAATGGCACACGTGAAAGTGATTTCTCTAAACAAAACAGGAAAGATTTATTCAAAAACACGATAAAAGAAATTCCTTTCAGTAGATAGATGTGTGTGTTTATGTTTGTTAATTCTTCACGCTCAAACAGCTGGACCAATTTTGATAAAATTTTGTATGAAGGTAGCTGACACACTGGATTAACATATAGGTTGCTTTTTATCCCTATATTCCTACGGAATCGAGACTTATGCGTGTGGAACCGCGGGGCGCAGCTAGTAAAGATATAAAAATGAAAATACGCGAACAAAACGAAAAAAATACTTTTTCATTCCATTGCCTTAATATCGTTACACGGAGTATTTTATTTGCCCATATAAAATCACCTTATATTTTATTGGATCATTCCTCTTGCCTGACAGAGCGATGACGTAATATATATTTACTTTGGTAAATGTATTTGTACCCCTTTTGCTTGTGGAAACAATGACTTGAGGAAGGGTGAGAATGAATAGATTTGTTGTCGAAATAATCGTGTGGTTGTAAAGATACTTTGAACATTATTAGAGGGGCCGGTAGGTTAATAATAACAGCCACACAGGTCGATCGATCAGGTTAAGCTACGCTTACCGCGGTCGGTCTGTGAATGGGTGACCATCTTTACTTACCGTGACCCCTCCGTGCCTCGGAAAGCACGTAAAGCCGTTGGTCCCGGCTGTCATTCGTGGATCTTTAACAGTCGTTACGGGTAGTCAGAAGCCCGAAAGTCTGACAACCAGTCTTACCAAGGGGTATCGTATTACACAATAACTGGGTTGTGGAGGTCAGATAGGCAGTCGCTCCATGTAAAATACTGGTATTCAGCTGCATCCTGCATTCAGACTGGAAGCCGACCCCAACATAGTTGGGAAAAGGTTAGGCAGATCATGACTTTGAACATTAATAAGATTATTTATTGGCAACTAATTAAGAGTGGTCAAGTCTCCAGCCAATAAAGTTTGTCTGTTAATTGTGAAAATATTACCTTTTTGTATACCAATTATCAATATATGTATATATTTTTTAATTATGTATTAATTTTGGACCTTAAACACTGGGGTTTATGTATAAACGACGACAAAAGTTAAGTGACATTCAAACGTCAAAAATGTATGGTGTAACAGTCGCTAATCATTATTTAACGTTATACAGCTTTTATGTCAAGTACAAATGTTTTTTTTTTACGAAATATGCGTGCGTATACGAAAAGAGAAATAAAACTTGATTAATATTCAACAAAAATACAAACATCCTTTAAAAAAGTCCCATCGAACTTCCAAAAAGCCTTGTCCTATAAATGTTTACACAATTAACCCTAATTATGAGGGGGCGGGACCGACGTCGACGTCAACGTCGGCGGCACTTTACGACGTCGTTAGAGTTACATCTGACAGGGCGCTTTTAGAGCTGTGACAATAAAAGACCGAATGAACTCTTTGGGCACCCGGTTTGGGGCACCGGGTGACGGCATAGTGGTGGTGGGGTAGCGGTAGAGGTAGCGGGTTACGTTTATTTTAAGTTTGGTTTATATTATGAAGTTCGTCTGAGTTTTGTAAGTAGGTCATGTGTGTAAATTATTGTGGCGTAATGTTTCTAAGGGCGAGTGGAGGGTTTTTTACTTTCTTGAATTTCAATTAGGTTTTCTTCTTCTATTTGTGTTTTGGATCAGGTATTTTAAAGTAGGCATCAAAACAAACGTTTAAAATAAGCCAAGCTATTTTTATTTCTTTTATCAATCATAAGTAGCAAATACAATAAAATTACTATTGCCTTTTCCCAACTATGTTGGGGTCGGCTTACAGTCTAACCGGATGCAGATGAATACCAGTATTTTACATGGAGCGATTGCCTATCTGACCTCCACAACCAAGTTATTGGGTAATACGATACCCCTTGGTAAGTCAAGGGGTATCGTATTACCCAGTAACTCTGTTACGAACAGTCATCACGGGTAGTCAGAAGCCCGAAAGTCTGACAACCAGTCTTAACTGGTTGTCAGACTTTCGGGCTTCTGACTACCCGTAATGACTGTCAAAGATCCACGAATGACAGCCGGGACCAACGGCTTAACGTGCTTTCCGAGCCACGAAGGGGTCACGGTATGTAAAGATAGTCACCCATCCACAGACCAACCGCAGCAAGCGTAGCTTAACCTGATCGATCGACCTGTGCGACTGTTATTACTTATCCTCGGGTAAAATCACTAAGTAATTTATTCAACAACACTCTGCTACATGTTGTATTAATCCCAAAATGATTTATTTTATCAACGCCCACACTCAATAATTCCACTTATACTTATATTTCACCTTTGATATTATCCTCAAATTCCTGTTTATATAAAAATAAACATCATACAATTACAAGAAAACAGTCATGCGAGAAAATAAGGCATCGTAAATAAAAATAAAGGCCATAAAACGCGATCCGCTCTCTCAAGCACTAAGCGATGACTCTAATTGGTTATTGACGAGAGAGAGTGAATCCTTCGGCCCGAGAGTTCTAATGACCGCACCCTAATTTTCATTTATTATTAAAATTTTCGTCCGAAAATTTGTTTTCATAATATCCCTCTAATGTTAATGATTGTTTTTTTGGGTCCTTTGATAACGTTAATGTAGATTCATTTTGAGTTATTTTGTACATAAGTAAGTAGCATATGCGAGCAGTGGTGGCCAAGTGGTAACGGCCGCGACTTACGAGTTGTAGGTCGTAGGTTCGAACCCAGACAGGCGCTTTACTTTGTGTAAATTATTTCATCACCACTGCTCACAAAACGGTGAAGGAAAACATCGTGAGGAAACCGGCATGTCCTAGAACCAAAAATTCGAAGACATGTGACATCTACCAACCCGCACTGGGCCCGCGTGGTGGATTACGGCCCACTCCCTCTCACTGAGACGAGGCCTGTGTCCCAGCAGTGGGAACATTATAGGCTGATGATGAAGTAGCATATGGTGATGGCCTTGTATTAAAATTAGAATATTGTTGGGTTTTGAAAGCAAGTTCAGGTCCGAAATTGTTGCTGTTGTGTGTCAGGTATAGATTTGGTTCTTAATTTATTGAAACAATGCGTCATTTGAATAAATGTGCATTAAAAGCTGCAATATAATTTACTTCTCCGCAAACGAAATTAATACAAACAGATAGATAGCGTCTTTTTAATCGCAACTAATCATAAATAATTACCATTCCATTCATCATTTTTTTTTTTTTCATTTTTTTTCCATTTATCCTTTTTTTTCCATTTTATTAATGGGTCATGTATGAAAATATTAAATTGTCTCGATTTTTTTTCTGCGCTTATGAATAAGCTAATACTATCTACAAAAAAAGTATCAGATTTATCTGATTAGTATTTCCAGAGAAATAAATTAAATTCTGTTAGAGGCGGCCATCGACAGTAACCCACGGATTTTTATTCAATTTCCTTAGCCTACTCAATTAAAAAGTAAAAACTTGTCAATTTGTCATAACATAACCTCACTTTTCACCTCTTGCTTTGTGTTTGTTTGCGATTTTATGGATATATCTTTACGATTACGATACGATTTATCTTTATTTTATTCAAAGCGCGAGGGTCGTCGTAAAGATATATCCATAAAATCGCAAACAAACACAAAGCAAGAGGTGAAAAGTGAGGTTATGTTATGACAAATTGACAAGTTTTTACTTTTTAATTGAGTAGGCTAAGGAAATTGAATAAAAATCCGTGGGTTACTGTCGATGGCCGCCTCTAACAGAATTTAATTTATTTCTCTGGAAATACTAATCAGATAAATCTGATACTTTTTTTGTAGATAGTATTAGCTTATTCATAAGCGCAGAAAAAAAATCGAGACAATTTAATATTTTCATACATGACCCATTACCTATTAATTTTAGTCACTCGTTCCAGGCGCTGAAGATCTCTCACCTGGACATGATTTGGCTTGGGTAAACTGGAAGTCTTTAAACACTCCGGACCCAGGTGGGCCGAAGCAAGGAAAACCTGTTCAGATGGACTTTTCTTAGATGACTCCGCTTTGGAGTGTAAATGTGGTGCTGTTCCACAAGTCCTGTCAGCTGCACGTTACAGGAACTGATGGACGCTGGTGATGGCGCCAAACAATTATTCTGGACTTAGTCCATTTAGATTGCCATCAATATGCTAAGAAGAAGAAAAATTTTAGTCCATTCTGGTGATAAGAACAGATATTTTGTACAATGTTAGTAATCCCTAGTTTGGCCACTTTGAGCACCTAAAGGGCGTAAAGGGACTTTGAACCCTAAACAGAAGCAATAGACTATCACTTTTTATTATAATAGTTGTTATCTCAAACAGCACAGTCTGGACACTACGTTTGAAAATGTAAATTTGAATTAACCACAAAACTCATACGTATAAATTAATTGTACGTAATGAATGAAATTTTACGAAACATTTTTATGCTAAGCCGTCTAGTTTTATATATACCGTTTGTAATACTAAAATAGCATATTATTTACTCTGAACGGTGAAAAGGTTAAATGTGGCACATATATAGTAATGGTAAGAATGTACATTTAAATAGTTGGCCCCTGAAAAAATGATGGTTGGCGACATCAAATAACTGTCGTTTTAAAAGAAAACGTCTAGCATTGGGACTGTAGAAATTAAATAGTAAACATTACCACTGCTCTTAAAACGGTGAAGGAAAACATCGTGAGGAAACCGGCCTGTCGTAGAACCAAAAATTCGAAGACATGTGACATCTACCAGCACTGGGCCCGCGTGGTAGGTTACACCCCACGCCCTCTCAAAGAGAGGAGGCCTGTGTACCAGCAGTGGGAATACTTTAGGCTGATTATGTGGTATGTGTATGTAAAAATTAGAATAAATAAGAAAATTCAGAGATGAACCTCTTATAGATACAATGTTGTGTGCTACGGAACCCTAAAAACAATAAAATCAGAACTTTTCCATACCAAAGAAATTGTGCCTCAATCAGAAACATAACGAATTCGTGCAAAAAATAAAATATGTAATATGCGTATGGGTGAGTTATTTAAACTTGTATATTATCGTCGTTCCCCACAAATTGAGGTACAAAGTATATTTGGGGTAAAACATTTAAGTACATGTCAATACCTGTTTCGTTATATGATTTCCTTTTATGTAAAACATATGCGTATATTTATGTACGCTGACGGTATGTGTCTTGTTTATGCCTCCAAAAATATAGCTGAGGCACAAAAGTGTATTCAGGGTGACTTTGAAAATATTAGCAAATGGGCACACGATAATGGAATTATATTAAATCTTTCAAAAACTAAATGTATGCATATACACTCGCCATTAATCAAACTGCTAAATGTGTTAATGATGAATATCTCACAGTGATAGGACATACACACGAATGTTTGCATAGAAATAAATGTGATTGTAGCTGTGCAAAATTGGAGTACGTAGATAAATTTAGGTTAACAACAGAGAAGAACTTTAACTGGAGATTACACGTGGATGACATTTGTAACAGACTAAGAACGATGCTAAGTAAGTATTACCACTTAAAAAATGTATTGAACAAGCACTTGCCGATTCGCTGATAAGCTGTGGACTCCTTGTGTACGGGCAGACCTTTATTACATGTTTAAGAGATGTTAAAGACATACAAGTAAGACTGATAAAGTTTCTGGTCAGTAAAAATGTTAAAGATAAGTGCAACAAAGAGTATGATAAGTTATTTCCCATCTGTAAAATTATACCCATTGATAAAAGAATAGATTATTTGGTAGGTCTGGAATATTATTATAATGATGAATATAAAGTTAATGTTAAAAATTAGTACATACACGTAGGGTTAGAGAGATCGAACTGGTCCAACCACAGATAACAAACTATTATGGTAAGAGAACATCTAAGTATTTGGTACCCAAAGTGTTTAACAAAATAGATTTATTAAGAGAAAATGTAAAAATTAGCAAAGGATTACTTAAAACGAAATTGAAGAATGCGCCTCTTTTTGTGAACCTCGAATAATTCTTGTTTTGGGGACCTAAAATGCTAAAAAGACCAAGTAATTGCGACCAACTTGGATGTAGGAAGGTTGGTCACAGTTCTAACATAACCTAACCCATTTGGTCGGACTACCTCAGCTTAGTGTGAACAAATGTGAGAAAAGACCAAAATGTTATGAAGAGGCTCAACAATTTAAAAAGGTGTGCATCAATAGAAGTCCAAATATTTTTTAGAGGATCAATTAATTATTTCCCGTTTTTAAATTACTATGCAATCTTTTAAATTGTTTCTACCCCAAATTATTGCACGCGAGTTACGCTCTTGTGGCAATAAATGCCTGAATTAACTTTCCAAAACATTGTTCAACATTTTATTGCCTTTTCGCATGTAGTGTCTTCAAAAGTGTGTAACTAGTGAACTATAAATTAATGTTACAGCACGAATTAGCCTTCAAATTATATATTTTTGCGGGAGTTGCGGTAATTTGATATAATTGACGGCGAAATTGAATATTTCTTGTTGCATGTTTTCAGCTTTTCTTGTTTTTTGTTTTCTAGATGTTTTCAGGCACTATTTTCTTTGTGCCATTTACCTTATTCACTAACATGAAAATTTTAATTGATGTTTTGAACTTTGATAACTACCAATTTTACTTTTATGATAACTATACATATAACGTCCATAACTGAGATACAGAATCACATTTTAATATAAAAATAAAATCAACCAACAAATTTCACAACTGTAACAGTTTAATCAGACGTTACGTTTTACGTTGTCGGCACAACACCCCACTTTTAGCATGAAACACCACTTTACACCCAGCCCAACCATTTTACATACCCCCAACAACAAACTCGCAATACAAATGCAAAAACCCAGTAAAGAAAACTACAAAGGAAATCAACTACATCAAGTCCCCCAATTGTACCCAAAAACGGACAACGACAGATATTTCCTCACTGGAAACAGGTACTTCCCTAACTAATTCAACTACTTATGTATGGCATAGCGTGCACGTATTATATTTTAAGCTATAAATCAATCCGCAAGGTCCCAATGTGTTTATATATTTAGTGCATGTTCTTATTTTTGGGTTCCGTCGTTATATAAAGGGGTAATGGGGTACTTGGGGGGTAATGCATTCGTATTTTAGGGGGGAAATGGCGCGGTTTGGGGTTGATTGGCACGGTTGCAAATGTGTGGTGCTTACGTTGGCAATTTGAGTACAAAGTATGGGGTTTGGGCGATCTATGTATAACAAAATGGATTGGGCTTACTAAAGCAGTTTATTTTACTTTAAAGGAATGGTTGTTTTAGTAGTTTTCTTGAAAAAAAAAAAAATCTCAAAACAATTTGTACTAAGCATAATATTATAATGTATACCATAACCAGCCTATAATGTTCCCACTGCTGGGACACAGGCCTCCTCTCTGTGAGAGGGAGTGGGCCGTAATCCACCACGCGGGCCCAGTGCGGGTTGGTAGATGTCACATGTCTTCGAATTTTTGGATCTAGGATATGTCGGTTTCCTCACGATGTTTTCCTTCATCTTTATATGCTGATTATGGTACACATAACTGGCAAAATATAGGTGTACTATAGACACACCTAGGCCTAACTATTAGGGGATAACAGGCGTGATGATTATAATAATCATTTTATTATCAGGCAACTAAGACCCTAAAAAATACACAAAAATACACAAATAAAATACACAAAATAATCTTATACGATAATAAACTAATACATATTAAAAACCTTAAAACTATGACTATACACGTAACGTACGTACGTTATGTAGGTATAGGTAATATCTATGTCGTCATACCTATACCATAAAAATCCTGAAAAAGATAAAGAAATGTCTAAATCCGAAATAAAAATGTTTGTTGACAATGAATGGCATTCAAAGGGCGAAACCCTGACCTACTCCGAATATATTTTGTTCCCCTATATAGAGTTCGGGTAAACAGTATATAAATTGGGGACAGACAGTTTTAGAACTCCCAAAGTCATGTTTAAGGTAAACAACACCGAGTATCTTTATTATGATTAGTATTCACGTGTTTACTTCTTATATCTATGTAAGAAAATAGGGGGCTCGTGGCTAACTAATAACAGCCGTACGGGTCCATCGATCAGGTTAAGCTACGCTTACCGCGGTTGGTCCGTGGATGTCCATCTTTACATATCAAAACTCCTCCGGTCTTCAGAAAAGTCGGAAAGCACGTTAAGCAGTCGCTCTCGGCTGTCATTTGTCTTTACAGGTCGTCAGAAGCCCGAAAGTCTGATATCTTACCAAGGGTACCGTATTACCTAGTAACTGGGATGTGGAGGTCAGATAGGCAGTCGCTTCATGTAATATACTCGTATTCAGCTGCATCTGGTTAGACTGGAATAGTTGCGTAAAGGATAGGTTAGGCTATTGAAAAAAAAAACAGGTATATTACCGAATATCGCTATAAAGCTTTAATAATTTACTAAGTGCTAATTTTTCAATCGACAGATAATTTTTATTTGTAAAATAAAATTGACGTCTGACAGATTTTGTATGGAAAAACTGTCAAAAATTCAAAACTATTCCTCGGATAAAATTATCTGGCGTTGGAAAAATCAGCCCTTGATATTATTATAATAACGGCGAGTAAAAAAAGGCTCGTCGAAAGAGGAAAAATGTTTCGTGTTTCTTGAAAAATTAATTAAAAAAGGAATACGATTAATTTTGAGTTTGCTGAGAAAAGGAGGCTGTTTAACGTAGGTACAGTAAAGGAAAATTGTGAATTTCTTTTTAAATATGAGAGACTTGTTCGATTCTTTCTAGTTTTATTCGTAAACGTTCGGGTGATTGCGATCAACTTTTGTCACGTTTTAGAAAGTGATTTTCCGTTCAAATCTTTGTGGATATGTAAATAGGTAGTTTAAAAGTATTTTAGTTTATCTTACCGTTGTATTATTTATGCAAGCTTTTGTCTGGAAGAAACATATATATGTATAACAATACATTAATAAGTTACTTTACACGTTAAATTACTCTAAGTCTGTCAGATTACTGCGGTGCTATTCTGTAAAAATCTCACCGTGAAAATTTAGGTGAAGTAAGCGTGGAGTGAGCTGTCAATAGTGCCAATTCCTAGCAAAAACAAACTCACTTCACCTAAGTTTTCACGTTGAGATTTTTACAGAATCGACCGGCTGAAGGCTAATTAATAAAAAAAGACGTTCAAAATCTAGTCGCAAAAATCAATGTCAAAAACTTTTCAAAAATGTAGGGAAATTAGAGGTATTTTTGACAGATTGAGATTAACATCAGACTGTGAACGTTCTTAAACACGGGAATCGCCCTGCTGATTCTATTCTGAATTAGGTACTGCACTTTGTTTTTATCAAATCATCTGATAAACTCAGGATAGAGAGCAATTAATATAAATCATACGACTTAAAAAAAACATGTCCGTAAATGTCTCGATAAAATCGACATTTAGAAAACGAAAACACCGTTCATATTTTTCTTTCTGCAAAACATCGAACGACGCGGTCTACAAGCTAAGTAATTTAATAACTCCTCATCCGTTCAGTTGACGCCTTCAGGGAGCGGGGCCAACTTTACGATTACACTCAAAAGCGTATTATTCCGATCTCG
Source organism: Luperina testacea (assembly GCA_927399505.1). Lineage (NCBI taxonomy): Eukaryota > Metazoa > Arthropoda > Insecta > Lepidoptera > Noctuidae > Luperina > Luperina testacea. Next base: position 18,463,154 of record OV656770.1, on the reverse strand, counting down.
TCGCGAAAGCATTTGATTTATTTATTAGAATAACATGTTCCGAATCTTTAGTTTAGTTGATTACCAATTCAAAATGGCGGTCCGCTGTGACAGTTCGTACTCGATGCCCTGTTTTTATGTGTGTTGTTAATATGCATGTGTACTGATCAAGTTCTGTGATTGGGGATAAATAAAGGCACTAAGGACATTCTGCGAGTGTAAAATTTATGTTAACTTCCGAGCTGACTGTGTATTCGTTAACTAGGTTACGACTTGTGTTGACAATAAAAAGGAAGAAATGCTTTCGGGTGGAGATTATAAACATGTTTTTTCGGAACTCACTCACTTTCTGTTGGGAACTTGCTAAGAGAGATTATATATCTTTTGAACCCTTTTCATAACCGATAGAAAATATATTTTTTCAATATTAAGATCATACATACTTATGATATTTTTTCTTTGCTACAGGAAATCGCGGCAATACTCATCAGTTTCGACAAACACAGCGACTGGCAGTCGAAAGAGGTAAAAATACGGTAAGTGAATCTTTTTACTTCCTTGACAAAAATATCTTCTTTAGAGAGAACGTCTTAGGCCCGATGTCCACCAATTCACCGGGACGGCATGGCAAGGGATTTAGGCGACACGTTATAATATATTTCAATATTAGGGGATTAGTTAATAATAAGTTAGTAAAGGTAAATATCTTTTAAAGGCAAACTGCCACGACATCTCAAAGCGTCAGATTTTGTGGCTACGACCATTCCTCAGTAGTTATTTCCTGTCGAATATTTAATAAATGTTCTCTAAAAATATGTGTTTACGTGCTATTTCGGAGAAACGTTTAAAAAATTGAAAAGTGCTAAGAGATTTAAATGAAATTTCACGTGCAGCCAGCCCGAGGGGAACACGTAAAGGTTTTCAAGGAAACCATTATTATTGTGGTTCAGGTGGGGAAATTGATTCGAGTACAGGTTAGTAGGAGATTAATTTGTAGAATAGAATATTCTTTATTATGTCTTGTACAGTCACGAGCACTAATAATGTCAACACTTTGCAACTTTCAATTGCGATTTTTTCGTGAAATAACGAATGCAACGTTGAAATACGACACTTTACAAACCTATGGGTTCGAAAATACTTTGTTCGTAATAACATAAAATTTTATTCAAAACTAAAGGAGAAAATCGTCTTTGAATAAAGCCATGTGTATACATAGTTATGCTCGTGACTGTACACCATAAATATCAGGTTCAGAATATAAATGTAAAAATTTTACGAGGCGTGACACAATGGGCGGTCTTATCGTTAAAAGCGATCTATTAAAGACAGCCTTTGGATAGATTTAGAAAGAAAGAAGAGGCAATACGGTTGGTAGTCTGTGGTGTATTATTTATATATATACAAAAATACATACATATACAAACCATATAATTATGTGTCTATATAAATAAATAATATATACAATAATAAATAATCATTAAACAAGTGCCAAGAACATAATAAATGACGATTGCATTGTTTGATAACGAATTTATTGGTTGAATGTAATTATTAATTGATTACATGAAACGAAAGGTCAATAGTGGCTGAGTGTTTTGACTGCGTTAATTTAGTTATTTTTAAGTAGCACTTATAAGTCAGTGACTGGTTGCCAGACTTTCAGGTTGTCAGAAGCCCGAAAGTCTGACAACTTGTCTTACCAAGGAGTATCGTATTACCAAATAACTGGGTTGTGGAGGTCAGATAGGCAGTCGCTCCATGTAAGATACTGGTGTTCAGCTGCATCCAGTTAGGCTTGAAGCCGACTCCATTATAGTTGGGAAAAGGTTAGGCAGATGATAATAAGTCAGTGATTTGTACTTAGTGTTACTTTGAATGTATGGTACCTAGTTAAAGTTTATGTTATGTGTTATCCCAATAGTCTTGTTTTGTTATGTAGGTATAGTCTCTTTTATTCATACAGTTAAAATTTTAACCAGTGCGTAAACTGTAACCATTAATTTAGCACATGATTCTAGACAAAAAATCAGGTCTTTCATAGAAAAGTACAATACATAACTACGCGGTCAAAATTTATGGTAGAGCAATATTTTTTTAATTTCATTGCAGAGGGGTTCAGAAGCATCAAACTTATCCTGTATAATATACTATAAATATATGAAATATTTTTAATTATATAATAATATTTTTAATTATATAATTTTTAATTACTTATAATATTTTTAATTATTAATTTTGTCCTGACCACAATTACGTTTGTCATCAGTTGTAAATATCTAAGTTGCATCAGTTTGTAATCTGTGGAAAATGTAGTGGGTTAGTATATTTTGGTAAGTTTAGATATTGTTTTATTTTTATTATACTACTGTTGGTTTTCCTAACAAAACAAAACAAAATGACTTGTAATACTTTTGTTACCTTCATGACTTATGTCTTTTTTTAGCGTGTAGAAAGCAGTCTGAGGGCTGATTAATCCATCGATTTGGTTTGGTTTGATTTGGTTTTGATGATTTCCCATCCTGAAAAAAATGGTCTGACTTTTCCATCGCCAGATAAGTTTTATTCGAGGAATTAAATTGATGTTTAACAGTTTTTGTATGAAATAACTGTCAAAATTTCAAAATTATTCCTAAAAAAATCGGTTGTCTGTAAAGTCGGTTTACGGACGACAGTTTGACGTGACAACGTCATAACAAAACATTAATGAAATTGCCGAACGCGGAGGCCGATTCGGCAGCGTGCGCGGCAGCAACGTTACAGAGCAAGGCCGCGAGGTAACGCTACATGAGTCATGTTTTTTCGTGTGTGCAGCCAGCTTCATCGATTTATTAGACGTTGTCACGTCAATAAAGTTAACAGATGACTGAAAAATCAGCCCTTAATTGCGTAGGCTTAATTTGGCTTCAGTTAACATTATGCTATCAATTCAATAACTCCATCCAAATAATACATACTCAAAGTAAATAAAACATTCATAAACCCACCACCCTCCATCCTCTTTTGTTTACAACACAAACAAACCTTAAATCATCCCCTTATCCCATTTTGGGAGATGCTTGAAAACAAACAAAACTTGCCTCTTTATAATATTAGTACGTCCATGGGACTAGCATTTTTTATTATTGAATGGGCCCATAAAAGCCACCTGATGGTGAGTGGTCATCGTAACTCATCGATAATGCGCGATTCAGCGCTTTAAAGAGCTCCCTGATGCATTGCAGCGCTGAAACTGATTCGGTTCCCATTGAGTGCTTTTGAATTAAATAAAATATGTGTTGGCCTTTGTGATTAACACGAATGAACATTTGTACGTGGGTAGTGAGCTATAGTTCTGGTTGTAGAGTAATTGGGTGCTAACGTTTGAAAGGCTAATTTTAACTGTAGTTCTTCGCTCAATTCAAAGTACGACACAAGACCATGAACTTTTAAAGAAAGTTACAAGAAAGACAACCTTTTCGAGCATGCTTTTTTAAAAAACTTAAATTACAATCGAAATGCAGAATAGAACACAGCTAAAAAGTCTTCGCAAACGAAACGAATTAAACTATCAGTTGAATAACGTGACCGTTACTTTTATACTTTACTCTGTGACGGTACCTAATTTGGCGCCCAACGAGGGACCCGTTCCAACTTGTAACAACTTTAAGCAAATTAAAACTTGGGCCGTGACTACTGCTGGCTCTGTGTGCGCTGTTGAAATATTAACTCTTTATGGGAGCGCAGTGTACAACGGGAGTTGCGGTGGATCCGTGTCGTTACATAAAAATTTAATAATGGTCTTGATACTGGGAAGTTTTTGTACGTGATCAAGTTTAGTTTGGTTATTTAAGGCTGCACCGAGATTTCTGATGTTTTTTTATTCAGAAGTTAGCTAAAGTTTGTCACCGAGGCAGTACTAAACCCGGAACATTGCCATGATAGCGTAATCAGCAGGGCGTTTTATAGCAGTATGGGGTTAGGGAAATTGGGAACCATTCGTTTCACAATATGGTAGTTTAAAATGACCAGCAAAGAATAATTATGCTTGAGGAAGCTACTGGCGTAATTTATGGATGTTTGATGATTTTTTTGATGTATTTAGTCACTTTGGTTACTCCATGCATCGTTTTGCAACAAGCGACATTGAGGCCCAGAGCGGACCCATTTAATAATAGAAACAGTTTCCAGGCAAGAGCAACAGGCAATGGAATAATTGTTCAATATGAGTTTTTTTTTTGAGTATGGAAAATCATCAAATGACCCTCCCGCTCTGGGTGGAGCGGAAGGGAGTGTCAGACTCTTACTGACTAAAACCCACCCGTGTTCTTTCCTTAGCCCTTTATGTTCTGGGCCAGCGGTAACCCTTTCGGACAATCCCGCTGACCCGGCAGGCTTCGGCCCTGTCTGGCCCCTTCACTTGTACGCTGGGAGGGAACGCCCTAGAAGGACATAGAGTGACTTTTAGTGATTTTCTACCTTATTGGTTATCTTCTTCAGAAGAGTCACGTACATAGTACTCGCAACCAGCTTGCATGTATGACCAGATGTATGAACGTAAACAAAGCAAAAGGGGTATTTAAGGATCGACCAGGTAGCGTTCTGTAGTTTCTGCCTACCCCTAATGGGAGGAAGGCATGACTTTATCTATGGACACCAAAGGAGTTAATGCCTATTTAAACTTATGTTTCAAATTAATATTATTTCAAATTAAACAAATACCAACTTTATTTTAATGGTAATTAAGTTGATTTCAGAGTGACTAGCACTATTGAATAATTTATAAAAATGTTTGAAGTTGTAGTGTAAACTGAACTTTATTGTGTAGGATTCAAAGTTATTTTCCATAAACTCATATTTGTTTACATTTTTGGTAAATAAATCGCGAATGCAGATTAAGTAACCAGGATCGGACATAATTGAACTTTAGTAAGAAAACTACGGATGTTTTCGAATCAAATTTCATTTCATTAACAGAAAACAAACAGTTAATTTATCAAATTAAATTTCATTCAAAAACATCTATCGGTTTCTTACTAAACTACAACTATATCCGACGACCCTGGTCACGTATCACTTTTGGTATACACCAAAAGTGATACGTGACCAGGGTCGTCGTGTCAGGTACACATACGTGTATAACTTTACATAAAGCAGTCTAATTGGGCAATTTTAAGAGATTTTAACATAATAGATTCTTCATCAATTAACGTTTAAAAAAATTGTTTAAGTTATAAATATAACTTAAACAATTTTTTTAAACGTTGTGTAAACAGTGAGTAATGATTTATTATTGTTGATTAGCCAAATGGCTAATCAACAATAATAAATCATTACTCACTGTATGTGCTCGATAGATCGAACGACTAAGTTAATAAATTAAGATATTTGGTTAAGTTTCTCATATTTAAGTGATCTATGTATGTTATTTTTGAGAAATAAACTTTAAACTGAACTTGTTTACACCACTTATTACAAAGAACACACCCTCCAAATTTCATGTCTCTAGGACCAGCGGTTTAGGCTGTGCGTTGATATATCAGTCAGTCAGGACTTTGAATTTTATATATCACTAGCTGCGCCCCGCGGTTTCACCGCATAAGTTTCGATTCCGTAGGAATATCGGGATAAAAAGTAGCCTATATGTTAATCCAGGGTTTCAGCTACCGTCATACCAAATTTTATCAAAATTGGTCCACCCGTTTTTGCTTGAAGAAGTAACAAACATATAAACACACACTCACATACCTTTATAATATAAAGGGCTGATTTTTCCATCGCCAGATAACTTTTATTCGAGGAATATAATTGACGTTTAACAGTTTTTGTATGATATAACTGTCAAAATTTCAAAATTATTCCTCGAATAAAGTTATCAGATAATTGAAAAATCAGCCCTTAGTGTGATAGTGTGATTATCACACACATAAGATAATCTATCTCCCTCTAGTTTGCAAGTGTTTCAACTAAAAGTCGGTGTTAATTGAATTTTTTAGCAAGTTACTTCTACCTTCTCGAGAGTGTAAGAAGAGCTTGAAAGTTCATGAAGTCTTTAACCAACTTTTAAAAGTTCTCAGTTTGCATTGTTATAACTTGCACTGTTGTAAAATATTTCAGGTATATTGTTACTTACAATATTAGGGAGTGTTGGTGTTACTTCTAATTTGTTTATTTTGATACTTTAAACTATTATAAAGAAAAGATAGAAAGGAGCTATAAAAAGTAGTAACACATTTATTATAAATATACTGTCAACATTTCGTACCTAATAAATCCGTGTCTCACAAAATAATTCCACTTGAAAACTAATAACAGGCAGCCAATGTACAGATGCCAGCACTTTAAGCTACTACAATCTGTCAAATTTCTTGAATAGATTTTCAACTTTACCGCAATTAGCATTCGGTTTAAAGTTGATTAGGATAATTTGACAGTTTCGGGTAGCTTGATGTGCTGGCGTCTGTACAAGCAGTACGTAACTTTTCTTGTTTGACGTACGAACATAGAGTAACGAAACATACGATTTCAAAATTAATTGCTTAACCTAATTAGTATGATAATTATTGTTGCGCCGATTCTAAATAAATTAGGATAAAGGCAAGGGAATCATCATTCTCTTCCGCACACACATACAGAGGCCATATTACCTAATTACTGTACATACATACATACATGTACAGGGAACACCATGGGATGGAGGAGGCTCCATCCTAATAATGTACCTACTGAATCCATGGTCAGGTTGCGCATCGATGTCTCTGCTACTCATCTGCCTAGCCTTCTCCCAACTATGTTGGGGTCAGCCTCCAGTCTGACCGGATGCAGCTGAATACCGGTATTTTAAATGGAGCGACTGCTGACCTCGATAATCCAGTTACAGTTAATTCGATACTCCTTAGTGAGACTGGTTTTCAGACTTTTGGGCTTCCCGTAACGACTGTCAAAGATCTATGTATGACAGCCAGGACCAACGGCTTAACGTGCTTTCCGAGGCACGGAGGGGTCTCGGTATGTTAAGAGATAATATTTTCGAAAAATAGTGTTACAGCCAAATTAGACCGATTTTAAATTTTCCATAGAAACAGAGATTTCCAGTTATCTTTTTTTTAAATAAGACATTTCGAAAATGTTCTCAACTAACTTTTTAGACCTTTGTATCCTGCTTATGCGTATAAAGTTTCATTAAAATCGGTTCATTCATTTTGAAAAATAAGGCCTTGAAAGTTTGTATGAAATGCCGTACGGCATAAACGCTCTTAAGGTGGTCACCCATCAACCGTTTGCTACTCTGTAAACTAATTAGCTAATATCATCAATTCATCATGTTACCTAATTAGTATGTGTGATAGCTCAGTTTAGTCCAAATATTATTATGACTCATTTCGTTCTTTTCCCTTGTCATACTCATAGATTTATCAAAACCGTTATAATTAACAACCTTTTGTTATCTTTTCTATAACCAGTTACAATCACGTTTAAAAATCCACTGAAAAGGGGTAGCCCGTGATAAACATCCCCGCATTTAATTACTTTACTAATTGTATCCACCATATTATCCGGCTTAAACTTTGAACTTTGCAAGTACTAATGAGACCAAAGCCTGCGTTGTTTTAACTTGGCTTTAGTGAGTTATGTTGTGCTGTGTGGTGTGAGTGTATGTGGGATAACCTAATAATAATATTACCGTTTATTTGGACTCAATTAAATATAGTCTAAATACGATTTTATTCCTAAGAACTAGGATACAATTAATGTAAGTGAGTTGACGAAAACTATATGAACTCCTGAATTCTAAACTAGGAAAAAACCTGTATCTTGGAAATCAGTGCTCTTTCGTGGTAGATTAGGTGGAAAAGCTTACAAATCACACACATGACAATTCCAAAATTAATTGACTTAGGAGGTACTTAAGAATATGTTTAGGTTAAGGTATTTATGTATGGGACTGCGTCGCCTGAAATAATAGTACATTACTTCAGAGGGAAGAAAGTGACAGTTCTCGTGGCGCAAACCATTTGAGGTATGGAACTGTACTTTATCCTGAGGGATGTATAGTGCTTTTTATTACACCTACGAGGAAAATTATGGACATATAAGTATTGTTGTATCTGCATTCAGATTTTTCCGGCAACAGATTATCAACAATTTCTTGGGCCGTCTCTAATAGTTCTGGCGGTGTGTTAGGGATAACATCATCACTGTCGCTCGAAGTATCCATATTTTACAAAAAACACAAAGATAAATGTGTTTTTGCGAAAATGCGCGGGCTTTTCCATTTTTTATTCGCCCGTTTCTGGAGTAGGCTAAGATCATAAGGTCATGCAGCCACTTCTTCCATGATTCCACGCGTTTTATATACAAAAATAATTTCGTTTTTAATTTTCTGTATGCACCAAGGAGGTTGGTAACTGATAAAAAAAAAACTGTATGTGGCCAGTAACAATTTACTTGAAATTTAATTAGTAGACAGTTAAAATCTCTTGGCAGTATGACTGCTGACAAATTAAAAAAAAGAAAAACCGGGTATGTAATGGAATTTCATACATTTTTCCCACCCTTGGGTCGAAAGGATTTTCATACAAACTTCCATACCTTGGGATGAAAGGATTTGAAGGGCGGGATAAAGGCGTTTCTTCCCTCTAATTGGTATAATTAGTATGTATTTTCAGAGCAGGTGTGATAAAAATAAATAAACTAAGTTGGAGTATAAGTAAATGCAGTTGGATTATTCCTATTCCTATTTAGCCCTAGAGTGATTAATAAATTAAGGAGGACCCCAAAAAAAACTCCTGATTTTTTTTTGATAACCGACGGTTAGTTTCTACGCTTGGCGATCTAGAATCCTGTGCTGAATTCATGATTTCAGACCCTACCCTCCTAATGGTACCCTGTCTTAAACAAGCCTGATCTTCAATTTTAAAATCAAACTACGTCTTCAGGAAAGCCAGTTCTATTCTCTAAACTATAAATCTTCAACTGTCAATGCACAAGAACTTCTGTAGGTAGATCTATTCCGGTGTCGAAAACATAAGCTGTGGTTATAAATCATGAATCAGTTGGAGTATTATCTTATCGGAGCTATCTTTCATAATGGTATAGTTTCTAGGTCTATTAATTACGCAACTATTAACTTACTAAGTTGTAATAGCAACAAACATATTGAGAAAATTATCTTGATAAACCATGGATTCAGTAGGTACATTATTAGGATGGAGCCTCCTCCATCCCATGGTGTTCCCTGTACATGTATGTATGTATGTACAGTAATTAGGTAATATGGCCTCTGTATGTGTGTGCGGAAGAGAATGATGATTCCCTTGCCTTTATCCTAATTTATTTAGAATCGGCGCAACAATATCATACTAATTTTTCAAGTAATAACACACGCACACGCGCGCGCGCGTATTTTTTTGTTACCTACCTATGTTTTACAAATAAAAAAGGATTTGATTTGATTTTTTTGATTTGACACACACACGCACACACACACGCACACACACACGCACACACCCCCCCACACACACGCACACACACTTCGCACGCAAACTTCGTGTGCGTTAGTTTGTTAGTTTTTTTAGTGTAATTATAATGTTGTATATTGTATTTATAGTATTTTTAAGTTATATTAATATTGTATTGTGTGTAGTATGTGTTTTATATGGGACTTGATGCCTGAAACAAATGGATAAATAAATAAATAATAATAAGCGAGGTTCAGTTTATTGGTATTTTTGTATTTGAATGATTGAAACTTTAAGAATTATCACATACTAGGCTCTGCTCGCGACTTCGTTCGCGTGGAAGTCGTAACTAGTCGTAAGGTACACAATGCCAATACTAAAATAACAGTCAAAATTTTGTAAAAGTCCCCGTCGCTAATACTTCGTTTTTGCTTAGCGTTCTTTTTGACTTTTAATCTTTTTGCTCGGCTCCTAAGGGCCCTAGCGTGATGTTAACTATAGCCTACAGTCTTTATGAATTGGGCTGTCAAATTCGAAAATAATTTTTCAAATTCGAATGGTTATTCCAGAGATTAGCGCCTTCAAACAAACTCTTCAGCTTAATTACTAATATTGATTGTTTGAAAAATAAGAAAGAATGATTAATAGGTTTATTTGTCACAGAAACACATGCATGCAATAATATAATTAATTCTTATGATAAGGAAAAATAAAACAAAATATATTTCTATAATTACGAGCATAAAGCAGAACCTAGTCGATAAGGACAATATCAGATCGAATTTGGTTTGCCATGGGGAAAAAGTCTAAGTAGGTCATAAGACATAGACTTTTTCATACTTCCGAATCTAGAATATTCATCTACTTAGGTACATATTGATATATACCTACTATGCAATAGGCTACAGCCATTTAGAATGGGTAATGCGTTTAATATCTTCCTCCTTTTGCTCTTCCAGTCTATTGCGTGTCTTCATGATCTAATTCACGTTCTGGTAGCACTTTAGACGATTATCTTGCCTTACCATATTTTCAATTACCTATAACGCTTTTCTTCATAACTTCGTTGCCATCATTACTTCTATCATAACCATATGCGCTGTCAATCTTTTCTCTAGACTATATGATTTATTTGTTATAACCAAACCGATTAGCCCATTACCCAGTGTCCCATACCAATAAATCTATCAAGAGCATTAAATTATCCGGAGTAATGGCTGCGAAATGATCTGTCATGGCGGCGCTGCATTTGTCGACATATTGAGCTCGAATAATTCCGGATCGAGTCAATATGAGGCAGTACAATTAAATCATTCTCTGTTTGAATGGAATGAAGTGATTGAGGTGTGGAGTTGTTTTGTTTATTTGTTGGTTTAAATAATTATTTGTTGGTTTAATTTAGTTCGGTCTTTTTTGACTCTTAGGTTTTTTGGGTGGTATTTCGTCGTGATTGCTGGTTTGGTGCAGTGGATGAGCAATTGAGTTGTGATGGCCAATTCCTATATATAAAAGTGTTCAAAATCTAGATGCAATCTCATTTCAGCTATAATCAATGTCAAAGATTTGTCAAAAATTTAGAAAATTCTGAAATTATAATGCGACTGTTGTTGGTTGAAAATACGGGAATAGCTGAGTTTCGATGCTCGTACGGAATAATTATTTGTGTCATCATTTCAGCCGAAAGACGTCCACTTCTGGACAGGCCTCCCCTAATTATCGTAACTTCGACCGATTCTATGCTTCTGGCACCTATCGGTTTCCTGCGGGCACAGGCACTAGCCACCACCTAGAGAAGGCCGCAGGAATTCGTAGTGAAGGCCTTCCAACGCTACGTGTTCCGGTACGCGGCAGAACCTTTCGGCCTTATCGGCCATCTGTTCTGTGAGCAATGTGCCCTGCTCACTGCCACTTAAGTTTGGTAATTCTTCGGGCTAAATTAGTTCCGGTAGTAACTGTTTACTTTTGCATATAAGATTTCATCTCACACTTGTAAAGATAACGCGTTTCACCGACGCGACGCGCGCCTCAACTTCGTCTTAAGATTTGTCTTTTTTCGTTTTGTTTACGTGTAGACGAAGTCGAGGCATCGGTGAAACGCGTTATCTTTACAGGCGTCTGTAGACGGCGGCAAGCAATTACCATCAGCAGGGCCAATATACGTAAACCTTTTTCTTCCCATATTACTTTTACACAAAAAGAAAGAAAAATGGTACCAGAAGTTCAACAAACAGAAATCAAGGTCAAAAACTAACACCTAACTAATGAATTATTAAATTGAAAACTGCTCAAACAACCAATCGAAACTAAAAACTACACTGATTATTCCGAAGCGGAGAGTTATACCCCCGTACCACGAACACACAACGGTAAAGTATTGTCGTAAATAAATGTTACGACTTTTACGAGTGCAATAAAGTTGGGCATGAGAAACATCCAATAACGGCCATCGTCACGATACTTAATAGTTTTTATTTGGAAATTAATAACTGCGTAGGATAATCGGCAGAAGGTTGAATTTCGCGTGGTGAGCTATTGACACAGAAATGGGGCGTGGATTGCAGCCAAGTGTGCAGAAATGTGTTCACTTAAGGTGGAAGCGCTAAGGTAGCCCGCGAAATTCAAATTTTCTTACGTTTTTTGCAATTTGGTGGTCAGCATTAAGTTGTACGTTGATTAATATATGAATCGCGGCCGTAAGAAATATGTGTTTACAGAATTATAATCATTAAAGTCATCAACACAACTCTCTAAGACCACGTAAGTCCCAAGAATAACTATTTCATGAAATCATCATTCTTTGGACTTACGTGGTCTTAGAGAGTTGTGTTGATGACTTTAATCATTATAATTCTGTAAACACATATTTCTTACGGCCGCGATTCATATATTAATCAACGTACAACTTAATACTGGCCAGCAAATTCCAAAAAACCTAAATAAAAATGAATTTCGCGGGCTACACTGGCGCTTTCACCTTAAGGGGGAAGCGCTAAGGTAGCCCGCGAAATTCAAATTTTCTTACGTTTTTGTGCAATTTGCTGGTTAGTATTAAGTTGTACGTCGATCATAATATGATTGCGGCCATAACAAATATGTATTTACAGAATTATAATCATCAAACTCATCAACACAACTCTCTAAGACCACGTAACTCCAAAAAATGATGATTTCATGAAACAGTTATTGTGTGTGTGTTTTGTGTGTGTTGTGTTTGTTGTGTCGTTGTGTGTCATCTGTGTCATGTGTGTGTGTGATAATCATCATCATGTGTGTCTTGTGTGTGTGTGTGTGTTCATGTGTTAAATTCTTGTTTACAGTTTGCGTGTCGATGTCTCTGCGAGCCTGTACCACATCATGTTTCTATTTCTATTTATGCCTGAAACAAAGCTTAACTTACAAGCAGGAGTGACTTACTGACTAGATTATAAGATTACTTATAAGCTGTGTGAAGTGTGCCTACTGCCATTTCTTGTATAACGTGATACCGGGTATAAATAATTACTTTATAGACCATGCTGTAATTTTTTGAAATGTGGCTCGGGGTGAAGGGAATTTTATTGTTTCCGTGATTAAATTAGTTAGAGGAAAGAACTCTACGTTGCTCTTGGTACGTAAAAATAAAATAAAACCCGCTAAGCAAAGTATTCTTTGGTCATCCTGCTGCCTTTTGGAGTCGGATTGTTTTTCGAATGTGTTGCACAATAACTGCAACACATTCGAAAAACAATCCCTATCTGCCTGGACAGGTCCTCTCAATCTGTGTGGCTCGTTCCTCAAAAGGCCATCTCAGACATCGATCTACATTGTCTTCATATAACCTAACCAAGATTATGTCTGGACTTTAAAAGAGACTGTGACCTCTGAGTTTGTTTCGGCCTTTCTTTTCAGATAGGAAACGTCGACCTCATCTAGTTTTAAATAAACATGATTGACGTTTAAAAGTGTTTGTACACACAGCTTCATTAAGTGATTACCCCTCCAAAAGACATGTGCGTTCAAATCCGTGATAGGCCCAAGTTGGTTTTTGTATTTTGCAAAAACATTTTATTTTAATTAATTTATTGTTTTAGTGAATAAATAAGCTTAAGATAATATTTATTTTATAAAATTCTGTTTTTATTATTGTTTTTTTCAATAAAACGTTAATACTTTTATTATTGCGAAAACGACAAGCAATAAATAGGGTTAACATTTACGAGCATTTCATTCATCGTCTAAATAGACTAGAGGTTTCAAGACCGCTTGCCGTGCCTATGAGTGGGAGTTCAAATCATAGGCACGAAATGTGCTTTTTGTTCATTATAATTATTATTTTAATATATTTTTCTATTTTGTTTTAGTAATTATTTATAAAGAATTTTAAAATAAAGAAAAATAAAATACCTTAATAATCATATAATAATATTTATTATTGCTATTATTTAACAAAACTATGATCTTATTTTACAACAAAGATTTATTTTGATTTGATAATTTTATTTACAGTTATCATAATATACTATTTTACCAACTGACACAATTGGGTTCCTAGACAAGTAGCATCCTATTAACGTAACCGATAAAATAGTAAGCGGTAGAAATATTTTAGATTGACATAACCTAACGAAATGTCACGTGACCTGTCATGCCGTCTCAGTATACAAATTTGACATTTGACAGTCTGACAAGTGACATCGAAAGAGACAAGTTTTGAAGCATTTGCAACTTGTCTAGGAACTAGAAGTTAGTTTGGCAGGATTACAATCATGAGCATAATAAGTGAATAAACATGTTATCAATAGATAATCAATTAACATCTCTTATTAGCTCATGATGTCTACTTAGAATATTTTGCTATACAAAGTAAAATAGTGGAATCAAATGAGTTAAATGTCTTCGTTGTTTATTTTGTTGTCATACTTAATTAATATAACTGCTTTTTCTGGTTCTCTTCGATGTTCTTCTGTTAGACATATTTTGCAGGTCGATAACTGTGAATGTTCGCTGCGTGTAAATGTCTTCGAACCGTGGACAGAGATATTCCAAGCCGTTGCGAACTGTAACGAGTGGATGTAAACGGCGGTGTAGTGTGAACCTTAACAATATCCCGATTATGTTCAGATTGGTCCGTATAGATCCCAGTAGTTCTCCGACCCATGGACATTGTCTTAACATCGCCGGTTTCTTGAAATCTGCGCACCCATAAGCGCACCGTTTGTCTCTGTATAGAAAAACATGGTTTTAAATAAGTTATTAAATACCACACACAAGATACCGCAAATAGCTCAACAAGAAAAAAATCGGAGAACACAATTAATATTATAATGAACTTACTGCTATGCCAAGCTGTCTCGCAATTCCTTTTATGCTCACATTTTGTTCACACAGAACAACTACAATTTTAGTTCTCATAAAATCATAAATCATTTTAAAAATTAATGGATAAATCGTAGTCGTTTACTCTTCGCCGTTATAAGTGAACGTATACATCAAACGTTGTAGTTATAACTTGAGGGTATAGATTAATTTTATAAAAACAACGTAAGTAAGTAAAATTAATGGATACCCTCAAATTATAACATCTATCGATTAGACATCCCCACCTAAAGATAAAATGACTCAGACCATAGTAGATAACAATTTCAACGCAATTCATATGGGCTCGCTGGCTAGTTCGTCAAACTGCCGGTATGAGTATGACGACGTTCGGTGATGCGATGGTTCGAATCTGAGTCGAAACAATGTGGGTTCTTTTTGAAGTACTCTTTAGATTATTTATAAGGAATTTAATGTATAACATTTTAAAACTTGAAGGGTTAGCACATACTGACGCTGTCTGTACAAACCTACTTACAAAAACAAAATCATTTATCATTTTGACATTTCAACAAATTACTAATTTTTTAAACAATATGAAGCAATAGACTTTATTGTATTATACATTTATTATGCTGTTCGAAATTGTTTGAAGAATGAACGACGGACACAAAGTTAATGAAAACGCGCTGAAGTAAGTCGAGACACTTTTATTCTTTAGAAACGCGAATTTTCAGGCTGAAAGTGTTTTCAAGGTACCTAGATTGTTAAATAAAGACATATATTTTATTATTGCCTTTATGTGCACAGGTAAGTGTTTGATTACCTGCAGATTTTTATGAAAAATATATTTTACTACTATAATAAAAAGTCCTCGTTAAAACTTGAAATACAGTATTATTTCATTTTAAAGTAGGCAGGTTATCGTATATTTCTAGTGGTATTATACTAGAAAAGGTAGGAACGTTTTTTAGCCCAAATAAAAAGAAATGTTAACAAATGCTGAAGCAACGCGGAAATAAATTAAGAATTATGTTAACCCATTTAAAGTTAGCCAAAATTTTTAATAGCACGCGATTATAACCACTAATAAAACCCAAAGTTCAACTTAGAATACTTACATCTGTATAATACATTACGGTGAAGTTGTTGTACTTATACAAGAACTTGAGCAATTTTACATTTCTGAGGCGGAAACTTTTTTATAGAAATTCAAAGATGGCGTCGGTTACGATGATTTATTAAAAACTCGCGCCAAACGGGAATTTTTCGCGGTTGAAAAAAAAAAAGTTTTCGCTAAGTTTGTGACCTAAACGGCTTTGTACAGAATGTTCGTCGTAAATCTTGGGCCGTATCACTTTTATAGTATGACTGATTATTCCGACCGTCAGTAGTTGAGTGTTTATTTATTTATTAGGTTTGTTAAATGTTGCAAGGGTAAAAAAAATGGAGTTTTTGGTAGAATCTATATAAATAAAATTCAAAGTCCTGACTGACTGATATATCAACGCACAGCCTAAACCGCTGGTCCTAGAGACAAGACATTTGGAGGGTGCGTTCTTAGTGAAGAGTAGGTATCCACTAAGAAAGGGTTTTTCGACATTCCACCCCTTTAAGGGTGAAAATTCGGGAGACGAAGTCGTGGACAGAAGCTAGTTAAATATAAATATGAAAAATTGTGACATATAACTATGATACATTTGCTTCATTAGGAGTAGGTATCTATTTTTATTTGGTACAAAATACATATATTTCCACGGTTTCCAACAGGTTCACATTTAAAGTGAAAGCTCGAGAACACTTACACAAGAAGTTGGCAGATTCGTCTCAGAATTAAGTTGTTGTAGGTTTCCTTGTTTATCTCTCATAACTTTTTCTTTTGCTTTGTTTTATATATATTTTATATGTAGGAGGTATATAAATAAAAATAAATAAAATAAAAAAATAAAAAAGCCTTTTATTTCATGCATAAAATAAGATTAACAATTGTAGATTGATTCAATTTCATAAATATTATTGTTTAGTTTTCATTTTCATTATTGCAATCAAAAAATGTATTATTTAACTTAACAATGTCAATATAATGTACAAAATTGCAATATAATATTAATTAATTAAAAGTATTTTTTTTTTAATATATTTTAAATAAGAATTCAATATTAATATTCATTAAATAATAAAAAATAAATTTGATTTTTATAAATAGATTTAAAAAGGAGGTATATATGTAGGATTTATTCTTATATTTTACTTATAAAAATTTTCTATTTGTTTTTTTGCTATTGCACCTACTGAATGTTGTTTCTGCATCACCCTAAGGTAGACTGGTAGAAAATGCCCAAGGCATTAAGTCTGCCAAGTTTAATAAATAAATAAATAAATATTTTCGACTAAGGTCGTGCACAGACCTCAATCAAGACTATCTTTAGACAGACTATTGCTCTTTGAATACAACTGTGGCAAAAAGGCAAACGTGTGTGGGAACGTCGGGACACGCCCTAGAAGGACATATGTAAATAGTGATGTCATTGGTGATGTTCTTTTGAAGGGTCAGGTGCGGAGTACTCGCAACCGGCGTGCGTGTATGACTCGTATGAAAGTAAACAAATTAAAAGGAGTTAGGATCGTAACAGGTGGCGTTCTGTAGTTTCTGCCTACCCCCATGGGGAGAATGTGTCAGTTTATGTAATCTGCATTCGCGACTTATTTGGCAAAAATGTAAACAAATATGAGTTTATGGAAAAATAACCTTAAATCCTACACAATAAAGTTCAGTTCACGCTACAACTTAAAAAAAATTATAGCTTTTTCAATAGTGCTGGTCACTCTGAAATCAACTTAAATACCATTAAAATAAAGTTGATATTTGTTTAACTTGAAATAGTATTAATTTGAAACTTAAGTTTAAATAGATTTTAGGTATTTGCTTTCTTTGTTAAATACGTCCCTGACTACCTATGTTACGTCACCCATGGGGACACTTGCAGAACTAAACTCTTAACCACACGGCAGCAAGTGCCGGCGTAAGAAACACATAAAGTACTTAAATAGACTTAAACTTAATTGCCTAACAATTCACTAGAAAGAGCGCGACATTTTCAGTAGCAAGATAGATGGATCTAGATGTTATTAGAGTCTAGACCTATTGGGGAAAGCCCCACTGCATGGCAAAGTGTGGTTTGATATACAGGGTGAATTTTGAATTTTGTGGTTTTGATATACAGGATGAACCCGTTGATTTTAATAAAAAACACACTGTATTATTAAACCATTCGATAGTGTCGCTAATAAGGATCGAATTCTGGGAAGTAATGACATAGGGCAAACTAAATAAAAGAGCTCATTTTTAACAAAATACTTTTTTTATTTTTCTTATGTTACCTACATATTAAAACTTAACTGATTAATTGTTTAAAGTGACGATACATTCAGCATTACAATATTATTGATTCCATAGGAATATTTTCCAAAGATCGTAATAAAATTTTGAATTTAGAACATAATGTTGTGAAGATGACTGCGCTGCGGGTGTGTAGTACTCGTAATAAAAATATTGAGCATCATTTCGAACAAGATACAGGCAATGTACTTAGCTGTGAATTCTTTAAAATATGAAGCAGTTTATTAAAATCCAACATTATCCATAAGTTTGCCGTAAGTATGTCATTACTTCCCAGAATTTGATCCTTAATACGGACACTATCAAATGGTGTAATAATACAGTGTGTGTTTTTTTAATCAAAATCAACGGGTTCGATTCCTGGATAGAAATATTGATTTTTCAAAAATTCAATGATGCAGTTTTAGTTTTCATCAAAATCGAGCCCGAGACTTCTTTGAGTACTTTTCGCTATTCCTCATAGTTTCGAATTTGGTCATCCACGTCCACTTGAAAAATTCAACCTATAAAGAGGTAATGAATGTTGGCCTCCATTTGCCCAATGTGTGGGGTATTTTCAAACCATTATAAGTTCCATTAAGGTTAGTCGATTGATTTGAAGATTTATTTAAAGAGGTATTAAATTGAAAAAGTCACATTTGGTAGGTACCCGCTACCGGCGACAGCCGCAAGAGGCCGCAGCGCAACGCATTTTCATGCAAAAATTTTACATACAAAAATATATGAAAATAATGCGATGTGGCGTGGCCCGCCTTTGTCTGCGTTAGCCTTTACTCGTTACGTTCATCATGATTGATTAAAAATAAAACCATACAAGAAACTTAATAGCAACGTATCTACCTATTATTACTTTCCTGGAAAATCTCTCTAGTCATGTCAAACAGTTACAATAAGAACGAGTAAACTGAAGTACGAAATCAAAACCGAAATTCTCGCACCTAAATCGATACGCAATCGACCTAACTCATTTTATCCCTAATTAGTGCCACATCATTAGCCAACACGAGCCAAAACACGCGTAAATTACATTCAAACGAATAGCCGGCGCCAATTAACATGACCGGTGTAATTCTCGATTAAATCACTCGATTCGCGAATCGATACTGGCACAGTATTTATCGATGCGATTAGTTTGATCGAGATAGAAGACTCGAATTAGCACTGACGGATGAGTGCCGATCCGATTGGGGAGCGTGTGAAGTTCTGGCTATTCTGAAAGGTTTGCCGCCATTTATTTGAAGTAAGTCTGGCGATTTTACTGAGTAATTGGCGCTTCAGTCCCTGTAGTGTGGCGCTGTTTTATGTATGTGTTCTGGATGAGATGGGGTTGTAAATTAAGTGTTGATGAAGCTTATTTGAAAGAAACTCTATAAAGGATACTAACGTAAGTTAGAGGTTTTTAATTTCATGTAGATTTAATTTGCGCTTTTATTTAAGGCGACTGACATGACCTAAAGCGCGGTTTTTGTCGGATTGCATAGAAAAGAAAGAGAAGCGCAATCACACAACGCTGGCAATTTATTGCAAAATATGAAGTAATTATCTATTTACAAAAAATCTATTGTTTGGACTAAAAATTAAAACATCGCTTTAGTATGTTGCTTGTAGAATAATCTGACAAAACATCACAATTATTGTATGTATATTAGTATGGTTTTTATTGTAAAAAGCAAGTTTTTAGAGGTATCTTCATGATTTTTTTCTATCGTATCAAATTAGTTGTATTATGTTTTCAACACACTATCCTCCTGAAGAATATCATATATTTTTCTGATTTTGTTTACTTTAGTCGATCATATACTTTTATTGTTTCTATAACTTGCGTTTTTATGTTTAGGTCCTGTTAACAACTTACTCGTAGCTTCGTGGAAGTCATGGGGAGAGGTCTTTTTCCCAGCAGTGGGATAATGCAGGTTAACAGTACCTAACTTAGATTTTCTTTTATGCCTAAACTATCGTTAGTCGTAAACATTAGGGATCTGAAAGGTTTGCCGCCATTTATTTGATACGCCATATTCAAATTAAGTGTTGATGAAGCTTATTTGGTTTGTGAATGTGATGAAGAATGGTAAGGACTTGAGTAAGAATGTTTAAGTCTCAAGTTTAGAACTTGAGTAAGAAATTTTACTAGTTTAAACTAGTAAAATTTCTTTTCGGACAATCCTCCTTACATCTTGTTTAAAATCCTTTCAAACTCAACAAACAGATTCCTTTCAAGAATCTATCAACGCAAGCACATAGACTCACGGAATAAATCCCCCAGTTGCATTAGTCAGTCGGTATTTTTTAATTGAGACCGGATCGATTCCTCGCTGACTGCAACGTCGACACCATTTGCTTTTATAATTTTGACACACTTCCAATCCACGGAACGATATCGGATCTGTCAATTAAAATTTCAATTTACATGTCGAGAGGACTCGGATACGATCATCGTCATTCCGCTTAAGTTTTAAGTCAATTAAGAGGAATATGTTTTAAGTAAGTCATGTCTTTATTGATCGTGTCAGCATGAAAATGTTGACGGTTGAAGTTTTTAATGAATGAACGGAATATTTTTATTATTTATTTATTTAAGGATTTCCAACGAGATACATTACAATTATCTTTTACCATTATAGAACTTGCATACTATACATTATTATGTAATGCACACTCAATTACAGGTAACCACATCTTATTATCGAGTACACATACTCTGAATACATAATTAAATTATAAATACATAAAAAACATTATACCTACATGGAGATTTTCATGCTATTATAAAAGATAAAAACTACATTTATACAATACTATAAAACAAAGCAGTTAAAATAAAAAAAAATAATTAGGTAATAGGTAATACGGGCTGGTGTTCGCAACTCCACGTCAATGCGCGTATTTTGCGATTAAAAATAATTCTTAGTTAAAAATTAAATTTAAAATGAAATTTAAATGAAATTTTTTAATTATTAGAATGATGTAAAATGTCCTCTAACTGAAAGTACTTATATAGTTTATTTTATTATATCGTAAACACGGAGTATGTATTAAAGTAAAATGTAAAGTACCACAGACTGTGTACTTTATAATAAAAAAATCTATAATAAAGCTGAAGAGTCGTTAATCTCTGGAACTACCAGTCGGATTTTATTAAGCCTTAATTCTTGAGGACGGTTATAGGCTATTTAACATTACGCTCAGACCCATAGTAACCCAACAAACAGAAAAAAAAGTCAAAGAGAACGTTTAGGGGAAACGAAATAATAGCGCGGACAGGCGATGCGATGCGATGGGGTGAGACGGGAACAAGAAATTTCATGCGGACGAATTGGCGGGCAGAAATTAGTAATATTATATTTTAGCTACTGTTATCGACACTTACAATAACAGTATTTTTTTCTTGTGGAAAAAACACGACTGCCTTATTTACTTTATATAGACAAGTGGTGGGTAGGACTTATGTTTATTTTCAACACAAAAGAAACATTAAATTGGATATAGTTCAACCACTTTTCTAAGAATAACATGTCTAAAACAATAACAGAGACGATATCATCTGTCCGACGTCAAACATGACTTCATTTCGCTCTCCCCACGTCAATATCGTGTTCACATAAAACGTTAACTTTCCACCCTTAGAAAATATCCTTTGTCCGTGTCCACATTAAGCGGAGTCAGCACTCCGCAGTCAATAAAGCTAGTCTACACGCACTGAAACAAAATATTGTCGTTCACGGGGACGCTGTTCAGTATTCGACAAACACTCGATTCCCGACGGTCGGGCTAAGCGGATATTTTCCGGGATTAGTCGCGGGATCCCAGATCAAACCGATTTTTAATATCACCCGACGTTTTAATGGAATTTATGTTATTGGCTACGTATTTTTCAAGTAGTTTTTAAACTGTATTTTTGGATTTTTTCTATTGGAGATTTGTTCACGTAGAAGTATCTCGAATATATTTTATGAAGCTTTATTTTATTGTACCGAAAAGTCAGTGTATTCAACCAATTGACATTAAAAAAATGAACATTAAAGCCGGCAATTTGGTAGATCTCATCAAGATATTGTTTCAGAACGCTTTTACTGTTGTTAAGCAGAAATGTAATATTTGTTTAACGTAAATATGTATACATAAATTATTCTGTCTCATGAACGGATATTTTTATCTGTTTATATTATTTACACTAATATTAAAGGCGAAAGTTTGTGAGTGTGTCTATGTGTGTGTGTGTTTATATGTTTGTTACTTCTTCACGCTCAAACGGCTGGACCAATTTCGATAAAATTTTGTATGGAGGTAGCTGATACCCTAGATTAACATATTAGGCTACTTTTTATCCCGATATTCCTACGGGATCAAAACTTATGCGGGTGAAACCGCGGGGCGCAGCTAGTGTTAAATATAAATAAGTTTCCATCTTGTATCTATTATCAAAACACAAATAGCTGTCCTATTTACCCGCTACCTATAAATAATGTAACAATTGAGTATTGCGGAGTCGCACAGATCCCGGGATATCCGCAAACACGGAACAACACTACCCGAGCCTATAATTTGTAGGGTCATTGAGGCTAGGAGCTGACTGGCGCTGTTTGGCTACATCACAGCCCTAGATTCGCCTGGCTTATTTGACTAGCTTGATTTATGTAGCTATTCGTTTGCTAAGCGAGCACTAGATTGGTTTCTATTAGCGATAGTGTTTGAGCTCAGTCCGTATAGAATTGATTCGCTCAGCGTTTGCGTTTGGGGGTTAACATTTTAAGGGGTTGGCGATGTTGTTGCATTATGTTGACTTGATGTTAGATTTAATCAGTATATCCATTTTTATAACGAATCGCTGTGAGTTATTATGGGACACACAATTTCGAAAAGATCATCCTTTCTTTAATTCATTCAGTGTAATTTTTCAGTTTTTTTGGACAGTTTTTTTTTGTCTTCTTCTTCGTTGTATCGATTATTAAAATTTATATGGATTTCAACCAGAATTCACGATGCTGCTTGACGATAATGCTTGAAAATTACAAGCTTTTATCGTGAGTTCAAACGCTGTTTATTACAATTAAACTGAATTCTGGTTGAAATCCATATAAATTTTAATAATCGATACAACGAAGAAGAATACAAAAAAAAAAACTGTCCAATATGCCTTAAGACTCTAAACGAAAATCAGAACCCCAAATGTATGTGTATTCAATCACAATCCGAAGGATTTTGAAGGAAATTGCTTATCCATTTTTGAATGAATGAAGAGCTGCGGGGTAATTGCGTAACACACTAACAATTTCAATACCTTTCATTTTGATAATTCAACACCATTGGCAACGAGGCCCATTTACCCCGCAGCTCTAAATTCCTATGTTACATTAATTACAACAACAACTTTTGGTAGAAACGTTAAATATTTAAAACATCTAATCAAAAACCAATCAGTCTTTTCAATACATCACCAGTCGCTCTAATTGTGGTCTCACGTTCCGAAGGGATACTGATATATTTGGCGCAGGACAGAGGTCTCGTTCGTCGCCGCAATTCATGGCGATCTGATTGCGTTGTCGGGTGACTATAAATTAGTTCTAGTGCGTCCTAATAGGTGAGGGTTTCGACAAGAGATTGGTGATACTGATAGAGGTTTTTAGAGGGTGTGTCGTCAATTTGCTTAGTAATAATATTAAGTACAAATCGCCTAATTGGTGATATTCATTAGAAAGGTATCTGACCTTTCTAATTAAAATCACCAATTAGGCGATTTGACCAATTTGGCGTACTACGCACCTGCGTAGTACAGTACCCGGCGATAAATATTGCACATCGACCTTTTTACACAAAACCATTTTATACACAGAATAAAAATAAATCAAAAGACCGTACGCAAAATACGCGCATTGACGTGGAGTTGCGGACAACAGCCCGTTTTACCTATTACCTAATTATCAAAAGAAGAAATCATAATTGTTTTAACAGCTCCTAATAGATACCGGACTGTTTGTATTTCGTGCGACAGAGATAACGCTCTACGAAGCCGAAGTTAGCCGATTGTTTCTTTCCCAAGGTCGATGTGCAATATTTATCGCCGGGTAATGTACTAGCAACCGGTGTGCGTGTATAACCAGAGGGGGGCAATTCTCATAATTTTAAGAATGTTCATAGTCTGATCTCAGTCTCAATCTGTCAAAATTACTCTAATTTCCTTACAGTTTGGCATTTGTTTGTCGCCGAGATGATACTGCAAGTAGGTTTTGAATGTTTTAATTAATTTAATTACGTTAATTTAAAGTTAATTACTTAAATTACAAGAATTGGTCTTCTGATGTGTGAACGTAAACGAGGCAAAATTAGGTATTAGTTAAACAGCTAAATTTTCATTGGCTTAGTGCGTATTTCTCTAAAGTAATATTTTTTTCTGATGTGTAATATTGAACTTTTCTTAATGATCCTTGGTAGAAGAGATCTGGCGTTGGAAAAATTGGCCCTTAATTAAAAATGTCGTGAATGACCTTTAGACTTTAATGTCCGAAATACATGTATATAGTGGATTTACACAATTTTAATAACTATTCTTCCTTTTTGAACATACGTGAAATGGAGAGATACTATAACGAAAATCAAATAAAAAAAATGTTTATTTGATTGCAGTGATTGATTTTTCGACAGTTTATTTCCGTTGTCATCCATAAAATTAGTTTATAAAAAAACTCCAACCTTTCTAACTATAACCACTTGACTACCACACAGTACAGCACAGTCTGCTATTCCTACGGCAAACCGGGCACAACTTCAATAAAACCTAATTCAATTCTAACCTATTGAAATGCGCGGCACGCGTTACACTTAGCTCGTTGCAATTAAATTGCGACGCGGCTCCGCTAATTGATTTGGGATACTGTACTGTGACTGGGGTACTTTTGTACATCCTCTTGTAGGATTCGGGTACTTTTGTACACTATCTTGCAAGACTGGAGTACTTTTGTGCACCCTCCAGCAAGATTGCTGGGAGTTTATTCTGGTTTAAAATGAAGGATTTATTGAGAAAACAAATTAGATAAGAGTTAAGTATACAGAATGATTGGAAGATGGGTGCAAAGCTTTAAGACGAAGATAGTACAGACAATTTAGAACCATTTAAGCTATGGTTGTCTTAGACAAAATCTTACCAAAGTTTTTTTACCTAATTTTTATGTTTTTAAACGGTTTTATTTAGCTCACCCCGTTTGTTTTATTTTTTTTTGTCTAATGACATAGAGGCCTAAAACATGTTTTGCTAGATTGCTTACACATTACTTTAATTAAATAAAATAAAAATTTTCGAATAGACTGTATGTGTATGAATTCTCAAACGTAGAACAATCCACGTACACGAAAATTTCAAAATGCGATATCTCAGCGAAAAAAAAAGATATTTGAGTAAACTCAACGTCATTTTAAAGAAGAAGACTAGTCCTTTGAGAAGCTATTAATAATTTTTGAAAGAAAATAGGATCAGCCGTGCTACATAACCTCAAAAATTAGAAAAAACGGTATTTTTTGCACTTTTAGGTTAGAATATCTCGAAACCCTGACGTGATAGAGCAATTTTGATTTGAATTCAGCGCGTCAAAATCCTTCGGAAAAGTATAGTCTGGTTTCTCGGAAAGAGTGTTCGTCAAATTTTGTCGACCTGTGATTTTTAACAAACGAGTGCTTTCACTAAATTCTTATGTTCAATTTGCAAAAAACTCTTACGTGATGGAAAAAATTACCATCACTTCTGAAATCAGCGCATTCTAATACATATGATTTAGCAAAAATATCTCATGCAGCAGACAAAATTTTTTTTTTGCATACCTGTGTAATTTACGAAATTCATCATTGGAAAAATATTCCGAACAAAGCAAGTAAGTAGGTGGTAAATCGTTCATAATCAGTAGCTTCGTTTCAAAGAATTTTAATTACG
This sequence comes from Luperina testacea, assembly GCA_927399505.1. Lineage (NCBI taxonomy): Eukaryota > Metazoa > Arthropoda > Insecta > Lepidoptera > Noctuidae > Luperina > Luperina testacea. Next base: position 18,437,122 of record OV656770.1, on the reverse strand, counting down.
TTGACAAGTATTTGATACTTTTACTGTAATATAATGAATTTTAAAAGACCGGCAAGTAGTAAAGAGTTGCATTCGGGGTGCAGTGCAGTAAAAAGTTTAGAGGCAGTAGCCTCTAAACGACGATTATATCGACGCTTAAAAAGTATTAAAACAGAAGTACTTTTCTCATTATGTCAAATTCGTCATCACTGTGTTTAGAGTTCTTATTTTCTTTTATAGATACCTAATCTTTATTGTGCAGTCACGAGGGTAAATACAGGGTTTGAATTTTTTTTTATTGCTGAATTGGCCCGCTTTTGACCTCGATCACGCCTGATGGAAAGCGGTGGATGACGTCTATGATGGAACGAGCGTGCCCAGAAGATGCCTAAGGCACTGGAACTCCCACACATCGACGAAACACAGCAGGCTGCTTGACGCCGGACTCCGGTGGGAGGGTGTTCTCAAACCAGGCGGGCGTTAGCCCTAGGGAAGAATTGGCCAGTCAAATAAAGTATTGGGTGTGACTGTCTAGGATGCGCTGAGCGCTCGGTTCAGTTGGCAGGACAGACTGCGCTATACGAGGCTTCTCCATGCATCCCACAAATCGAATGAACTACACCATAAGGAAAGACACTTAGAACTTTTAAAAATTTCATCATGATGTTACAATGGGCGATCTCTATCAAGAAACATACCAAAATTAAGCAAACTATCAGCTGTAACAATATAAAAATAATGTTGTCATAATAAAGACATATCATAAAAGTACCACTATGCTGTAACAGGATTAATAAAAGAGGTATAATGATTCATAAAATTGTATGTTAACATTAATTTGTCTATTCGAGGGCCTAATAAAATTTTATAACAATATAAAAACAACAGAATATCTGCAGATGTAGGGATGTTTATAAATAGCTCATTTTCTTGTTATTTTTTCGATATTGCAAAATACAGGGTTTGGTAGCAACGCGTTTGTAATATCATTGAAAAGTCAGTGCCTAGACTTTATTGATGAAATGTCTGGTATATTTCCGTAGGGTGGTTAGCAATCCGAATGGTATAGATATACCTTATAATCATTGCCAAGCTTTCTCCCAACTACGTTAGAGTCGGCTTCCAGTCTAATCGTATGCAGCTGAATACCAATATTTTACATGGAGCGACTGCCTGTCTGACCTCCACAACCCAGTTACTAGGTAATACGATACTCCTTGGTAAGACTAGTTGTCGGACTTTTGGGCTTCTGAGGACCCGTAACGACTGTCAAAGATTCACGAATGACAGCCGGGACCAACGGCTTAACGTGCTTTCCGAAGCACGGAGGGGTCCCCTTACGGCAATCTGGAATGGTATATACCTATGTGCCAAAATTGTATAATAATTGTTACGTCTATGTGGGTAATAAATATTCTTTTCTACTTGTTGTATGGTACCAGCAATTTGCCATCAGTTATACCATGCAATCTTTAATAACCTATTTCACTAACTAGACTGGTACACTCAAATCTGTGCGGTTATTTTCATCAAAAGACCATTTCGGGCACTAATCTACATTGCCTTCACATGATCTGACCAAGATTATGACTGGACTTTAAAAGATACTTTGACCCTTGAGTTTTTTTCTCCATTTCTTTTCAGGGGAACTCTGATAAGAAATGATGAAACAATTTAGCTTGTTTTTAATAATATTTTATGACGTGTAGAACTGGTTCTTATATCCTATTTTACAGAATAAACTTTTCTTAAGCATTCTTTTATATTTCACCTATGCCCATAGGTGATATATATTAAAAGAATGCTTAAGAAAAGTTTATTCTGTCTTGTCTGTACTCAAAACTCAAGCTATTTCCACCACCAATTTCATCGAAATCGGTTTCCAAACACACGAACATACATGCAGAAACACTTTCTCTTAGAAGACTTACAACGTATCGATTTCAATATCCATTTGCCAATTCTCTCCAATATATCACAGTTTAGCAACATACAGCCATTTGAGATCGGTATTTAACAACGCATCGAAGATACATGTCTACATTTGTAGGCATTGCATGCGAAGCGGCCTTCTAACTGATATCGTCCGAGCTTGAGCGATTCGAATGATTTTTTGTTCAGCCATTTTATTGGTTGAATAAATCGTTTTGGTGATGAATTAGGTAGTTTTTAAATGATTAAACTGGTTAGAAAAATGTCTGAAAAGTTGTCAAAAGTCAAAGTCAAAGCATTTATTCAAATAGGCACAGAAAAGGCACTTTTGAACGTCAGAAATTACAACAAATAGAATTGATTCTAGTCGCCCATTCCAAAAGGTAGTTTTCGTATGGAGAAGAATGGGCAAGAAACTCCACCGTTACTCTTTTAAAATGTTTTACAATGTTTTGCATACATTAATTATATAATAATAATATGTGAAGACAATGCACCTACAATAAAATTACTATACCACAATAGGTAAAAGAATTTAAAATGAAACCATGACATATAAATTAATTAACTGATAGATACATGGTGCTCACATATTTACAAACATGGTAAAATTAAACGATTTTCAATTAAATAAAAAAAAAATACAAGTAATAATAGTTGGCTTTACATAATCAGCCTCTAATGTTCCGACTGCTAGGACACAGGCCTCCTCTGTTCTAGAGGGAATGGGCTAATAATCTACCACGCGAACCCAGTGCGGGTTTTTAGATGTCACATGTCATGAAACGGTGAAGGAAAACCTTGTGAGGAAACCGGTATGTTCTAGAACCAAAGTTGGCTTACTAAATCAAAAATTATCAACTATATACCTTTTTTGGTATTTATCGTAAAATAAGTACCTATTCAGTGGGTTTTGTGACAAATTATTTATTTTTTATTAAGTTATATTGTCCCATCATTGGGCAAACGTCTGCCCCATAGTTTTCCAATTATCTTGGTGTTTTGTCTTGTGTGCAAATGATTTTTTTTTAACTTAATTAATAAGACTAACAATAATCGTAAATTTACAAAACCATGTTAGCAGAAAGTATACTTACACATACGTTCAAACATACTGAAGTCTTTTACCCACTTCTAATCAATATTACTGATAAATCTCGCATGAAAATTAAACATTAATAAAATCCTGCTCGTTCCTAAAATTAAAACTTCTAAGTAAACATTAAAATGGAACAATTTGTCTTCTTGTGACGTCACTACAACAAAAACTCAACAGTAAAAAGTAGAAATACATTTTTCTTAATTAAATCGGAATCGGAACTGAGAAGTTGAGTAATTACACCTTGAATAAAGTGACTGCTACAGCTAATGGGCCTTCTTTGACTAATGATTATACTTTTTTAATACAGGTACTGTAATAATTGGAAAGTTAATTTTACCTTTTTATTTGAGCGGTAATTTTCTAAAAGAATGAATGTAAAGATCGTTTCTTTATTTTTAAGCGCTGACAGTACATAGTGTTGTAAATTGTGTGCTTTATTTTTTCGTTGCTACGCGCTGTTGGTTTGTGGTTACGCTGCTACGAACATGCTACGCCGTAGGCGTGTCGTAGACTTGTGCTACGCTTGTTTTCAAACGTTGAACAGTAAATATCTTCATGAATTTGTGATATTTTACTACTATTTACACTGTAATTTAGAGCTGTTTTTTTAATCGCCAGATAACGGACTATTGTCTGAAGAATAAATATGGGTTTTCTATACAAAAGCAGTCAAATTATGATATTTATTCCTCGAATAAAAGTCATAATAAGACGATTAAAATCGGCCCTTAATCTGTTTTATTAAACTTGTCCAGCAATTTATTAGGACACTCTTACCGGATCAGAATAAGAACCAAGTCTGTACCTAAATACATTTATGAAAAGAAATCTGGGTCTCGATACCTTACGCTGTATTATGGTAAACTATTAACATAACATACTATTATTTTAATGATACTTACAAGCTACGTAGGTTGTTCTACCAAGTGTGTACCTGTCCCTATTTCCTTTGATAAATTACATTAGCGGATGACGCAGCTGTTACGGTATTTATTTTAAAAGTGGATTTTGAGGACATCTATGATATTAAGGTCATGTATGCTAGAAATAACATGGAGTGTGTATATTTAAGTAGGAGGGTAGATTATCTGGCTTTTTGGGGAAAATTGAGACAACATTTTGTTTAACACAGGAAAAGTATGTATAAAATTTATTGGTAGAGTTGACTTGATTCTTAGGGCGTTTGTCCACCGCAGACGTCACCGGGATGTCACCGAAAACGAGGTGACGGTATTGAATCCATATTCTCAATTCAGAAACCGGCTGTAAATATGCACCTAGAAGCTATTTTGCTTTATCCTAAGTATTATTTTGAGCCCAAGGGCTTAATCCTCAATTTCCGGATAGGTAGAATCTTCCGGATACTGAACCAAAAATAATCTACGGGAAGATATGAAACAGGAATCTATCATGATGTATAGTGCATTTTCAAAGGAATGCTACGATAATAAAGCCTGAAAAGGTTTATTTTCTTTGTGTTGTATAAATTATTATAAAATAAGTAAGTGTGGGGATTATTATGCCAATATTTCTAATTACATTCAACAACCTCAATAAAATCGTTATGGTTTAATTCCAACGTTAACAGTTCTCACTATAATTGAAATCCAGAAAATGCATCTAAATCCGAACTTAAAACTACACACATCAAAACAAAAAGTCATAAAATCTAGTTAAGTTCAGTCTTGCATTCTGATGTCATAATTAAGTTATGACATGTTACAGTAACGACGTGGTTTTATTGCTAAGTAATTGCTGAAGTACGTACTTACTTTGAATTATGACCGATGGCTTCAGTCCAGTATATGGGCGAAAAGGGGAATGTCAGGGGGGTGTTAATTATGGGGGATTATTAAAATAGGTTTCAACTGGTCGTTAATGTTGAAATTGAAGAGTTGAAGTATGTTTGGGAAAGGTGTTATAAAGAAGTGCATTTGTTATGTGGTTTTTAAGTATGTTTAACTTGGATTAATAAGTGCAGTGAAGGATAGGCGGCCTGCTATACTTAATTAGTAGTGTTTGTGAAGTTAATATACATAGATTATAGTTAAGGGAAAGTGGTGAAATGATGATGATATTTATTTCTGTAAGTAGATTGACACGTACAGACGCCAGCACATCAAGCTACCCGAAACTGTCAAATTTTCCCAATCAACTTTGAACCTTATGCTTTAGCGATAAAGTTGAAAATCTATTAAAGAAATTTGACAGATTGTAGTAGCTTGATGTGCTAGCGTCTGTACATTTATGGTCAATATTTTAAAACTAGATGGCCTACTGCCTAACCGACTACCTAACCTACCTACCTACCTAACCTAGCCGACTGATCCTTGAGAAGAAATGTCGAAACAAATTCGGAGGTCATGGTCTGTTTCATGGTGCTTTTGTGAATTCGTGGCACCAAAAAAAACTTCTTACGTTTGTATCATGCAACTTATAACGCATATGCTAAGACAGAATGTATTGATGATGCTGCAAAAATGATTGGATTTATCACATACATCTTTTAAAACATTGATCTTTTACGAGTATGAGTCCACGATTACAAAACGCCACATTTGTTTTCATGTTACCAGAATTGCTAAGTGCGCATAGAATTTTCCAATTTCCAACACTTTACACAACTCACCACAAAAAAGCAACAAAACACAAAAAAAAACTAAAAGAAAAACATAAAAAAACAAAATGATCTAAGTGAACCGGAAAAGAAACACCGAAAAGGCTCCAAACAAGAAAATTGCCCGTAGCTTGCATCACGAGTTCCATAATCGTCGAGCGGATTTCTTTAGAAAAAGAACGACGTCTAATGAACTTTTCGAATCAGGCTTTTTCCGTTCGAGATTCTTTTTGCAGCCGACTGACGGATAGTTTGTTTTTCATTTGGTTTCGTGAAAATGGCGTGCTGGTGTTGGTTGAAGTAATTATTATTGAAGTGTTAAATTTCAATCAGAAGGTCAGGTTAACTATGAATTGTTTACTAGCCACCTTTTTTTTTTTTTTTTTTTTTTTTTTTTTTTTTTTTTTTTTTTTCGCTGAGAAATGACGTTACGCATCTCCGTTCGTCGGGGGACGAAACGGAGTATGTGGGACTCCCTGCCAAGGTGGCAGTATACCCACTAAAACTCAGCGGTGTTCCCTCGTCACCTTGATGGAGGGGTCATGGGAATCCGGCTCAGCCTTTGCGTCCACAACCCCCCCGGCGCATGCCCGCCTAACTGGCGGGCCCCGCATGTCCCCCCGGCTGGGGGGCTACGGGAATGGCCGGGAACACCTGGCCATTCCCGTCCAGCACTGGTGGAAGCCTGTGCAATACAGGCGAGGGTGCCCCCGCACCCGTCGCCTGCTGGCTTCCACCGTTTACTAGCCACCTGCCCCAGCTTCACAAGATTTTATGACTCGACGAAACATCGATATTTCTTTATTATGTGTTAGGTTAATATTATTAATTTATTTTTATTTATTAGTTAATATTATTATTCACATAAACCTTCCGAAATATATTTTCTAAATAATGTTGAAAACCGCATTAAAATCAGTTGCGAGGTTTAGAAGAATAACTCGGTTACACGGCAGACACGAAAATAAACTTTACTTAAGGGGATTACAGGACACTTTAAACGCAAGTTTTAGAAATATAAGTATATGATCGACTACAGTAAACAAAATCAGAAAAATATATGATATTCTTCAGCATATATGTTAGGTAGATAGTGTGTTGAAAACCGGAGGGGCCCGTGGCTAAATAATAACAGCCGCACAGATCGCTCGATCAGGTTAAGCTACGATTGCCGTGGTTGGTCTGTGGATGGGTGTCCATCTTTACATACCGTGACCCCGCCGTGCCTTCAGAAAGCACGCTAAGCCGTTGGTCCCGGCTGTCATTCATGGATCTTTGACAGTAGTTACGGGTAGTCAGAAGCCCGAAAGTCTGACAACCAGCCTTACCAAGGGGTATCGTATTACCCAGTAACTGGGTTGTGGAGGTCAGATAGGCAGTTGCTCCATATAAAATACTGGTATTCAGCTGCATCCGGTTAGACTGGAAGCCGACCCCAACATAGTAGGGAAAAGGCTAGGCAGATGATGATAGTGTGTTGAAAACATAATAAAACTAATTTGATACGATAGAAAAAAAACATGAAACATCCTCTCAAAACTTTCTTTTTGCAATAAAAACCATACTAATACTCGTACACATACAATCGTTCTGATTTTTTGTCAGATTATTCTGCAAGCAACATACTAAAAACTAGTGTTTCAATTTTTTAATCCAAACAATAGATTTTTCGTAATTAAATAATTTCTTCATATTTTGCAATAAATTACCAGAGTTATGTCATCGCGCTTTTCTTTCTTTTCTATGCAGTCCAATAGTGACCGCGCTTTAGGTTATGTAAGCCCCTTAATTCACATTTACTTTTCAGACAAAACTGATAAATTTTTATCAATCATTAGATATAATGATTGATAAATCGATCCTGTTGGAATAAAAGTTGGAATGCAAACTTTTTAATGCTTTGTTAATATATAGTTTTCTTTTTCGTATCTGACACTCCTATAAAATATGTCCTGTCATGGTGTGCTCCTTACGTTCAATATACTATGCTACACTATTTGCGCTGTAGCATGGTGCGGGTGACAGTTGCCCGTATGACGTTGACATTTGTCAGTACCACGTACATAGGGATGTGAGGTTATGCAATTCATTTTTATCGCTAACGATACTCGCAGCGTGAATCTAGTTCTCTTTAATATTGTTATGAAAATTAGTGTATTATTCAGTTGTGCAGTGTAACTACGTGTGTGCTACGTGTATAAACTTGTCAATATAAATGTTTTATGGCTACATAATTATCTTTGTACTTATATAAAATAATCAAAATCGGGTTTATGTTTTTTTTTTCGTGACAACATTTTTGCTCTATGGTGCATCGGCGCGGCGGCCATGTTGTTTACCCGTGCGATGCTGTGAGTGCGAGTACGAGTGCAAGCGCGTTATATTGTGACTTAATGTGACACGTATTACGATTTCATTGTTTGTTTTCATTTTTGTTAAATTGTTATTTGTTATAAGTTTTTTTTCCTTTTAAAAATAAAAATTGACCTACGCACAATATACGTTTTTTATTATAAAAAATATCGACTATCCATCGTAGCAGTACATCCCATCACTAAATACGTCTATGGCGTTACGTTATACGCATAACACTTTGCTTAATTTTTAATTCAATTTGATTTTATTTCTTGATTAGAACATTCTGGTTGGGTTTAATTTAATTTACTACAGTTATTAATTATTTAATATATTACGAATGTGGTACAACTGAAATATTAAGTCATAAATTGTAAATCGCGGCAACTTTCAAGAGTGAAACGAAATGTTACTGAAACTGTCACCCGCACCATGCTACAGCGCAAATAGTGTAAATAACTATTTAGTGTTGTTTCAATTCATTTCAACAGGTTATGGGCCCAGGCCGCCTGTGTAAGGTTATTCCGTAAAAATAACCAGTGTTTAAAGTAATAAGTTGACCAAGAAGACATATCCTCAAAAAGTGACACGGTTTTAACTTTCAGCTTTTTTCAGCAATTGTTAAAAATGTCAGCGAATAGTTCGTTGGTATCTATTCAAAAACTTACTGGCCGTGATAACTGGTCGAGTTGGAGTTTTGCTGTAAAAGCATACTTAGAACATGAGGAATTATGGGAGTGTGTGGAAGAGGGACCCGTAGTTGATTCAAAGAAAGATTTGAAGGCTAAGTCCAAGTTAATATTATTGGTTGATCCAATAATATATGTTCATATACAAGATGCCAAATCGGCAAAAGAGGTATGGACTAATCTATCACGCGCATTCCAGGATTCAGGTCTTCTCCGAAAGGTTGGCTTATTAAAAGATTTGATCAATACAACACTAGAAACGTCCAGTACTGTTGAAGAATATGTCGACAAGATAATGTCATCAGCACATAAATTAAGAAATATATCATTTAATGTGGATGATGAGTGGCTCGGGACGTTGATGTTGGCGGGGGCTTACCGGATGTTTATAAGCCCATGATTATGGCGATTGAGAGTTCGGGTGTAAAAATTAGTGCAGATTTGATCAAAACTAAACTCTTACAAGAAGTAAAAGTATCTGACACTACCGCATTTTACACAAACTCAAAAAATAATACCCCAAAAGCCAATCAGTCAAAGTCAAAAGGCCCCCGTTGTTTTTATTGTAATAAGTACGGACATTTGAGCAAAAATTGTTGGCACAAGAAAAATAATTCTGAACATAAAAACAATAATAATAAAAATGGTTTTATAGCTGCTTTTTCAGCCATACATTTGAATGATTCAGTGAATTGGTACATGGATTCTGGTGCATCTACTCACATGACCATGCACAAGGAATGGTTGGAAGATGAGACTACTCCGCCTGTTCACAGCATCAGGATTGCTGATAACAAAGTGCTGCATGTTCAAGGATGTGGTAACGTAACACTATGGGTACCAAATGAGCATGGCAATAGCAGTGCAATACAGGTTAGAAATGTATTATTTGTACCGGAATTATCTACAAATTTATTGTCGGTTAGTAAAATAATAAAAGCTGGCTGCAAAGTGGACTTTGATAAGACGGGATGTTCAGTATACAATCAAAATGGCAAGAAAGTTGCTTGTGCAAGTCTTATTAATGATACCTATAGACTAAATGTCAACAATTGTGAACTCGGAGCAATGACAGCTACTACAGAGGCAGATACCTACTTGTGGCATCAACGTATGGGACATTTGAACTTCAATGATGTCAATAAAATACCGAACTGTGCTACCGGTGTGAAATTGTCCCCGAAGACAGAAAGTTGTGTATGTATTTCTTGCTTGGAAGGTAAACAAACCAGGCAACCTTTTCCAAGTAGTGGCTCCCGGGCAAAGGAATTGCTAGAGCTAATCCACACGGACGTATGTGGACTTATGCAAACTACATCAATTGGAGGTGCAAGGTATTTCACAACTTTTATTGATGATTATTCACATAAAGCATTTGTGTATTTTATCAAAAGTAAAGCCGAGGTATTTGATAAATTTCTGGAATTTAAAAGTCGCGTAGAAAATGAATTAAATAAAACAATAAAAGTCATAAGAAGCGACAATGGAAAGGAATACATTAATAAAAACTTTGAAGTTTATTTAAAAAAACATGGCATACTGCATCAAACATCTAATCCGTACACTCCGGAGCAAAATGGCTTAAGTGAAAGGATGAATCGTACACTTATAGAACGTGCCAAATGCATGATCTTAAATGCTGAGTTACAGAAAGATTTTTGGGCTGAAGCAGTGGCAACAGCTGCTTACATAGTCAACCGTTCACCCACGCGTGCTCTCTCCAACAAAACACCTCAAGAAGCATGGACTGGCATCAAACCAGATTTAAGTCACATGAGAATATTTGGGTGTAGAGCTATGGTGCATATACCAAAGGAGAAACGAAAAAAACTTGATGCAAAATCAAGAGAATTAATTTTCGTTGGTTATTCTGACTGTACTAAAGGTTATAAGTTTATAGAAGCTAAAAGTAGAAAAGTAGTTTTGAGCAGAGATGTTACATTCCTTGAAGCAAGTATAAAAAGAAACATTATAAATACTGCACCTGAAACAGAAACAAACATAAGTAATAAAAATGATAATCATGAAAAGTCACAGCAAACAATTACAAATAATGTGAATAAAGATAAAAATGATATTAACTTACCTTTGACAAGTCAACTTGAAGTGAGAACCGAAAGTGATAATGTTCATGAGGATATACTTCCTACACCGAGAACTCCGGTCACTAATATTTCAGACACCTCAAGTTCAAGTACGTATGATGATCCCACAGACGAGACATACGTACCAAACGAAAGCGATGACGACTCCACACCAATATTTCAGAGAAATACAAGATCGCGCCGACGACTTGATATTTAAAGGCTACCGTAGATTACAAGTTAATATTTAAAAGAAATGAAGGCAATGTTACTGGCTACTGCGATGCTGATTGGGCCAGTCATTGTGAAGATCGAAGATCTTGTACTGGATACTTATCAAGCACTGAGGCAGAATATATGACTTGTTCAAGAAGGCTCTGACTAAAGCAATTAGAAGAAGATTTTTGGCCTGATGGCATTATGTACTGCGATAACCAAAGTGCTATTAGTATTTCAGGTACTGAAAGTTATAACACACGAAGCAAACATATCGATGTCTGGTATCATTTTGTGAGAGAAAAAGTATCAACCAATCAAGTATCTAGAGTCAAGATATGGTTGCTGATATACTAGCGAAGCCATTGCATCGGCCAAAGCATGAACTCTTCACCAAAGCCATGGGTTTGCATTCAGGAGAGGATGTTGGAATAAAAGTTGGAATGCAAACTTTTTAATGCTTTGTTAATATATAGTTTTCTTTTTCGTATCTGACACTCCTATAAAATATGTCCTGTCATGGTGTGCTCCTTACGTTCAATATACTATGCTAAATAACTATTTAGTGTTGTTTCAATTCATTTCAACAGATCCTTAAATATAAAAAATCTCGATGTTCTGTCAAGTCGTAAAAACCTTGTGAAGCACGGTTGGGTCTTAAATATTCCCATGAAAATAAATTCATTAACCCCACCTTTCAAAACACCATAGTTCTACAAATAAAATGACTTCATTACCACTATCACAATCGGCGATCAACAGAAATATTCGCGCCGTGTGTGTGGCCACATTGCATGACGTTAGAATGCAATTAATGTTCAATATCTTTGTTAAGTTGGTAGTGTCAGGCGAGCGGTGCCGATTCCAGCTCGAGCGATTTGTTTTTTATTCTGTTTGGTGGGTGGTACAAGTTTTGTTGGTGGATTTAATTAAATAGGACTTTTCTTTAATTACACAGGTCGACAAATTGTTTACCCAGAAACCAGACTATACTTTTCCGAAGATAAGGATGGATTGTGTATTATAGTTGTTTTAATTGTCAAGTTGAATATTTGAGCGTACTCTATAGCAGATTTACTGACCATAGACTTGATCGAGCTTATACAGACTGAATGATAGTCACAGTCTCACAAAAAGACAGACACTAACAAATGGGTAGTAGGAATACCCAAAGTAAAATCCGACAGTTTGTCTGTACAGGAGTAAGAATAAATATCCTAGTACGGGATACTGGTAGGTACTGGTAACATGTATTTAAACTAGATTAAATATACCTATTATGAACTAGCTTCTGCCCGTGACTTCATCCGCGAAATTTCTTGTTTTAACATAAAAAAATATATATCCTACTAGCAGCACTCCGCGGTTTCACCCTCGTAAGTTTCGATCCCGTGGGAATATCGGGATAAAAAGTATTCTATTGGTTAATTCAGGAAATGGTTCAGCAAATTTTCATTCAAATTTGTCCAACGGTTTACGCGTAATTGAGTAACAAACATCCAAACATCTTCACAAACTTTCACGTTTATAATATTAGTAGGAAGCAGGATAGACTCGGTAATAATACTGTAGTTTCCCATTAGTGAAAGAATTTTCGAAATCAGTTCAGCAGTTCTAAAGATTACCTCCTACATACAAATTCTTTATAATATTGGTATTGATGAACTATTTAATTATATTAAAATTGCGCCACTCACAGAATAATCTGGCTGCGCTGCTGTTCGTGAGCCTCCCGCATAACTCCTAACCTTCCATTTGAGTTATTTATTTGCTATTTCATAACTTAAGACCGGTTTATAGTAACCGGTGGTAATTTGAGCGGTTTTTAAATTATCGGCGAATTAATCGACGAAAATACGTTGGAAATTATTCGTAAGCGATGATTTATTGAAGTGATCGGGCGGTGGCGTCGTCATGCGATGTGAATGCGGATCGGCGTTGCATTTATCGTAGTTTTCATGATTTTCGTGAATTTTTATGGCCTCATTAGTAGGTTGCACAGTTTTGATCGGAATCCGGGTTAGTTTTGTGCCTCGTTCCTTTTTGTACGTGTTTGCAGTCACGCTTTTAAAATCGTTCCTGCTATGAGCGCTGCATTGAGTTGTGTCGACATGATAGGGCTGAAATTGTGGAAAGAGCTGTTAAGAAAGTTATTGTTTTTTATTGACAGATTGGCACATCGATAGTTGCAGCGTTTTCTTTAGTTGTAAAGTTCTTTTATAGTAAAATAGGATTGTATACTGTCGCAGTCGTGAGACACAATGCCATTTAAAGACTGACTACAACTTACTTCCACTATTTGAATACTATTTTAAGTTTTTGAATTGAAAACTTATTTAGGCGTGTTGGGCATATTTTGAGATGGGAAAAAGCCATTGAACTCGCGCCACTGTTATCGCAAGCCACACCGCGCGTGTTTTGTTTATAAGACGATTAAAAAAATAGGTACCCGCTTCGGATGTGTTCGGCTGTCATCGGGATGTACTTGGTTTTAATGTATATCCCATATAGATAGATAGATAGATAAAACGTTTATTTAGTGCAACAAAAGACACAATACAGGTATTAAAAACATTAAAAAAGGTGAGAAAAAAAATTAAAAATAACAAAGTTTAAAAAGATAAAATGAACCATAGACACCTAGCTCATAAACATCAATAACGTCGATCACTACTGGGCGGTGTGTGTCTTATGATTGCACCAAATGGGAGTCCAGCTCAGCATATGCCAGGTACAATACCTGACGCTGGTATTCTGCTGCATCCCGTTAGTGACACACGGATGTCGAGAAGACACATCTGAGTTTCAACAAAATGGTACCTACATAGTGCGGCGCGTATATTATAAAGGTGGTAAGTACCCACAGTTACTTACTTTTAAAAACCATATGTCAGAGAGTGATGGCAAAGTATACTGTTTGTGTTTTGTTTTCACTTCTGTCGGCACTCCCGGAGTGCCACTGTTTTTTTTTTGTTTTTGTTTGAATATTGTGTGCCTTACCTAATCTGATTCAAATAAACTTATTTTCTTTCTATTTTCCTTCCTTTCTAATAATATATTATGGATCTTCATTTACAACCATAAGCCTTATTCAAAGCTTAGTAGTATTCTATATGAGTCTTTACGACACATATGACAACCACACTCCTACATATTTCACATAAACAGTCACCAACACCATACTCACAAAATTTATCTACGAAAACAAAATCACCAATCCCAATTCCATTGTTTCGTAAAACATCAACAATTCCAATACAGACGGAGCAAAATGGAACACAAAACAAAAAAGCGGCTTAATTTGAAAGCGCATTCAGGACCAGTGGAAGAAGTTAAAAGCTCGTGAAGGGTTAGCGAAAAATTATTTGGAAAATCATGGCTCACGGCCCGCTCTTGACAAATCGCTTGCGGCTGACCCAGGGTTGTCCGGAGTGTATCATGAATTTCGGGACATCGCTGTCCCGGGAAAAACATGAAAATCTTATACAATATTGATTGGATGGGAATTTGTAATCTTGTTTGCAAGGGATGTGGTGGTATTGTACGAAGAAAAGCCTTGTTTTTGTGTTGTTCCTTAACGCTTTTCATCAACTTTTGACGTGACAACGTCTAATAAATCGATGAAGCTGGCTGCACTCACGAAAAAAACATGACTCATGTAGCGTTACCTCGCGGCCTCGCTCTGTAGCGTTCCATGGCGGCTTGAAGTGCAAGCGAATATTAACAAATGCAATGCAACTATTCCATCAGTATTTTCTTATGACGTTGTCACGTTCAACTATCGTCAGTAAACCGACTTTACAGACAACCGATTTTTTACGACGTTTAAAAATCCGATAATTCATTGCGTTAGGTACTTTACGGTGGCTTTAAATCCTAAGCATTGCGGCAGATAAATGTAACTATGATGATAAATTTGTAACTTTGTTTTGTGTTTAACATCGTTTTGTCGTTGGAGTTTCTTGCCCGTTTTTCTCCTTAGATATCTACGTTTTAGAATGGGCAACCAGCTTCAACTTTCTGGCTTACTGACCATCTCTTTAACAATTCAGAAGTGCCCGTAAATGGTTTTATTAAAATAAATGCTCTGAGTTTGAGTTTTAAAGAAGATATGTGCGAGAGTGCACAAAAACTAACCAACGACCAACTTTCTGAAATTCCTAGATACCGACATTACAGCAGTGTCCTGCTCCCTGCAACCCTACTTGTCTCAGAGCCGACTATTTATCTGGTTTACGTAGGTTAAAATGTGGCGATGGCGACCCCGTAATTCCAGGTCCATGTCCCGTATAAATAAATTTCACTGTCTTATCCGCGATTAATTAACTTGTGTTATGATCCACACTTTACCAGACTTTATTATTCATATTTTTATTATTTAAAATTTTGGCTGAAACAACGTTAACAAACAAGAAATTAGTAATGGTGTAACTTTTGAGCGTAAAATCTGGGCTTTTTGGTGACTCCTTGTTTATCGTTACGATGGGCTTTGTTGAGTAAGGTCGGAGAAACTGGCGGCCGAATAATTAATGTTTGTGGATATTTTTGCTTATTTTTGTTTTTCCACAATTTGCTTTGCTATAAATTTTAAGCTCAACAATCTAGCTGACGCAATTTAGAACGTACCTTTTTAATCTGAATTCAAAATAACACAGAAATCAAAACATTGTTTGTTTAACCCAGAAAAGATAAGGTAAACAAAAATACGCAAATTTTATTCAAACGAGTGACCTCCAATCTAACGTTTAGCATCCGATAGCCCTATTGACGGATAACCGAAACGGAATCGCGGAAAAAAATCGCAACTAACATAGATCGTCCAGATTTATGCGTTCAATGGCGATTTATTAGTCGGCGTACTCATGAATTTGACACGGAGCGTGTTTTTGTCGCAGAAATAACGTACGGCTGTGACGTCATACGAAATACGACCGCGCGCTTCCATCAGCGATTTTTATTGCTTTAAATAAATAAAATTGCATCAATGAAATCTGTTTTCGCTGTTATGGATGGCTCGGGTTAGGTATGGACGTAGTTTATGTACTTTTTTCGGAGTGCAATTTGTATTTGCCGAAATATTTGGTGATTGATAGGTCATGGTTTGTAATGACATTTCAAAACACGCGAGTTTTATTTTGATAAAATAATTTGTTTGTCCCATGCTTTGATATCATTATTCAGGAATGACCAGACTTGATCCTGTTGGTTAAATTTTAAATGATTTTATTTCTGTCATTAGGTTTGTACAAACACTTTTACACGTCAATCATATTTTCAAAACTAGATGAGGTCGGCGTTTCCTATTTGTCTACTCTGAGAAGAAAGGCCGAAACAAACTCAGAGGTCATCGTCTCTTTTAAAGCCCAGACGTAATCTTGGTCAGATCATGTGAAGGCCATATAGATTGGTGTCTTAAATGGTCGTATGAAGAAAGAACCACACAGATTGAGTGGACCTGTCCAGTCAGTGCACGCAATTGTCAGTAATCATGAAGCTTAAGGCGACTACATGACCTAAAGCGCGGCCTTTGTCGGACTGCATAGAAAAGAAAGAGAAGCGCGATGACACAACGCTGGTAAATTTATTGCAAAACATGAAGCACTCTTTTTAAAAATAATTGGCTTATACAATGTTTTCAAATTACAGTAGGTATGGGAGGACAGCGTAGGCCTGTCAACAAGTACCAGGTGCTTGATAAAATAAAAAATGGTCTACAGATCTAAAGTCTACAAGGCCTACAAAGTCCTCACATTTACAAAATAAGAATCTATCAAAAGGATAAATATAATATAAATATAAAAACCTACTAAAACCAAGTGATATGATTGGCATTACAACCATTAATATAGAGGTGAAAAATTTGAATAATTAAGGAATAATAATTTAAGTAAGGAGTATCGTCCGTCGCGGTGGAGTGCGTTAAAGCGAGTGGTCATCGGGCCGAGCCGTGTCGTCACCACGCCGCGCCTCAGCTTGCCTATGACGTGCTGATCACGCTGCCTGCGCGTGCAGGCCGCGCGCAAATTGATGTGTTGGGTTCGACTCCCAACAGAATCGGCTTCCAGTCTAACCGGATGCAGCTGAATACCAGTATTTTACATGGAGCTACTGCCTATCTGACCTCCACGACCAAATATTATTACCAAATATTTATTTATTTATTCAGTAGCACACATACATTTTATACATTTAATTTGGTGCCAACATAAACTCATTACAGTTTTGCTGTGCACCAAAATCATCGACTACCTGTAGATAATTTAGAGAACTAAAACCACTTAATTAGGTACCACCGGTTACTGGGTAATACGATACCCTTTGGTAAGAATGGTTGTCAGACTTTCGGGCTACTGACGACCCGTAACGACTGTCAAAGATCCACGAACGACAGCCGGGACCAACGGCTTAACATACTTTCCGAGGCACGGAGGGGCCTTGGTATGTAAATATGAGTAATTTAATACTGAAATAACTTTCAAAGTTTTAATCCTCTCTGTACAGATTCCTAACATTACACGTCTCCACAAATTTATACCTACTTATCTTTTAATACATACTCGATGAAACTATACCTAATAATTCAGTTTCTCAATGTATAAATTACAACCTTTGATATGTGACTCAGCTATACGTAATTTGAGTTATTCTGTACCAGTCAGCTTTCTAATACAGTTTCATGCATTCATTTAATATTTTACGAGTGACCTGAAGGCTGTAAAATATAAAGTTCGGCGTGTACGCTGTTACAGTGTTGTGTCGTACGGATAAGAAAATTTGGCGATTCGTAGTTAGTAGTGGATGGCGATGGATTGGCGATTGTAGTATGTTGTGTATTTTGCAGAAAAGAGGATGCCTATGCATAAAATTGCTTGTTACAATTACAGTTAGCCACGGGTAGTACAGTTAGCAACAAATGTCGATTAACACTTCAGTTTTTTTAATCTCAGTTATTGAGCAAAATACTTGTTTAAAATTACATTGTACTTTTACTGCAATTTTGAATAAATATTTTGTTCAATAACTGAGATTAAAAAAGCTGAAGTGTTAATTGACTTTTGTTGCTGAGCGTACCTATAGGGTTGGTTAAACTATCTTTTACCATGAGTAAGACATTTCACGGCCTAATAAATCCTGTTTCCTCATTTTTCATCTATTAATAAACGCCTCATTTCAAGCAGCACCAGTAAGGAAATCATCTAACAACACCCCCTTTTCAAGCATCAATAGGGAAATAATCCTAAACAAAACACGACCTTCACCATTCTCTGTCTCTCGACAAGTGAGCGTGTCACCTTACCAATAACGTGCGATCATTCGACCATAATACCTTTGTTCTGACGTGGGCGTTTTATTGCCAGCTAATAAATCTTCAGGGGTCCGGATACCATTGCTATAGTCATTCAAATTATTCTGGGTAAGCTGGCCTTAGGGACATGAATTTTGAGGGAATAGAGAGAAATAATTTTAGCCTTCCAATACCATGCTCATTAAATAATGAGAATGGTATTGGAAGGCTTTTCAAATCTCTAATCAGTTAATCTCATGTTAGTTTTTCATTAAGGAAAAAACAGGAGCCAATGTTTCTTGATGTGAGTCAAAATTCTTATTATATAAATTAACGTAGTGAAAGTATATTGTTAATCTTCATAACGTAGTCTCTTATTGGTTTTTAATCATAAAGCTTACGTGTAGCTATGTATGTTATAACATACAGAGCCACATGTAAACCTTATGATTTTCAATATAATAATATTGTGTTTCCTCTAAGTGCCTTTCAGTTAAGCCAATGCTTGTTTGTGTTATTGACAGTACATCACTGGTTCGAAACGATTCGTCATCAGATGTACCTGATGAGCAATCATTTTCTTTCAGAAATCTATCAAAATGATCCCATAGCGTTATGAGGAACAGGGTGTAACGTTCACTCATACTCCATAGCAAAGGAAGGATCCTCCGACCAGATAGGTGTCGTATCTGGAGGGCAACTGCCCAATGATTCTTGTCGGGTCGGTGCTAGTCGTGCGGAAAATTCTGCTTGCGCGATGCAGGGTTTTTTTTTGCGTGACGTCAATGATTCGTAGTTTGCATGTGGCGTTGTAGATGGCGCTACAATCCTGTAATGCCAAAATGGAACGTTGATATCGTGCGTGTGTAAAAGCACCCTCAGTTATAAGTTATAACATTACTTGATGTTACAATTTACATAACTACAAGTCACAACTTTGGCAGTAACCCTTCTGCTAAAGGTTTAATGATCGCTTGTAACACCCCCATCTTGAAGATTAACAATTTATGTGAACTACAATTTGCCAATTACTTTGATATGATTAATTGTCAGAATTCGTGAGTTAAACAATTGCGATTAGGAAGTTGTTATTGTGAAATTTATTTATTTATTTATTTATTAAAACTTTATGCACATAATGTACAAAGGCGGAATTTAGAGATAGCATGATACATTTGTGAGTGTGTGGGGGTTTTTGATTGACATAAGGGAAAGCCAACAATTTTGAGTTTTTTTTTTTTGCTGCGGAATAACATAGCATACGTTCTAACACGTCTTGTTTAGCTGACTACCTAGGGTGGTGGACATCTATGAGGATTTCCAAACTACAAAAAAGAAAAAAATGTAATAGCTATCTTCAGCTGATAGCAAATTAAAGAGCTAAGGAGGCATCGGTATACTTATATACCAGCCTTAATTAATTATAGAAGAAAATCTCTATAACAAAGTTGTTTGTCGGTGTTGTCACACAGCCTACTTCTAAATATAATAGTTTCATCATCATTTCAGTTGAAAGACGTCCACTGCATGACATAGGCCTCCCCCAAGTATCACTACTTCGATTGGTTCTGTGCTTCTCGCATTCAGCGGATCCCTGCGGCCTTCACCCGGTCATCGTTCCATTTCCAAATTGTTTGAACGATCTTTATATATTTTTAGGACTGATTTTTGCATTGCCAGATAACTTTTATTCGAGGAATAAAATTGACGTTTGATAGTTTTTATATGGAATAACTGTCAACATTTCAAAATTATTCTTTAAATAAAGTTATCAGATGATTGAAAAATCAGCCCTTTATAACTTTGAGAAATATTTTTTGTAAGGATTATGACGTTATGTAAAACATTAACTTTTTTGATTTGTTAAATTTAACCGTAATACCAAAATTATTCAATGAGCACATTGTATCGCAATTTTACTGATGGACATACACCAAACAATCTCTGCTGTGTCCTTTCGCATCCATCTAACTGTATTCTATCATGTTTTTCTTCTTTCCAGGCCAAAAAGTGGCTCAATGCTGCTGTACAGCCGTAAGAAGGTCCGCTACAGACGCGATGGCTACTGCTGGAAGAAGAGAAAAGACGGGAAGACCACCAGAGAAGACCACATGAAGCTCAAGGTCCAGGGAACAGAGGTCAGTTGATTTAGTTTTTTTTATATGTCTTTGCGATCCTTGGGTACAATGTGGTTGCATTAACAAGGTAAGGCAAGGTATCCATAAGAAGATATCTGTCTAGGAGACAACATTCTAAGGTAATTGTTATTCTTATAAAAATAGTTTAAAGTAGATTTTAAAATAGGCATTTTCTTATCGAGAAGCATTTAGAAGACAGAAATACGTACCTTTCAAGCCAGTAATTTGGAACAAAAGATCCCCAGACAACAAACAAAGATGCCATCTCGCGACAATTCAATGACACAGAACTAAATGGGTACTCACTATACATTATATAAACGTCTATTTTAAAAACTACTATACAATCTTTTTGGGGACATGTAAAATCAACGATGCATTTTATCAGCAAAATTTTTTTAACCTTTGCAATTTATGCGTTACTATATTATTAACACTTTAGTGTTAATAATAGGTGTTAATAAAAGTAATATAATAGTAGTCTAAAATAAAAATAAAAACATTTAAAAATATAAAAAATAGTAGCGCACCGGTATCGGGAACAGGGTTCAAGCTACCGGCGGTCAGGGCTCCAGAGAGAGGAACCTCCTAACAATGTGGGTCTTGTCCAGAAGTATCGCTTTCTGGATCAAGTCCTTGATCCAGCTGCCCAACATGAGCCTCCTCAGGTGTTGGTCGAGGCTCTTGGCTATTAATCCATTGGCACGACTATCGGTATAATGATCGCTGAGTTCACATCCCACATGTCGACAAACACGGGATATATTATTATTATTTGCAAGCGCGTCTGCTGAGCAGAGCATGGGGCAGGACCCCAGGTTGGACAGTGTAATTGGGTTTTCCATTGGGAATTTCTTAGTAACAGTTCGGAGTTTGGAAGTTGGCGGTTTAATACCAGCATGTAAGCACGTAAAGCCGTTGGTCCTGCGCCTGATGTCTCTCCGGTCGTGTTAGATTGCCGTCCCATCGGGCTATGTGAGAAAAAGAACAGAGTGTGCACCTGTGTTTACGCACACACTTGTGCACTATAGTATCTACTACGTACCTGGCTAATCTCCGTTGAGATTGGCCACCGTGACCGAAATCATTCAGGAAGCTATTATTATAACACGAGATGTAATCAAACGTCACACCGACAATTAAATAGCCATTAGAACCCTCCTTGCCGAAAAATTCTCAACGCGAAACGCTATTTGTAAACATTTTGTCGGATATGAAGGCTTGAGGTCACGAACATGGATAGACAGCATGAGCGATGGGTTTAGGGAAATTAAAGAAAGCGAAATTGCGGTGCAAATACCTGGCGGTATTTGGAGAAGTCTAGATTCTGAAGGCTTTTCAGACTACACTGGTTTCGGAGCTTCGCTTTTGAAAAGTAGGTTAATAAAAGTGTTTTTAAATGGAGTGGAAAATGGTTGCCAGTGTGGATGAGGGTTAAACATTTTAGGGTTATAAGATATTTCTTTTTATTGTCTTTTGTTGGGTGTGTTTTAGCTAGGGTCTTCCTTTTTATCTCTAGACTCTAGTATCTATGGTCTCGTAAACATTCCGCTATAATTGTGATAGTATTGAGAGCACGAACAATTAGTGCGCCACCTAAAATGTAGCACTTTTGGGGTTGTAATAAACATAAATTTAAAAACATGGTCATTCTTGAGATACAAAGCTGACAAATGTCGGTTTCAGTAGTTAAACCAACAAAACTTACCAAATGAACAGATACTCACTCACTCACTTATTGGTTAAAGTTACAGTTTAAATGAAGAATCTTGTATCTTTACCAAAAATTAAGCAAAGACTTTGCATAGTAAAAGGTTCCCATATATATAGCTATCACTGGTAAAATTAGCTTACGAATCTATTTATATGCCCTGTTTGAGAATAATCCAAACATACAAGTTTTATTGCATTAGCAACATTTTTAATTTTAGTACTTACTAGTTTTTATATTAATTTGTCATAGTGTCACTTTTATTTCGATGTGTTTACTTTTTGTTTCTTTATCGGCACCTTGTCTTATAATCATGTGGGTAATTTGGTTATCATCTAATACTGTACTTTTGTGTGTTGTGCTGTCTTCTTGTATGTGCCAAATAAATGGTTTATCTATCTATCTATATACTGGCAATAGTGTGTGAAGAAATTTTCTCTGTGCGCCATGAACGTTTGTCCTCTTGTATTAAAATTTGAACCTATTCTGGAAATACAGTTATATTGCTAAAAATCAACCAGCATTTTATTGTACAGACTCCAGCACATCAAGCTACCCGAAACTGTCAAATTATCCCGATCAACTTAGAACCTTATGGTTTAGCATTAAAGTTAATAATCTATTAAAGAAATTTGACAGATTGTAGTAGCTTGATGTGCTGGCGTCTGTACATGGCCAGTTTGCCAATAAATAATGTTACCATTGGTAAGCAAAATGATTCGTTCTTGTTTATAAGAACCGAGCATTATGCTATCATCATATGAGGGACGCGGAACAAACGAATTGTTATTCAATAACATTATTTGTGAACACATGTTTTCTCTTACCGGGTATTCTCATCCCCTTCTCATGAGGCAACCATTTAAGTGGGTCACCGTTTACCTTCATGAAACTCTTACACATACGATGTATCACAAATGGCCCCCAGAGCGACGCTTGAGCATCAAGTGTTGATTATTTCGATTATTCCCAAGAAAAACATTTCTTTGCGTTCCGGAATTGTATAAAGGAAACTTTTAAAAGGAAATAACAGTTTTGTCTGATGTGTGTTACAACTGGGATGTTTTCTTTTAGTGTTTTTTTTTGCACTTATTTAATAACAAACCATCACGCCTGTAAACCCTGAAGGGCTAGGCACAGGTGTATCTATATTAACTTATAGTAGGTATACCACATACATATACAGATAGAAGATAACGCAAGAGCAACTACTTCGCGTGCCAAAAATCGCACCAGCTTACGTACAAAAATCGTAAGCCGCCACTTCCGCGCTCAGTCCTGAGTACTGCTGGCTGGGTGAGCGTGAGCGCTGGCGCTAGGCCCCGGGGGTGGGGCGAGACGGGTGCCACACGCGGCGGCGGGCGTCTTTGAATCGATTTGATTTACCCATCACTAAATAGTGCTTGTGACGTCATAGTAGGGTAGTCAAAAAATGGCACGCTTGGTTTTCATACAGATCGTGATACTTGCGGTATCTAGGTCTATCTAATAGAGGACGAGCCTATTCTTATCAATCGGACACAAATCTCAGTCAAACTCCGTGCTGCTACTGAGAACATCCTGATGAAAAACTGAAAAAAAAAGTCCAATAAAACTGTCCCCGACCAGGAAATAGAACCCTGGGCCTCATATAAGAAAGAAAATACGTTTATCTGCGGCAAACATGACGCATAAAAAAAACACCGAAAAAAAAATTACAATTTGGGAGAAAGCATGCGTCACATCGACGCAAAACGGCCATCGCTCAGCAACTGCCAGGGTTGCAGGTTGTTCGAAAGTGATACCGTGACCCCTGGCACAGGCAACTGTAGGAACACGGGTGGGTTTTAGACAGTAAAAGTCTGACACGCCCATTTGATAATTTCCCACCCAAAAAAAAGGCCTCATCTAATTTATTAATGTCATAGAACATTGTAGTCACAATGTTGACATTATTATTAATCTAGTTATCCGTTTGCATGCAGAAACAATGGAGATGTAAATCTTCATTAAGCGGGGAGTAATTTAATAGTCCCAGACAAATAGGTGTCTAATCAGTGAAGCATGATTCGTGGCTCAACGGATTATTTTTGAACAATGGTGGTTTGAAAATACTCGGAGGGGATCGTGGATAAGTAATAACAGCTGCACGGGTCGATTGAACGTTAAGCTACTCTTGCTTCGGTCGCTTCGTGGTTGGGTGACCATCCATTACGTATCGGAGACACCAATGTGCTTCAGAAAGCACGTTCCGCCATTGGCCCCGGCTCCCGGCTGTCATTTGTAGATCTACAGTCGTTACGGGTAGTCAGAAGTCCAAAAAGTCTGGTCGTGCAGCCTAGTCTGAAGTCCGAAAAGTCTGGTGGTGAAGACATGTACATAGGCAGTCGTTCTATGTAAAACACTAGTATTCAACTGCATCCGTTCAGATTGGTAGCCGACCCCAACATAGTTGGCAAAAGGCTAGGCATATTTGTGTTCTGTCAGTGTCACATTTTTTTTGGTCTGCCATGTAAAGAAGATGGCTGCCTGTCATTCGGCGGTATTGACGTTACGACGCAAAATTTTAATGTTGAATCGGTTACGCAGATTCGTCACATCTGAGATTGGCAGTCGGGACAATTGCAATAGAGAAAAAAGAGAATAATAGATTTTATCGTACAATGAGCAGACAAAAATAGTCCTTCAGATGACAAACATATTTCCACTGTTTCTGTGCATGCTAACAATTTGACTGTGTGTCGAGAATATCATAATGATACAATAATTAGGAGCTGCGGTCGCGGAGGGAGAGCTCAACGTGCGGGCGCACATCGTCCACGCCACTGAGCGATTCTTTCTCGCCGATTCAAGTCATTGTTTTACCGTTTTGCTTTCTCATTGTTGATTTACTATAATCGAGTCACCGTGTTTTAGTCCTCGTACCACCTGAAGGATATTACCCCATTCTTCTTTACTGTGCTTTTATTTCGTCACAGTAAGTGCGCTTTTTGTAGTTGAAGTGTTATACTGATGCTCGGTTGAACGTGCCTACTTGCCCCAGAAGGTGGTAGCCACAAGGCTGATCCGGGGCTACCGCACGATCTCGGGCGAGGCGGCAAGCCTCCTTGCCGGACTGCCGCCATGGGATCTGGAGGCGATAGTCCTCGCGCGCCTGTATGAGTGGCGCGCGGAGGCACTACGCCGGGGGGAAACTCCGCTTCCGCAGCAAATTGCGGCGGAGCGGACGGACCTCCGGCGCGATCTCATGGCGGCATGGAAAGAGCGACTATCGCAACCCAGCGCAGGGCACGCCACGATAGCGGCGGTAAGACCCCTCTTTGAGGAGTGGTTAGAGAGGCGTCACGGCGCCCTCACCTACCGCCTGACGCAGGTCCTCACCGGACACGGAAGTTTCGGGAGGTTCCTGCACATAATCAGGCGGGAGGAAACACCCGGGTGTCACCATTGCCAGGATCGCCCAGAGGACACGGTGGAGCACACGGTGGAGGTCTGCCCCGCTTGGGCGGAGCAACGCCGTGTCCTCGTTGAGGCGATCGGCAGCGGCAGCGACCTCTCGCGTCCGGGCCTGGTTCAAGCCATGGTCCGGGGCGAGAGGGAGTGGGGGGCAGTCGCCTCCTTCTGCGAAGCAGTCATGCTAGCAAAGGAGGCGGCGGGACGGCTGAGGGAGAGAGCCACCCGTCCCAGCCGCCGCGGGAGACGCTCCGGGCGTCGGGAGCCGCGCGACGACTCCCGGCCACCGTAGGCGCGGGCCTGCGGGCGGAGAGTAATGGGTAGCTCACCGTCCGATCAGGACCAGGCCCGTGCCGGACGGCGCGTACGTGTTCCACGCGCGCCTCAAAGAGATGTCAGCATTAAAGAAGGGGCCCGTAAGGGCCGAAGCCTGCCGGGTCAGCGGGATTGTCCGAAAGGGTTACCGCTGGCCCGGAACATAAAGGGCTAAGGAAGGAACACGGGTGGGTTTTAGTCAGTAAGAGTCTGACACTCCCTTCCGCTCCACCCAGAGCGGGAGGAGTCATTTGATGATTTCCCATCCTCAAAAAAAAAAAAAAAACGTGTCTACTTGCTGGCAACAATTAAAGAAATATTCCAGTGCACCAAACATTTGTCCCGAGCCAGTCGTAAGAGTCAACCGACTGAAACAGGCTAATGTCTGTAAAGAGGTACTACTGGTCTATGAGGCGTAGACTCTGCCTGATTATGCGTTGTTGTCCTTTTTAGCTAACTGCAATAGAAGGTAGATTGGGAGGGTTATAAACAAGGACTCAGTTAAAGCTGTCAAACTTTAGGGAAACTAATTATCATTGAAAAAAACATTAGAACGTTGGTTCTGATTCCGATTTCCCAATTATATTTCAAGGGGAAATTGTCATAATCACCAAGTCTTGCAATTGAATTATTGGTGATTGAAGCCTGTTAGCATACAAAAGAATGATGATACTCATCTCTTTTTTTGATGTAAAATGTTGAGTAACGCCTAAAATGAATGCATGAGCGGAACAACGTTCTCTATTAAAAATTGCAACTTGTTCCTTGCTTCTTTAGAAAGTTTAGTTTCTCATAACTTTATTGTTACAGTGGTGGCCTATCGGTTGCGACTTACCGAGTAGTAAGTAAGTCCTGAGTTCGAACCCAGCCAGACACTTTACTTTGTGTAATGAATTTCATCACCACTGCTCTCAAAACGGTGAAGAAAAATATCATGAGGAAATCGGCATGTCCTAGAACCAAAAGTTCGAAGACATGTGACATCCACTAACTCACTATTATTATGGATTCTGGCCCACTCTCTCTCACGGAGAGGAGGCCTGTGTTCCAGCAGTGGGTACATTATAGGCTTTTTTCAGACGCAAAAAAAATTAGGTTACCTACTAATGAAATGTAGGTATAGATGTATGAGGATTAGGGTATAAAGTTCACTCATCTTCCATAGAAAAGGGAGGATCTTCCGACCAGACAGGTGTTGTGTCTGGCGGGCAACTGCCCGATGTTTCATATCAGGCCGTTGTATCTATGCTAGTTGCGCGGTAAACTCTGCTTGCGAGATGCAGGATTTCGCGTGACGTCAATATGACGGGTTGTTCGCATGTGGCGTTGTAGATACCGCTATAACAGTGTTCATAACCTCAAATAATTTACATTCCATCGCCACTTAATCAGTTCTTTATTCAAATGTATTTATTCTAAGTTGATTTTTGAGTGACCATTTGTAACAAAAAGGTCCTAATAAGTTTTTGGTTGCAATGGAATTTGAGCTTTGTTAAGTATGCCATTCAGTTTGTTGTTCCATAACTTGAAAATTATCTCAAATTCTTAATTCAAATATACATAGATAAAATACAAGTTGCCTGCTGTCTGAAAAATCCCGGAACACGAATATTTTTCCAGCAATTACGTACTCACTTTCACCAAAACCTGAATGTTACACAACCCTAGTTTATTCCTTTCATACGGAAACCTTGGAACGTGAAAAATTAATATTGTTAAGTAATTACAGTCGGTTTCGTTTCGTGATTCGGCCGCAATCGGTTTTCAACTGAACAACTTTTGTTGGATTTCGTTTGCATGTGTATTTGTGTGTTTGGAGTAGTTTTACAATTAGGGTTATGAAGTTGTTTTTTGATTTGCTTGAAGTAGTGCACTAATATATGGTGAAATAATTTTTATATTAGTGCCTAAAATATTCGTTATCGATTTCCGGAGATTTTATAGTTTTAAGGCTTAAGTTAAGTTGGAATATTTCTTTGTTCTATTTTTAGAGTCGTTATTTTACTCTGCGTGTCATATTATACAACGGAGAACAGAAAAAATAACACTTTGGGTAGTGAAGGCTTCCCAAATTTCAAGCTTTTGAATTTGAACTTTTTGGTAACAATTTCTGAATTCTACATCTTAAAGAAAGGCTAGTTTACATCCTGATTTTTAAGGATGGCCCTTTTTACCCAACTGCGGCGAAGCCCAAAAGGAGGGTTATGTGTTTGATGTGTAGAACTTGCTTAGCTAAATCACAGGCTTCTCTACGGTGATCAATTCTATGCGTTAGTTTTTAATCATCCGCCAAACTAAACACGAATCACTAACCACAACAACAACCAATAGACAAACGGAAGCGCCATCCATCATCCATAACATCCATCCACAAATACCTCATCCAGCCTCATCCGACGCGGCCTGATGAATAAGTAAATGGTTTCGTTGCAATTAAACCGGCAACACTGCACGGACGCTAATTGCCATCGATAAATGTGGTGGAAGGCCACAATGTGGATGTTGGCTATTTTAATTTTGGGATGATAGTGGGGCTGTGATTTTGTAAAATTGATTGGGTTAAGTGATGAGTTACATTATCGTTACATACGTTTGTTATTTTATCTAATACCTACTGTGTTTTGTTTTACTGCCGGGTTTAAAGGCTTTCAACGTTCTTCATATTTCTCTAGACGCGGTTGAAATGGGTTAATTATTTTGGCAGCTCCAGGGTAGCCCGCGAAATTCCACTTTCCTTACGTTATTTGCAAATCAGTGTCAAGTTGTATGTTGAACAAAATATGATTCGCGACCACAACAAGTATGTATTTACTGAATTATAATCATTAAAATCTTTACTCGTTACTCGTATTACCATCATTCTTTCCTTTCTGTTTGATATTCTAGCGTATGGCACTCATGGGTTGCAGCTGAAATCAGCGTCAGATGGCACACCTCGTGTTGTCAATCTTTCTGTTTTCTGTTTTTTTATAGTTAGGTGTTTTTTTTGCTGTAATGCCAATAAACGCATTTTTCTTTCTTTTAATAAAACCCCTTTTAGTTCATATAACCCTATTGATTCATCATCGTCTGCCTAGCCTTTTCCCAACTATGTTGGGGTCGGCTTCCAGTCTAACCGGTTGCAGCTGAATACCAGTATTTTACATGGAGCGACTGTCTGACTGACATCCACCACCCAGTTACTGGTTAATACGATATCCCATGGTAAGACTGGTTGTCAGACTTTCGGGCTTCTGACTACCCATAACGATTGTCAAAGATCCACGAATGACAGCCGGGACCAACGGCTTAACGTGCTTTCCGAGGCACGGAGGGGTCTAGGTATGTAAAGATTGTCACCCATCCACAGACCAATCGCGGCAAGCGTAGCTTAACCTGATCGATCGACCTGTGCGGTTGTTATTATTTAGCCATGAGCTCCTCAACCCTATTGATTGATATTTCATGGAAATAGTCATTCAATAGGTAACCCTATTGAATGACTATTTCCATGAACCTTTCCTTTTACAGCTCAGCTGCACTTTCATTTGTTTCCAAGTTGTCTGAAAGTCTACGTAAAGTTCTGTAACATGCCGAAAGCTCCTAATATAGTGTGGCGGGTGACTTATCTAGTTTAGCGTTACAGTATAATCTTCAAAGACTAAACTCGCCGGGCTCAGGTACACACAGCACTAGGCTAGTGCTTTTTGCCCATAAACTAGTGACAGTCTTGCGTGCCTGCCTTTTTGTTTGGTGCAAGTTAAAAGAGGGGGAGATTTATGAATGTATCGCACGATGGCAATGAGTAATTTCATCATTATATGTGGTTTAAAGAAAGTGAAGAGTAATTTATATACTTAGACCAAAATAACACTTCTTTGATAGAATCTGCCGATGTGATCATAGCATGATCAGGCTATAATGTTCCCACTGCTGGGACACAGGCGTCCGATCTGGGAGAGGGAGTGGGCTTTAGTCCACTATGCGGGCCCATTGGTAGATGTCACATGTTTTCGAATTTTTGGTTCTAGGACATGCCGGTTTCCTCACGATGTTTTCCTTCACCGTTTTGAGATGATGACATAATGAGATGATGACATTTTTTGAGATATAATGAGACATAATATAATGAGACATAATGAGATGATGACCGTTTTGAGATGATGACATAATGAGATGATGACATTTTTTTGAGATGATGACATAATTTACACAAAGTAAAGCGCCTGTTTGGATTCGAACCTATGACCTAATTTATGTGTTTTTTTGTGAAGTTTTAGGGGCTGTGGAAAATAATGAAAAAAAATGATGAATGATGAATGAATGTGTTCTATATTTATATCTGTAATTTATAAGGTGTAAATAATAAAGAGTATTTTATTCTAATAAATATCTAAATCAAAAGAAACACTTCACCGATAGACTTCTACCTATGACGTTTGTGAAAAAAAATCATAGCAACAAAGACGTGTTACTGATATCGATATTTATGCACCCTCTTATCTACTTCTGATGGCATATTATCAGAAGTAAAGACCAAGAGCAGAATAGCAAGGAATTAGAAGGCTTATCATCACTTTAGTCGAAAACGTCCACTAAACTAAAGTAATTTGGATGTACTGTTAAAATTGGTAAAAGAAAGTCGTCTCTTGATGCTTGCATGTTTGATAAAGTATTTTACGTGTTGTAAAACAAAAAAACTCGTAAGCAAACTCATTTTTTCACATTCCAAAATGCCATTACCACAAAAATTAAAAGAAACACCTACCAACCTTATTATTTCGTCACAAACTCGACTTAAATCTTTCAAACTTCACCAAGAAAGCATTTTAACAAGGTAAGTTGACAAGGCCGCTATTCGCTAATTACTTGTGCCGCCACACATTGGCACGGGTCCAAGATGGCGGTGGCTACAAAACACTGTGCCATGGCCCGAGATATCATTGCAAGAATAAGTCCAGTTTAGCCGTGAATTAGTGTTTATTGGCTTTTAAAAGCATTCGCCGAAGTTTGTATGCAAATGAGTAGGCCTATGGTTTAATGGGTGAATGCTTTCGTGACCTGATTTGTTGGGATTTTTTAGGTTCCGACGCAAGTATAGGAGTTGAATTCGAGTAAGGAAAGTTCTTTGACTCGATCATTCTTGAGTTTTGTATGCTGATATTCGTCGTTTTTGAGACCTTTTATATGACAAAATGTTCATTTCCGCAGAAGTTATCGCGTATCCGATGGGTTCTCCGAAACATTAAGACAGAGATGATTCAACGAGAAAAAACCTGTTATTTGAATTCCTTTCTTTCATTTAACACACAAAAGACTAAAAAAAATTACTCATTTCATTTTATTCCTTATCTCAATTTATTTAAGGTCAGTACAGAAAGTGAAAAAGAAGTTCTTCTTTCATACTTCTCCATTAGTCGTCAACTCAGTAGGGTGACTACATCATTCACACAAGCGATACATCGTTTCTTTTGTCTTCCGTTACTCTTATGGATTATCCACAAACATACACAAAACTTTCCTCAAAAAAAAAAACAAACTGTTACAAAAAATTTACAAATAATAATTTACAACAATCTGTGTATCCGAATGAAAATTGTAACGACTATTTTTATTACACATTTTTGATCTACCAAACTTCGGCGCAGTGAATTAAAATATAAAAAATGTGAGTGAATGGGCAATATTGTATTAAAATAAATAAAATCCTGTCGGCTGTATAATGTTTCGACAATTTCACCGCGTTTCATTCTGGTTCATTACCCAATAGATGTAGACGATGATTCGGGCTATTTTCTTCAAAGAACCCCGACCTATTTTCGATAACAAAGTAGTATTGTGGGCTATTTTTGGCAACCTTTCGCTCTCTTTAATAAAAAAAGTTTTTTCAACCTGTAATTGTTTTCATTCGATATTATTGTTTCGTGATTGGTTTTATTTTTGGATTTATCAATTCGTGGGTGTGATTTGTTAGGACTTTTATTATTTTAACGATTTGGTTATCATTTTTTGAGGTTAACATTTTTTATATCTTGATACGTATAACCTGATTGAATGATGAAATAGTCATTCAATGGGGTTAGGTATATGAACTTAGGGGGTTGTATTGATGATTTTAATGATTATAATTCTGTATATGCATAGTTCACGGTCGCGAATCATATTTTGTTTAACATACAACCTGCAACCTACCTACCTCCAATTTATCTTCTTATTTTTACAACGTTTTTAAAAAAGAAGAAGAAGAAGATGAAATTTCAAAAAAAGAACAGATATTTAAATTTCCATGTTTCTATAGGTTTAAAGAGTCGGCAGTGGTGTTTGGAACACCCACATTGATAGGGTCAATGGCCGAGCCTTTGCCACTAGCTGAGAATTCCCAATGGAAAAAAAACAGAAATACTTTTTTTTTTAAATTAGCCATTAACGTCCCACCGTTGGGCAAAAAATTACTCCCTTTCCACTTCTTTCTGTCCAGAGCTTCCAAGGACCAATCTTTATTAAAGGAGTCCAGTTCATAGTGACACTTAATACTAAACTTCTTACTTTAATTCATTGTTGAATCTAGCTTTTTAATACCGTTGAAAAGCACCATACCATCTTTAAATAGAGCATCAAATTACCGTACCCTCTAATTTAACAAACTGGTGACGTTTTGTCGACATTGTTATTGAAACAAGGCAGTTGAGTCGATTACTTTAATAGGCCTTAAGATGTCAGCTTTCAGGCCAAGCGCTCGCAATCCACGTCAAACGAGGCAAGTGTTGCCATAAATTCCTTTTTGCTGTATTTGAATTTACGTTTTAGTTAGTAAAAAGGATTTAAATTTAGCGCATTCTCGTGACACTTGTAATTTAACATATAATATTTTTGGCCATTCCACCACGACATTTCCTAACACCCTTAAGGTGAAAAATGAGTGACATTTAAATTAAAATTTTAAAAGGCAACATTCTCAAAACTGAAATTAACATACCAAATATTAACGATTAGATGTGAAAGCATTAATATACTAGATTAACAAGGCGAGCTCCTTTGCATAATTTCGAATTAACTATCAAAATGTATTTATTGCAGCAAACTTTATACCGCTAGTTAAAGCTTTTCTTACTTCAAAATACGGTTTAAAATTGTGTGTTTTAAATGCAAAAGTAAAGTTGCAAGGCCGCATGCAACGCGCGCCGTTTTACGTATTGTTTATTCGACCACAAGGCCGGGGACAGACATGCAAAACGGCCCATCTGGCCTGGACTGGCCTTTGTATATAGGCCAATATTTCCTGCTATACTTGTGTGCACGAGACTTTATATTTAAAGGGGAGTATTTTTGTAAATGGTTAACGCTTGGGACAAAGAATGCGATCATGCGTTTTATGTGGAAGATTTTCCTGGTTTATAAATTTTAAAAGTCTGGGTAGTACTGTAATAGTATTCTTTGTTCTAGCTGAAAGATAAGAGAAATCGTGGGCTAGAAACCTTAGTTGTTCTTCGTTGAAACTCTGAGATAAATGTACTCGTTTAATTAAACACGAAATTTGCCTAAGTTTCATGTCATGTCTTTTGCATTAAAATCTTAGATCATTCTTACATCATCCAAAGTAGCAGCCTTCAATTCAATGAAACCCAAAAATGTTTCTCTTATTTTCAAAAGACCCTTTCAATCCAACTTTACGAGCTCATAAAAGTGATGTTCTACATAAAAACAAATCAATCGCTCCACTGTCCGGCCAACGTTTGTTTCGGTGGTGCAAGTAGTGGGTGTACTGGCGCGTAGCCAGCCCACCTTACAATTACGAATGGTCTTGCATTCTCGGCTTCTTGCTGTAAAATTTTGATCACACCTATTATGGGTAATAGTGTGAATGTAGCAGGCGTTTCAGTGAATTGGATTTTAATGTTGATTCTTAATGGAGGATGGGAATGACAGCCGTTCGTTTTGCGTTGTTCGAAAGAGGTGTTTAATGTTTGTTAGTAATGGGGTCATTAAGTTTGTACTGGTAAACGTTTGTTTAGGGTTAAGTGTTTTTCTATTGTTTCCTGCACCCATGGGACAAATGAGAACCAAGAACACTTTTACCACAGCTTTACTACCGCGTTGTCGTAAATGGCAAATGATTTATTTTTGTTGTCACTTTGTAATGCTTTCTTATACCTAATATAGTACACCGTGTTATAAAAATAATACAGTTAAAAAATCCGCACAAGTTTATATGTATAATTATTTCGCTGTTTCTGACAAGGAGGTGCTAGAATATTATTGCATATTCCCATCTCTTTAAAATCAACACCCAAGTGTATTATTAATTCAGCTCTCATATCTTCGTTCCGAGCACATTCCACCATGATGTGAAGAACGTCTGCAATGATTCAATTTTAGTAACAAAATAGTCCAAGCAGCATTAAACTTACATTAAATATGTTATTTTTCTGCTATCTCCTCTCTCGTCCAGAATATCCCACCGTACGCTGCTACAGCGAAAGTGGATGTACTCTAGCGCAAATTACACACATAAACAAAATAATTCATAATACGGGAACTGCATTCGCGAGAGCAAAAT
This sequence comes from Luperina testacea, assembly GCA_927399505.1. Taxonomy (NCBI): domain Eukaryota; kingdom Metazoa; phylum Arthropoda; class Insecta; order Lepidoptera; family Noctuidae; genus Luperina; species Luperina testacea. Next base: position 18,402,731 of record OV656770.1, on the reverse strand, counting down.
GCACGAATGCATCTAGTTCTAAGCATAAACGCAGTTAGTCGTAATACAGCGAAATGAGGCTATGCAAAATACTTCTAGGCAGAAAATAAGACCAAACAAAAAAACCTCTCATTAGTTCTAAAAGCAGCTTTATGTTAATCCCATTTGACGGCCGAAGTCACATGAATATGTTGAACTTTTTTAATTCGTCCAATCTACGAATGCATTCATCCGAAAATGCACTTGGATAAACTGAATCGTACCGATCCCCGTCGATTGGTCCAAAACTGGATTTCGCCGGTTCAAGCCAGACGGTTCTGAATCCATCTAGTTTTCGCCAGTAAAATGTTAAGGAGGGATTTGTCATGATTTATTTTATTTCAAGTTTGGAGTTTACGGCTTAGGAGTTAAATTAATTTTTTTTCAAGCATGTGGATGTATTGATTGAAATACATATTTCAGTAGCTCTGATAAATTGAAATGATTTTTTTCGTTTTAACTACACCGACGTGAAAACCTCAGATATTTTTACACTTCCAGTACTTGAACTTATTTAAAAATTTTACTGACTATAAAATTTTATTTGAGCATCCGTTTTCTTTTTCAAATCCATCTTTAATGAAATGTTAGAAATCTGAATCAAAGCGTTCTGGAAAAGTATATGTTTCATAAAATAACTCTTCTCATAGTAGTGACAGTCCACAGTAGGTGGACATAATACTATCTTATTTACATTGAAATTATTAGAACTTATTTCAAAACTGCATACGTTTTGTTTTACTGAGGGCTGATTTTTCAATAGACAGATAATTTTTATTCGTGGAACAAAATTGACGTGTATTTTGATTTTGTATGGAAGAACTGTCAACAATCAAAATCATTCCTCGGATAAAATTAAATCTGGCGTAAACAGCTGATTTGCTTGTGGTTTCAGTTTAACATTTTTAACAATGAGAGGTGTCGTGGGATTTTGGTACGTAATGAAAGTGTCGTGATTTTCAAAATATTACACTTTTTTTGGTCTAGCTTCCATTCGCCAAGTGTGCAGAGTACATGTGCGATAAGGAACTTGTCCCAAAACTTCTGAGGTTACTTGTAGTTTCCTAGGATGGGAAAAAAACAAAAAGATAATTTTAGACATCGTACAAAAATTTTTGGAAAAATTTTTGCAGTTCAAAAGTATTGCCAAGAAGACACGTTTGTTTGATAAAGACGGACACAGAATAGCAAAATTTTACAACACACGTGACAAGAAATAGCCAACACAATATTTTACACCAACATCAGCACGACAATTCCAACATGTCGTAAAAAATCCAAGAAGCCTAACACAATAAAACATACCTTCACAGACTTCAAACAATAGATATTTATGTCCTGATGTTTGTCTGAAGATTTAGATTAGGTACGAGTATTCGTTCCCGTCTATACCTTCGATATGGCATGGATTCGACGGCGGTCGTAAAAGTCTAATTCACTCACGAGCAGTCTTCGTACGGATATTAAGTGTTGGTGTTAGTTATGAGCGGTAGCGGGTTCAGGAAATTGGGTGGTTAATGTATCCGTTGAATAAGCTTTTTAATGGGTGTCGTCTGCACCGTTATCGCAACTGTTTACTACTTTATTTAGAGTCATGATGTAATGCACTTCAGTATCTGCATTTTAGTTATTTCCTCTATAAACTCCTTGTTTGGTTCTATCACCGACTCAAGCTGTCGCAAGGTTCAGCGGGGTATTGCGTAACACGCTCAAACAGTAGCAATGGCTTGCATTTTGATAGTACAACAACATTGATTGCGTTATTTACGATGTTGAGCAGACAAAATTTTGAAAAGCAATGTATTAGCAATATCCTTGAAAATTATTCAGAGGATTGATAAATAATTGATTAATAAAGAATAAAATTGATTGAATTGATTAATTGAGTAATTATTTGGATTGATTGATAAAGTGTTGTGCAATTAGGGTGTTGTTGGATATAGGCATAGAAATATCTTTGTTTTATTAAATTATACTAGAACTTACGAGTGAGGGAAACTGACCAGTGATACGCGGACTCTTACTTATGGGTGTTCTTTGCAATTTATTTTTGATAGTTAAAAATATACCTAGCCTTTATTTTCAACTCTAAATAGGTGGGAGAAAAAACAACTTTTAACAAGAAGCCTTGATCATTTTTGCTGGCTTCGGATGTAAGCCATTGTTTAATAATCGACATAAAAAGTTATTGCTCGTCCAATATATCCCTTTTCTCCTCAAAAGTCGCTATTTGTGCGAACAATCGCCTGTGACTCATCCCTGGTACCACTTCACCCTGAGTCCGGATATCCCCTCCGAAAAACCCACTACAGAGCCGGTTATTGGCTCGAATGGTCTCGCAAAAATACGATTCGCCAATATGGCCAGCGATTTAGATCTGAATGTCCATTCTGTAGGCCCGGCCGCGGCCCGGATATTTGATTGAGGCCACATTGAGGCCGAGTAGCCGATGATGAATTGGTGATGGCCATGAAACCTTATTGTTGGGTTGATCGGTGCACGGTATTTTGGTGAATTGTGTATGGGATTTTTAATGTTATATGATGTATAAATGGAATGACTGATAACGTTGAGATTGATACGACAATGTTTAAAATAGAGAAAAACATCAAGGAGAGTTTATTCCAATGCAAAGACTATGCTCAGCTATTGCCTTCAGTTACTTTCCTATGTCTTAGCGATGTAGCCACCCATACCACTGTCTTAGAGAAAATCTTCTATCTTATCTTAAGGAAACACATTAAGGTCACATGAGAGCACTAAGTTACTTAATGGAGCTTGTTAAAGCAAGCACTTATAAAAGACTTGTACGTAAAACTTCGGTACTATAAGTTTTTCTCAACCAGAAATCTGCAGAAACATTTTGCCGTCCACAAGACCCCAGTTAATTTAAGATTTCTTACATCATAAATGTTGCTAAAAATTCCACATATAAGCAGTAAATATAAGCTGGAATATTTCGAAAATCCGGCCGGGGACTCGTTTTTATATGGCGTAAATAAAAATGGTAGCAACAAGCAAAGGCGTTAGTACAACGACGGCAACTGATCGCTACGCCGCGCGACTCGCCACGTACGGCGCGCAAGGAATGCTGAATAATACATTTTGCACAACTGTGACCGTTGAGTGGGGCTATCTAGGGGTTGAGACATGAGCGACAGCGGGAGCGGTTTCATTGCCACCTACTTTTTAAGTTTTGTTGTGGAGGAAGGCAAAAATCTGTTGTTACATATATGATGATTTGTTTCGAAAGGTAGCGAGAATATTACGCTAGCTATTAGTGAGAATTTAGTATTGTAAGTTTTTCTTATTAAACATAAATGCATATCTTCCTACGGCATTTAATGTAAATCTATATATTTAATATTATAAATTCGAAAGTAACTCTGTCTGTCTATCTGTCTGTCTGTCTGTATGTTACCTTTTCACGCCTAAACCACTGAACGGGTTCGATAAAATTTGGCAGAGAGATAGATTGCATCCCGGGGAAGGACAAAGGATAGTTTTTATCGACATACCTCGCGGGCGAAGCCGCGGGCGGAAGCTAGTATTAGATAAATTGCTGTTGTTTTGCTTAAGTCTAACCTTCTCAAGTCCTACTTACATACAGATTTAAAACAGTAGTTAATGCTAAAATTACAAAAAAAATATTTCAACATCTAAAAAATTAGTTGTAACTTTAACATTATCTACTCTTACTGCCTAAGTGGAAAAATGTCTATCCGCTTCCGTTCGAGACTTACACCACCCATGTGCACAGAGAGGCTTTCCTAGTAAACGAAGTTAGTTCAGGTGCCAATTCTAGGTCGAGCTTGGTTAGGCTTGTTTTACTACGTCATGCAATGCTTTTTCAGAGATCGCTAACGAAATTTTGAAATATGAAAGCGAAGCTAACAGAATTTATTGCAAGGATTCCAAAAGGATGAAATTTTATAGGATTTGTGTAGGTATAATTAAATTACTGTGAACTTATAAGAAAAAGAAACATATTAGAAAAAACATTTTACTGTCATTTTCGTAATAAAAAGTGCAAAATTAAAAAGCCACCAACAAAAACTAAAAAAGGTCGTAATCATTTTTAAAGACGGATATGAAGTAGACAAATTGATGATAATGAAAGTATACTTACAGAATATTAATAAAATTATGCAAATGCGCTTTCTGAATCTTCCTTCAAATTTCTAAAGAAAACATGCAGAGTTTTTTTATTATTGATAATGGGGTGCTTAAGACTCAAGACACACATTTTCGGAGCATTATGGACATCATTATGGGGGTAATTTTTTTCCACGCTGATCGGGGCCGAAAAGAAAAACAGAGCAAATTAGCTGTGTATTATGTCTTGAAAGCCGTAAAAGATAACCAAATGCAAAGGATATTAGATGGAAATGAACTTAGAATTATTAATTTATTTATATTAGACTGTATTGTTAACCAGAAAATAAATTTAACACTACACAACATACAATGGGCGGCCTTATCGCTTTCTGCGATCTCTTCCAAGTGGAGCTAAGCAAGAGTAAAAGAAACCACTCGTAGTTAAATAAAATCTTTTATCTATAAGTTTAATCCATAAAGTGGTTTTAACATTTAATGAATTTCTCATTATAACTACTTCGACTGTGATTATATCTGTTTTGTTTGTGTTTTATTCATACCACGTTTCAGAATTTTGTACTGATGATTTCTAATTAACCTTTATTCATAGCAACTCTTTGTTTACAGTGTATCTACGGCTGCTACGTGCACTCTGCGATCTTGCCAACATTCCATCGAAGGTGTTACTGGCTTTTACAGGTAAGGATCATCATTTATTACTTCTTCATGTTCTTCCTTATTTAGAATAGACTAGTTAGGATCGCTTCAATTACAGAAGTAATTGAAGCGATCCTAACTAGTCTATTCTGTAAACACCTCACCGTGAAAACTTGGGTGAAGTAAGCTGTCATTGCCACTATTGGCGACTCCCTTCACCTGAGTTTTCAAGGTGAAATTTTTACAGAACAGATTGGCTGGCTAATAGCTATTGCAACTAACTAGCGCGCGTCATATGACTTTTGTATTATGACTGGCATAAAGTTTAAAGTTCCTCTAGTTTCAGCCTACCCCTGTGGGAAAGAGGCGTTTAAACCACAATGATAGAAGCGCGCTCGTAAAATGCAACCACTATAGCTACCGAATCAGTACCAATAAGCAATTCTACAGTTTCATCGCCTTAGTCACTAGTATTGCCAATCGCTTCGGTGATTGCAGCATGACGTTACTAGTCACCGTAATAAGTAGTTTCTGCTACCCATCCTCCCAATACAATCTCTCAATCGTCACTTACGACACTCCTGGGAATAATTGGGATAGACCAATTGTAGCTGAAACCACATATGGTTAATTAAAGGTAGCTACATACATATATTATATAGTGACTTAATATTACTAGAACTATCAATGGCTAAGGCTAAAGAGAAAATTCTAGTTGATAACACAATTGGAGACGACGATGAAGTTATCAGCAAACAAATGCAAAAGAGTCAAAGAGACAAATAGCTCAGAGCTTTCTGTACATTTCTTACCAAGTTTACCTCCAAGTCGGATAGAAATTTATATACGGTAATCTCTCGTTGCTGAAAACATTTTTCTGACTTCGGAATGCACCCACCGCCTTCTGAAATATGAGATTTTGAAATACGCTTCTTTGATATCCCTCGCTATTGATGAAACCGCGAATTGGAGGCACCGTTTTCAATATTTGTGAAATATTTTTAGCCGCTGCTATATTAATGGTTCTCTTTAGATTATGGATGTGGCTAAGACCTTCAGGGTATTGAGGAAATTTCAAGTTTTAAGAAGTAAGTTTGGTTTTACTTTGGCTAGTATAAATATTTCAGTTTAGTTTTTAGGAAAGCAGTTGATTAAAATTGACAAGTTAGTTCTAAATATAGGAAGTCCTCCACATAACTTCTCAGGGTAGTTTATAAATTGACATAATTTTCATAGTGACAAGGAGAACCTATTACCTACAAAAACCTACTTATTTCTTTAATGAGAACAATTTAAGCCCTATATTACAATTTTACATTTAGTACAAAGAGGGCTTTTTCTGAGATTTTTTGGTCTAAAAAGTTAATTACAGCCCTCAGGCTTTTTATTCATTTTATAATTCAAGATCAAAGAAAATTTAAAGGAAATTGGACCTCATGAAATTATTGTTTTATTTTAAATAACGCAAATGATGTTACTTAGAAATGGTGCTTTAAATAAAGATAGAAATATCACTGACGGATATGAAGATTGAAGAAAAAAATGCAAAACGTACAAAGTGTTTGAAAACATAATTCATGTTCATACAGTTTTTAATATTACCAGGATTTTGTAAAATATACATAACGACAAATAAACCAAGGAAGCGATTAACAACATTTCCACTGTAATATGTGCATACATTAAAACGTGTGCTAACTTTAAGCGCTCCATACGTTTGTGTTACCAACTTCTAGTACCTCCACACAATGTGATTCAAATGTTATACGTCCATTGCTATATATTGCTGTATGTGTATGTAACTTTAGCAATACCAAAACAACTTGGAGCACCATTTATATACTATTGTTCACTTTAATGTTCTATACTTCAGTTCCCAATGGATGTATTGTAACAATTTGATATAATTTATCTGCTTTCATATTGAATTGTAAGTGAAAACTTTTGTGTAATTCATTTTTGCTTGTTGCTGAAACTGAAATAACTACAAGAAAAGTAATAGATTGTACATCTACAGCATTTAATCTAAACAACGTTAAACTGTTTGGGTGAGGAGAGAGGAGCTGCAGGTATCACACAATTGTCAAATACTAGTCAAATTTCAATGTCTCATTAAAAGAACTTATTGAAAAGCAGCAAAATCTACCGATGAAAAACCCTATCGGGCACTTGGCTTGTATACACAGAAATGGTTCGTTCCATATAGACCTCATCCATCGCTTTCCATCAAGCTTAACCCAAGTCAAGAGCAGGCCAATAAGCAATAAAAAAAAGGTAGACAGAAGTTATAACGCTAATTAAATAAATCTTTTGAATAATCATTTTAGTTTTCTAATCCGTATAACTGTTCATTAGCATTATGTATGCAGTGTAAACAGTATACATCAGGATTGGACTCGTGGTTGGCACCAAATGAAAATTTAATATTTGATCATCTTAATTCCATTACGCGATCCTATATAGTGAATATTCAGAGGAATATTCAGATAATAATAATCTTTAGAAACATTCTGTGTTCTTTTGTTCTGTTCTGATCGTGTATTAATTGCTTTTAATTAATTCAATTATACTGTGATTTTACGAATAGTTCATGATGATCAAAATTTGGTTTTTTTATCTGATTTGGATAGGTAAGATTTTTTGTACTAGATTTCAAGGTTCAAATAACAACAAACAATATAGATAGATAACAAATAAACAAATTTTCTGTTATCATTTTTAAAACCCTATTGGATGGTATAAATTATTAGAGTTATTTAATTAAACATGAGGTTAGCTTTATCTATTTTAACCTCCCATCATTAATTTATCTGTTCTTTAGATTCCAAATCAATTCTTCATTCACAAGTAGAAAATTCTAATATAACGTTACTTTTTCAAATATCAGCAACTTTTATACATTAGACCTCCAAATCATTACCGTAATCTATAAAAGCTTCAGACAATGCCTCGAAGCCTCTCAAATTAATTGCCACCTCTTTGTCTACCGTTTCAAGGTAGGTGACAAGCTCTAATGACCAAACCGAACCGAACTGAACTAATCCTCGCACTGACGATTACAAATTGACATTTTGTAAAATGCCATCAAACCCGCATCGGAAAATGTCGATGGTAATTGAATTCCTGATTGGCTGTAGTTGCAATGTTTGTGTAGAGTAACAGGTGTCAATTTCTATTGACGTTTTAGGTGCACGGTGGTCTAGTTTTTGTTGGAATTCGACGCGAATGTACGAGTATAATGGGGCGGAATTGCTGGAGTTTATTTAGGTAGTTCTTGAATTGTTGCGATCATTTTGGTTGATTACTTTATTGGTTGGTCGGTGTTATAAATTGAAGGTTAGTTAGAATTTTGATTTATGAGTTGTACGTCGTGGGTTCCATCCAGTCATGTGCGTTACTTTTTGTAATTTATTTCATCACCACTGCTCTCAAAATGGTGAAGAAAAACACAACACACACAAACATTGTGAGGAAAACTGCATGTCCTAGAACCAAAAATTCAAAGACATGTAACATCTTTCAACCCGCACTGGACCCGCGTGGTGGATTATAGCCCACTCCCTCTGAATAAGAGAGGAGGCCTGTGTCCCAGCAGTTGGAACATTATAGGCTGATTATATTATGTTGTAGAATTTTGACCAGTCCAGCCAGTCAATCAAAAGCTCCGTTGTTGTCAGAAGACAGAAGAAGAAGAAAAAAAAAAGAAAAGAAAAATGAAAAAAGATAAAAAAAAGAAGAAAAGCAAGATAAAGAGAAGAATATAATACATATTATTAATATTCCCTTTTCATACGTAGATGGGACGAGCATCGATCACCACGCTTACTAGCTGTGTGTTGGAGATTAAAGTCCATTATAATATGTCTGATTTAACTGTCTATTGATAGATTGTTACGTCTATCCAAATTCTTCCTCTTTATCACAAGAATGTGTGTTTTGATGATTTCATATCAGCTTAAAATCTTAATGTGTAATTATTTCAATATGCACATCATCTCCTTACGACAAGAGTTTCATTCAAATCCTCAAAATACCACTTACAGTAAAATGGAATGTCTAATCTACACAAGTATGTCTGTCTTTACACAGATAGTTCAATTAGACAAAGTTAATATTTAACGAGACAATTATCTTGATGTAAGGTAATTCTGGAATCAAACCGAGGCCCTCTGAGGGATGGAAGGTATAACGAGGGAATTACGTAAAGATTGTAATAGCCTATTAAGGGACAATAGGAAGGATAATTATTCTTTGCTTACGGCCCCTTTGTGGGAATATTGATGTAGTGGTAATTGGTTTGTGATTTTGAGCAATTATGGTGTTAACTGTTTGTGCGTTTATACAGCTTATATATAAACGTCAGCCTGAAATCTAAAAGGGGACAATGAACCCTTTTATATAAACGTTGCTTAAATTTAACTAGTGATTAGCGACTGTTTAGCTATACATTTTTGACGTTTGAACGTCATTTTACATTAATCATTGTTTATAAAATAAACCCCTAAATGTTGGGAACTATCCAATTTTCTTAATGTTGTGATTGAATTGGTCAAAAAATTCTGTGTTCTCTCATGTTTTGATATCGTTACTGACGAGAAGACATCTATTTATTTTTATACCACGTCAGTGACTTTCGTTCAAATCTCCAGAATCTAATTACATTAATCCCCAGACAAACAATACCTACTTCATTTCAATTCTATTGCTTTTTAAAGCATTAACGTTTCCTCTGTGCGTTGTAAAACTTTATCCCCTAAAGCGATTATATCTAAATAGTTTTCAAAATGTACGTTTTCCAACTGTTTATTATATTTTGTAGTATGTATTGTATTAAGCAGTACATTATCCTTTTATTTTCTGTCGCTAGCCCGACCGTTAGATCGTGCTAAGCTCATAGAACTGCAACTAACTTTCGACTTCAGAGTATAGAAAAATTAGGGCTGCCTACTGTACAATTTGAAGAACACATTTAAGAATATTTTCGTCTTCTAAAACCTGCGCTATATTTTGTATGGGTATCGTAAAATAAAGTGGTACCTAATCTTACATAAGTACTTAGGCGTGTGGCACAGGTTCATAATAAATTGGCTTATCTTTGCTGGCAGATTTAATCACGGGAATTTCGTGTAAAGTTTTGTGGGTACTGCTAAAATAGTTATATGATTTATTTAACGTTTATGTAAATACTCCCATACTAAACATTGCTTGTCATTAGTAACAAAAGGTTCTGTTTGAGTAATCTGCGAAATATTCTGTGTTTTCGAGACTTATTTTCATCCTTAACTGTTTGTTGCAAAAAAATACAGATAAGTATAAAAAAATTCTAACAACATGCAATTGCTAACATGGTTACCAAAATAAAGATTGTGAAAAATACTTTTTGTAAAATTTCTGTTTTGTCGTTATGTATATTTTATTCCCAATAGGTCAATTAAACACAACCTCTCACTCAGAACCACAACACCACAAATAATGACATACAAATAACAATCAGAATTTCACTCAACCGAAAATTTATGACTACAACATAAAACGATACACTGAAGCACTGTTACAACAAATCCACTTTTAACGGCGTGTTAATGAAAAACCACAACAATAATAAAGTGCACACGTGTCGAGAGGCACCCCTACGGCGTCGGCCATTACATAAATAATGACGCCATGTTTATTGCCGCCATTTTGAAGACAAATGGTTAGTTATTACGGCGCACTCGGTTTTACATTCGGTAGTCGAGTTGGCAAAATTAAAATATTATGTATTACTTATTTTTATACCAAGTTTAACTGCGCTGGAGTCGATTTACTGGCAGTTTCGGATGTTGCTCCTTGTTTATGCCCTGCTGAGTGCAGTTCGTTGTTTTCCGAATATAAATAGATATTTTTTTCATCCTCGTTAGGCTGTCTTTGTAACGTGTTTTATATGCCGTTGTAAATTTTCACATATCACTTAACGTTTACAAATGCGTTTGGTTTTATGGGCCTTTTGAAATTTATTTCTTTGTAACTAACTTGAGTCATAGTGGAGTTTGTATTGTTAAATGGTGTTTGTTATCCGGTTGAGAATAAAGGCGTGCTGAGCTGTCTCTGATTGCTGAAATTTACGGAGATGCTCTTGATAAGCTCTAGCTATCACCTATAAGGATCATTATTTTCTTTTAGGTATTCTTATCAGTATGGTGAACATTAAATTATGAAGTTTGAAAGTACCTACTTCTTTATTTGATAGTACTTAAACAAACTTGTGAAATAGTGTAGCTATCAATCAACGCAGCTTATGGAATTCCTGTCCACTGCTGGAGATAGGCCTCTCCCAGCCACAACACTCTATCCTCCGCCTTCCACATCCACTCTGTCCCAGTCCCAGCCACTTTTTTAAGATCGTCGGTCCATCTAGCTGGGGCGTCCCACACTACGCTTGCCGATACGCGGTGCCGATACCGATACACAGTGCGATTACGGCGCTTCTAACCAAAACATGTCGGAGCTTCCAAAGTGTCCATACACCTGCACTTCTGAGGACCTAAAAAACGCTACTGATGCCGTGACTGGCGTGGCCACCTACTGGGCCCAACTTATTTAATATATAGATGTATTTTCCAGCGACTCGAAAAGAAAAAGAAAGTTCCTACTGTTTTAGTTGTTAGTACCAAAAGAAACTTGCGTAATTACAAAGCTATTTTATCAGAAACGATAGGCAATACAAATTTGTTTTATTTTTTAAATAAACGTTATCATAGGTATTCATGATTCGATGGCAATAAAATAATACAATACATTTCAAATGGTTTTAATTGTAGTTAATAAAGCGTTTTATATTAATTATTTTTATTAAATAGAATAATTATGCACGTAGATAACATTAATGTTCAAATGCTATACAATAATTTTATTCTGCCTCTATTAGTATTATTGTACGTTTTGCTGAACCTAATAATATTTAACCCATTTCATTCATGGCTGATGAATTCAGTACAAAAAGTAATGTCGCACTTCAGTGCGACAATATTTCAATATTAATTTGTGATAACGTGTAACTGCTTTGTAGGTATTTTTAAACGTATTTTATATTTATGTATGAACTTGTTGTAGTAAGATAATAAATATTTAAACTAACCCAATTAATATTTTTTTGTCAGCACACAAAAGCTGATTACTAAACAATCTTGAATATAAGCATCACATCATCATCATCATAAATGTTAATCCCCAATGTAAATATTTTTTTTGTTATTACTCTAAATGGAACGATTCGCATTTCATATTTAATTACTGGGGATATAAATAATAATAATTGTAATCACAAACGGATCACGGATTACAGTACTTCTTCTTCAATCGGTACCTCATTACTGAGGTTCGTGGTAACTGGACCCCTCTATGCAGAGAATCTGCCTCCACCGACTCTGGTCAAAAGTTGCCATCACCACCTCCTGAAATTTGCTTGAAGACGGAGCTTCTTTTACTTGGTCAGACTATCGTGTTGGCGACCAGCCTCGTGCTCTCTTTCCTTCGGCATTGCCAACAATTACCAGCTTTTCAAGGCTGCTATCTTCCTACATACAGTTATTTCCAATTATCGGCTATCTTCAGTCAAATATCAGGAAACATCGAATCAGAAATATCAGATAAAATCGTGAAATATCAGTAGATACTGTCGTATTTATTTCGTTTAACTGAAATTCCAGAACCCGGATATAGTGCTAGTCCACTACCTGAACGTGCCGTACCCTGATGACAACAAACTGGCGACGGTAGGGCCCAGTCTCGCCCTGTGGGCAGATAAGAAGGAGTGGACGAAAGACGAGCTTGTCTGCCAGCTGAAGCCAATGTGTGAGTATGCGATGAGCTTATCATTAGGAGAAATATAAAATATATCATTAGGAGAAAGTATTGATGAAAACAGAACTGGGCCAATGGTGTGCCTTGAGGTACAAAAATAAAAAGTGGCCCAGTGATGTGCCTTAAGGTACTCCTTTGCGTGTTTTTGTTTAAAGCACGTAAATAGAAGTTGTAGGTAAGACTTGGACTGATATTAATTTTACTGAACATTTTATTATTACACAGCAAGTTTACTATTTCATTCATCAAGCAAAAGTACAAAACTTGAACTTTGTAAATAGTAATGTATTCCAAGAGAATTAATTCACTATAATTCCATCAAAGTAAAACATAGTTCATTTAGCGCGATCCAAATGGACACCTTATGAATAAAATTATAAGATTCGTAAATGAGAAAGATGCCAGCAGTACCTTCATCTTGACTGTGAATCAACATAAATTTGAATAACTCCAAAGATAAGAATGTAATCAAATGTTTTTTTATCCACGAAAATTTTAAGAAGTATGAAATATCGTATGAAGTTAGTCGTACTCTTTGTACAATGAAAAGGAATTATAGGAATTCTGGTGAAAATGAAACCAATTTAATGGATTATCAAGTTTTGGAGTAATTTTATATTGATTTTGTTATCCTTTTCTAAACAACAAATTAATAAATCATCTTTTAGAATATGTACTTTGCGGAGAGCAAAATTATTGTAATCATTTTAAAATTCTGTCTTCCTTTTCAACGGCCAATCAAAGCAGCATTACTATGTAACACTCCAAGCCGTCAATTAACAACTTTTCAGAACAAAAAATCGTAAAAAAATGTCATTCTAACAGAATTCGAGAATTTAAAACACTGAAACCAAATTGAAACGCTGAAAGTTTCTGTTCTGTTGTTGAATATTTATGAAAACGGTGGCAAATATCAATTATGCAGCGCGGTTATTAATCCTATCTGATCGGAATAACGATGCTGTTGTTAATTTAGGGACACCCTGTTATTGATTTTGGATTGAAAAATATTATTATAAGCGTTATAATGCAATTATTTTCGTTATCATTTGGTATGGAAATTGGGTTAATGGGTTATTTTTTTAATACTATCTGATCAATCAGGCTCGATACAGACGTAGTTGTGTGGTGTGAATTTAATTAGAATTAGAGATCTTAACTAAATAACATTACTTCTCAGTAATCGTGCTGATTAATTATGGGATTATAATGTTTGTAGTGTTTCCTGTTTCAGTCTTCAGCGAGGATGATCCAGACCACAACAATGACTTGGAAATATCGGTGAGTACGGACCATAGCAACTGAAATTAGTAACATAAATGACTATAATTGAAAAGCAGGGCAAAATGTTTCAGACATCGGAGACCGTGGAAGTCATTGTGACGCAACTGATGGAGAAGCAGAGATCGGCGAGAGCTGCAGCTTTGGCGAGGCAGCTGGAGTGCGGCTGTCCTGATTCTACCTGCAACGATTCAAGAAACTGTGCGCATCCCATGCGCAGGGTGCAGGCTCCAAAACCACCACCTTCCGATCACCAAGTATCTTCGACCACCGGTCCTTCTCCGAGATCGATGTCTCACCCACCAAGGCAGTACACCAGAGACCACAGACCTGCCCAACAATCAGCATCTCCATTACTACTATCCTTAGGCCAAATTCAAGGCGGTGGTGGTCTTTTAATATTAAATGGAACGAGCAACGGTACTCAGCAGAATTCTTCATTAGTATCGCCTCTGTCAGTGACGTCGTTTGTCTGTGAAGAACCCCGAGACAGGTATAGGCAGCAGTACAAACCCACTTTTGTTTTAAAAAGGGAAATTCCAGACAGTCAGCCTACAACTTGTGTTCAAAATACAGAAATGAAATTAGAAATTGAGCCTAAAGAGGAGAAAATAGACGTTGACGTTTTTGAACGGAAAATTAAAGTGGAGCCAAGAAGTAGAAACCAGGTAATCGCTAGTGCGCCGGCTACTCCTTCGAGATATCCAGATTTAGTAGAAAGATTAGAAAGTAAAGCTTTGACAGATAACTGTGATGATACATTAGTGCTGCTCGGTACTGACAGCAATTTAGGTTCTAGTGGGTTCTTTGATGAGACTCTTGAGTTGTCGCATGAAGATATTCAGAAGACATTGTCGGCCAACATGCCTCCTACTTGTGAACTAGACAGGAATGGTGTGAGGCATACCGACACGGCTAACGTGATGGTGTCCGGAATAGATACGATGGACTTTATAGACAGTTGTGAAGTGGTGGCATCGCCTGCTACAGGAGTGGACGATAATGTGTTTGTGAATCTGGATGCTTTTGATATGCTTGGTGATTTTCCGGAATTGGAAGTGCTAGACCCCAGTTCGATTTCAACAAATCCTGTGGTGAGTCGAAAAACATTTGGTATGGTACTATCATTTATATTCTAAACACTTTAATGGACTCTAAACGAGACACAAATTAAGTGTTATCATTCATGTTGTGTGTGTGTTCATCTACGCGTTTAGTCTCCAGCAAAGTGTTAACTTTATTTGAGCCCTCTCAAATTTCTTAATAAAAAATACTGAGAACGAAACGATTGTAAGAAGTCATGTTTTGGTTATTGCTTCTCATTTTCTTATTATAATTCCTTGGACATACTGAATATCATTCCACCTGCATTATAATTTTATAGTTTAAATAGTTTTTGTTGTGTTAACCTTTAAGGCGGAGACTGACTTGCAACGTTTGTTTGTAATGTGTTATTCGAGGCGAGCTTGGTTACAAAACGGCGATACACAAGACACCGCGAACGCTCGCTACGAGCACATGGCTGAAACGCGCTCCATTTTTATTAAGAATGGCGGTTGTAGAGGTTGTGTGCTTCATTAATTTTATTTAGATTTACACGTTACAAAAACTCAATACATTACAAACAAACTTTGCATTTCAGTCTCCGCCTTTACACATTTATTATTTCAACAAAAACTGGGTATGTTGACGGATTTAATCAACATAAAAGCAGTCCTTTTTCCTCAATTTCCAGACGTTATGCGACAAGTCTCCTTCTGCGCCGGTGGAAGACAGCAATGAGAAGATGCAGACAGAGAGTAGCGGCGAGGGGACGTTAAACATCACGGATTATTCTCCTGAATGGGCCTATCCTGAAGGTGGAGCGAAGGTTCTGGTGGCAGGACCCTGGACTGAGTCTAATGACCAGTACACTGTACTGTTTGATAACTTTCCAGTACCGTCGATATTGGTGCAGAATGGGCTTTTGAGGTGTTACTGTCCAGGTTAGTTAAGACATTAATGATTGTAGAATAGAGTATACGTTTCCCTAAAATAAAAATTTACAGGACAAGCCTCTTGGGCCTATGGTGATCAATACTGCCGTGCTAAACACAAAAGCGGTATCTCAGGAAATGCTAGTATAGAGAAAATTTAAGTTTTGCTTTTATTCTCTTAGTAATTTGAGGTAAAGCCGAGATAGGGAAAACTTTTATAAGGGTTTTTTTTTACTAAGATACCTCATACCGCTATTTGACTTAGCACATTGGATGGCGTCTTTTTTTTAAGCTATCATTAGCCACAAAAATCAACTTTACGAATTTTTTTTGAGATACCTTTTTTGAACTTAGCACGGCAGAATAGACCACCGAAAAGGCTTGTTATTACAATATGTAAACTAATTCCGAAATAACACTTTGACTTGTTAGTAGTATATAGGGCCTGCTTACACTTTTTGTTGCCACTAAGGTGCTGTAGACTAGCGTTCCTCGTTCATTAAACTTGCTGAAGCAAGTTACAGAGCTTACAATCAACGTATATAAAAGTTTAAAATACTTGAACTTGTATGGCACGAAATTAACTTTAAATTGATAATTTTACTGAAAAAAATATCCAAAGTTCCATTATTTAATAATTGAACCCTGCCATATTAAACTTTCCTATAATGAAATGTACTTTCCATTTCAGCTCACGAGGCAGGTCTAGCAGCATTGCAAGTGGCTCGAGGTGGTCGTGTGGTATCAGATACAGTGGTATTTGAGTACAAGCCAGGCCCCGCACCTGCGCCGTCATCGCCCGCGTCCGCACCGCTGCCATCGCTGGATTTGAGGAGGTTTTCGTTACTGCAGCGTTTGCAGCGGTTACAAGGTCGCTTACAAATGAAGATTGAACCAGCTGATGAAAATAGTCAGGTAAGAATATTTCTTTGATCTACACTTTTTCTACTGCGTTCATATGGATCCGTGTGTGGAGAGTTTAGTGTTAAAGCCATAATTGTTTTATTGCAAAATGGAAACCATTCCATTTTGCAATAAAACAATTATGGCTTTTTCAACAATTATGGCTTCTGATTTTAATTTATTTATAAATAGGAGGAAAAGCACCAGCTTTTCCTCCTATTTATAAATAAATTAAAATCTTCATTACAGATGATCCATAAAAATAGATAATCATCATCTGCCTAGCCTTTTCCTAACTATGTTGGGGTCGGCTACCAGTCTAACCGGATGCAGCTGAATACCAGTATTTTACATGGAGCGACTGCCTATCTGACCTCCATTATTTTTTCATAGTCACTAAGCTATTTCAACTTTTACGATTTCAGATCGAGGATGTGCAACTCTATTCCAACCCAAAATTTGAAGAGCGTCTTGTTTCCTTCTGCCGGACCCTTAGCAACCGATCTACTGGCAACTCTGAAGGTTTCACCACTGAACCCAATGAAGATGGGTCCACTATTCTACATTTGGCTGCTGCATTAGGGTATACGAAGTTGACCACTGTGTTGCTGAGGTGGAGACAAGATGACACCAGTTTGGCGTTGGAGAAAGAAGTCAATTTGAGTGCGAGGGATAGTGATAATTGTACACCTTTGGTAAGTTTACTTTGGCCTTATTTTACTGATGCTTTAATATTATGTAATCTTTAATAGGCAGTTTTGGGAAGAACACAAGTAGTGTCACTTTTTAAGCTCAACCACAACTAAGTAAACTCAAGTCTATTGTGCCAAAGAATATTAAAGTTGTAACTAATGTGTTATGAGCGAGCTTGCTTCCTCCACTTTGTCACATAAACCTTCAAAGGTTTTTAGACAAGTGTATGCTTGTATAATAATTAGTTAGTGTAACTTAATGTATTGAAAAATAAGTGAAATGTGAGTCTGTTGTACCACTTTCTACTCTTTCAAGGAATAAGGGCGTGCTGTTTTGATGGCCATAATAAAAATTAATAGGACACACTCTTGAAAAGCTTCTTATATACATAAGCCTATGGTGATCATGAATTATTTGAACACAATTACCTGTCCTCCATCCCTAGATGCTGGCGAGCGCGGCGGGGCACGTGGCGACGGCGGTGGTGCTGGCGCGCTGGAGCGCCGGCGTGCGGCGCGACGCGGGCGCGCGCGGGGCCGCCGCCGCCGCGCGCCGCGCCGGACACGCCAGCCTGGCCGCGCTGCTGGACAGGATACACCCGCCCGCCAAGGATGGAGTCTTTCTGAGGCCGCATAGGTAAAACCGTATATTGTGGAATGTTTGCTCAGGGAAAATTTTGTTATTACAACAAACTGCAGGTGAATCTATGTTCTATGTTATGGGTTTAGTTTCCGCACTAAGTCCTTCAAATGGACCATTGTGCGTGGGCCATGGCGTCCATCGGTGGTTATTCCAACAAGGCCACCTCCCTCCAGAAACTGATTAAGTCTCCTGGTCGGTTGAGAACATCTGTGTACGATCTGGGTATCCCGTGGACATCTGACCTTATCTGGGTGACGCCTGTGTACTCAAAGAGCACATGCACAATGGTTTCATCAGCCTCCATACAAGCCCTGCACAGGGGACTATCCGTTATGCCTATTGTGTGAAAGTGATTATTTAGCGAGCAGTGTCTCGTGATGGTCCCCGTCACCAGGTGCAGGCCTTTCCTGTCCAGTCGTAGTAAGCGCCTGGTTAGTCTGCCATCCAGTGACGGCATAGCTTCTTTGGACTGCCTGCAGCCTGGTGACGACGTCCACCAGTTTTCTGCTTGTGTGTGGGTGTGCTCCTGTAGCCACCTGCGTAGTTTGTTGAAATGGATGGGCACGATAGGTTCCGGTCCACAAACTGACATACTGGATGCCCTTCTGGCCAGCTCGTCAGCTGCGTCGTTGCTTAGCGATCCACTGTGTCCTTTTATCCATTGTAGTGTCACTATATTGCGGTTTGATATAGTTACCTGTGCAAGCGCATTGTGACATTCTAATATTAGGTTCGATGTGATGCATTTTTATCTAAGGATTAGAGGACTGAGACGCTGTCGGAGAGTATGCGAACCCGTCCGTCGTCCCGTCCGTGCGGAGAGTGTCCGTACCACTCCTGGCCGCTATGGCATAAGCCGCTTGCATTATGTCCACACACTCTGCTTGGTAGACCGTGTTGAGCATTCCCAGCGGTTTGGATATTTTTATGTTGAGGTTGAACGGCAGGTGAAACTCTTTCATCTCATCATCATCATCATCTGCCTAGCCTTTTCCCAACTTTGTTAGGATCGGCTTCAAGTCTAACCGGATGTAGATGAGTACCAGTATTTTACATGGAGCGACTGCCTATCTGCCTTCCACAACCCAGTTACTGGGTAATACTTTCATATTATTTACGGTAATGCTTTCCCCTTGGTTGGACTGGTTCTCAGACTTTCGAGCTTCTGACGACCCGTAACAACTGTCAAAGATCCTCGAATGACATTTTCTTCTCTGAACTTCTTCTGTATGTGCTTCACAAGTAGATATCATATATATTAACATAATTAAAACAACATTTTTCTCTTTCCAGCTTATCCCAAAAGAGTCGTGCTGGCAGCTTGGAGAGCAATCTGGTGAAGAGACCATCAATCGACTCTGGAATTAACATGGCCGACGCTTTTAGATCCAGCTCAGCCATAGACAAGTTGGAGAGCTCATCCTCTGCTAGGTAACGATTCACTCCCATTTGTCATGAATGCAGTTTTATTATTTTTGCATGACTGTGACTTTAGTTCATAATATTATTCACCATTGTTCGAAAACGCGACAGTCCTATACAAACAAAATAATATTATAATAACGATAATTGTTTTTCTACTAAAATTAGCAGTCTACTCTAAAGGATTAACAGAGTATTGTCAATTTTAATTCGCCAAAAATCCTGACATTTTCAGATGGGAACGAAGCATGTCGCTACCTTTAGATTCTGATAACTCTGAAGACAGTCTTGGCGATTCGAAGATCGGCAGACGTATGGACCTGGCCCTCTGTAAGTCTTTGAACCACTTCGCCTCATTCATAGTCGATTCGTTTTTCATTTGCTGGTTATTTTATATCGGCACGGCAGCTGATGACATTTGAATGTCCTAACCTTGGTTTTGGGTTTCGGTCTGTTTCCTTTAAATGGTGATGGTTTGTTCGGCGATATAACTGGTCAAACGTGTGAGTTCTACACTGCGAGATTGTGACAGTTATCAACCTTTTGAAGTATTTTTTTTTGCCGTTAATTTGAACATGAAAACGTTTATGAACGTTCTTGTTTATTCATTATAAGCAATTGCAAGTTTTATAAATCACAGAATTAAACTGGATGATATAAATATAATTTTAGCAAAACTTTCAATCACTGCATCTGGTTCACTGAAAGCAAGAAACCAATTAGCGAACAAAATAGATTCAGACATTTAGTCCGTAGCTTCCCCTTCCTTCTTTTCAGATAACGACAAAAGCATAACTTTAGAGACCACGTCCATTTTCAAAACATTTGATTTCGTTCATAAAAGTCATTTGAACGTGAAGACGTCAGTAGGCTCACGTCGTTTGACCGGTAAGGCTCCGTAGCGGCTTAGCGGATTGTTGAGCGCGGTGGTTCCGCAGGCGAGACGGCGCCGCGCCGCGCGAGCAGCCCGCTCATAGACGTGGAGGCGCTCTCCGACCACGACGACGCGCCGCCCGCCGCGCGCACCCGCACAGGTCAGTCTGTCGGCGCACAGAAACGGTATAGACCTACGAACCTAACACTCTAAAGACTAACAATGAGAATTCGATGAAGCTGAATCTCATTTGATATAGAAAAGTTCCAAAAATTCCAAAAACTCAGCGATTTACTTAAATCGTTTAAAAAAGGAAGAGATTTATTTGTTATAATTTCCGTTTTTCATATTCCAAATTATACAAATTCGCGATATGATCTACCGAATTGGCTTCAATTAACAAATTTCTTCAAATATTTACTTTAAATATTTTTATCTATCCTATCTTCCTATTGACAATTTTTTACTATCCGTAAACGTTCTATACCATTTCGAGTCGCAGCATCGATAACTCCGCTCGTCCTATCTGTCGATGTTGTATATGTAGTAGTTGCATTGCCTCCCTCTTCTTCTAACAAAAGTTGTCTATATATCTTTGTCTCCCTCTTTGTCGCCAGTCTGTAGTCCTTGATCACTGTATGTCGGTAGACCACTTGTAGTTTCTTCTGTACTTTGTGTTCCAATATGAGCGGAGTTTTCCCTTGAGTGTTTGTTGTCTGTAGTATCCTTTAACTAAACCGAGTTTTATGATTAGTAACACTGAAATTAAAAACCTCAATGCACGTAATAAAGGAAGAAAATCCTTTATTGAATTAATAAAAAGCTCGTATTGCTTCAAGAATAAAATTCGGTTTGGTTTACTCGATGTTGTCCCTCGATGTCGCTTTCAGTGGTTCGTATTGGTCTATCCACTATCACTGTATCACAACCAAATCGATTGGCTTCTACTTCCAATTTCAGTACACAAGACTACGTTGTTCAGTCAGTACACTTGTTTTCAAAAAAACGTGACAATTTCAACACTGCATGAACGCTCAACGCTTGCATGAGTATTTAGACGCTTTTTATGTGTAGAAGATTTACTGTTGCCATTGTTGAAGGTAAGTACATTGGCTACAGTCTTATCGTGCACTGTTTTCTCATTACACTTTTTATTGGTTATTCCTTGTATAAAACATCATTTTCGTAAACCCATTACCGCATTTAGATTATAAGTTCCTAATATTAAAACTTCTTGTAAGTAACACATTGTTTAAAAACTAGATTTAGGTTCGGGATTTTGTCAAATGTTTGCTTAACAACATTTTGTTTTTTTAAGTATTTATACAGTGATTTTTCATTACGTTGTAATGTTTTTATGTCAATATGAATAAATATGCCAAGGGCGAGCGATCAAAAACTAAGCTATATTGTTTCATTCACTTTATCGTTGGTTTATGTGGATGATATTATTATATTGAGAATGCGATATATGTTCTCAGTACGTAATAATCTATAATTAAGCTGTTATTGCGAATACTACTTCAGTTAAAACCATCTAATATTATATTTTATTTTCATTAGTATCTGTGTCATTCGTTTTTATGTTATAATCCTGTCACCATAAAGTTTCGTGATATTATTGTCAAAACGCACTAACAAAATAATTCTAACGCGTAAACTGGATTTGATTCACATCTTAGGCCGAGATTTATGAATGATATTTAGCACGTGCTTTGGCTATGCGTTATTCGTGTCACTGTATTCATTTCAAGATGGAGATGGGAACGTGGCTAAGCCAGCACGTGGTAAGGAACGTTGATAGATCTCTACCTTAGACTTTTTTCATAAAGACGCCAATCAATCAGCTGTTTAGTATGATTACAACAACTGAGAATTAGTAAAGTTGTAATGTTCTTTCATACATATAAATTTCAAGTGCTACAGTTACATGAAATGCAAATCATGACGACAAGATATAAACATAGTATAGTAATTTAAGTAAATTATAATAAAATAAATAATAATAAATTAATTATAATTAAGTAAATTATAAATTAAATCGTAATAAACAACGGGAGTTGAAATAGTGTATATTTTTTCGTTTGTCATGATTTGTTTCTTAAATCTTGACTGAGTTAGCTGGAAAAAAAATCCAGACAACTCAGTCGCATTTGATGTTTTAACTTTGACTTAGGTAAATCACGATCTGTCCTCGGTTGTTTGGCGACAGTGACAAAAGCGTTTATTTGAGTTAATATTATAAGGTTCCACTTCATAAAATCTTTTCAGGGGAGCAGGATGACCGGGTGTTTACGCTGGCGGAGCAAATCATAGCCGCCATGCCAGAGAGAATAAAGGTATGCAAATGCGAAATTAATGTCTAATCTAAACCAATTAAAAAGCAATCCCAGTTTTGCCTAACCACATAAGTATACCAATTTTGGATTGTGTGGTTAGGAAAATCAAAGATTTGTTAATTTTATAGCAGTTTGATTTTTATAAATTTGGTTTAAAAAAAAAACGAAGCTAAGGTGCTGATATTGATTTTTTCTTAGCGTAGTACCTACGTTTGTAAAACAGAATAGTGGTCACACTAATATTATAAATGCGAAAGTTTGTTAGTGTGTGTTACTTCTTCACGCTCAAACGGCTGGACCAATTTTGATAAAATTTTGTATGGGGGTAGCTGACACCCTGAATTAACATATAGGCTACTTTTTATCCCAATATTCTCACGGGATCGACTCTTATGCGGGTGAAACCGCGGGGCGCAGCTGGTATAAAATAAAATGGTAGTTATATATATTTAACATTGCGCATTTTTGTCCCCAAATTAAGTCAATTATGGTTACAAATTCTAATGACATTTTCCTTGACTATAGAACGAAAGCTCGTCTCTGCTTTCGGGCTGTGGTCTCGACAGTGGCAGCGGAGGCGGCGAGGACACACTGATGGCACCACTCCTAGATGACACCAACACCTTTAACAGCGACTTTACTTTTGAGTTCTGCGACAACACTTACAGGTAAGCGTTCAATCGATTAAAGCCCGTATTATGAACTGTTAAAGTCTTAATTTGTTCCATTGTTCCATTGTGCAAAAGAGACATGGTGCTATATATCTTATATAACGTCCTCTCTGTCATGTAGTGGACCAATGACGGACAATGACTCTAACACGTCATAAATACGGTGCCTACATGATGTGTTGTGTATCTCGATGTTTTCATTACCCGTTGTTTAACCTTATATCACTCCTACAATCCTTCTCTCTTTTGGTTTTTTTTCTCCCTCTGGATGACGTCTACAGCAACATTAGCTTCGAGTTCGGCTACAACTACTATAGGTAGGGATTTATTCTATTTAAAGCACATAGTTTTTATTTTCTTTAACTCGGATTTATTATAAGATTTCTTTAAACATGCTTTTTATATTTTATAAGTAAGTGAGACAATATTAACAGTTTCACTAATGTTGCGATTCTGCATATATTATATTTTGGATTTGTCCGACAACAGTCGGTCGTTTCTGTAAAAATCTCACCGTGGAAACTTAGGTGAAGTGAGTTAGTTTTTTGCTAGAAATTGACACTATTGATAGCACGCTCACTTCATCTAAGCTTTCACGGTGATATTTTTACAGAATAGTACCGCAGTTCAACTAGTGACTTCACTGCATGTTGAGTTTATGTCTAAAAGCTCCGTTCGAGTTCGACCAAACCTGAAATAAATGCTGGAGTAAAACTGTCAACATTAATAAACATTTACATCATCTTTATTTTATTTCCACAAATATCTTTATGTTGTTAGCTTACTCGAACTTATTATTTCATAAGTTCTTCATCGTCATCATGAGCCTAAGTCCACTACTGGTCATAGGCTTCTCCAATCACACGCAATCCAACTCGATTCTCGGCTACTCTCATCCAGCTGCTACCAAAAGTTATATAATGTATCTAATGATTCTATGTATAATTCTTTATTACCCAGGTACTGTGGCGGTTCCACTCCGTGTTCATCAGGCTCAGTATCGCCTGGTTCAGCTGCGTTATCCCCACCGCCACCGTCACCACGGTCTGCACTGTCGCACCCACCATTGTGTACAACCCCATCGCCCACACTGCAGGAGTTTCTCAATGCAACCACGCATTTCTCTAACCTTACACTGAATGGTGAGTTAATCAAAAAAATAAAAGTTAGTCTCTAGTGATCCGAAGTGAGTTTGATTTTGTAACTAAAGTTATACAAACTAATCAAGATAAAATATATTCAGAAGTTATATAATGAGTTGATTTAGTTTGTATTGAGACTGAGAATGACTTCATTAGTAAAGGAAAATGATAAAATGTCTTCTTGAACTTCAAAGATCACGGGCTCGAAACGTATCTAACAATATTCACAAATTGAAAAGTACCTATTTTCTTATGGTATCCATTATAAGTTTTACAGAGAGCTGATGTATATAATAATATATAATGCCTATGCCACTTGAGATAACACCTATTCTCGTAATTATTATTGATAAAAATATCTAAACATATTTATCTGTAATTATAATTATGGTACCTAATGCTCTAATCATTAGGTCAGGGGCTAACGCGTCTTTCATACAATGTTTCTAAATTCTACGCATATGATCATCAGTATCATCTGCATATCCTTTTCTTTTTAGTTAGTGTTGGTCTCCACACAAAACTCTTGGATGCAACAAAATTTTTGTATTTTACACGGAGCGACTATCTCTAATCTATTTCATAAAACAATTTATAACCCTGATATTTTCCTCAGACCGCGAACAACGGGAGCTATACTCGGCCGCAATCACAATCCAGAAGGCTTACCGCCAGTACCGCGGCAGGCAGCTGCAGCGACGAGCTGCGGCCGCCGCCATCACCATACAGAACTGCTACAGGAGATACAAACAGGTGCGGACCTATAAGATAAGCTGTCTGTATAGGTAGTTGTTGGAAACATTAAGTTTAGTTGACCAATGAGGGTTTTCGTGAAAATTTACGACACCAGTTGGCACCACTGTGACAAGAGGTCTTCCAATATAAAATATATGATGACGTTCATCATTCGATTCATTCATTCGTTCATCATTCAGTCAGGACTAAAGAAAATATAGGCTCTTTGACAGATGCCTGGACCTGACGTGTCAGTGCTGCCACCTAGCGAACGTCATTTCAGAAAACCCTCATTGTAAGAAATATCTGAAAAATATTCAATAAAATATCGGTAGTTCAAGGATCTCAAGCCTTGTCTCGTCCAGGTTCTTTACTGATTATTTGATTTCATTTTTGGATAACTTAAGGATTTTTATGTTATTAATATAGAGGTATGAGGAACGGGGTATAAAGTACACATATCCTCCATTGAAAAGGGAGGATCTTCCGACCAGATGGTTGTCGGGTCTGGTGGGCAACTGCCCGAAGATTAATATGGGACGTTGGATATATACTAGTAGCACAGTAAACTCTGCTTGTGAGATGCAGGATTTAGCATGATGTCAGTGTGATGCGTAGTTTGCATGTGGTGATATTGATGCCGCAAAATTATCATTAAACACTGTCGGAAAGCTATGCGATGACACATAATTTAAGTTTTTTTTACGATAATAACAGCCTAGCTGTGATAAAGGCTACATACGAGTATAGCTCTTCAGTGTTATTAAATCTCACATAGCAGTTCAATGACTTTTTCCTTAATTTACGTTTTGTATGTGCAGTTTGCGTACTTGAAGCAAATGCATGCGGCCGCGACGATAATACAGCGCGGCTACCGTGATATGCGTGCGCGCAGGATGGCTACCTCACCTATCAAGTAAGTAGTAGTACTGTATATTAAATGTGAATATAGATTGGCAGATATAATATGAACTAAATAAATAAAGCTTAAATGAAAACAAGACTGCAGTCAAGAATGTCGTGTAATTAGTTGAATTACAACGGAACTAGAAATAATATGGATATGATACCATCCATAACCCATGATCAAAATCCATGAAATGTTGTCGCAATAGCTGAAATCGGCGGCCTTATTGACTATTATGCTGTCGTCTTCAATATGGATAAACAAGGTCCAACTCAATATTTGTTTGAACAGGAGGACATACTCACAGAGGCGTCAGAATCAAGCGGCGAGGAAGATTCAACAGTTCATGAGGCAGTCAAAGATCAAGTGAGTGGTTAATTTGATTTTAAGTATTTTATGGCCCCCTTGCACCACAAATCACTAAACCCGTTTAGCGCTAAACATAGCGTAATCAGCTTATAATGTTCCTAGTGCTGTGATACAGGCCTCCTCTCTTTGAGAGGGAGTGGGCTTCAAGCCTTCACGCGAACCGATTGGTAGATGTTATGTCTTCAAATTTTTGGTTCTAGGACATAAACGTATTTAGTGATTTGTAGTGTAAGACCCGTCTTACCCTACAAAATAGGGCTAAAAGTACATAATTACAGCTTAACAACAGAACACAGGACAGGAATCTCTCAGGACACGAATTCGTTTTTCTGATGTTTATTGATGGATTTGAGGCGTCGTCGTTAGTATATTATTGTTATATTCATTTTAAGTTCATTAATTTTGTTTTAACCAGCGTTGGGGCTCTGTCTCGCATAGGGTCTTAGCATTATGCTTAACGATGGCCGCATTCCGTGGATTTGACGCATAGGTATATACATATATTCCCACAACTTGTGTTCGGCTGTCCTCGGGATGTACTTGGTTTTAATGTATATCCGATATGTCAGTGAGTGATGGCAAAGTATTCTGTTTGTGTGTTGTTTTCACTTCTGTCGGCACTCCCGGAATGCCACTGTTTTTTTGTGTTTGTTTTTTCTCTGCTTCTTTTAAGTTGATTAAATTCAAGATGTATATTTCGTTTTATGATGACGATTTGTTTCCTTGGAGAGGATTATTCTATTATTAAGACTCTTGCATGTAGGAAACATTTTTGACCGACAAAATAAAGGATGAGTTTCCGTATTTTTTTCAGTCAGCTCTAATCTATAATATGTATCTACAACAAATAAAGTAACAAACTACATAGAAAACATTCTTGGAAAATGGTTCCTTTATGATTGACGCATAAAGAAAAGGTGTCCAACTCGATTTTCTTGGAATAAGTTGATTAAATACCAACAGTCCACTTAATTTCGTGTGAAAGAATGCTTTTACAGTACCCGGCGATAAATATTGCACATCGACCTATTCGATCCTATCGATTTTATACAAAGAAAAAAAATAATTATCAAAAGAAGCAAATCATAATTGTTTTAACAGCTCCTAATAGATACCGGACTGTTTGTATTTCGTGCGACAGAGATAACGCTCTACGAAGCCGAAATTAGCCGATTGTCTCTTTTCAAAGGTCGATGTGCAATATTTATCGCCGGGTACTGTACTCGAGTTTATTGAAAATCTCCCAAAGGTATCGAACCCTGTTCATTTACTTAAACGGTCTTGAAAAAGAGAAATCGATGCTGCTGAGTCCAGGGGGCCTAAAAAGCCACTTTGCAGAATCATAAAAGGATAACATTATGAATCATAATGGACAATTAACTGTTAAGTTAATCGTATCAAATCCCATTGGTGAAGGATTTTTCAGTTATTTTTTTTTTGTCTGTGCTAAAATACCAATCAATCCAATCCTAATACAATCCCAATCTCTTTGATTATACCTACTAGAGCAGCGATAAAAAAAACACGGACTGTCTTCGCCATATGATTCATAATGTTATCCTTTTATGATTCTGCCAAAGTGGCCATTTTAGGCCCCCTGGTAATTACCATTTAAGAAAGTATTATATATTTATAATTACGATAACTATTTACACTATATACTAAATTAAATGATAAATTATTTTATTTTTGCACAAACACTTTTGCACGTCACTTTTACATGACTAACTTACTATACAAATAAATACAAAAACAAAGGACACTTAGGCGTAAAACTACTTACTCGTCCGCATCGCTGTCATCTGGAAACGTGCCCAGAGGATTGGTAAAGATGATGATAATCTGATTACAACAACGGTCTTTAGTTCCGATGTTGTCATCAGATTTCTTGTAAATGTTAATTTTTGTAAAAAAGTTTTTATTTTTCACTTTTTAGCTGTACCTACCTACCCCAAAGAAATTCATATAACACTACTTGCTATGTGAATATCAGTGACAGGAAGCTATTGAACACATCTGCCTACCCTTTTAAAGCGTGATGTTATGTTGTGTGATTGCGTAAACAATGCATACATATGCTATAGCAGCAATCGCGGTTGATTTGCTGGCATTTATTGTAAAGTTCCGTTGTCTGTCTCCGAATGAATTTCGGATCTATCCGATCTTTACGAAATTTAAACGGGACCATTTCGGAATAAACATCGTTCGAACAAAAAAAAAATTAAACTAGTAATCAAATACTTATTATTACAAAAACGAAAACAACAAAGACTCAACAAAACCTGTTCTTCGCGATCATCCAGATTGATACACTACTATTTTCGTTTACCGTTTAAACCTAAAACGTGTTATAAAGTAGTTAGCAATAAAAAATGGTCATCTAAATTTACCTATAACAACCTCGGTCGCAACGTGCCACAATACGCCGCCACTTTGGCCCTAAGATACATTATTGGTAAGAAACGATTCTACAAATATTTTCTATATAATACATTCAATCACTAAAAGCAACAAAGGAAAAAAAGGCAAAAACACTAACAAAATAACACTACTCAAGACCTCAATGTCAGACCTATTCATAAATTCAATAAAAAGGCGCGTCAAGCCACTTCACATTGTGTACCGCATAATAAATATTACTTACAAAAAATATATCCCTTCTGTATCCAGTGGAAACCCTGAATTCTTTACCCGGAACTAATATACTGAGCATATTATACCACAACGGAAGGGCTTAAGCCCTTTGAATGGGAAGGAATATAAAAATATGATGTATTATTGTAAGGAAGGTCATCTCAGCGAACGGAAACGCGAGGTATTTTAACCTATCGTGGCTCGTTGTATTTGGATTCAGCTGGTTTATTTGTGGTAATGAAAGTTTATTGTATTTTTCGTATAGGAAGTCGAAAAGGAAACAAATCGTTTTAAATATGGATTTTATTCTTAATACGAATTTTTTGTCTAAAATAGTACGTTATGATCCGTGTGACTTAAGTAAGCCATTATTGCACCGCGTGAAATACATACATCGTGAACAGATGGCCGATGGGGCCGAAAGGTTCTGGAGTGGCGACCGCGTACCGAAAGAAGTAGCGTTGGAAGGCCTCCCACAAGGTGGTCCGACGATCTTGTGAATGCCGCAGAAACCCGTTGGATGCGAGAAGCACAGAATCGGTAGAAGTGGAGGTGCTTGGGGGAGGCCTATGTCCAGCAGTGGACGTCTTTCGGATGAAATGATGATGATGTTGATGACCGCGTGAAATTAAGAGACTACTAACTAAAGTCACACGTACCGTAAACTATTTTATAGCTCGTGTGACCTAAATCCGACCTAAGTCACGCTTTTCTGTGTAAAAATAGACTACATACTTAAGTCACAGAAAAGCGAGAGTTAAGTAGAGGTTTAGGTCACACAGTGCTATAAAAATGTTCAAATTACAGTTCAGGAAGACAGTTCACAGTTAATATAAACCGTACCATCCAATTTCTTTTTACATTTCGAAACGGTTGGTTGACATTTCCCGTGACCCAAGGGCTTGCTTTTACCTTGACTAAGCATTGCCATACAACGTGGTAAAGCCGCCAGTCTCTTGGGTACATTATCAGTCAATAGCGATGTGGATGAATTTTCGACGCTATATTTTAGTTTGTGTATAGTTTTAGTTAGTTAAGATATAATTTTGTTATTTTTTTTTTAATTAATTAGGTATTATAGTCCGCGCGGAACTAGTTGGCCGCGCCTTAGGTATGTGAGCGGTGGGACGGAGGGGGCGCTTTGTCATGTACGTGCGTTGCGAAGAATGGGCAACCTGACAACCTCGCCGCCCTCACCCCCGTCCCCACCCAAGGCGCGGCCAACTAGTTCCACGCGGACTATAGTTGATATTTACTTACTTATTATTTTAATTTACAGAATTTTTCGGAGGTCAATAATATACATTTATCTTTAGCCAAATAGTACCCGTACAAGTTCTTCCGTTACCCCAACGTATTTAGCTAAACAGAAACATTGGTATTCTTTACAGATACCCTTAATTATATCAAGTTGATTGCTAACCTCGTTTCCCTGTGTCCTTATTTAGCAAATATAGAGGCAGTTGGACACATAAAAAGGCGAGGTTCTCCTAATTTACAACCTCTAACTGTGTCCTTTATTCTGTTATTAGAACATAATGCTCCCTTTTGAGTGGGACAGACTACAGTCTTTCTCTGAAAACGCAAGTTAATTGCGTTTGTCTTGTTATTTTAGAGGTCTTCTGGGATTGTGAGGGTTTGGAGTTAATTCGATTCTTCAAAACTGGTGTTTTATGGAACAGTTTTACGTTAGAGGGGGATTTAATCGCGTCTTTTGGCTCACGATGCCAGCAATAAAATTAAGCGAGAATAAAACTGTTGTTTCATTGTTTTAGGTTTATGTTGTTTAGGTACATGTCTATTTTATCTTGAAGAGCAGTCAATCCATGTTGACGTAAGTTGTGAAGGTCAATGTTTTATAGACCCGAATAAAAACATAGGATACCTACATTAGTAAAGATTCAAGAAATACTCTTGGAGGAGCCTAATAAAAATCATAGTTTGCTTAAAGTTAAGAGACGTTTGAACGTCAAAAAATTATGGTTAAACAGTCGCTAAATCATTACTTAACTTAAAGCAACGTTTATAAATAAACTCCCTAATGTCTAAGGTCGACTACCATTTTACTACGTTTTTCTCTAAAAGGGAATGTCCGTTTATTAATGTACTGTATGCACGCCATTTCGGACAACGCCCCCCACGGCGCGATGTCCCTCTTAAAACCGATGTTTTTTTAATCAGAATGAGTTCATTCAATCACATCTACCTTACCTTAGCAGCAAAACAAATTAGAAACAATCAATGTTTCCGGATCCCAACATTAATGCGTATTATAGTCAGTAAAAAATAATGTTTATAAGAAGAATAATATTAACTTTTATTCAAAATTGACGACTTACTTTCTAATTTTCGATATCTAAATTTAATATATTTGTTTTAACTAACGGCAGATATCGTTTCGAAAGAACAACTTTGAAGCTTCAAACTTCCTCTAGGTTTTAATAAGAAAGTTAAAGATTACACAGAGTTGGTTTTGGTTGAATGATATTGATGTACATTGATGAAGACATTTATTACTCTCGATGTCAGAAATTAGAAGAACACGAACGAAAATGTAGTAGAGGTGTTGCTTATCTTGATATACAACGTGCCGCTGCAATGGAGACATTAATTTAATACACGGGTAGGGCTAGTATTCATAAAAATCATAACAACATAAAATAATTCGTAATTTGAAAACTACTGCCTGCGCCGCTCGCCGACATAGGGTTCTCTCTCTTTCCTTCAATTCACCTACTCTTTGCACGTTATTCATTTTAATTTCATTGATGCGATGTTATGATCCGTGATCCCAGAAAATGAACTCTGCGCTACAGTTCTTTAAGGACAGGTTGCTTCAAGATGCTTTTTTAGAAAATTTAAAATGAATAATAACTTTAATGAAATTAAATTATGTTCATAAAACGAAAACGCGAAAGCGTATATGTGTGTTAAATTAATGTCGCCATTAAAGCGGCACCCCGTGTTATCAGAAAAGGTGGAATCAAACGCTACAATATTCAAATGATAGGGAATTAAAAATAACAGAAAAGAACCCGTATCATTCATTTAATTACGATGAAAGAACATTTTTTCCTTCCCTTCCCTATAAATAAAGCAAACAAAGCGAAAATTCATCAAATATTTCCAACAAATAAGACCGTTATTCATTGCTTCCATCGCAGTCCATGCTAAATTAATTTCGGCTACTGCTTCGTTCCGGATCTCTCCCAAGACAAGTAATCTAAGCCAGAATCAGTTCGTACTTTATGAATGAAACATTTTAGCTTTTCTCGAAACTTCTGTATCTGTGGCGGATAGATAAATCAACTGTACCCAAGTTTGTTCCTTGCTTTCGATAAGAGAATCTTTAGAGTATGATTTTGTTAAACTTACAGGCTTGTTGTTTTATTAAATTAAAGAAGGGTTTTTGTTCAAGCTTGTTTATTCGAGTTCCGTTAATATTTAGAGCTTAGGCTCTGTAGGTGGAAGCGTTTTCTCAGAATCTGGTCGACTGTTTAATGTTATTATCGTTTTGTCTGATATCTTGAAATAATGTCTATAATCTTGTTAATTTGGTTCGCTATGATCTGCACGATTTGAAATTTCAAGTGGTAAATAACCATGGCGACTATTTTGTCTTCGATACAATAATTTTATATATTTTCTCGTCAACAATCGAGTTTTATTAAAATTCCCAAAACTATTTTCACGCTGCACAGCACATGGGAGGAATTTACTACCAACGTAAGTTTTCGTAGCGAAAATATGTAATGTCAACATTTATTCTGTCTTTAATGGTACATATTACATCTTTGTACGCTATTATATATAATTTTTTTTTTTATGTTGGGTGTTTAAATCGAAAGTAGTTTAATAAGTTTTTAATTTAATTCTTCCCGTTTGTGGCAGGTTGCAGAACGCACGAGCCGAAAGCGTGAGGGGGGCCCGGCGGTCGCCGGATGTCCGCCAAAGCTCGTTGCCGCGCATCACCAGTACACCACCCATGCCCAATAGGTAAGAATCATCCTCATTATCATCAACATAATCTTCGTAAATATTGACCTATAATTAGACTTTAAAATTATCTTAATTTATTGGAACTTCGGTATGGACTAATAAAAGAACTTGTAAATTTAGTGATTTGAAATCCGTTTTTATGTTAGCGGAGGTTTTTATAAAATCGTTTGCATCATCGTTGTCTTCTATTAAGTGATGAGATTAATTAGATTGAATACAATGCATGATTTTAATTGAAGTTTCCATTTTCTAGGATCGTTGATTACCTTGCTCCTGAATCGCCAATGAACGTCGACGAAGACCTTCTACTAGAGCTTCTGTTTAAAATCTGACAACGGCAGTATTTCAACGGACACTATCCATTCCCTAAACTATGTTAATTTCCATTCTACCCCCAATCGGAGGTTTTCCTTTATCCTTCATTTACAAGTCGAAATCTTCTGTTGTATAATGTGATTTTTTTACATCGAGTATTTTAAATTACGCGTTAACACCAACTAACTGCCTTTCACATTATCAAATATACTGTTTAATATAACTTAAGCTACTTTCACAAAACAGGTTTCTTATCGGAGTTGTGAACTGACTCAGGCCTTGTCTATTTAAAAAATGTTTTAACAATTCTTTTGCATATCGTATTTTATTGTAGACGATACGAAAAGGTTTGACTATTGGTTCGCCGTTTAGATTTTATTTTTTGAAACAATACACCATCGTTATGATTTGATACCGTTTCAATTTATTGATATAATTGAACGGTTTTATATGATATGAAATCTTTATATTTGTTCTTCTAATGTAAAACTCCACAGTTTCATCTGCGGAAAATATAAACGGATTATAGCAACGTGTGTGACTCTAGGAAGTAATTATGTTTTCCTTAGAAATGACTTGTTCAGAGTTTAGATTTCGATTTATTCTTTATTTTAAACTCTTCAGGTCATAGACAGGGTTATATTTAGTATAAATTTTATCGTATTTGTATTATATTTTCATAATGTATTTTTGAGATATTTGTTTAGAACATTTATTGGAATCATATTTTTGAAAACTCTAAATTGGATGTAAAGTAATTAAACCTAGATCATCAAACGTATTGGCTGAGAAAAATTCGTAAGACTTGACGCAAAATTATTGAAAATTCATAAAATATCTACATTAATGTTTGCGTAATGTTTGGCTTTTGCGATTCACGTCAATTGCAAATGATTTGATATGGAATTTTAATGTGAAACATTGAGTTGATTTTTTTGCTTCGAACTTTAGATCGAGTCAAAACTTGAATTCTATTCTATGAATGATTTCAGCAAAGGAGTTTAAAATATGTAGGTTAAGTACAAATTCAAATTATTAAAAAGCCACTGTTCTTATAAAGTAGATGCACTTAGCGTATAATACAATAAACCCGACGAGCTGTGAGTATTTTGAGATTTTATCGTATCTAAGAGAAATAAAAGTAATTACGCTGTTAGTTTTGGTCGAAAGTTTACAATAGGTTTCATTCCAGCCTAAATAGTTTTAATTCTTTTAGTCTATGCAGTGAAGATGAAGCCTTAGATATCATCGAACATGTTCTACGATCTTTGAGACTCCCTTTAGATTAGATCTAATCTTACGAGAGACCTTCGACCGTGTTACCCATGGTTTCTTTTTCTATAAGTTCTTCGTCTTCTTTCGCCACTATATCGTTAAGTTTGTATTTCTCCTCCCCTAGTTCCTATTCCAATAAGTGCGGATCCTTAATATGAATTTTCATCGACTACATACATCTACAATTCGTTCTTTAGATAGTGAACTTTTGTTATAGATCCTCGTTATGCTAACGCCATACTTACCTAGCGTTCATGAAGAAATAAGGTTGTGCACCACTTAAATATAGAAAATAAAAACCTAAATATTCCCTTTTTCTGAATTCTCTGATATTTTAACGTAGTAAACATAGTAAAGTTTTATAGTATAAGAAATAATAGAATAATCATAGCTTAACCATAAGAAGACGTGCTACAGTCGAGATATTTTCGATTCGTATTTTTATAAAGCAAAAGTTTCGAACGAATAAGGACGCTTTGCTTGAGCAGGGCCCTGGTACTTTGAGTTATCAAACTTACTTCAACTCTTTTAACTTTCTTTCATTCAGTTTTTGATATTTTAATTAGATTTCAGACTTAGTTTTCCTTGAAAATTCTAATCTTTCTGTTACTTTTAATTCAACTGTTCGTATATTCCGATATATTCCTGTTTATTTAGATTTTGAGAGGCCCAGAGTTGAAAAAAGTAGGTAAAAGGCATTGGTTGATTCTCAGCGAAAGTTTAAATTTTTCGCTGTTCAATATGGAACGGTGTTTTGTTGGGAATGAACCAGCGTTTATTCGATTAGAGGAAAAATAAACACGCGACGAGGATTGAGAAAAACCGTCCAGTTGTGGCGGCTTTTGCACCCTCCGGCAGCGAACGGCAAAAGTCGCAATATCGCGGGTTTGCAAACACAATGTGGTGGCATCGGCGCGAAGCTAGCGAGCGAGGAGCGGCCGGGGGCGCACTAATACAACACGTATATTTCATATTTTTGGATCGCTAATTTTAAGATGTTATATTTATATATGTATATGTAGTAATGGCGGGTACGATACCAGTATTTCGAGATGTATTGCGCCAAAAGTTTTGATGTATTAATTTTCCATAAAAGTTATTCTATCATTTCTGTCTTACTTTTCGAACAAACAGTTCGTTTAGCTAGTGGTCATGCGTATACCTATATTTTTAGATAGCGTGCACGATTGCTTCTGGAGCGCTGAAAATGTTATTAAAATGCGAAACGGGTGGAAATATGAAGAAAATTAATAAAAAGTATTTTTCTCAGTAACGCAGAACCTCTGAAAGCAATAATATTTTTGTGGTGCGATAAACTCCGATTTGTAAAGAAAGAGTATTTTAATATCCACGCGATCGTCACAATACAGTTGAAATATAGACGCTTCTTAGTGCCACCGGTAACTGTGTCCTTTTTAATATCCTATCTTTTTTAGTAAACTGTGTGAATTACTTATTTTAGAAAATGCCAAAACCTTACCAAAAAAGTATTAATTAATTTTGTTGTCTTTTTTATAAAATATATGTCAATTACATAAAATAGCGAAAAAAATAATTCATTTTTGTAAAAAAAGATTATGAAACAAACTCTTACTACTTTACATTGGCTTTTCTTTTAGTTTTACAAAAATTTCACGAAAGCAATACACTTTTTGAGGATAATAAAAGCGGCACACTTACGGTAAGGCTTAGTATTGACCACAGCTAAAAGATAGTGCACTAGAAGTAGATATAGTTAGATAAATTACTATTATATGAAATAATAATAAAAAAAAAACTTGAAATCTATACATAGAATTTAAAACTAAAAGTTTAACTAATACTTTTTATTATTATATTATAAGAAGCTTGTTCACACATTTTAACTCCATATTTAGTAAGTATTCCTAAGACTAAAAAGATAGAAATTGTTACTAACTGGTACTGGAATGAGATATTAGTGAGACTATGATTGGATTTCTTTTATCTTTTAGGGTGGGCCGTAACTAGTTGCGCTTTATGAATTTATTATGCCGTAGGCACGTTTCTTTTAACAAAAAATGTGATAAAAAGATTCCAAAAGCATTGAATTTGAGTTTTCTATAATTTTTAATGTAGTTAAGTTTACGTCTGTTATTTATGCGATTTTTCGTAGTGAATTAATTCGCAGTAGCTTGCGTATACTTTTGTAGAGGCGCATTATTTTAGTCTTAGTCATTTATTATCTATGTAAAAAAAATCATTAATTGTTCATAATGAATGGCTAAAATTAATTTTGATCATCGCTGTGTAAAAATGATGATTTTTTAATCAAAATGAGCCTGCCTAAAGTATATTGCATATCACTTAGATACTTACTTAATTATAACTTTGAAGTTTTCGACACTCGCGTATGATATTAGTTGTATTTTTTTTATGAAATGCTAGATCACTAGAAATTCATTTAATAATAATATTTTTAGCTGCTAAATCCTTTTAGTGGGATTGTAATAATATTTTGAAGTGCGTTTTAGTCAGTTTTAAGTATTTTCAAATATTTTAGCCAAACATTATGAAAATAAGCATGTTTAGGCTCTTTTAAAATAAATAATAATTTTCTATTACTATCATAATAGTATATTTATAATGCAATAGTGCCTGATTTAGTCATACAGTAGTCAAGAAGTATCTGCCATAAAGGTTTAGTTACCTAACCTCTAGTCATTTTTATCGTAGAAATAAAAATACAAACGTAACTTTATTTTATAATTTCAAAAAATCATTACAATCCTATATTTTTATAGCTAGCTACTAGTATTATTGCTTTAAAAACAAATTTATATAGAAAACGATCGTTTGATAGCGAATTTTATGATGTTATTTAATTTTTTAATTAATATAATTATTTATATCAAGCGTTGTATGTAAGTTTGTCTATAATTTTAATATTAGCGAATGTAAGAAATTGTTACGTACTGCCAGTTTCAAGGTTTCTAAGACACCAAATATGAGGGGGACGTATGATTGAGGACTGTCCAGTTGAACAGCTTAGAATCTCTCTTTATAGTACATTTTTCGTAAAAAAATGTTGTATTAATTTTAATTGGATTAATAATTTTTGACATCAATTTTTAATAAATAATGAACTTGAAAATGAGTTGTAAATAATTTCTGTAATAGAAAATTAATGTGATTTTTTTGTTATTTTTAATTTTGTAGGTACTTTGTGTGAACTGTAAATAAACAATATTGTTCCTAAGTATTTATAATCGTAATTAATCATGTACTTATTTCTTATGAATGTATTTAATATTGTAACAATGATTTCGTGAATGAGTATTGATTTCAAAGATTATTTTCATTTACTAATTTTAAGATTTCACGTGTATTTCAGTAAGTTAAAGTTTTCAAAAAATGATTTTTGGATAAGAAAGGGTTATAATTTTAAAAAGAATTCAATATGTTATCAGAATAAGGTTGATTTAATTTGTTAAAAAGTTTTAATTTACGTTTTTGTATTTTTAATTTTAATATTTAAATGAGAATATTGTTTATCTTTTTGTAAAATATTCTGAGATGATGGACACGAGAGTGAATGACGACGATCTGTTGGACAAAAAATAATCTTCCTTTGTAATTATTATAATCTATAAACACTACAAAATTGTGATTCAAAGCAATTTAAAATATTACTGCTGATTATATTTTGTGTTTTATTTCAAATCCACAAACCCATAGCGAAATTCCTGTTAAGGGGGAAGCGTAAGGTAGCCCGCGAAATTCAAATTTTCTTACGTTTTTTGCAATTTGCTGGTCAGTATTAAGTTGTACGTCGATCAAAATATGATTCGCGGCCGTAACAAATATGTATTTACAGAATTATTATCATTAAAGTCATCAACACAACTTTCTAAGACCACGTAACTCCAAAGAATGATGATATTTTCATGAAACAGTTATTCTTTGGAGTTACGTGGTCTTAGACATGGCGTACCACTCGTATCTGGGTGCAGTCAGTATCAAGAGTTACTGAACACTTAAGTTATTCAAATCATAATTATTGAGAAAAATCATTTTAATAGCGGCTACCCTCGTCTTCCAGTCTAACTGGATGCAGCGGAATACCAGTATTTTATATGGAGCGACTGGATAGCCTATCTGATCTCCACAACCCAGTTACTGGGTAATACATACCCTTAGGAAGACTGGTTGTCAGACTTTTGGGCTTCAGACCACCCGTAATAACTATCAAATATGACAGTCGGAAACATCGCCTTAATGTGCTTTCCGACCCATGGATGGGTCTCCATATGTAATGGATGGTCACCTATCACTATCCGACCGCGGCAAGCGTAGCTTAACCTTAAATCCAGCCGTGCGGCTGTTATAATTTAGCCACGAGCCTCTATAAAAGCGGAATAGATGTTTAAATAGTACCTATTAATAGTAGTAGCGGGCGTAGAGCTAAAACAGCATTAATGTGGAAGAGCGTGTTCTGTATAGCCCCGCAAGTTTTTAACAAAATCCCAAAGCAAATCAAACATTTAAATTTAAATGTATTTAAAAAGGAACTTAAAGAGTTGCTGTGTAAAAAGTGCTAATATACCTTAAATGAGTTTTTGAACGATACGACTTTGCCATCCTAATTTAATTGTAATCTTTTATATTTTGAAATCTCTGATAGTTTATAGTTTGACATTGAATAATACTCTGACATTAACTTAGATAGGTACTTAATAATATTATCATTATTAATTTAATATCTCTATTTTTGTATTTGTAAAATTTTATTTATGCCTGCCTGATATTTGCGCGCCACGTGGCAGAATGTGATGAGACCATTTATTAATTTATAAGACAATGTAATGTACCATGTTCGGACAAATAAATGAATTTGAATTTGAATTTAAACTCTTTAACTATTACATGAAATGGAGAAAAGTGCTTTAAATGATTTAGTTTTAATATAATAATTTATGTAGATGGTACTTAAAAGTACTTATTAGTCGCAGATATTGTAGTCGCTCCATGTAAAATACTGGTATTCAGCAGCATCCGGTTAGATTGGAAGCTGACCCCATCATAGTTGGGAAAACGGGAGGCAGATGATGAAGATGACGATGGTACTTAAAAGTACTTTATCTAAATGGCGTTAATTCTTCTTCTTTGGCATAAAAACAACTGTAGCTATAACTGTTGACTTATAATTATATATTTGAAAAGTTGCTTGTTATCTGCCACAATAATTTAAGTGAGAAAAGTCCTTAGTTAAAATCCTTAAATTTATTGCAAGGCCAAATAGCCGAGATAAGAAATTCAGGCCAAGTTTTGTAACTAGATATTTAAATGTTCAGTCCTCATAACTTAAAGTAAAATATCAAGTATTTTAGGCGTAAAGCTGTTGCTGAGACGTTTCCAGTTACATCTTCTTCTATATAAAAAAAATATATATTAAATGCTCTTCGTTGGTAAGCGCATCACTTGAAAAAAACTGGACCGATTGGGTTTTTTTTTTAAATGTCCGTAATATTCCGAACGTCGAGATACGAAGACGTACGAAGGTCTTCGATATTGGAAAGTATATCTTGTAATTCATATGAGTTGGACACGACTCTTGTCAAGGCGCAGTGATGGCAAGTGGAGTAAAGGCTTCTTCAAACAGGCGCGTCGCGCGATTAAATCGCGCGCCACACAAAGACCCCGCAAGTCGCGCAACGAGAAGTGCCTTTGTGTAGTGCGCGATTCGCGCTGCTGTTTGCAGAAGCCTTTAGGCTGTGACAGAGTGGCGTCCAAGGACTGGAAGACCAGATATCGCTCGTCCGGCGGCGATGTTGATAGATGACATTGTTGCCATCGTAGCAAAACCTGGATGAGGCTGGCACAGGGTACAGGGGCACAAGATTGTTTGATCGATTGAAGATTGGGGATTGGCACAGCAGTGGGTGAAGTAAAACAAATTGGAAAAGGTTTCCGATTATATTTATAAAATTCGGAACAAACTGAAAGTGCTTTTTGACGTGACAACGTCTAATAAATCGATAAAGCTGGCTGCACACACGAAAAAAACATGAGTCATGTAGCGTTACCTCGCGGCCTTGCTCTGTTGTAGCGTTGTACGCTATAGCGGCTTGAAGTGCAAGCGAGAGCGCGGAACGAGCGATGAGAGACAGATGATGTCGAACGCTGCCGAATCGGCCTCCGCGTTCGGCAATTTCATTATGACGTTGTCACGTCAAACTATCGTCCGTAAACCGACTTTACAGACAACCGATTTTTTATGTATTTTTTGCATGAACCACTGAAAGGACAGGGCAACGTCTGTCGGGTCAGGTCGTCGTAGACTCACTCAAAAGCCATCTCATATGTATGTATTACAGACGTTTGTATCAACTGAGTATCTGGCAAGTATTTATCATCAGGCATCCATAGGGGAATAGACATCTAGGTGTTCCTACAGAGCATCAACAAACAATGACGCCGAAAATACTCGTCTACAATACGACTAAAGGTCTAAGAACAAGTTTCTCTCAAAGGTTTTATAGGTACTTTCTTAGGTTCCCACTTATATAATAAAATAAATCGTCTTACAACGATTTATCATCTAACAACAAAGGCGTGTAAGATTACTCTGGTTGATTGGCTCCTTAGTTTAGATTATAAAGCAACTGAGGATTTACTAACTCATCCAAAATAGTCCAACCCGTACTTACCCTACACATATTAGATCACCTGTTTTCGACGTACTTCTCTTTTTGTTTTATTGTTCTTAATCTTTGTGTTTTCTCATTGAGTCTCATGTTATGCCCTGTATCCCTTCACATTTAATTACTTATTTAGATAAGTAAGAAAATACTCGTCTGCAATACGACTAAAGGTCCAAGAACAAGTTTCTCTCAAAGGTTTTATAGGTACTTTCTTAGGTTCCCACTTATATAATAAATTAAATCGTCTTACAACGATTTATCATCTAACAACAAAGGCGTGTAAGATTACTCTGGTTGATTGGCTCCTTAGTTTAGATTATAAAGCAACTGAGGATTTACTAACTCATCCAAAATAGTCCAACCCGTACTTACCCTACACATATTAGATCACCTGTTTTCGACGTACTTCTCTTTTTGTTTATTGTTCTTAATCTTTGTGTTTTCTCATTGAGTCTCATGTTATGCCCTGTATCCCTTCACATTTAATTACTTATTTAGATAAGTAATTTAATAAATTACTTATGAGTAATTTAAGTAATTTAATAAATTACTACACACGGTATGAGAACATAATATGTTCTCATACCGTGTGGTGGGACCCTGGTGATCTGCGATACAGGTATTCCTAGTGCAGACACCAGTCTCTCACAAACTAGTTTCTAAGCTTGTCTAATTTTTATGACACCATTGTTTTGTGAAGAGAAAATAAAACTATTTGAATTTGCATGATCGTCACGCTTACTTTGTACTCAGCTTTGTGAGAGTTACACAGCCACGGTGTGTTGGCAATCTCAAACAGATTAAAATCCGACTGCCTCGTTGGGTCGCAAGCGCCACGATTGAGCATGAATGTCCTGGGTTGGGAAAAGTGTTTTGTGGAATTTTTAATTTGGAATTGGTGAGTAGGAGCCCGGAGTCTGAATTTGTGTCCTGTTCATGGGAATAGGCTCACTACCTTGTTATAAGGAACTTTAACATATCTGGAAAAGTTTAGGTGTACTATTATAGGTATACCACTGCCTGACCCTTCTAGGACTACAAGCGTAATTTTATGTAAAATCCAAAGCTAATTTCCCTAAATTTTCCTTCAAGATAGCTTCGAAGTGGGCCTCTGAATACAGCATCCACCCATTTATGCATTCTGATTCAGAATAAAGATTTCGTCGATTCCACAGCAAACAACATATCAGCTATTGACACTTTTCAGCAAAGGCAACCCTGTAAAAGACAAAAAAATAACATCAAAATCGAGAGGTAGACTATTTAATTAAACACCAATTTCAAGGTAGACGATTAAAATTCCTTTAACTACATCTTAATCCTCAATTCTAGAATCCGGCCGTTTTACTAACAGATTGGTCGTATAATTCCTTTTATAAGGCACGTAAAATTGTAATGGGCCCATATTTTATCGGCAGGGCGCTCAGAGCTTTGATTAAAAACCTTTTGGGAATACCCAATTGTTAGTACGTGGTTATCCTTATCATCAAAGTATAGTTAGGGTTCGATAACACAATTTTGTTTCTAGGCTAAAATTGAATGTAGTAAATTTTTTGATACATTTTCATGTTCAACTGCCCGATTGGTCTGGTCCTCGCTAGCGCACGAAGCTGAGCATGAAGTGTTTAGTTCCATTTTTTAATCAAGAAGTGTTAGTGGCTTTTTTGGAAATCCGTTCAGTGGTTTAGGCGTGAAAAGGTAACGTACAGACAGACAGACAAACAGGGTTACTTTCGAATTTATAATATTAGTATGGATCATTAGGTTCGCACTCTATTACATGGGGTTTAAAACTGGTTACATGTGGGTGGTTGTCAGACTTTCGGGCTTCTGACTACCCGTAACGACTGTCAAAGATGCTCTACATTTTGACGAGTTATACGAACATAAATGTAGGGAACAGCTGATTTTTTTTTCGCAAAGTAAATGTTGTTCATAATGATGAGTATAATGACTCTTTTAAGGATTGAAACGATCAAAATGTAAGGGTTTATACTACACAATTCCACTCCATTGTGTGTCGATGCCATCCTGTATTTTTTAGAGTTTAAAATTTCAATGAGATTAATAGGGATGCATAATAGTCCCCGGCCCCGGCTAAATACCTATTAACAGCCGCACAGGTCAATCGATCAGGTTAAACTACGCTTACCGCGGTTGGTTTGTGGATGGGTGTCCATCTTTACCCTCCGTGCCTCGGAAAGCACGTTAAGCCGTTGGTCCCGGCTATCATCTGTGGACCTTTGACAGTCGTTACGAGTAATCAGAAGCCCGAAAGTCTGACAATTAGTCTTAGGTCAGTTTTGTAATTAGAAGTTCTTATTGTAGTCGGAATATAGTTCGAAATCTGACAATTAGTCTTAGCAGTCGGTTTTGTAATTAGAAGTTCTTATTGTTGTCGGAATAAAGTTCTAAATCAAAAATACCTTCAAAATGGTTGGTGTTAAATCTAGATTTGAAGATGAAAGCGGATCCTGTCGACAAGATAATAGAGCTTAGAGAAATCAGAAATTCATGTAGCATAGGATGAGTAATGTCCTGGTGATATCCTGGCTTTGTACACGCGTCTGACAGCTCTAAATGAAATATTAGTTTCGGTGGAACAGGCGTTTAATGCTTACAAATATTACTGGATTTGGTACTGTGTATCCTTTCGGTGCTGTAGCTGATATTCGAAAACCATATATTTTCGAGGTTTA
Source organism: Luperina testacea (assembly GCA_927399505.1). Classification (NCBI taxonomy): domain Eukaryota; kingdom Metazoa; phylum Arthropoda; class Insecta; order Lepidoptera; family Noctuidae; genus Luperina; species Luperina testacea. The sequence goes on along the minus strand of OV656770.1, from coordinate 18,358,578 downwards.
AAATTGGCATAACTCAACTCCGGGTTTATTAATAAAGGGATTGGGTATGTTTGTTTATTTGGGAAAAAAAAATCATATACGGAACTGCAGTCGGTTCACTTGTTAGCGAAAAGTACATTAAAGGAGGTAGGTATTGTTTTACCATGCAACCTTTTTGAGTAATTAATAAGATAGTGGCATAATTTTTTGAATTTAGAAGGCAGAAAACAATTAGGAGTAATACCTACTTAGGGCTTTTGTACACGTCACGGTTTCTTTACGGTACGGCGTATAAACAGCGCCGTAGAAAAAACGTGTCCATCAACAAACTTCCATAATTATCCATCACAAAACTGACGATCGTGATTACACACGGCGAATAAACATTAGTTTTTCAGAGTAAGAAAAACATGTGTGTACAAATGGCCTTAGTCTGTGCAATAAGGGATCAACTTAGGAAGCTGACAGATGTATGCCATGAACTCAATTTTTTTTTAAACGTTGACCCACACTAGGAATTACTCCATATCTCACCACAAAACTTAACGACTCCGTAAAAATTATCGTGAAACACTGCAATCAAGTGATAATCAAGACAAATTGTGTGTGCCATCAACCCATACTCATCCAAATCAACAAGAAACAAGAATTGGGGCGCCCCACAGCATAAAATCATCAGGTAATCGGAGCCAGCCGGTTCTCTTCAGCGAGCATCGGTGAGTCCCTTCTACCTTTCCCACTAGATACAGTCCACTTGCCCATCAAATATAATCATTCTTTAACATTTTTCATGGTTAAATTCACATACACAAACAGCCAGACCCGGAACAACTACCTGTAGGCAATACGTTCCGTGCGGGAATCGAACCCGCTACACGCAGCGCAGCAGTCGATCGCTCAGCCACTGCGCCAACCGTGTCGCCATATCATATGAAATAACATAAAATGATTTGATTATTTAAAAAAAAATACGCTTTAAAAGTAAATAGTCTTTTATTCATTGAACTACCTCACCCACAGTACGATCAACTTACGAAAATAGCTGTTTCTAAGTATTTCCAATGACTGATAATTCTCAAAGGAATTTAGAATATCAATACTCTATTCTATTAGTATTCTTGGTAACAGGAAAAGGAGATTTGTTCAATTATTAAACTTCAAAGAAAGAGGTAATCGAAATAATTGACTATTAGAGCAGCGGTGCTATTCTGTAAAAATCTCACCGTGAAAACTTAGTTGAAGTGGGCATGGATTGAGCTGTCAATAGTGTCAATTCCTAGGAAAAAAAAACTCATTTCACCTAAGTTTTTACGGTGAGATTTTTACAGAATCGACCTACAGGTAGATAAAGCAATAAAATCTTTATTTGATATCTTTAGAGCTCAAATAGAAAGAAAAGTTTCTGGTAAAGTCCTTTAGGAAATTAACGAAGGAGACAGTAATTTCTATATTTATAGGTAGTTATTATGACAATATTTACGTTTCACTGGCCAAAGAAACCAGGGCTGTTCAATAGCGCGTTGGGTTGATGATATCGTCAAAGTCGCGGGAAACACCTGGATGAAGGACGCATGGAACCGTGAAGTATGAAAGGTCTCTCCTTTAATCTGCCATACTTAGCAGTACATGATTCGATTGAAATGATGATTATAACAACTTTTGTATGAGAAGTAGGTGTGGAAGGAAAATACATGTTGCGCCAACTCCAAATAATATAGGTGTTATAGCAACTTTGGGTGAGACTACTGTCAAACTCACCAAATAGTTCCGCATTTAATAAATTGATGGAACTAACGATGACCCGTCGCTTTGGATAGTGTAGTATCGTAGGACGTATGAAACGACTTTTTTTTTGGATACTATATTTTTTACCCTTGGACGGTTTTTTTTTTCAGGTTGCGAAATCATCAAATGACTCCTCCCGCTCTGGGTGGAACGGAAGGGAGTATCAGACTCTTAGTGACTAAAACCCACCCGTGTTCCTTCCTTAGCCCTTTATGTTCCGGGCCAGCGGTAGCCCTTTCGTACAATCCCGCTGACCACCCTTGGGCGGTTGAGTGGTTAGCTTGCATGGCGTTTCCATGCAACCTCGGCGAGTATTTTAAAGTTGATAGAAAATTATATAGACTCTGCTAGGAGTCGTGGGTGAAAATGTTATATATCGATGCACGTTTAATACCAAATACATCTCTTATTTATTCGACCGGTACCTAGGACCCAGTAGGTACAGACGCCAGCACATCAAGCTATCCGAAACTGTCAAATTTTCCCAATCAACTTTGAACATTATGCTTTAGCGATAATGTTGAAAATCTATTAAAGAAATTTGACAGATTGTAGTACCCTGATGTGCTGACGTCTGTACGTACCTATCCAGTTCGTATTGTCAATTATAGCCTCGTAATGTCAACCATAGCAAAAAGAAAAATAACACCTTTATCCAAAAAAGTAACACAAAATGTATAGAAAACACAAAAGGAAAAGAATTCTTATAACTCCGCTACCAAATATTGAAAATAATCCTGGCTGAGACCGGTATGTACAAAACATTCGGGTTTCGTGTGATTAGACCCGGATGCCGAAATTCAACCCAGTCTTACCCGGCCCGGATTAATGCGGGAGCTTTTTAGGATTCTCTTTCAAGGAAAATGCGATTTTTGGTTGGATTATTGGAGTTTCAAAGGAAATGTACGTAAGTATCTCTTTTGGTTTCGTTGTACGCATCTATCGTCAATTTTAAATTAAGGTTAAAAAATAGTATTTCATAATTTTTTTTTTCTGCGCCTGCTATGAATATGGTATAGCATTAAAACTAAGTATTTTAATCAAAATCAAAATATTTTATTTCACATAAACCTACATGGGTACATATGAAACGTCAGAAGCTAGGTGCACGGTTCCAATTGGTCGTTTCCTATGGAGAAGAGCCGGCAAGAAACTCCACGTTTACTCTTTTAAAAATAATTGGCTTTTACAATGTTTTTAAATTACAATAGATATTCCCATCACTGTTCTGCCGTATAGCGAAGGCCAATGTTATCCAAGGGTAACCAATGTGACATTTCATTTGCACCCACGCACACTGGTACCTACGCGCACAGCAGTGCGATTCTGTAACCATCTCACCGTGAAAACTTGGGTGAAATGAGCGTGGAGTGAGCTGTCAATAGTGTCAATTCCTAGCAAAAACAAACTCACATCATCTAAGTTTTCACGGTGAGATTTTTACAGAATCGACCGGCTGATCACGTAGGTACCAAAATCACTCACAACATTGTTTAAATGTCTGATTTTATGAAAAAGTCATTAATAAAAAAAAAGGTTAAAACTAAAACCCTACACTACTGAAAAGCATGAAACAAGTACCTTCCCGTGGTCGCATGCCGCTGTACTAACATACATATAAGGTATGGTAGCATGCGACCACGGGAAGGTACTTTCTTGCTTCATCCTTTTCAGTAGCCGGGTTTTAGTTTTTAAACTTATTTTATTGAATTATTTTGGGGTTCATTTGAGTAATATAGTATATTTTTTTAAATGTGCTAATTAAGCTTTGATACCACACAAGGCACCATGACAAAATATTTATTTTTACAAACTATTTACACTAGATACTAAATTAAATGACTAACTAACTTTTTTTTTATTCCAAATTGACCCGTCTCAGCAGTACAATATTAGGTGTTTATCCATTAAACTTAAAATAACTGTTTGAGGACTGATTTTTCCAACGCCAGATAATTTTATCCTAAGAATAATTTTGAATATTTGACAGCTCTTATAGAAAATGTCAGACGTCAATTTTAATCCACGAATAAAAATTATCTGTCGATTGAACAATCAGGTCTTAGAAATATAAATAATTTATTTTCTCATAACGTAGGTATACAGATAAGATGGAATTTAAAATAATAATAGTACAATAAATTTTATCTAGGGCATGTTTTATTGGCAACATGACAAAACATCTAGTTTTTGAATGCTTTTTTTGTTTGTAAGTTAAATATTACTGTATTATGACATAAACCTTCCGGAATAAATGCTCTAAATGATGCTAAAAATCCATTGTGCAGTTAAGAAGATCTCAGCGGTCTCACAAACAGACACGAAATTTAAATTCCAGTTTGTTTCATCTCCGAGTCGCCCCCCCTAATACGATTACCGAGTGTCCCTCGAGGGTCTGGCCTCATGTTTCAGAATTAAGTGTGGCTGACGAGGTGCCCTGATTTTCAAGCATTGATTGTAATTTATGCTAACGAAGTTAATGGTGGTATGTATCACGGTTAGAGACCCGAGGAGAGCACTGGTGGCTCAGTGGTATCGACCGCAACTTACGAGTTGTAGGTCGTTTGTTCGAACTTAGTCAGGTCCTTTACTTTGTATAAACGCTTTCATCACCAAAAAAGAGTGCTCTCAAAAAAAAGGGCGAAAACATCATAAAGAAACCGATGTCTCCTAGAACCAAAATTCGGAGACATGTGACATCTACCAACACGCACTGGGCCCGCGTGGTGAATGATGTGGTCAACTGGACCCGCGGGTCCAGAAGTGACCGGGTTCAGCTGACCGAAGACTCGAATAACGGCCCATTCCCGCTTATAGAGAGAGGGGGGGGCCTATGTCCCATCAGTGGGATCATTTACATTATAGGCATGACTATATAGCTGTATTTTTATATTCTGTAAGCTGGTACTCTCTCCACACAATACTGCCTGAAGATGGAAAGCGTCGCCTAGGGCAGCCTCGAAAAAAAAAAGCTATCACGGGCGCCATCATGCAGTGACACTGGTTTTGGAAGTCACGCGACATTCAAGCCAGTTGGAACTCCTCCATAATTAGTTGACACATCGGAGCGAGTGAATCCCAGGCGGGATCCACTTTAACCTGTACCCTAATTATATGACACACTTTCAATACAGTCTGAACCATTTTAGAGGATATTGCAAATCCATTGCAATATATGTTCGGAAAATTTGTCTGCTCAGCAACGTAAATAACGCAATGTATGTTGTGAAACTATCAAAATGATAGCCATTGTTACTATCAGTGTGTTACGCAATTACCCCGCCGTATGACGTCACGTCAAGTGACGATAATTTATTTGAGATTGCTAATCGAGTTTTTAATCGAATCTCTTTACTTTTTTGTCACAACCTATTCCAAGGCTTTACATCAGGTACTTATTTATATATCCAATACTTCGCCCCTAGTTGGGCGCGTCTTCTGAATTAACATCGAATCTCATTACGTCCGTAAGCACCAGTGGGTCGGAAAATCACTTCTATATATTTTAGGCTTGATTCTTTGAAAAGATTTCAAAGAATCAAGCCTAGATGTTTTGAAAGGAACTTACTTACCTACTACAAATAAGAGGAAAAACGTATGAAAAGAGAAACGTTTGAATTTGACTAGAGGAGTCAGCATAGATAAAAAAATAGTGCAGTTGCCAGCAAGCTACCCGAAACAGTAAAATTTTCCCAATTAACTTTGAACCATATGCTTTAGCGATAAAGTATAAAATCTATTAAACAAATTTGACAGATTGTACTAGCTTGATGTGCTGCTGTCTGTACAAAGGAATAATACATACTATTTAGAAACAACGCCTGCTAGAACAGTACCAAAATTAACCAATTCATACATTCTTTTGTAGAATTCATTCACACTGAGTCATTGAAGTTCAATTAAGTGACATGAGAACTTTCTGAGATGCACATTTGGTTCATGCACAGTTAGTCGTGTTTGCGCGAGCACCCACTTGTGGGAATATACTCTCTGGGGTCAGAAGGGTGCTTGGCTGCTCTTGGCTGAGTGTGCATACTCTAGTAGGTTAACTTATCTCTCAACTGAGGCAAGGTCTTCACTGAGTCGAGAGGTTAGGATAATCGTCCTCTTGTTTTAAGTATGTATATGTATTTATTTATTTAACCTCCTACTGGTACGCCATACAGCAATTACACCAACGGAGCAAAAAATGACTTCATGTGCTGCTTTCCATCCATCCTGTGCGCGGTGGACATCGAACGGGCGGCGATGGAACACGCATGCTCACACAGCGTCAACTCCACAGTTCCATTACTGCCTCCAAATTGCGCACATTCTTTGCAACTTTTTGAGATTCAATGAATTTTTAAAAATAAATATATTAAAATTGTAAAAACGGAAAATTTATTATAATTAAGTTTTTTTTTTCGTATTTAGAATTTAGAAGATGTGTTTAGAAGCTCTTAGCAAAGCCATTTTTTGTACACGAGGCACCTGCCTGCACTTGAACCGTTTGTTGTATAGATTGGCTTAAAATTTGAACAAATTAGCTTAAGATTGATCGAAATGAACCAACTTTGAGGGAATAACTAAATGGAACAGAATAGATAACATGTGACTTAGACTACGTGGGAGTAATATTTTTTGTATTTATCTGTAGAGGCTTGTAATTAGTAATTTAGTCGTATATTATTGTTATTATACTCGTAATATTATAAACCTATAAGCCTTCCGAAAATAAAGAAAAAAAAATGCACAATGTGTCGTTATGGGCCGTTAGAAGCCAGAAAGTTTGACAACCAGTCTTACCAAAGAAAAGGGGTTAACCCAGTAACTGGGTTGTGGAGGTCAGATAGGCAGTCGCTCCATGTAAAATACTGGTATCCAGTTGCATCCGGGTAGACTGGAAGCCGACCCTAACATAGTTGGGTATAGGCTAGGCAGATGAGCCTGGAATCAACAGTTGTATCCGGTTGATGGCAATCGGCTCACACCATATTAGGTACACACAACATAAACGTTATGTTTATGTATATGGAACCTTTTTTTTCCGGATGGGAAATCATCAAATGACTCCTCCCGCTCTGGGTGGAGCGGAAGGGAGTGTCAGACTCTTATTGACTAAAACCCACCCGTGTTCCTTCCTTAGCCCTTTATGTACCGTGCCAGCGGTAACCCTTTCGGACAATCCCGCTGAGATAACTGGCGCCTTAGGTGCACCTTTGCTTAACCCTTTCGAAAATACAGGCTTGATGCTATCTTATGTTAGTTGTTGGCGTCACTAGTAATTGAAACTGCTTGATAAATAATAAGGTATAGTTTTTTTTTTATGAGAACTGGTCGCGTCTTAAAAATAAAAGTCACCAGTCCGACATAACCGAGCGGTATAGCTCCTCGATCATATAAATGATAACAATAATAAAATTAATCGTTTTGTTAATTAATTGGTCCAATTTATACGCTGACATGGCAGATATTCGATAATGAACTGACTTCAAAGCCGTAGTGTCGAAATGATTGTTATTCTGATAAATTTATTGAGCTTTCATTGTTATTGCTCTGATTGTCAACCACCATTTCCATTTGATGAGTATTGAAATAATGTATTGAGACTAATTTTTTTTATTTTTTTTTTATTAAGAACGCGTGAAACAAATTAGGATTTTACTTAGTTTTATAAAAAATGTGTATGTCTTCCTCAAGTAATAATATGCAAATAAATAAACGTGCTATTGTTATTCATAAGTTGCACTTACTTATTTTTTCATAGAGGGTGATAAAAAAAAGTAGAAAGGGTATAAAGTAGTGTCCACCTCGGGAGGCTCCAGTGACGTACTTTAGAACACCTCGCTGCGCTCGGGATTCTACTCTAGGATCCTTCGCTCCGCTCTGGATTTAAAGAAACACCCTCGCTTCAAAATATAATAGTTGTTGGCTCCCTTGGCAAACAAACTATTATTGGCGACAAAATGAAAATACATAAACACATATTTTATACACACTATCGAACGTTTATTTCATTTCTCCTGTCGTAAGAAGAACCTTTGTACAGAAATGTTATATTCTATATGCTTTACTGTATGCTGAAATGATAAAATAAACAACAAATTTTAACAAAATAGTTTATTCGTAATAAATTATTGAACATCTTTCATCGCTAGTTGCAAATACAGACATAATTTTTCATCACAATGCGGACATCCAGAGGCAAAGTAGAAAAGTCCCATAGCATGGGCTTCTACACTCTATTTATTACAGCATTAGAAAAATAACGGCAAAATAACAACAGTTATTGTGTAATATTGTTGAAATTACTGCACTTTATTTTTTTCAGTGTACCATTGTAAATAGATTACATTGCTTTGTACCTATCGTGAAATAACGGAGTTTATATCGAAATAACGCAACGGTTCATAGTTTTTTCAATTAATCTATTGATGATGTGTTGTCTTCAAAGCTGACACATGATGAGGAGCATGTACGCCAGGAACGTTCGTCGTATAATACGCGTATTTATTGTGGTGTGGTGGTCTTGTGAAATATACGTATTGGAACAATCTGGTCATTTCCGGTGTGTCTGTAGACTGCACGAAGTACTTCTCGTGTTTTTCTAGCCAGCGTTTCACCTGAAAAAGGGAAATATGAGTCAAAGATATAATAAATGAAAATTAAACCGTCAAATGTTCTATAGTCTAACGTTGGGGCTTAGGTAAATGGCTTATAGTATACATTCACAGGTCCCAGGTTCCTGCTAATACTGATATTACAAAAATGAGCAATTGTTAATACTTGAATGTGGCAAAACAATTATAGTAGGTATGTGAAAAGCCTCCCAAACAGTGATTGTCAGAGAGAATAAATAATATGGAATATAAATAATAAATAAAAACTTACGAAATCACAACGACACGTAGGCCCATCATGATGAGCATCCATTTTGGTTTAAATTATTTTCAAAAGCAGTGTATAACTAGTGGTAGGAAAACACACCGTACTGATATTCGCGTGTTGATGAGAATGATCGATTATTTGACGAAACTTGAGTATTTATAAAGAGTCATTAGCGACATCGGTCTTAATGACTAATTTTGTAATGCTTAACAATTCAAATTCAAATTCAAATTCAAATTCAAATTATTTTATTAGTCACAATTTGTACAGGAATAGAGTAGACTGTGACCCCCAAACTAGGCATTATTTGCCTGTATCTTGGGAGTCAGTGTTGCGACATTTTAAAAGTTATGAGTGTTGCGACATTTTAAAAGTTAGTTGGTACATAGTGATTATTGCAAGACAGGAAAAGAAACTAAAATTTAACTAATCTAAAATCATTTAAAATAAAAATAAAATACACTTAGAATATAACATTGCCATTAGCGTGAGATCAAACTAAGCAAAGTAAATCAAATCAATTAAGAGCTTAAAACACTAAAGGGGTACTTATAGTCAAGACAGCCATTACTAAATTGCTGTTCCTAGAAGCGAATTTAGAAGCATGGTTGTCCCTTAGTACATTATCATAGAGTAATTAGTTAGTGACGAATTCCTTGACCTTTATTTTAACACCAGTTGATGAATATTTTTTCTTTCACTGTCTGGCCACTTCTAAATCATCATTAATGGTCATTTTACGACAGTCACGGGAAGTATGGGGTGGTGCTATTCTTTAAGTCTATTCTTTACCACACCGACTAGTCCGGCACCACACAGACGTGAAGGACGTTCAGGTTTTCCTTAATTTCCGGGCATTTTTTCCAATTTTTCTTTCAATAGAAACTTAATTCAGACTATTAAAAACATTTTAAAATTAAAAATTGCCAAATCGGCCCAGAAGTTCTCAAGTGATGCGCTTACTAATGAACTGCTTAATGCTTGATTTTGATTTATTTAGATCTGCGCAATCCTGCAACATATTAAACGTTTGCCTACCAAGTAGGTGGGTATGTGCAATATTTCTAATAATTTTTGTTGGATGTCATTTATTTATTAAAAAAAATTATTTGGTTCCTTTTTCAGAAACACATATCATTTTACAAAATATCTTCCGTTAATTCTCAGAATAGTTACATAATAGAATAATCTTTGGCATATGAGACGGCTGGGATGGTCAACTGTACGTGAAAATCTAAAAGCATGTTAGAAAGTCATGGAGACGAGTTCCCCCACGCGACCCCATATGTTGACTTGAAGGATGGCTTAAAGGGTGGGCAGAAGCGAGAGAAAGTAACTCTTAAGGCAATATCAGTAGTAAGTTTATAGGAGAAATCTCTGACAGGCGGAAAAGGAAAACATAGTGAAGAAACCTGCACCCTAATTGCGCAATAACATAACATTACTTCATAGATTCGAAAAATAAATCTGCTCATCAACGTAAATAACGCAATGAACTGGCTGATCTGTCAAAATGAAATAATCAATTGCCCCACTGGACTTAAATGGATCTAAAATGCACTACGCAAGAGTAGTGTGAAGGAACAAACATTGATTCAATCCATTCTTTGTATGACATTGGGACAGTTATACAGACTGATGTTTTATGAAATTGTATATCAGCCTGTATAACGAATCTAACCTAATTAGCCTGTCTTATATGGGGTCAATGTCAGTATAAGACATCTTTTCCTATAACTTATGCCAAACTCCAAAGGCTATCATGCGAAAAATTTCCCCGAACCCTTTTCAACAGAATCGGCTATTAAAACACAAACTTTATGCATATGGGACCCTGATATTTTGGACATAGACATGATATATGGCCTCGGATTTAAAGATTTAGTTTGGTACGCGCCTAATGGAGCGTTGCGTTCTGGAATCAATTTAGTAAGGATGTGATTATTTTGGCTGACCCTAGCTGACCTTTAAAATTAAACGCAATGTTTGTTTTTTTTTTGACTTATTTGTAACTTCTGAAAATGTACGAATTCATTCATTTCATGTTTTTGTGACGTCTCCACACGGAACACTCCACGTAACACTTTACAGTAACTAAACTATAAATGCAACCGGGCAAATTTTCATTTTTAAATGTTTGTAATCGTCCGAATTAAGTTTCTATTGAAAAAAAATTGAAATATTGCCCGGAAAAAATTCAAATTTAGAAAAAACTGAACGTCTTATTGGACGGTTCTATAGGATTTTTATATGAATTATTGAAAGGACAGGACAATGTCTGTCGGATCAGCGAGTAGTTAATAGTTAACAGATATTTCATATCTTCTTTTCACCCACTGCTGAGCATAGCTCCCTTTTTGCTTGTACCAATCTCCACACTCCGATGCCAGTCTCATTCAGAGGGCTTAGACAAGTGACAATCGCTTTCAAAGCGTTTCGTATTTCTACAATGACTTTCAATGGGATTGACATAAGCTTTTCGGTAGTTTATGTCAATCCAATACATTTTTGCTTGTTCCATCTTCGTTATCGCTGATAGGATATCATTTTGTCAAGGCCCTCAGGTCTTACCCGCGATAGCAGCATTTTTACACAAAACAAAACCAATATAAATCTTTAATAACCATTAATGATGATTTCGAAAGTGGCCAGAGTGAAAGAAAAAACATTCATCAACTGGTGTTAAAATAAAGGTCAAGGAATTCGTCGTTCATTACAAATAGCCGTTATTTGTAGCCGTTTCCGGCGTACAAATATGGATTGTAAAATTATGGGTTATCATTGCATTAAAATTAAACTATAATCATTATAATTAGAATTACAAATAATTTAAATATATTGAACAATAGTGTTCAATATATTTAAATTATTTGTTATTGTAATTCTAATGATTATTATTTAAAATATTATGATCGTAATACATAATGCAGGCTAATTTGTACAATATTCTGACAAATAAATGCATTGTATTCTCATTAACTAATTATTTTATGATAATCTACTTGGGACAATCATCCTTCTAAATTAACTTCTAGCCTCTAGGGGCAGCAATTTAGTAATGGCTGTCTTAACTATAAGTACCCCTTTAGTGTTTTAAGCTCTTAATTGTTAAGCATTACAAAATTAGTCATTAAGACCGATGTCGCTAATGACTCTTTATAAATATTCAAGTTTCGTCAAATATTCGGTCATTCTCATCACTACGCGAATATCAGTACGGTGTGTTTTCCTACCAATAGTTATACACTGCTTTTGAAAATAATTTAAACCAAAATGGATACTCATCATGATGGGTCTACGTGTCGTTGTGATTTCGTAAGTTTTTTATTTATTATTTATATTCCATATTATTTATTCTCTCTGGTAATCACTGTTTGGGAGGATTTTCACATACCTACTATAATTGTTTTGCCACATTCAAATATTCACAATTACTCATTTATGTAATATCAGTATTGGTAGGAACCTGGGACCTGTGAATGAATACTATAAGCCATTTACCTAAGCCCCAACTTATTAAACTTATAAAAATGATTGATGATTGATGAACTTTACACTATAGAACATTTGACGGTTTAATTTTCATTTATTATATCTTTGACTCATATTTCCCTTTTTCAGGTGAAACATTGGTTAGACAAACACGAGAAGTACTTCGTGCAGTCTACAGACACACCGAAAACGACCAGTTTCTCCCAATACGTGTATGGTACAAGACCACCACACCACAATAAATACGCGTATTATACGACGGACGTTCCTGGCGTATATGCTCCTCATCACGTGTCAGCTTTGAAGACAACTCATCATCAATAAATGCATTGAAAAAACTATGAACCGTTGCGTTATTTCAATATAAACTCCGTTATTTCACGATAGGTACAAAGCAATGTAATCTATTTACAATGGTACACTGAAAAAAATAACTCTAAAGTGGAGTAATTTCAACAATATTACACAATAACTGTTATTGTTTTGCCGTTATTTTTCTAATGCTGTAATAAATGGAGTGTAGAAGCCCATGCTATGAGACTTTTCTACTTTGCCTCTGGATGCCAGCATTGTGATGAAAGATTATGTCTGTATTTGCAACTAGCGATGAAAGGTGTTCAATCATTTATTACGAATAAACTATTTTGTTAAGATTTGTTGTTTATTTTATCATTTAAGCACACAGTAAAGTATATAGAATATAAAATTTCTATATAAGGGTTCTTCTTACGAGAGGAGAAATGAAATAAACGTACGATAATGTGTATCAAATATGTGTTTTTGTATTTTCATTTTGTCGCTAATTATAGTTTGTTTGCCAAGGGAGCCAACAAAAAATTAAAAACAAACAGAAATGACAAAAAAAAGAAATGTTTCCTGAGGAATATTTATGTCTTAAAACTAATCAGGCACTACGTAAACAGAATCGATTAATAAGTCTTTCTCCCTTCATTGATTCAGGCAACTTAATACGCGTAGGTGGACGTCTTAACAACTCCAACTATAGTTACAATGTCAATCATCCTATCTTTTTATGTGGGAAACATCACTTGACGAAAATTATCTTCGAAGGAGAACACAAAACACACTTTCACGCAGGGCCACAATTACTTTTAGTTCTCATTAGACTCACCTACTGGCCTTTAGCATACAAAAACCTGGCTAAGCATGTAGTGCGTAACTGCGTTCGCTGCACTCGCTTCAAAGCTCAGCCTATTCAGCTCATCATGGGCAACCTACCAAGCGATACGACTCATCTAGAGTACCTTTTTTTAATACAGGGCTTGATTATGCCGGGCCAGTGCTGATAGCCAACCGTAAGGGTAAAGGATGTAAGCCCACTTAAATCATACATTTGTGTTTTTGTGTGCTTTGCAGTCAGAGCCGTTCATCTGGAGCTGGTTTCCGACCTCACCAAGAAAGCTTTCCTTGCTGCCTTCAGCCGATTTATAAGTCGGGACAAGCCTCAACACGTGTATTTCGACAACGGCACTACATTTGTGGGAGCTTTCAATGAGCTTTCACGCTTCTTAAAGGTTTCATCTAGTAATATAGAGTCAGATCTTGCAACCAAAGACATTGAATTTAAATTTATACCTGCCTACAGCCCACATTTTGGTGTCGATTTCGGAAAGTGCAGTAAAGTCCACCAAACATTTATTACGTAGAGTTATGAGCCTAACTCATTTAACATATGAAGAGCTCTCAACCTGTCTGATTCAGATAGAGGCTATTTTAAATTCGCAGTAGTTTTTTGTTTACCAAGTCAAGACCACCAGCAGCACACCTGGAGCTTGATACTCAACAGTTTCCGAAATCCACGCGGGCGATGCCGCGGGCAAAAGCTATTTAGTCTCATAACTTATGGGTGGAGTGTATGTAAATGCACCCAAAACCAATTCTGTTCATTTAATAAATTTTAACAAACGCTCAGTTCAATCACCCCACTTCTCATATTCATTCGTTCGACGGAATCAATATCATTTAAGAGGTTTTTGTTCGTGAAGCCGTCGGATGCAATAAATTTGCGGCATGTCTCCTCCAACGTTATTTAGAGTAAACGCCTTAGCAGCCGGCGGGTAGTCGCGTGACTGTCGATAGAGTTGATTCTACCAGGAATATTAATTTAGTCTTGTATCGGCACGAGTTACAAGGTGGCATGAGATTTTGGTAGCAAAGTTCAACAAAAATGATCACCCCAGTCATATAATCTGCAAACATTGAGATTACTTACAAATCTGCCTACCATTTCCCAATAATGTTGGCGTCGGCATCCAGTGTACCCAGATGCAGCTGAATACTAGTATTTTACACGGTGCAAAAACTGCCTATTTGACCTCCACAACCCAGTTACTGGGTAATACGATACCCCTAGGTAAGACTGTCAGACTTTCGAGCTTCTGACGAAACATAACGACTCAAAGATCCTCGAATGAAACCTGGGACTAACGGCTTAACGTGCTTCGCGTGGTCTTGGTATAATATAAAGATGTCGCCCATTCACAGACCAACCGCGGCAAACGTAGCGTAACCTGATCGATCAACCCGACTGACTGTTATTAGCCACAAGCCCCTTGAGATTATTTACTGACAGACCATAACAGATCGTAGCAGATCACTTTATTCCCAGAAGCCCACAACTATATTTTATTTTTTCTATCATAATCTTGCTTTAAGTCTCGAGAAATCTGTTTTCTATCGAGCACTAAAAACAAAAAAACAAACAGAAAAAAAAAAAAAAAAAAAAAGAAGTAGAAACAGATAGAGAATATAAGAGATATAGTGAATATCTTAGAATTGAACATTACCCATCAACCAATGCAGATAGATGCAAACTAACAGTCTGTAGGCAAAGAATAGTGTTTAGATAAAGTACAAAGAATCGAAACAACATACATTACACGGAATACCGCCACGTTCTCACAGTCACGATTGGAAGCTTTAAGAGAGAAAATATTGCCAAACATTTGGACCGCAAATTGATAAAAGAAGAACCAATAAATAAACTTTATTGTGTGTTTATAGCTGATAATAATTTAAAACAAAAGTTTTATAAACGTAACGAGATGAGCCGCGGAATTGCTAATGCCTTATTGTAGAGAATTACCATAGAAACTTTATGTGCGAGGGGTTTTTGCATAAACAATTTAGATGATTACTATCTTAATGTGTTTTTAGGGTTCCGTACTCAAAGGGTTGTCAAGCATAACCAGCCTATAGTCTGCCAAATTAAATAAGCCTCCTCTATGTCGGAGGGAGTGGGCTATAATTTACCACGCCGGCCCAGTTCGGGTTGGTAAATATCACGTCTTCGAATTTTTGATTCTAGGATATTGTCCTAGTTTTGAGAGCAATGGTGTTGAAATAATTTGCATCAAGTAAAGCGTCTGTCTGAGTTCGAACCCACTACCTACAAAATCGTAAGTCGCGGCCGGTACCACTGGGCTACATTACTCTAAAATGGTGCCTTCGGGACCATATTACTAAGGGGCCGTCTCCATGAGCGAGAAAATCGAGGCGATATTAATGTCAATAGAAACTATGAATCAATCTTCACACGGCGATATCATCGCGACGATAATTTGATGGCACCGCATGACTATCGCCGCGGTTTTCTCGCCCGTGGAGATGGCTCCTTAGAAGCCGTACTCCGTTCGTCCGTCTGTCTATCACAGATCTGTATATTTTGAACCGTAATAATTATATAATATAATAATAATAATAAAAGAACAAGTTAAAAAAAAACAAGTTAACATTAAAGGTGATCCCCACACAAGAAACGTGTTTCTTTTTATAGTAAAGTATTTTTTTAAATATGTAGTGTTTTAATATGTACGGTTTTTTAAAATATTGCTTTGATATGAAAATATATTATAATGGTTTATATGCGAGAGACAGACTTAAAACTGTTTCTAGGCCTCGTTCAGTTGGCTCAGCTAACGAAGTAAATATTTAGGTACTTCGTGAATTAGCTAAGTGTTTTGAATTTTCAGTCATTATTTATTTATTTTACCTATACATAGAAAAAGAAACATATATAAAGTCGAACATATAACCTCCTCCTTTTAGGAAGTCGGTTAAAAAATACATAAAGATACGACATATCACATTGTGTCATTGTGTGTCGAACCGGAGTTACCAACATAGCTTGCAAAGTAAGCAAACTGAAGACGCAGTGTGCTGGCCATGTTTAACGAAGGACCGTTGGGCCGGTGGAGCTGACGAGTCCTGGAGTAGAGACCACGTATCCGCAAGCGTAGCGTGGGATGAAAAAAAAAAAAGCGGTCCATCTAGATGGACCGCTTTTTTTTTTTACAGAATGGGAAATCATCAAATGACCCCTCCCGCTCTGGGTGGAGCGGAAGGGAGTGTCAGACTCTTACTGACTAAAACCCACCCGTGTTCTTTCGTTAGCCCTTTATGTTCCGGGCCAGCGGTAACCCTTTTGGACAATCCCGCTGACTAGATGGACCGATGACGTTAAGAAAGTCGCTGGGACAGACTGGATGCGGAAGGGGAAGGACAGGGTGTTGTGGCGCAGTCTGGGAAATGCCTATGTCCAGCAGTGGACTGCGATAGCCTGAGTTGATTATTATTAACATATTACATGTTAGTATAGGTAATCCAGTAAACTAATTTGTTCTGGTTACTCCCTTTTCGATCGAACGGCGTACATTTGTGAGCTATGCCCAGAAAAGTATTTCGCATCGCAAAACCTTTTCGGAGGCTTTTATAATAAACTGTCGCGTTCATTCCGAATTAGGGTTCTGGTAACTCGTTAGCCCGAAGGTTCTAGTCAATTGAACTTCGTTTTGTTAGTGACGCGTTATAACACGATTATACGACCGATTGAGTTAATAAGTCGGTATAATGGTGACTTTTCTACTGGAATCTTCATTAAGGCCTGTGGAGGCTGCTTAGAAAGCTTCCTCCTCTTCGAAAGGGCATTAGCCTTTAACATTCTTTCATGCATGCATGTACCAGTGGTTTGCCAGCGAGCGTAGTATGCTCCGAGTTCGACTAACCGATCAGATACGGAAAACGATACTGCGCTCTAAGACAATTTTAATTCCATGACCTTTTTAATTTGGATTCGTTAATTTATTTTATTTGTATACATTGAAATTTTATTTAGAAATTTTGTTCTGTGGCAGTAGGCATTGTGATATTTAAATTTAATTTAAATATGGGTCTTACCTGAATTAAATGAATTTTATTTTATTTATTTATTTATTGATCCATATTGGGCCAGGATCGAGTTGAGTGGAAAAAGGAAAGGGAAGGCTTTGCCCTACACTGGGACTACGCAGGCTGATTATTCTAATGTTGTTATTATTAATGAAGTCCGAAGACGGGACTAAAATATTTATTATGAAAGTGTAGTCATCCACACATGCAGTGATAACATTTGTTTTTCAAAAGTAGCTCTTATTGCTCTGACATTAAGTCGCTGTCAAATTATAATTGTAAATACTGCTGTGCGGTTAGCTGTGCCGTTATAGATCAAGAGGCGTTCATTCCTAGAAACGGTTTTTTTTTAATAAAGATATGTTTCTACTACTGAAATAAAATTCTTTAAAGTTACTTCTTACTCTAAAAACTAAATCTCAAATAAATACTCTCCAATAATTCCAATGCTATCGCAAGAACCAATTCCTAGAAGTTATTCCAAGAATCAACTACGGAATTTGTACTGAAACGAAAAATTATTTCATGTATTTCAGACGTCGGCTTAGCTCAGTGGCGCCACTTCGATTACTATTTCACTATCGAAGTTGAATGCGAACAACTTTTAGCTCTCTGTGTGGAAAAAACGCACGAGCATTTTATCAAGCGTGCTGGGATCTGTAGGTTTTTTTGTTAAGCCGATAAAGTTGACCGTTTTTGCTGGAATTGTATCTATGATACGGAATGTTTTTATTGTTCGGATTTGATGCGGCAGGCTGTGATACTATAAATGTATTTTCGTTTTTTTGTAGGTTTCGTTTTTTTGATAGGCTCAATTTTATGTTTTACAATGCTGTGTGTGTGCAGTGGTGGGCCAGTAAGACCCCGACTTACGAGTTATAGGTCGTGGGCCCAAATCCAGACCAACGCTTTATTATTATTATTAAAGAAAAGAAAAAAAGAAAATTTGTTTATTCTGCACAAATAAAACCGGCATGTGCTAGAACCAAAAATTTTAAGACATTGTGACATCTACCATTCCGCACTGGGCCCGCGTGGTAGATTATAGCCCATTCGCTTTCGAAGGGAGGAGGCCTGTGTCCCAGCAGTGGGAACATTATAGGCTAATTTAATATGCTAATGCAGTGTCACGGTTGGTTGAAAAATAAGTAAGGTTTTGGGAATTTTAAGAGAATTATTTACCTCTATATCATCAAAATGAGACGTATGAAAGGCGACGTTGACGTCGTGACGTTTGATTCTGTAGGTAGATATATAAATCACCTATTATAATATGTAAATCGCAGTAGCTGCAGAGGTAAAAAAAAACTGTGGAATGGCGAAAATTGTAGGTACTCGTTGCTTGTATTTAGGCACTTTTAAGGCCCTCAGCCTCAAGTGCCTCTACGGAACCCTATAAACAAAATCCACTGCCATTCCGCCAAAACCATTTCAAAATTGGAATTGGCGCACCTCCTAAGCGGATTTTTATGCTAGCAAACATACCTATGCACTTCACATCAACCTTACTTCCTCGCACTAAGGTTTGTATTTGCTTGTTTCAGCTGAATTACCAAAGATGTTTTTTTCGAGGCCCGTGCATAGAGAACACAGATTTGAAATAAGGAACTCACGGCTTATCCTATTGGGTGGTAGAAATAGTAGTCTAACCTCCATGGCACACCTGTGCTTAATACCCAAAAGCGTGTATTGAAGTCGCCAGTATTCATTTTTCTAGTTTATTTTTCATTCAGCAAACGGAAATTCGTTTTTACTTCGGCTTTTGACGCTCCAGGCATAGCTCTAACGTTTTCGCGGGGATTTCATTAATCGGTTTCGAAAATGGAAGTCTTTATTCGACTGTTTTTTTTTTGTTTTTTAATAATAAATCATGAAATTAATTTTATTATAAATAAATCACACTAATATTATAAAGGCGAAAATTTGTGAGTGTGTGTGTTTGTTACTTCTACACGCTCAAACGGCTGGACCAATTTTGATAAAACTTGGTATGGAGGTAGCTGACACCCTGGATTAACATATAGGCTACTTTTTAAACCGATATTTCCACGGGCTCGAAACTTATGCGGGTGAAACCGCAGGGCGCCGCTAGTTTACAATAAATTTTTTTAACAATATTTATTACGAAATAATAAAGTTTACGATGAATGTCATGTCTGATCTTTCGTGGTGCGTATTGCATTCGTAGTACCACAAATGTACCAAAATGTAATTACAATTGACATTTAAACCTTAATGCGTACAAAAGTAATTAATGTCCACGTTACACACTTTGTCAGAGATAGGTGAGCGTCAGCAAAAAAGGTTATCGTCATTAATCCCTTTATTAATGGTTCGTGGGCTACCCTTGTTTTTCTGACCCTACATCGTAATGTCGTGTTTTCTGCTTCATACATTTTATATTTACGTAATTATTTTGTGTTGTGTTGGTATCAGGATCGCAGAATTTCAGGACGAGTACCTATACAGCATGTATCGGAAAGATCTGGTCTTTAGGATCATCAAACTCAACCAAAGAAAAAAAGAAAGAAAGATAAGAAAAAGTAACGGATGGTTGACCATCCCATATATTTGAGTAGAGTAGTTACTGAAGTTTTATAAGGGACAGGTGATATTTTTTTCGCTATTATTCTGGGTTGCCTGCTTATGAGTACCTCCAAAAGTGACCAATACTATTTATTCATGCAGTTACAAATAGTATTATAACAAATATTGCAACAAAACTTAAGTCTGCACTAGACCGTAAGCTTAGCAATCAAACTTAGGTAAATTAGCAATCAAATTTGATAAAGTTGTGTTGTACTTTAAAGTTCGAACTTCTAAGATTACTGAAAAGTAAACGTTTCAGATTCATCACACTATTATTATAAAGGCGAAAGTTTGTGTGTATGTGTGTGTTTATATGTTTGTTACTTCTTCACGCTCAAACGGCTGGACCAATTTTGATAAAATCTTGTATTGAGGCTGACACCTGGATTAATATATAGGCTACTTTTATCCCGATATTCCCACGGGATTGACATTTACACGGGTGAAACCGCTGGGCGCAGCTAGTAAGGGTCATAATGCCATATCACGCCATGCGCTGGTTAGTAAAAGAAAAGTATTCATGAAACTAAAAGGCAAATTTATTAGAAAGAGCTGCATTCGCAAGCGATTAGGTGTTAGTTACACATCGAGGTGTTAACCGTTAGAGGTTTAATGTTAAACAGATTTCATAACAATCCATGTCATATTCTTTTCAAAAATAGTTTCATTTTGAATCTATACTTACTAGTAATAAAGTTGAAGTCAATTTGAGTTTTCTCAATTAAAGTTGAGTCGCAACTTTTTTGCCAGTTTTGGCGCGACGAGTTTCACGCATGACGACGTAAGTAATTCGTTTGTGTGGGTGCACATCGGCACACATGAAGGCTCCTACAAACAGGCGCGACACGCGATATAATTGCGCGCGACACAAAGGCACCGCTCGTTGCGCGACTTGCGGTGTCCTTGTGTCGCGTGTCGTGTCGCGCCTTTAATGTTTAACTTATCTGACATTTTTCGTAGCGTCAGATTTTCGCGAGTCGTTCATCCCGACTAAAGCTCTTCTCCGATTTACGATACGCTCAGGCGACGAGTATCTTGCGACTCTCGGAGACTAATCGCCGCGAAGTACCGCACATACATTTCTGCCTTCCTTTAACTACAAGGCCGTTAAGCCCAAAAAGTTGTTTCGGAGAAAATGGCAAAAACGCGGGAATCGTTGTTCCGTAAAAACTATGATACTTAGGTTAATGATTTATGGAAACAACAATTAATATTTCTGTCTGTTCAAGTGTTCATCCTAAATACCACTTTCTGTCCAATAACTATAAGTTTGCGTTGGTTTGTTTGGTTGGTTAGTTTTACACACATCCCTCGCTACGCATCCTCGCTCATTTCTGTTAGAAAGGCAGCCTTAAGCTCTCTTTCAAGAGACATACCTTATTACCACATTGTTTATTATATTCCTAGCGTTAGGTAATTGTTCTTTCGGTATACCGAGACCGCTGAGATTATAGCTCAGAAGAATAAAATTGGACACTACGGTAGTCAAATTTTATCCAGTAGAGGCCTAGCTGATATAAGATTAAAGCCTATTTTTGGTACAGACGCCACCACATCAAGCTACCCGAAACTGTAAAATTTTCCCAATCCACCTTGAACCCTATGTTCTAACGATAAAGTTTAAAATCTATTAAAGAAATTTGACAGATTGTAGTAGCTTGATGTGCTGGCGTCTGTACATATATGTAACCTTTATGAATAATATATTTTTCATCCCCCCATCTCGGAAAGAGTATTTTTGCTCTTCGATATCTGAGTGCAAAAGCTGCTGTTTTTATCCGCTAGAGGATAAAGTAAATTGAATTTAGAACATCGTGTGCACTAAGTTTGTGAATTCAAAACATCATTAAACCTATTTACTTCTACCTCCATGGTGCCGAATTTATCATACAACTTTTTTTAAATTTTTTAAAAACTCAGACTCGGAACCTTCTTGGTGTACTTTTTTTAATTTGCTTTGCGCGCGCAATTTTCTTTTCACGTCATATTGTTAAAACCTTAGGTTAAAAATAAAAACAAGAAACTTGTAAACAAATGAAAAATCTAAAATGAGTGAACCTAGCGACGACGAAGTTTATTTGACGCCAACAGTTGACTGAAACTGTAAAAAATGCGCAAATGAGCTTTCTCCCTCAACAATCACGCGAGAAGTATTTGAAACAGTACGATATGTTTAACACGTGGCGACTAGCTAAAGGAGCCAAAACTTTATCAGAAAACGTTTTGCTGGCATATTTTATTGAATTATCCGAGACTAAGAAATTAAGCACTCTATGGAGTACGTATTCAATGCTAAAAGCAACAATAAAGATGAAAATGTTTTTTTTTGCATTTACTCATTTCCTCGCTGAGGTGGGATGAAAAGTTACGTGTTGCACTCGAGTGCAAAGATTTTTCACATCGTGCTCTTTTGATTCCCTCGCTAACGCTCAGGATTCTAATTTTTGAATCACGAGCGCAGCGAGTGATTCAATTTTAGAATCCTTCGCTTGCTCGGTCATCAAAATTGAGCACGCGGTTAAAAAGCAACTTTGCACTCTTGTATAACCAATAACTATTATTAAAAAGTAGTTGGCAAAGATTCGAGTCAAACATTGATAAAAACATAGAAATAATAAAATAAGAGACAAAATGGTAGGCGTGTGTTTTGGCTGTCAAGCCAAGTGGCAAGGATAAAAATATAAAAACGTAGAACCTCTAGGGATAATTATTGAAGTATTATGACAAACTGTGTTTCATTTACTCGTCCCGGTAATGGGAGCTCGTAAAGCTCTCAAAGTTCTGACTACTGTAATGGAATAAAATTTTCATTACGAAAATGGTACTAAAAAAATTAATAAAAATTTTATGTTTAACTTCAACGAGACCGTATTTTGCCAGAATCGTTTAAAGAGATTTAAAAGTTCTTTTTTCGAAAAACGGTCCACTCTTAGTGGTTGCCAAACCCCAAATTCTGCGAAAACATAAACGAAAAGTGGTGAAACTTTCACTCCGCTTTGACAGATTTCTCCAAAAAAAGTAGAAATTAATCCCACTTCTAAAAATTTGTACCCCAAAAAGGCATTTATTCCCCGCAGTAATATTAAAGTGAACGCGGCTAAACTTTGCCAGTAATAAAAAATCATAAATAAATAAAAAGTCTGAGAGAGAATTATTTTTCAAATGAAATATAGGACGAACGCATTTCAACTTTGAATTTCGAATATTATTTGAGTAGACCAGCACCCTAATTGCGTAACGCACTATGAAACTCAATCTGAATCATTTTGTAGGATATTGCAAATCCATTGCTTCATATGCATATACTTTATATACTTTAACTTACACCCTAACTTATTATATATTATAAAATTTTTTATTTAAATGAAAATCTTTTACTTTTACCATGTTTGTAAATATGTGAGCACCTCTATCTATCAGATAATTAATTTATATGTCATGGTTTCATTTTTAATACTTTTGCTTAGTGTGGTATAATAGTAATTTTATTTTAGGTGCATCGTATTCACATATTATTATCGTAACCTTAAATCAGATTAGAAAGCTCACCATACATAAATGATTTATCAAAATTAAATATACTATTTTCTTGTCTGTCGAGCAGTGTGAATGCGTCAGCATAATTTGTTTAGCTTTGTTTACTGGCATGTATATCGCTAATATAGCATTCATTCGCTACACTAGAGCCATCTCAATCGAGCATAGTAATATATTACCGAACTTTTCCTTGTATTTCTTTATTGGCGGCGTCACAGATTGTGGAAGCTTCAAGGATATGCCATAAGGATATATTATCTTCTTAAATTTAAAAATTTCGTGCTTGATATTTTTTTTTGTGTATATTTGGAAGATCTGAGAAGAGGTTGTAGACTATTTTTTATACCCCTAGGTGATAAGGGTGGCAATCTCCAGATTTTTTTTTGGAATCGAAATTTACGCGGGGTAAACCGCGGGACGCAGCTGGTTTTAATATACACATATTATCTACTACTACTACTTTACAAATGTGAAAGTTTGGATATTCATGCTTTTGTTTTTTTTTTTGGTCATACTATATTTCTCGCCAAGTTTTTTTGAATATTTGTAGCTTTATCACGCTTTTACCACAGTATAAAGATCATAGAGATCATAAAGATCAAGATATTATTACCGTGCTTTTACGGCTAAATCGATTTGGATGAAATATGGCGAAAAGATAGACGGGTCATCTATTCGCTAAATTTCAATTAGCCTAGGGTGCGAGTAAAACCGCAGTTAACAACTACGTACCTAGTTATAGCAATAAATCTTTGAAATCTACTACTGATATTCCTATGGTCTATGCTGACCCCTCATTTGAATTTTTAAGTAAATCTTACCCTACTTCATGCTGCAATGGTTACATAAAACTATATGCTAATTTTGTTCATATCGAAGCGACACATCTATTTATGTTTACAAACCATATCTCCCACAATCTGCGACCGTCATGAATGACATTCGCCTCCAGATATAATTTTGTTTGTCTACTTAACTGCTGGTG
The DNA here is from genome assembly GCA_927399505.1 of Luperina testacea. NCBI lineage: Eukaryota > Metazoa > Arthropoda > Insecta > Lepidoptera > Noctuidae > Luperina > Luperina testacea. The sequence goes on along the minus strand of OV656770.1, from coordinate 18,334,154 downwards.
ACTTGTGATATATTGATTGAAAGTATTTGTGGGTCCAGAGTCGTGCCGCATGTTAATATGGAAGCTGACAAATAGGTTAGCTTTTGTTAGTACGTTATTATAGTTATTTGTGACTTATTTTTTTTTGCTTGGTAGGTGAAACGTTACTTTTTTGTTATTTTGTTAATAATTTTGTTAGAAGGCAGTCCTGAAATCTTTTATAGTAAGAATTGGGTTGATAGAAGGCTGAATCTTAATGTATCGCCAATAAAATTAACTGTATATCGGTTTGGAGCTGCTGACGATGAAAAAAATCTATGCATTGTATAAATTCGATATCTTAGTACTGTATAATACAAAGTATACGTGTGAGTAGTCTGTACCTAAACTATAAAGCTACCATTTACTGTTTTTTTTTGTTGTTATACATGGCATCCAAATAATATCATGGCAAATATCATGCCAAAGCCATCGAATATCATGGCAAGGCCTTGAGTATCGGCTATTCGCTCTTAATCTTAAGATGACAAGGCTTTAGATCTCCATTTTAATTAACCACCGGTAGCTTCAGGGACGTATTGAAAATACGAATAAAAGACTCTTTAAATACGAATTTTACCTTGACAGGAATGGAGGTTAAATTGTATATAAATGGTTTGATTTCGACATGGATGATGGACGAAAATTTTAAATAATTGTTAACTTCTCATATTACAATTAGGTACTTAGGGTTAGGTGTAGATAGTAGAAATACTTATTTGAATAAAATATAATAGAAGTTTTTTAACTAGCTACGCGTCATTGTAATTGTTTTAATTTCGACATGAATACCTATAAGAAAAAAAAAAACTTTGCCACTGGAGCTGTCCATTGCACTTTTACAAGTCGATGCTCCCAAGCAATAAGTCGGTAATCGAAAAATCCAAATTTTACAGGAGAAAAGATTTACTGTTTTTATCGAATATCTTTTTAGCCAGTGGGAATATTCAAGTCATTGATGTATCAAATGAAAGCTAATTTTTTGTGAAGTGTAACTGTGCTATTAATATGAAATTCTTTACATTCAAAACCTTTCAATTTCAGAAAATAAATAATACCTGAAACTATGTTAATTAAATATTACAGTAATAGTACTTACAGAGTTATTGCAGTAAATTTGTCAAACAATTTATTTCGTTTCATTATATTATGGACTTTTACCAAGTTATTTTTTGTCGTAGAGATGATGAATAATGTATTAGTACGCAGTTATTGTGGAAATATTAAATAATTGTAGAAACAGTGTTGACACATACCAATTGTTCATTTTGTTAGGTCTATTATTATGCTTTCCTCTTAGAGTTTACCAAAAAAACTTATGAAGATTATTTACGCCAATAATCCGGTAAAAGCTACTTACCAAATTAAAATATAAAATATTTCTTTGTACCGACCTATAACAGTATTTTTGCCAACATCATTTTGTTTGTAAATTTCCCAACAATAAAAACGGATGTCATGATATCTTTGTAAATTATCGTAACCAGAAAATCTTATTTCTGAGAGTGCACTTGACTAAACTAACGATGCGAGCGACTGCAGCCAAAATCTTGGTATAATAATAATATACATATGAAAGAGGTAAGACATTATAATATTTTATAACACATTTATCACGTCTTGTCATAATTCCTTCAAGTCTGTTGGCGAGGAATTTTGACTTTTGAGATATTTCAGTATAATGTAATAAATACTCTTGTGCAATGGGGCACCTAATATCGTGTCCAACCTGTCCTGTTGCTTGCACATTACAGGAACTGATGGACGCTACTGAAGGTGCCAAACTCGTAGCCAAATTCTGGGCTGACTCGATTTAGATTGCCATCGACACGTTTTTTCGTCATAGCGTATTGTTACGAGCTTGGGGCTCGTGACAATAAAAAATGCCGATTTTATAAACAAAAATTGACACTTTAATCACAACAGTAATTACAACTCAAACACGCTAATTATGAAACACAATTTCACTACTGATCACTCTTAGTCGCACTTGAAGATCGCTTTCGATGTACTCGCTTGTATCGCTTATTCAAAACTATGTGTCTCGCGGCTCACACCGGCCTTATATAGTGCCACAGAGCTATTATATAAACATCAAGAATGTTCGAGTACATACCGGTCCCGACTAACCCGATGTCGATAGTTCTCGGAATTTTTAGGACCTTGACCCTACTAGTTCTGCTACCCTAGTGGCGCTAGTGGTAACTAATGTCACCGGGCAGGCAGGCATCAATTGTGGCGCGTCACGGTATCAAAAAAATTTAAAAATCTTTGGCCCAAAATTCTGCTGCGTAAACTCCGCTCACTGACACGGTTATAAGATTATCAAGTGCATGTGACAGGGCATTTGGCGCAGGATAGAAGGAGGGCGATTGTCTGTGGGGAGGTTCCGCTTACACACTTGAAATCTGGGCCGTCCGTGAACTCCAATCTGCGGACATTGTCTTTGCTCCGGCCGACAGAAGAAGAAGAAGAATGTTCTTGCGAAACATTTAAACTGTGTCAATGTCTTTTGCCAAGTTCTTATCAAAACGGTGAAGGAAAAAATTTTTGAGGAAACCGGCATGTCGTAGAACCAAAAATTCTCAGACGTCATGTGAGATCTGCCAACCCGCACTGCGGCCCACTCCCTCTCGCGGAGAGGAGGTCTGTGTCCCAGCAGTGGGAAATTTATAGACTGATTATGAAATAGCTACCTACTTAGTTAGTTCTTACTAAAAAATATCGGAAAAGTAATCGTAAGAAATACGTATACATTTATGTGACTCACTGTCTTATACATTTCTTATTAAAATTTAGCCTCTGGGACCCAAGATTGGAGGGTCTGACAGGTAAATGTTGACATGAAATGAACGTTTTGTTTACGTACTTTTTTATGTCCTATTACGTAGGGTCCCTATTGTGTAGTGTTTTATTACTACCATGTATTATTTTGTACAGATGCCAGACCTACCCGAAACTGTCAAATTTTCCCAATCAATTTTGTACCTCATGCTTTAGCAATAAAGTTGAAAATGTTTTAAAGAAATTTGACAGATTGTAGTGGATTGATGTGCGCTGTCTGTACATACCACAGATCCAGCGTTTTTTTTTTTCTTAAAACACTAATGGTTTGCATCGAAATAAGTTTATGATCTATTTTTTCACTTACGAATATGATGATGAATCACCATAATTCAGAGTTCCTGGAAGGACTTTGGAGAAGCCTTTGCCCAGCAGTGGGAGACAATCAGATATTTTTTTTTGAGTACCTATTAATAAAAACATAGTTTCTGTAGATGGCGTTGAACTGACAAAGCCGAAATGAAGTTAGCTAATTACTTCGTAGTTAATTAATTAATTACTTTTTCTTTCAACTACGTAGTAATGTTATCATTAATCACTATAAATCCGATCACAAAGGACGTAGTTTTTGCTTAGGACCAAAACCGTGCAGAAATGTTGTATGAAATCTCATGGTTGCACTGTTTTTTATTTTTTATTTAGATATAAATTTACCACAGAGGTTTAATGTCTCCCATTAAGTTTAATGTAAAATGTATGCATGTAAAAAGATACTGGCTGAAAATAAAATCGACTGAATAAAACCGAAATGTTGACAAAAAAAAAAACAAATTTTGTACCATTGTAAAACTTTGATACTTCGTATTTAGCAAGAAAAGATTTAAAAAATGGAAATAGCGATAGCGATATGAAGGCAACTCTAGAAAGAGAAACAGCTGCAAATGAAATTTTTAATAACCTTTTGCCGCAAAACTCGCGGGATAAATATTTAAAAGCTTAGGAAAACTTTGTTTTTGGTAGTTGAAAGAAAAGTAGATTACACACATTGCTAAAGTGAGTAACTAATGCACTCGTGTTAATTTAGTACCCTCGCATGCGATCGGGCACCAACATAACTCTCGTGAATTAATAACTCAATTTGCGCTCGATGCAACAATCTACTATTTTTGTCGTTTCGATCTCAAAATTACATCCAAGTGAAATAATCAAAAAATGATGTGTCGTCCCGTTCCTTGCAGTAATTTACCAAGTTCAGCGCCATCTATCCAGCGACTAGGGAAGAGTTAAAAAAAAAGAAAATCTCTCATAGGATGAGCAAAAAAAAATGCCATGCGATCGATCTATGTAAAGTTTAATCGTCAATGAGGACTCAAGTACCAACGAAATACTGTATCAAAACCCGTGTCCTTCGTTGCACAGTGCAGTTTGCCTTAAAAGTCACTCAAAAAGCGTACTGAATATCTAAGCTCTAAATATACTTTCGTTTAAAAGTCCAACGAAGCGTACCTTGGCAAATAACGCGTAAAATGAGCGTAAATTGAGGAGCTGTAGTGTTGAGCTTATGCATTTTAAACACTAAACTGCCGTTTGCTTTTAGTTTTAAAAGGGAATTTATAAATCAATAGAACAAGAGGTTATTCAGATGGAAGAACGTTGGCGAGAATTGCTTAGTGGTGTGTAATTGAGGAGAAGTTGGTCATCCATAAGTGAACTACTAGATATAAGCGAATGTGGTTGTGTTGGTTATTGAAGGGTGTAATTATGTTGAGGATACGAAAACTTGGTAGATTTAAGCTCAGAGCAAATAAAAAACCAAAACAGAGGGCAGTCAACAGTAAAGTGAGGCCGGTTTCGTAAAAATGTGTTCACATAGTGAGGTGTAGTTTGATTGTAAATGGTTGTAAATGTGTGCGTGTGAGCGTATATGCACGGAGCGGAGGTGTAGTTTTTGCATGCTTCACTGTATTGTTCGCAGCACTATGTCTTGACTTTTTATTTGGTCTGAGGATTTAAGTTTTTATTTCAATCTGACGGTTAGAAAATTAGGAAATATTACAGCTTTAATGTTAGAGCTCATATTTTTTATATGCGAATTCAAACTAATAAAAAAATATCGGATGCTGTAGATGGGTGACCATCTTTACATACCGCTCCGTGGCTCGGAATGCACGTTATGCTGTTGGTCTCGGCTGTCATTCATGGATCTTCAACAGTCGTTACAGGTCATCAGAAATCTGAAGTCCGACAACCAGTCTTACCAAGGGATATCGTATTACCCAGGATCTGAGTTATGTGTGTCAGGAATGAGGAGATCCGCAGGAGAACCAAGGTAACCGACATAGCCCGAAGAATCGTCAAACTTAAGTGGCAGTGGGCAGGGCACATTGCTCGCAGAACAGATGGCCGATGTTGCCGAAAGGTTCTGGAGTGGCGACCGCGTACCGGAAGACGTAGCGTTGGAAGGCCTTCCACAAGGTGGTCCGATGACCTTGTGAAGGCCGCAGGAACCCGTTAGATGCGAGAAGCACAGAACCGGTCGAAGTGGAGGTGCTTGGGGGAGGCCTATGTCCAGCAGTGGACGTCTTTCGGCTGAAATGATGCCCACTGCCACTTAAGTTTGGCAATTTTTCGGGCTATGTCGGTTACCTTGGTTCTCCTGCGGATCTCCTTACCTGATTCGATCACGCAGGTAAACTCCAAGCATAGCCCTTTCCATTGCCCTTTGGGTGACTTTTAGCCTTCTTACAAGGCCCATTGTAAATTAAGTAAGTAGTTAAAATTTAAAAGCACCGACAACCGAGTCTTCTGTAACTTGCTCCTCAATTTAATTAACTCCAAGATTTTACTGTAAATTGAAAAAATGTAACAACATTCTTAAAGTTAAAGACGTCATTCTGTCATTCGAATGTCTGGGGTCGTTTCGCGGAGGAAATTAAATTTTAATACAAAGATTTTTTTTTTTTATTTACACAGAGGCAGATTTACGGTTTTTTTCGGTGTAAAAGAATTTCATGAATTCTTGTTAAAGAAACAAAAGAAATGTGATAACTTGATAAGCTGTAAGGACTTTTTATGACTAAGTTTTTGTGTCTGTTTCACTGTGGTTGTCTAGCAGGGTTTACCTATACAAGAAAGAAATACGTTTATTTACCTAAAATTATACAAATAATCATCTGCATAGTTCAACCACCACACTAATCACTAACCCGTTCACTAATCTGTAAACACTTGATTTATATCTTAATGTCAATTCTCGTAATTTAAAACGTTTAAAATCAAGTCAGATTCTCATCTCAGCGACAAAAAATATGTCAAAAACTTGTCAAAATGTAGGGAAATTAGAGGTGTTTTTGACAGATTGAGACTGAGATCAGACTGTGTTCTTAAAATTACAAGAATTACCCCTCATAACTAGCTAATAAATTTATAGCTGTCACTGTGGCGAAGATATCAACGGACACCACGGCCTGTCCTGCAGCCGAAGTGCCGGTCGCTTAGCGCGGCACGCGAACATTAACGGCGGCATTTGACGAGCTCTTGTCACTGTCGGCGTTCCAGCTGTATTAGAACCCAATGGCTTGGCACGCGACGATGGCAAGAGACCAGTCGGTATGTCGTTATTACCATGGAAGGTGGGTAGGCCTTTAGTGTGGCACGCAACTTATGTCGATACTCTTGCGCCATCCCATCTTCCTGGCTCGGCGTGCTGTACTGGCGCTGCTGCTGCAGCTGTGGAAAACCTCAAGCGGCGAAAATATAATAACCTTATCGGAAATTATATTTTCGAGCCGTTTGGGGTTGAAACTCTCGGTCCGTGGGATCCGAGTGCTCATGGTCTTTTTAAAGAAATTTCAAATTTCTAAACGACTGGTTGACACTTCCCGTGACCCAAGAGCTGGCTTTTACCTTGGCTAGAGGCTACTTAAGCATCGCCATACAACGAGGTAATGCCGCCAGTCTCTTGGGTACATTACCAGTCGACAGCGATGCGGATGAATTTTTCGATGGTCCATTTTAGATAATTTTGTTATTTTTATTAATTAATTAGGTATTAGTTGTTATTTACTTACTTATTATTTTAGTTGACAGAAATAAATACAATTTAAGCTAATCAATTGAACACCTGCAAGTTTTTCAATGCTATAACTACTAGAAAAAGAAAAAAAAAAAAAACGAAAGAATACATAGAAATAGAAAAAATAGCTGCATAGAAATGATATCGAATATATCGTATTCAATACCTATGAAGATCAATGTCTCTGCAGATTTCTCTTAGTACATGACAATCCCTTACTTTTGTGCCAAAAAATACATTATGTTCTTTTACACAAATAAAACGGTTTTCTCTTCAAGAGTTCTTACATAAATATCACGCTCATTATTTATTTAATTCCACACGGGGCTGTATAAAGCTGAAAGTATGCATTCAAATAATCTTTTATTAAATCTTCTAGAGTCACTTGCAGGCGGGCCGCTTCGCCGGTAAGCTAAGTAAAGCGGCCTATTCACTGTACAGGTGAATCTTTTGCAACAAATAAGTGATAAGTCGTGAAATACAATAACAGTAGCAATAGGTACCTTTTATTTTGATAGTTCAACAAGATTCATTGCAATTTATATTTTTGAGCAGATTTTTTTTATATGAAGCAACGGATTAGCGACGTTCTTCAAAACGATTCAGATTATGATTAAAATTGTACCAACGCAATTTGGATTCTGACTTTCGAATGAGTTTTGGTTATCATATCTGGCAGAAATTATACACAATATTTCTGTTCCATTAATCTATCTGGTGGGTAGCTGTGGTTATTCTAACACTTTAAAAGAAGTTATGCATCAAAGCAATGTAGATATTCTATGATATATTTTGTGGAAAGCTAAATAAACATAGGCTAGTAAAAACACTGATGACGATTCGACAATCGGCACCACCGACCGGGCAGTTTAGCACCGAAATTAGATATCGGCATTGTTTACACATATAAGAAGAACCTATAGAGAAACAAGACATTTTCAGTGCATTTTAATAAACGTAAACATAATAAAATCAAGAAAATAACATATTTGCTGAACAAAGGATTGTAAATTACCGACTTTAATAACCCAAAAACTCGTAAAACACAGACATGATATACGACAACTTACTACAAATTCCTACGACTCGATTGGTGGAAATTGGCAAAAGTCGTAGGTACCTCGTTACCTCAGAAGTCTGGCAGTGAATGGGCAGCCTTGGATGCTGCCTGCTCTTGACAATGCTGATAATTTTAGATTCGTTGAAGATATTATTTTGGAATGAATCCAGAAGTTTGTAGATTTTAATTTATTTTCTTTTAGGCAAGCACTGTCCGTAATGTTTATGCCTTTTATTGAAATTGCTTTGACAGTACGGTTTTCGATGTTGGTATGCAATGGTGCTGCGGGGTCATTGCGTAAGACATTATCTGTATCAATGGCTTTAATTTTGACAGTTCAACATAATTCATGCGTAAATTTACGTTCAACAACGTAAATTTACGCATGAATTATGTTGAACTGTCAAAATTTTTCGAACATAATTATGAACCAATGAATAAGCAATATCATTTAGTGTTAGTGTGTTACGCAATTAGAGTGCTGTTTGATTTGTAATCAGTGAAAGAAAAATTTTTTGAAATGCCTTCTCTGATTCATCTCCAATTGTTGGAATTGTATATTTTCTTCATGTGACGGACAGTGCTGTGGCCATTTTTATAAGAAAGTGCCTTGTACAGACGCCAGCACATCAAGCTACCCGAAACTGTCAATTTTTCCCAATCAACTTTAAACCTTATGCTGTAGCTGTCTTCACATATTATTATGATATAATTAATGTATACAAAATATTGTAAAACATTTTAAAAGAGTAACGGTGGAGTTTCTTGCCCATTCTTCTCCATACGAAAACTACCTTTTGGAATGGGCGACTAGAATCAATTCTATTTGTTGTAATTTTTGACGTTCAAAAGTGCCTTTAATGTGCCTATTTGAAATAAATGCTTTGACTTTGACTTTAGCGATAAAGTTGAAAATCTATTAAAGAAATTTGACAGATTGTAGTAGCTTGATGTGCTGGCGTCTGTACACGAATAAGAATAATTTCAGCATGCTGTTTTATAAAAGTAAAACTGAGTCGCCTAATATTATTTTATTTATGATCGTTCACAAAATAAACTCAAGGGTTTTATAAAAGCACTACGGTTGGCAACCGAATTAGTTATTATTTAATAGCATCTTACTGACACATCAGAAGGGCAATTGTCGTAATTTAAGAACTTTCAGTCTTATCTCAGTCTCAATTTGTCACATATATCTCTAATTTCCCTAAATTTTTTGACATTGATTGTCACTGAGATTAGATTTCGAGTAGATTTTCAACGTTTTTAATGACGGGAATTGGCCTTCAGATGTTTTTCTATGTATACAACTTTAGCTCTAATGAGTTTATGTTGGCACCAACTTAAATGTACAGACGCCAGCACATCAAGCTACTAAAATCTGTCAAATTTATTAAATAGATTTTCAACTTTATCGCCAAAGCATTAGGTTCAAAGTTGATTGGGAAAATTTGACAGTTTCGGGTAGCTTGATGTCTGTATTTATGTCGGTGCAACAAACATGACATTCGCTGTGGTATACGTCGGATTACAGTGACATTAATTTGACAAGATGTTAACCTTACGGAGCGTCGCATCTGTGGTCGCGAGGCGGTAGCTCTTACACGTGTGGCACGAGAGCCGTCGTCGTCACCATATTAACGTTGAATTCGTTTAAATCCGGCACAATCATTGGAATGACGATGGATCTTACTGATATAGGTCATCCTGAGCCTATAATTGTGTATAAAATGTATGTGTAGGGGAAGGTGGGGTAAGACGGGGTAGCGAGGTAAGATGGGGACCATACCAAAACAGATGATACAGTGTCGCTAGAAAAGTTTTTTTAACGCCATCTGTTAGTGTTTATCAGAAGATGTCAGTGTCACGAAAAGTTTGTCGCATGTGGGCGCGTTGTGAGTTGGCAAGTACTTTCTTGGAATTTTTAGTGGTTTTATCTAATTTTTGAAGTAAATTAAGTGCGTGACTGTTCATAATGTATGGTATACAAGCTGTGTGACATATTTTTTTATCGATCTTTGTTTATTTTGCCATTCTAAATTCATTAACTCGTTCCGACTTGCTTTGATTTGTAACCTAAAAAAAATTTTATCAACTTGAGAGTCCAGTTTGGGAAAGATGGGGTACCTATTTGCGGGCAAGACGGGGTTGGTTTAACAGTAAATGATTCTTTGGATAATGCAGCATTTTGTCTGGTTAGCCCGAAGCAGTTAATGCCGTATCCACGTATGGCCGAAAAAAGGATAAGACAAGTACGAAGAAGAGGAAAAACAGCTATTATTACTGCTTCTCCTTATAAAAAAAAGAGTTAAAAGAGAGAGACAACAGTAAGAAATCGAAATCAAAGATAACAAAGAAAAGGAACCTGAAAAAAACTAAAAGATCAAAAAGAAGCAAGAAAGTTGACGGAGAAGCTCAGTCATCAGATGACGAAGATACAGAATGTCTGTACTGCCATGACTTGTATTCAGAGTCTACTGAAGGATGGATCACTTGCCAGGCTTGCGGTAAGTGGGCGCATTGTGGCTGTGCAGGAGTGGACGATAACGATGACGAAGCTAATCACATCTGCCCGTATTGTGAAGATAACGGCGATTAAAATATTCTATACCCCATCTTACCCAACGGGGTACCCCGTCTTGCCCTATGGGTGGGGCAAGATGGGAAAAATTTGGTTTTTTTTCAAGTTGATTTTTCTATGAGAAGGATTTGATTTTTTTTGTTTTGACTAATTAGAATTGATGGAAGATAGACTGATTATTTTGTTAATAAAAATTCCTACATTGTGCAATAAAGACTGAGGATTTTATTTACAGAATACCTTAAAGTCCCCGTCTTACCCCACCTTCCCCTACTACTGAATAAATAAAAAATAAAACTACTATGACAAGATATCAAAAATGATAGTAGAAATAGAATTGTAATAAATAATCTCCGCATTATGAGTGGCCCAAATAGACATAAAATTAATGATCTGTCAGTCTCTCTGAACGCTTGGCTCTCATCTCGACATACGACGGCTCGTTCATATATCTCAGCTACGACTCGTTACGAGGTAGTTGATAACGTTGTTGTATTTAGGAAGTCACCGCATTCGGAAAATTGGCCAACGTAAACAGAATATAGACACGTTTGTTTATATTGGCTGGTGGTTCGAAGGGAGATGTGTAAAGGAAGTTGGAATGGGATAGTTATCTTGTTTTCTGTATTTTTAAAAGGGAAAATTATTTTTGATGCAGCAGTTGTGTGTTATATTTTATGAATTAATGTTTTATAAAGTCTGTATCAGAAAATTATGTGTAGATTGGCTTGTGGCTAAGTAAGCTGCACGGGTTGATCGCTCAAGTTAAGCTGCGCTTGCTGCGGTTTGTCCGTGGATTAGTGACCATCTTTACATATCAAGACCCCTTCGTGTCTCGGACAGCACGTTAAGCCGTTTATCCCGGCTGTAATTCGTGGATATTTAGCTGTCGTTATGGATAGTCAGAAGCCCGAAAGTCTAACAACCAATCTCACCAAGGGGTTATTGTATTATCGGAGCTAGGCTGGCTCTGTTAGCCAGAATCCCCACGCACAACGGACCGAATGGGAGTCTAAGTGCGGAAAAGGGAGTCCCATCATCATCATCATCATATCGTATTATCCAGTTACTGGGTTGTGGAGGTCAGATGAGCAGTCGCATCATGTAAAGTACTGCTATCGGCTGCATCTGGTTAGACTGAAAGCCGACTCCAACATAGTTTGGAAAAGGCTAGACAGATGATGACAGCGTGGTCAAATTTAAGGATTTTGATCAGACCATCGAACTGAAGAACTTTTTCCATGGGAACAACGTCGCAAAAAAATATCATCTGTCCCATACAAAACTTCAATACCTACTCGACTCAAATGTATGCTTGATACTTGCATGCTGTATACTTTAGCCCTAGAGGATCTAGGTAAGAACCAGTGCTAGACTTCAGGTCTAGTACATTCTGAATATGTTAATGACATAACTTTGGGTACAACTGCGACGCACTTAGTTGTCTAATAAAATTGTCGCATTGTTTACTATTGATATTTATTACCTATCGAACGGGTTGTTCCAGTCTATTTTTATGTTTTTTATTTGACTCTAGTCTATGTCAGAGGTGACAGAGATAAAGTCGTCGATGGAGTGAGCTTACCCAGAAGAAGCCTGTTCACTCTTACTTTGAAGAGATTCGGGTTGTATGCGCTCGGAAACACAAACGCAGGTAGAGAGTCAATCAGTGAACTCAGCTTATCGTAGTTCCAGCAGTGGACTATGATAATTAGTAGTGTCTGTCCCTCGTGTGTAGTGACCCTGGCAGTGACCCTGTCCTTTGTCTTCTGTATCTAGTCTGTCTCAGCCACATTTTTAAGGTTTTCGGTCCATATAGCTGGGGACATCCTACACTACTTTTGCCGGTACCGGGTCTCCAGGACTCGTCTGCTCCACAGGCCATCAGTCCTTCAACAAACATGGCCAGCCCACTGTCACTTCAGCTTGCTTACTCTACAAGCTATGTCGGTAACTCCAGTTCTTTGTTGTTCCAATGCAGAACAAGAACAGGCTGAAAGTAACGAGCTGTAATAACCTTGCTCACAACATATTTGTGATTACAGAGCGTTCCAAATTAAATTTCAAACTCATACTGGTTACCAGTACCTACATCAACATTAATTTAAACAAGATTAATTCATAATACGATTTAACAAATTGCATTTCAAATGATGATGGACGAGATTTGTTTCAATGATTAATTTTCTATGACCATTTTAATATCCTCTTATTAATACTATATAGACTTGGCTAAGTAATAATAGCCGCACGGGTCGATTGATCAGGTTAAGCTACGCTTGCCGCGGTTGGTCCGTGGATGGGTGACCATCTTCATATACCAAGACCGACAGTGTGTTATTGGGTTTTCCATTAGGAATTTCTTAGTCGTTGGCGGTGTGATGCCTCCGTGCCTCGGAAAGCAGGTTAAGCCGTTGGTCCCGGCTGTCATTCGTGGATTTTTGACAGTCGTTACGGGTCGTCAAAAGCCAGAAAGTCTGACGATCAGTCTTACCCAGGGGTACCATATGGTAATGGTTTAAAGAAACACCTACAAAATAGCAACGCGATATTTTCATTCGGACTTCATAAAAAAAAGAAAATTCTGCACGACACACCTTTGACACAGCGTCCACTTTCTATCACACGCTTGCGAAGCCAACGGATTTATGTCTCAATTTCCTAAAGCTTATAAATCGTCCCCAGTCCAAAGATACTTCTCTCCGTTTCAAAGTTGTGTTGTGAAAAATGCGCCATGAACTTAAATTATGATCCTATATTTTTTCTTTTTTACCGATACTTGGGATGTATTTTATGAAGATCATTTAGGATGATGTTACGTTAAACCTTAATAAATTATAGGAAATTGAAGTGACAACAGTTCAGTGCGATCTCAATGGAAAGAGAGATTTAGTTATGCTATAAATGTGTAGGTATGTAGAGGCACGTTGTTGATGCTCAAACCTCCAAAATGTTTATTACAACAATCAAACTCGAAAGCATTTATTCCAAACTAGCTGCGCCCCGCAGTTTCACCCGCGTAAATGTCGATCCCGTGGGAATATCGAGATAAAAAGTACCCTTTATGTTAATCCAGGATGTCAGTCCTCCATACAAAATTTTATCAAAATGGGACCAGCCGTTTGAGCGTGAAGAAGTAACAAACATATAAACACACACACACTCACAAACGTTCGCCTTTATAATATTAGTGTGATAAACCATTTACACGCACTTTTGAATTATCCAGCAGTCGGTCAGACCTTATATTATTATATTGTAGTGATATTTATTTTAGAAGTAGGTATGTAAGTAATTTATAATTTACTACCAATGTAGTATTTAGTCTAAATAGTTTGTATTTACTTAGCAACATTTTAAACCAAATAAATAGTATGTAAGTATATTCTCAAATTGTATGTTTATATTTAAAGTGAACTGTTATTTTGGTTTATTTATTTTGTATCTTCTTCCACTTTTAGACACGTTGTCTGCATCTCTTTTTATCTACTCTCCTATCGCAGGTATGCTGGAAAAGATTTCATTAGAAATAAGCATCACCTTCCTATGTATTCTGTTTATATGTGAGGGCGTAAATGGTTAAATAAATAGATGAAGCTAGTTACACAATTCTTCATTCCAAACAATAGTCGGTTCCTGTGAAGAAGAACGGGCAAGAAACTCCATGGACACACTTTTAAATTCAAGTATCTTTGTTCTTTCAGTATATAAGACTAATTAAAACGTCAACGAATCATTCAACAGTTTACATGAAAAAAAATTATCTCATTTTCGCTTGCCACGAGAAAATATATTTCGACCAAAAAAAAAGCGCCTAAAGCTCTAAAAGTCATACTTACCCATTGTAAATTTGTTTCAATTGTGTCGGAAAGTATATAAATATGCCTCGAACAGCCTTGTGGGTCATGTAACCCTCTCCTGATAGATTTATGGTCACCCTGTCGCCGATAGGGTGCCTTTCACACGTTCCGACACGACCATGTACAATGGTGACGTATTTATTTTAGATTGAAACAACGTTAATAAAGATAGGGTTATTTTGCTTTTATTAAGGTAGTATTTGTCATTGTAAGTTGTTAATTGGGTTGGAAAATTGGTTGAAATGTTGTGGGAGGTTTGAATAGTACAGACGCTAGCACATCAAGTTAATACAATCTGTCAAATTTCTTTAATAGATTTTCAACTTTGTCGTTAAAGCATAAGGTTTAACCTTGATTGGGAAAATTTGACAGTTTCGGATAGCTTGATGTGCTGGCGTCTGTACCTCTTACAAGACTAATGAAGATGTACAATTTGACTAATTGCATTTCAAATGATGATGAACGGGACATGTTTGGATGATTAATCTCTCTTTATCCATAATTAATTATAACATCCTCTTAGTCGATTGTAATCTTGGCAGACAAAATACTTAACCTTAGACTTTTTTCATTGGCATACAGAAAGACATTCATCTTTTTATAGTATCCACTTATTCCCATATTCATATTTAAGGTAACTCACGGGTGGCAAGAGTTGGCAATTTCTTTAAACCATACACTCAATCCATTTAGTTAATAAATGATGTACTTACCTATTTGCAAATTACTTATCTAGATTACTTTTCTACTATTTTTCTGTATTTCTGTAGTATTGATTTTCTGTAGCCTCTTTTGCTTGGCACCTATTCTTGTTTTATAATACTCGAGGGGAATGGTGCTGATAGCCGAAATACAGGCTATGCCTAGTTCGGCTACAGACGCTAATCTCTTTACCTTAATTGAAATTGTTGCCACATTGCCATTGTAAAGTAGTACCAAGTTTTTGGAAATAAATTATTATTATAATTTGAATAGACAGTCGTACAAATTGATAAAGTACCTACCCGGGCATAAATGTTACTTTATGAGTGTTAGAAAGAGACTGTCACACAGGTTTGAGTGACGGAGACAACTCTTACGAATCTGAACTTAAATGCAATGTGTCATATGAAATGACTGGGTTATCATCATCTGCCTAACTTTTTCCCAACTACGAGTATGTTGTGGACGGCCTCCAGTCAAAATGGATGCAGCTGAATACCAGTTTTTTACATGGAGCGACAACCCAGTTACTGGTTCCCGGTTTTCCTGGTTTATTTCGTTTACGACCGAGTACTGTAGTAGTAGTAGTATAATTAGGAATTTAAACCTACGTAATGTAGAACTGTTTGGCTGTCAATTGATGCGTTATTAGGGCTGTGGTCAAATCAATTTCAATTGTAATTTATAAATTAAACTCGTTAACTCACATTAATTTAGTTTTAATCGAAACTGTTCGAAATCGCAATTATAAAGTATTTTTTAACACCCTTGCTCGTAAAGCTGATGTAATTCCACCGGTTTTAAATATGTAAAGAGGGTCATAAAAAACGCGTGTGTTATCAAAGCAAATAGTTAAGTTATAGTCCATACAAATTCCATAACAGTATTATTTGCCATTTCAAATTTGGAACTGATCGCCGCCGCACGACTCCCTAGTGAGCAGCGCGCTGTTGCTATTCAAATTTCGAACTAATCGCCGCGCGGCGCCAGTCAGTAGGCAGCGCTAGCGCGCTGTTAATTAAAATGGCGGGAAAGCAACAGTGTGCATTACTTATATTACTCTTTGGTGCATTCAGGGCCGTCTTAATCATATTGGGCGCCGGGGTGCGAAAATCAGCTTGCGCCCCCTTGCCAACAAAAAGAAATCAAACTTAATTTTTGTCTTCCATTTTTAAGATGATTTTCACCAATTTTTTCCAAAAGATTTTTTCGAGGCGGTGACGTGCGGTTACAGCGCGCTGGAGCGTTGTGGTTACAATGAGTGATCAGTAATGGCCTGATCGGCTTGCGCCCCCTAAGACCTTGCGCCTGGGTGCCGCGCACCCCTTGCACCACCGGGTAAAGACGGCCCTGGGTGCATTCACAGATTGAGTTTATTTAAAATTAAAAAAAAAAACCAGTTTATTCCGTAATTTAAAAACTTGGCTGCATGCTCTAGTGTCTTTGCCAACATTTTCACGCAGCCACGGCAGAAAATAATTCTCGCGCCATTTTTCTCAAATTTTCTTTTCTTTGTTTGTACTTGTATTGTGAAATTTTTTTTTTTCTGTTTCCTCGCAAATGTGTTAAAAAACGTCGTACGATATACGTGCGTATTGGTTATAACATGCTCGGCTCAATTACGCCCTCGCCTTCGGCTCGGGCTGAAATTCCGCCTCGCATGTTATAACCATCTTTACGCACTAATATCGTAATGTACTATAGCAATGGAGTTAGAATTTAGTTGATACTGTTATTGATCATCAGATGCGTAATGTTTTGTATTACAATAATCAACTTTGTTTATCATAATCAGTATGTAATGTACCCACTGCTGCACGGTTCTGGTGAAAAAAAAATCTGTATTTCATTAGTTGATTGAATTTCCTTAATTAACATTACATAACATATTATTATGTTAGCTTACGCTCACAATTTTGAAAATTACGTATCGAAACATATTTTGTGTAAATAATGAGCATTCCATTCTATTCTAATCCTCTTACTCATTCATAACTAACCGTAAAATACTACACCGACAAGTCAATAGTTTGAGCTTAAAGTCCACCTTCCATACCTTACATTGCGGGGTTTAGCCGCTTCGGATGAACGAGATTATCCGAGATCAATCCAATTTAAATTTGCGGCGTAACTAATAATTAAATTCACAGCGGATCGGATCCAAAGGCTTTGCATACCTACTTTCTGTGATTGAAAAAAAAAAATAAAACAAAGGTCTGATTTTTTTTATTGAGGTTTAGTTATGGGATTATTAATGAGGATCATTAGTACTGCGTAGCGAAGTAATGAGATAGTTGTATATCTGTTTGTTTAGACTCTAGTTTACTTTGGTGATGTCAATAGTCCGAAGGAATAGGTCAACCGAGGATGCTGCAACTCTTCTTGCCGATTGTGTCTCCTCTCATATTGAGAATAATTAAAGTTACCTTGCCTACTTCCTTGATCTTGCAAAGGCATTCGACACGGTTTCAATTGGCCTTCTCCCTAAGAAAGTAGAATGCACAGGAATACGAGGAATTTGCCTTGAATGGTTTAAAAGCTACCTGATAAAGCGGAAGCGGTACACGAAAGTAAGTTCTTACACTAATGATCAACTTCCCTTTGATTTCAGATTTCCACAAGGTAGTGTACTTGATCCCACGCTTTTCATTGTCTATATTAACGACATACTAAACCACCCAAGTAACATTTCATTCGGGCCTAGGTTGTAGAAAATGCCTTTAGGTTTTCTAAGGGTCGTAAAAAGGTTAATGCTTTGCTATCTAGTCATATTAAGTACTTGAGAATGATTAATAAGTCCTAAAACTAATTGTTTATTATTACAACCTTGGAGCCGCTGACAAGAGTTTAAATTAACGTTATTTTGACTTGTGTTTCAAGAGCATATAGTCCTAGGAACTTATAGTTGTCGTAGACTCTTGATTAAGTTCTGGAAAGGCTAGCATTATGCTAAAGTGAGATCTAAAGGTTTAATTTTTAACTTTGATATAACCATAAAGTTATGGAATGTTGAAATTACTTATAAGTAATTTCTAAAACCTACTTAAAACTTATAGGCAGTGTTATAGTTGTCTAAGTAAACAAATTAGGACTGCGTGGTGAAAACCTAAACCAATAAGCTATTTTTATGAGCTGAAGGCATGCTTAAAGTCCTACAAGAATATTTTAAAGCTTTAGAGGCATCCTCAAATAATGTTAGTTGTGTCCGCGACTTCAAAGCATTCCGTTGTATTGCAAGATGAACCGACACAGGGTGTTATCAAAAAAATGGAGTGGAAGTTTTAAACGTAAAGTGCGGAAAAATTTCTTACGAATAATTAATACATCGGTAAGTTTTTATGATAAATAATAGGTATTAACGTTAGCAGTTTCATTTTGGTATTTAATTATAATTGTATGTTTTGATCTCACTTATCATTAAATTTATTAATGAAACGTGTGCATGAAGGCAACCTGTTGTGTTATGTAGTTAAAATAAGTGCAGTTATGTTTGTGATAAGGTTTTCAACTTGATAAATCTCTATTATAGTTGAATTAAAAAAAGAAACATTTATCTAAAGATTTTCAGTTATATTTTATTGTCTTTTTTTAAGTTCTGTTATGGAATTGCCAATATTTTTTAGTTATAAAAAAGTGTTTATCTTGAGTATGCTTTCCAGTACGATTTTTTGTATCCTTAAGTATGTAGGTAGTAAGATTTGTAAGCTAATAGATCTCAATTTTTGTAAACCAATACAAAATTTGAATCTAGTTGTAGCTAGTAATGTTTTTTCGTTGTTTTTTTAAGTTTATAGGATTGCATAACAACTAAATAAATGAACCTAACTATAGAAATTATTTATTGTTTTATTTAACCAGAGAAACCATACATTATCCTTATACTTTATTAATATTATCTAAGTGGCACAATTTGCCCCATACATGGAACAACTCGCCCCAAAGTGGGGTTGAATGTTCCCTTCCGAAATTTTGCAAAAATATGCCTGTACTTTAAAAAATATAGAGAAACTAGCAGAAATGACTGTACTATTACAGAGACCGATTAAGACTTTTTAATAAAATCTAATATCAATATTGAAATCTTGTCATTTTCATCATAAATTTTCATGTTATTTGAAAATCGGAACTTTCAGCCCCGGCCTCCCCTAATAAATAAATTAGGTAAGTAAGTACCTACCTAAAACACAATTGAAAAAAAATAGAAACTTACTTTTTTTATTTATTTATTTATTTATTTATTGGATCGCCAACAGAGGCTACACAGTTACTTACATGTTAACATGAATAGGGACAAATACAAGTGTGCGCTTCCAATTACAGGCGACCACATCATTCACTTAACATCTAGGGGGGTACAACAAGTTTGACATAAATCACCATACAATACACGAAAATTAAAAACATAAAACAAAATTAAAAGCTATAGCAAAACAGTAAGTACGGGTACTTACAAATAAAAAAAAAAAAAACTTTAAGAGCAGCCTGTAGCTGTTTGTTCAGCACTCTTGTCAAACCGTCGAACGCACGTCCTCCTACAACCAAAACTTAAAAGCAACTAATTATGCGCAGAGGTTGTTTTCGCGACTCGCAAGTCTTGAACTACTCCTGGCGATAACCTTAAAGCTGCGAAAACAGCCTTGTAGTTTTAAGTAGCTCCGCGAGATGATCTGTAGCTCTTATTTTGGCAAACATTAAGAGCTTTTAGCTGTTACAGTTCTGAAAAGGTTAATTTTAATGCTTTCTAGTAATTTCCTAACGCCAGCCATTTTTTTTTACTGAAATGAAAAAAAATCTAAACAAAAAGCAATATTTCAAGTCATCATGGCAAAATTAAGTAACGTGTGCTATGTGATTTAAAATATATGATTTTTATATGAATAGAAGTTTTATTTCTAATGCAACTTACTACCAACCACCTAATTTTATAATTTTTATTTCATTAAAATATCTTCTAAATTTTTTACTTACGAAAGGCCCGTCTCGTATACAGCACTATTATCCTAAAGTTTCACGATAAAGTGCCAGTCGCACTATTTTTTTGATTTTTCCTGACTTCAGCAAGCAACTTATTATTTTTTATGAATATAATAAAACTTACATCTAGCCATTTTGAAACTTGGTATAATGACAGGGAATGGCGCCATTATAAATAAGTATTTATATCCACGATTGGTGTTTCTGTGTAAAATAAATCTTACACAGAAACATTTTAAAACCTGAGAGTCCTGGAAAGGCATTAATTCATGTCCATCAAAAAGGTTTTAAGTTGTCATTGAGTTACATCCATGACTAATTTAGAACTTAAAAGCTGCCTTGTTAGGTCATATTAACGTTAAATTAAGGTTGTGAAGGTTATATTTGGGTTCTGTGTAAGTAGTTTGAAAGGTTTTGAATTTGAGCTATACGTTTTGCTGTAGCTCTCAGAAAGGTTCTAAAACTTGGGCCCTTTTTGCACTCAGGAGGTTAATATAAGGTTAATATAAGGTTATTAAGTCTATTAAGACTTACGAACAGATTTCCATACAAAAGTTCTAGAACCTTTTCAAAACCTTTCTAAAACCTAAAATGTTACTTGGGCATTCCGTAAAAAATGCTAGAATTATAACTTATGACGATGATGGTTGATGATTGTTTTGTAAAAATGCAATTACACACTTTTATAGGAATCCTCATTTACAGTTGATTTTCTATTTTTATCAAAATTTAAAGAAAATTATTTATTCAAATAGTGAAATTAACTAAAAAGAATCAATAACAATCCAAAAAAGTTAAAATAATAATCCTCAATTGCGGCGATACTTAAAAACGTACTTGATCCCTAGACACTTTTGATGTGTGTATATTAATGTATTAATAATCAAAATGCTTTTCTCAGAAAATGCAAAAACTGGAGACTAGGTGTCTGAATTATTTAGCAATAAATTAAAACGCTTTTCAAGCCGCTTTAAACAATGCCATGTAAAATTGATATTATAAATTTGTTTTTAATTTTGTCATCTTATTCACCTATGTGATGATAAATTAAATGACATTTAAAATATCAATTTTCCAAATTAATTACTACATTCTCTCCCCCAAAACAAACTAAAACCCTTCACACAGATACCTTCCACAATAGCTTTGATCAAATTTCGTTTAGTCTACATAACCCTGCATAGTGCTTGCATATCCCGGTCAACTGCCAGCTCAACTAAAGTTAAACTTTGAAGAAGTACTTACTGGAGCTAGGTGGAGTCTGAACGGAGCTAGTATGACGGTAGTTTGAGATTACGCTATGCCTGCAGCGATGATTAAGTGGTAATGGGATTAGATAAGTTTTTTGTATCATGTAAGTTAGGTAAGTATCTATGCAATATCTTACAGAGCATATTTCTCAGTCCACAGCTGGACATGAGCATCACCCAGACTACGCCACAATACCCTGTCCTCCGCCCTCCGCATCCAGTATGTCCCAGCCGCCTTTGAAAGGTCATCGGTCCATCTAGCTGGAGGGCGACCCACACTACGCCGATACGTGGTCTCCACTCCGGGATACGTCTGCTCACCCGGTCATCGGTCCTTCGACAAACATGACCAGCCCACTGCCACATCAGCTTACTTACTCTACAAGCATGTAAATACTTATTTGTAAAAATACCAGGGGATACATTCATTCTGTTTAAGACTCTGATCACATCTATATAATAGGTAATCTAATCTATCTATCTAATTTAATATAATTTAATTTAATATAATCTGTGTATCTGCTATGGGTGAACTGTATGTGATAACGTGCAATGCCTGAAATAAAATGATTTATTATTATTATTATATTACCAAAAGACCAAACTGATTACAAAATATTTTGTCACTAGAATTTAACCAATGATTAGGTACCTTAGGAACTCAAGCTTTTAATCGTAATAATAACAAACTACTTTACACATTGCATAGTTCACGAAATGTTGCCTAAAGTCACGAGTAGTTTTAAAATAAATGTATTTGACAATAAAACCATTCCATGCGGTCTATGGTTGTCGCATATCGTATAATTAATTTTATGTTTATCGCTTAACTTCGCGACCGCCGCTGCGTGTCTGTTGTACCGAGGTATTTCACATGATGTCACCGCAAATAAAAATGGTTTACAATGTAGTTAATAAGTATGTAGTTATACACAAAAAACAGTACAGAACACACAGTACAGACAGACAGACAGACAGACAGACAGACAGACAGTACAGTATTCTATTCTATTCTATTCTAGTTATTGGTTTAGAGACATTTTTGATTTTGTCAGTAGATAGGCCCAGATGACGGAAAGACTAGTGGACTGTATAAAGGGTTTATTCGGTGGTACACAAAGTAGCAATTATAAGTAGGTAAGTAAGTAGCTTCTAAATTATGGTGCGATCGCTGTCGTGCGGACGATGCAGTGTCCTGCGGTCGGCGCGATGGTCTCGCGTCGCCCGGTCCCCGCGCCGCTCGTCGTCCATGTGTGTTTGATGTGAAGTGACGTGTTCACGTGTGTGTGAACAGTCAGTGCTGCCATACTTGTTGTTGAATTAAATTTATGTTGTTCCATAATTATTTAACAAATGCAGTTCTGCTATTACGTAATTGCCTCGTTGGTCTCGTGGTTGCAAGTGCAACTGCTAAGCATGGGGTCCTGGGTTCAATTCCCAGATTGGGCAAAAGTGTTATTGGGTTTTCCATTAGGAATTTCTTAGTAACAGTCCAGCCTCGGGAAGCACGTAAAGCCGTTAGTCCAGCGCCTGATCTTTCCCGGTCGTGTCGGATTGCCGTCCCATTGGACTATGAGAGTAAAGGAACAGAGAGTACAACTGTGTTTACGCACACACTTGTGCAATATAATATCTCCTGCGTACCTGGCTAATCTCCGTTGAGATTGGCCACCGTGACCGAAATTGGTCGGGAAGTTACTACTCGTATTATTGTAGCTGTAAATTTAACACAAACATTTATTTTATTTGTTTTTTTTTATGCTGCTAATTAATTTCTTAATTTTAATAAATATTAATTTAAGATGTAAATGGTTTTAATTAATTTAAAGATGATTGCGATTTAACTTATGAATTTTATTTATTTTACAATTTGATTTTATGTAACTATTCCAATTTAGTTATAATCGTATAACTAAATGTATTTTTTAATCTTTAGTTACCAACCTAATTTTTAAGTATAATAACATACATAAGTAATGGATCACTGTGTCTGACTTAAAAAATCATCAAACCTCCTTAAATACCTAAATAAATTGAAAGAAAGGCTGATTTTTCAATCACCAGATAACTTTTATTCGAGGAATAAAATTGACATTTGACAGTTTTAGTATGAAATAACTGTCAAAATTTCATAATTATTCCTCGAATAAAATTATCAGATGATTGAAAAATCAGCCTTTAATTAAATTGTCACCATTAAATGTTGTTTTGACATTGGTTTCGCTTCTACTTATCCTTTGAAGGTAATTCAATCATTTCTTACGTAATTACGGGGCAATTATGATAAAATAATTACTAAATTATAATTATTATTACATGATTTTGATATAAAAGCTTGTCGCGAGATTTACCTGTGTAGGTAAACAAGTAAATTAAATAACATGAAAAGATTGATTTTAATTTATTAAATATCAGTAGGCTACGTAAATCTCGCGACTGGTTTTAATATCATATAAATTGTGTAATGAAGTTGATAGTAAAATTTTGAAAGGAAAAGTTTATTTTATTCTATTTAGCGCATTTAATTAATATAACCTTGTTTTTAAAAAAGTTTTTTATTTAGATTTTTTGTCTATACTAAGGCGCAAGAGTGTATACCAGCACGTGTCTGTAGTGGAGTGTGAAAATGTGAGACTCACAGCCATTAAAATAGTGCTTGACGAGCGTCAGTTTTTAGTGTTTTCGGTTTATATGTGACATATGCTACGGATAATATGGGCGATTTTACGGACTGTTTGAGTGAGATTAGTGCAGTGATAGACAGTTTTGGCGTGGAAACGGTCTTCATACTAGGGGATTTTAATGCTCACGCGAGTGCATCGTTCGGTAAGCACCTTATGAAGTTTTGTGGAGTTTCTTGCCGGTTCTTCTCC
The DNA here is from genome assembly GCA_927399505.1 of Luperina testacea. Taxonomy (NCBI): domain Eukaryota; kingdom Metazoa; phylum Arthropoda; class Insecta; order Lepidoptera; family Noctuidae; genus Luperina; species Luperina testacea. The sequence continues at coordinate 18,309,977 of OV656770.1, read as the reverse complement.
ATAGGAAACGACCAATTGGAACCATGCATCTAGCTTCTGACGTTTCATAAGTGCCCATGTAGGTTTATGTGAAATAAAATATTCTTTTGATTTTGATTTTGTGTTGAACAGTGCTGGGAGTGTGCAGATATTGACTTTTTGGGTCTACTAATGGACTCATATACATACATTGACGTCACTCGCATGACTAAAGTCTTATCCAAATAACATAGAAGTACGATGGTTAGTGCAAAATGTAAAGAATCATGAAAGTACCTGGACCAGTGGGTCACGGAGGCCCTCACAGATGATGTGGATGTTGAAAGGGCATGGCATTGTCAGTCGGAGCTAATATGCTGGCCTGTAGGTTTGCACGCAGTACTGCACAGGTAAAATAGTATATTTCATTACAAGTGCGGAAAGGTTGTCATTGCAAAGAGTTCCGACAAATGTCTACCCGAGCCGAGGCGCAGCCGAAGGCGAGGGTTGACAGTCGGAACAAGTTGCAATGACGGTTTCGCACGTGTACTGAACGACTATTTTTAATACAGTTGCGAAAAAATTAAGCTATTTAATAAAATAATAAAAACACAATAAACTCAACTAACTAATGGCGCCAAGCGCAGAATATAAGCAGAGATTTTTTTTCTTCACCCACTCTGGTAGGCAAAGGGAACTATGCCCATACAGCCAAGTCTTCAGTAGAATTTTTTTATGGATATGAAATGAAAATGAAATTTAATGAGATGAAATGAAATGAAACCTAACCTAACTCATCCAATAAAATCATTAAATCTGATATTGAAACAAATTAGTAGCTTCTTTTTAGAAATATACGTATTTGCATGAATCATAAAGAACTTCTATGAATTTTTTTAGTAAAAACTTCATGGTTGGTTTTTCTTTTTAATAGACATTATTTTGACAGTTGGGAAAGAGAACGCACGAGTTCGGGAAAGGTAAAAAAAAAGCACGAGTATGTAATAGCCCACATCCCGAACGCTATACGTCCCTGCAATACGCCACTTTTTGAGCAACTGTATTAAAAAAACTTTATTCAAGTTGTACTGTCAGTCTTTTTATACGTGCAGCCTATGCGTGAAGCATACGCAAAAGACTTACAATGCCCTGCGTGTCCAAAACAATAACGCGTTTAGGATGTTGATGGGGTGCCTCGCTTTTGTAGGGCATCAGGTAAGTTTGCAGACGCTCAAGTGGATGGCTTTCAAGCGATACATCGCAAAAGAATTGCGTCTCTGATGCGCCGCATAGGGGGCAACCCCAACAGCTTCCTGCAGCTTATTGCAGGGAGAATGGATATGGATTGGTCCTTCATGGAGCATTGGACAAAATTATATGTGCGAGTAGAGTTGTCCTGATCTAATGTTTCTATTGTTGTGTATATATTTTTTGTACAGTCAGCAACAAAAGTCGATCAACACTTCAGTTTTTTTTAATCTCAGTTATTGAGCAAAATATATTTTGTTCAAAATTGCAGCAGAAGTACAATGCAATTTTGAACAAATATTTTGTTCAATAACTGAGATTAAAAAAAACTGAAGTGTTAATCGACTTTTGTACCTATTATATTACTAGCAGCGCCCCGCGGTTTCACCCGCGTAAGTTTTGATCCCGTAAGAATATCGGGATAAAAAGTATTCTATGTGTTAATCCAGGAAATGGTCTATCTATGTGCCAATTTTCATCTAAATCTGTTCAACGGTTTACGCGTGATTGAGTAACCAACATCTAAACATCTTCACAAACTTTCACATTTATAATATTAGTACCATTTAAAAAAACATGTATGGATGATTATCATAACTAACGATTGTAATTTCAATTAAATAGCTCCCAAAAAGGATTTGCTGCAATTCGTCATATTTTCACGAATTCATAGCATAAGCATTGCATATTAATCAGCCTATAATGTTCCCACTGCTGGGAGTGGGCCGTAATCCACCACGCAGGCCCAGTGCGTGTTGGTTACGCACGAATTAATATAATTATATTTTTTTCAAGATATGTGACTTGGAGACTATTTTAGAAATTATGGCTTACTTTTCCTCCGAGTTGAATTTACCCAATAATAACTTCATTTATTGCCAATTGAATCAAAGTTATTACAAAAAAAAGGTACCTACCCACAACAACCGAAATTGCCATAAATCAACATCCCGAACAACACAATAATACTTGCGTGTGCCAACAAGTAAAGTTCCCGTAAAATTCGGTAGCGAGTCACATCCCTCGGGGGCGAGTCAATTTCGTTCTACGTTGTACAACGTAAGCTATTTTATTTGTTTCATTCATCCCCCCAATGAGTTAATGTTCGTATATTTTGTTTGAGCAGTTTAGGTTAATTTATTAGGTAGCCTTTTGGTAGTGCGTTTTGTTTAACCAGTTCCTGAAGCTTAAACAAAACAAATTATTGATTTCTGATACATTTCCCCACAGGGATTATTATCCCTGTGGGGAAATGTATATTACTGGGCTGATATTGGTAAATATTATTTTAAATTGTTACTATAGATACCAATAGACGTAAATTAGGGTTGGATGGGATGTTCATTTTTTAAAGAAATAATAAAAAATTTTTGAAAGAAACAAATTTCTATCACATCTATTCAAAAAGAGCTAGTGTCTTCTTCGTAAACAGGGACTAAAATAGCTCTTTAATCCCTAGAGACTAAAAGTGATTTAAATTTGGAATGTGGATATTGTTAGTAAAAGTTCCAATCACCAAAGAGATCAATCACGAACATTGTATGAACAAGAAGCAGACTGAATGATAAAGAAAAACGCGCGCGAACCAAATTAAGAAAGAAAAGTCTGTGAAAAAATAAAAAAAATGCTCGAAAAGCATTCTGCTTTTGTTCGTAAATGTTTACTCAAATTAAGGTTTTACTTAGTTTTATAAAAAATGAGTATGTCTTCCTCAAGCAATTGTATGTAACTATAGAAACGTACTACTACTCTGGATTCGGGATTCTTCTCTTTATGATTCTATTCTACATGGAGCGACTGCCTATCTGAACTCCACAACCCATTGCTAGGTAATAAGATACCCCTTGGTAAGACTGGTTGTCAGACTTTCGGGCTTCTGACGCCCGTAACGACTGTCAAAGATCCACGAATGACAGTCGGGACCCAACAGCTTAACATGCTTTCCGAGGCAAGGAAGGGTCTGGGTATGTAAAGATGGTCACCCATCCACGGACCAACCGCGGCAAGCATTGCTCAACCTGATTGATCGACTCGTGCGGCTGTTATTACTTAATCACGAGCCATAAGTATAAGAAGTTAAAGTATATATTTTTGTCATCAAACACTTTTACTTATATTTAATATTTTTAGCTCAGATACGATCGTTACAGTAACATACCTTTATTCTACTCATGTCTCTCTACAAAACCAATTACAAAAAACAATTTTTAATTAAATCCTCCTTGCTACACCGACCTCCTTAGTGCATTCGATCGTTAAAAACGGTCAAGTCAGAGTAGTGTCCAACTTATCAAGGCTAATACAGACGGGCAGGCTTTTAAGACTGCTGGCTTTTAACTTTAAGCGTAACTTGTATTGTGTGGCAGGCACCTATTATTAAATTGGACGGTAAGAATAGATTTCCATATCAGTTTAGCAACTATACCTAGTACATACCTACATATACACTTTTTTTACCTCTGAAGCTACTGCGATTTATATATAATAGGTGATTTATATACCTACAGAATCAAACGTCACAACGGCAACGTCGCCCTTCATACGTCTCATTTTGGTGATTTAAAGGTAAATAATTTCGACCAGACTCCTACTTTTCGGAGTACATCTGTTCCTGTAACAGATCGGCTCGAGCTCCTGGGCATGGAGTTGACGTCTAGTCTCAACTTCGGCGCCACCATCGAGTACAAAGCCCAAACTGCGGCCAAGAAGCTGGGCATCCTTAATAGGGTGAAGCGATACTTTACGCCTGGACAGCTTTTAACTCTTTACAAAGCACAAGTCCGATCCTGCATGGAGTATTGCAGCCACCTTTGGGATGGCTCAGCGAAATACCAACTTGCCGCGCTTGACTCGGTGGAACGCAGAGCTAAGAGGCTCATTGGCGACGAAAAACTGGTGGATGCCAAGCTTCACAGCTTGGCTCATCGCCGCAAGGTTGCCTGCTTGTCGGTCTTCTACAGATTGTACTTCGGTGAGTGTGCCCAAGAACTCCACGACCTCATTCCACCGGCCCCCTTCTACCTTCGGACATCCAGACGCACTGCAAGTTACCATCCCTACCTAGTTGCTATTCCACCAATTCGCACTAAGCGTTTTGAAATGTCCTTTATAATGCGCACAGCAAAAGAGTGGAACTCTCTACCTGCGTTTGTGTTTCCGAGTGCATACAACCCGAATCTCTTTAAAGTAAGAGTGAACAGGCTTCTTCTGGGTGAGCTCACTCCATCGTAGACTTTGTCTCTGTCATCTCTGACCTAGACTAGAGTCAAGAGCAAACCCATTTCAAATAAAAAAAAAAAAATAATAATAATTCTCTTGAAATTCCCAAAACCTTACTTATTTTTTAACCAACCGTGACACTGTATTAGCATAAATTAATCTATAATGTTCCCCACTGCTGGGACACAGGCCGCCTCTCCGTGAGAATGGCTAGGCCGTAATCTACCACTCGGGCCCAGTGCATCTTAGTAGAAGTCAAAAGTCTTCGAATTTTTGGTTCTAGGACAAGCCGGTTTCCTCACGTTTTCCTTTACCGTTTTGAGAGCAGTGGTGATGATATAATTTACACAAAGTAAAGCGCCTGATTTGGTTCGAACCTACGACCTACAACTCATAAGTCGCGGCCGTGACCACTAGGCCACCACTGTTCCACATCCTGCATACTTAGAGCAGTCGAATTCAATTAACAATTCAACAATAAAAAAATATAGCCAAATTCGGGGCTGACTCTATTTAGATTGCCATAGACACGCGAAGAAAAAATTAAACACCTACAGATTATTGTGTGGTCTCTTAACGCTTCGTATAGAAATGAGGATCTACGAGGGCTTTTTAAATGTTTCTGTAATTACGGCAATCAAGCGGTTAATTTAAATTGAGTTTTCAGACAGAATTATAACTTGAATATCCGTTTGTAGATACTTTCTTGGATTTAAATTGATCTCGAACTGGAATTAATTAATGAACTTTTAATTATAAAAACTTATTTATCTTTGTATCCTCTTTTCTGTTCTTAAAGTTTTATGGTGTATTTATTTTGCTGTAATGCCAGTAAACGTATTATTCTTTCCTTCTTTTAATGCTGTATTTAGGAGAAATAAGAGGCTTAACATTTGGAGAAACTCACTTCGCATACTTAAGGCATTAAGTCCGCCTCTGTAAATTTGTGTACTTAAAGTATTAAATAAATAAATAAATACAGTATAATTTTAGAATAAACTTTATTATATTTTTTTAGTAGGTTGTAATTTGTATGCTGTAATTTGTGTAAATTTTGCATGCCCAAGTGACGGCAGAGCATGGAGAACATTATCAAAACATGTATATGATCTATACCCCTTACCCATGTTGGCAAAAAATAAAAGATTTAATTTTAACTTTTACAATATTTGTTAATATGTGAGCATCATGTAACACATACTGAATTAATTTACCTGTCATTGCTTTATTTTAATTATTTTTACCTATTGAAGACGATGCACCTAGAATAAAATTAATATACTACAGTACTTTTATTCTAGGTGCATCGTCTTCACATAATTATGTAAAAATGTAAAATATTTTTAATAAAAGAGATTGGAGTTTCTTGCCCATTCTTTTCCAAACGAAACAATCTTTTGGAAGGGGCCACTAGAATCAATTCTATTTTTTGTAAATTTTGACGATCAAAAGTGCCTATTTGAAATAAACGACTTTGACTTTGACAGGTAAACGATTTTGACTTTGACAGGTAAGTTATTATTCAACGCTCTCATTTTCCTTCGGTGCCAGTCACAAATAGCAATTAGGTAATCTCAGGGTTTATTCGATGTGCAAAATGACTTCCTTAATTGTCCGTACATTCAATTCATAACTGTCATTCTTTGACAGTTGTACGGAAGGGCTATATCCATTTGTCGTAACCGAAAGCGACTGTCGCGCGAAATAATACGCGATTACGCGATCGTTTGTATGAATTATGATGTAGAAAAGCGACTTGATTAATCGCGGAAAGCGGGCGCGGCCTTTAAACTTGCGGTGCCTTTGTGTCGCGCGCGATTTAATCGCGTGTCGCGCCTGTTTGAAAAAGCCTTAACACGGAAAATTGGTGTAGTGTACACAACCAATAGATATTTAGTTTTGTGTAAGCTATAAACATGATCAGTCTATAATGTTTCCACTGCTGGGACTCAGGCCTTCTCAATTCGAAAGGAAGTGGAATGTAATCTACCACGCGGGCCCAGTGTGGGTTAGTAGATATCACATGTCTACGAATTTTTGTTTCTAGGACATGTTTTCTAGAACCAGGTTTCCTCATGATGTTTTCCGTCACCGTTTTGAGGGCAAAATAAACGAAAACAGACACTACCTACATACATTATTTATCTTACTCCTGTGGAACCACTAAGAAAACTCATTTACCCTTCTTTTTTTATGCAAAGAAAATCCTATAAACAGCTTCATATCCCTTTTTTTTTCAGGAAGCTTCATATGCCTGTGGCCACGTAAAAGGGTTTGTGGTAAGAAGGTTATCATACCATCATATTGTTGTGAACGTGACGAGAATCCTTGCATGTTTAAAGGTTTTAAACGCATAGTTTTCTTGTGTGTTTATTTAGTGGTTCTTTATACTGGCGGTTTGGAAAGAACTGGTGATAGTATGTTGGTGTAAGTGTAGTAGTTGTAAGTCTTACTACTCGATATTACACTTTCGCGAAAGAGCATAACTGTGTGTAATGAAAGTCAAAGTCAAGTTATTAATTTGAAGGTCAACATTAACAAAAAAAAAAAAAATTGAAACTATTCTAGTTGCTCCTTCTAATTCTAAAAGGTATGTATCTACGTATGTTAAAGAATGGCGCACCTACTGTTTCACAATATTTTGCATACATTAATTATAATTATGTGAAGATGATGTACTTAGAGTAAAATTACTATAATACAATACATAAAAATAATTAAAAATAAAACACTGACAGGTAAATTAATCTAGATAAGTACACGCTTCTCACATATTTACTTTTATATTATTATATTAGGTATATATTAAGTTAGTGTGTACATTAAAGTAATCATAGAATATAAAACGAATGTCATAAAAGTTTTATTTTTTTAAGTAGGCTATTGAAAGCTCATGTGGAGGCTTATAACATTTCCTTTAATTTTCCGACAGAAAAATACAGAAGTAAAAAAGAAACCACTGTAGGTACGCATAAACTATGCGTACCTACAGATGTGTTTTTTCATGTATGTGAGAAGAATTTCTCCGTGATAACTGTGTCGATTTTTTGTTTTTTTAATAACAGTCGCACGGTTCAATCGATCAGGCAAAGCTCCGCTTGCCACGGTTGGTCCGTGAATGGGTGACCATCTTTATATGCAACGATCCCTCCGTGGTTCGAAAAGCACGTTAAGCCGTTAGTCCCGGCTGTCATTCGTGGATCTTTGACAGGCGTTACGGGTAGTCAAAAGTTTGACAACCAGTCTTACCAAGGGGTATCGTATTACCCAGTCACTGGGTTGTGGAGGGCAGATAGGCAGTCACACCATGTCAAATACCTTTATTCAGCTGCATCCGCTCAGACTGGAAGCCGACCCCAACATACGAGTACATAGTTGGGAAAAGTCTAGGCAGATGATGAACTGGGTCGATTCAAGTTTTTGTTTTATTTGGTAGAGGAAGCTCGCGCTGGGGTCACAGTCATTTAAATTAATTTTACTTTTGGGTCTAGACCCAAAATAATACTAACAAATAGCGTACCTAATTGCTAGTGATTAGGTACGCTATTTGTTAGTATTATTTTCACATTTGAAGGTAAGTACCATCAATTAATAACAATACAACGGTAGAAGGAAAACATCGTGAGGAAACCGGCATGTCCTAGAACCAAAAATTCGAAGACATGTGACATCTACCAACCTGCAATGGGCCCGCGTGGTAGATTAAAGCCCACTCTCTTTCGAAGGAGGCCTGTGTCCCAGCAGTGGGAAAATTAAAGGCTGATTACGCTTATAATAAAAAAATATAATATCCCCGTTTTCAGCGATAAATAAAAATGTTCACACACACCTCCATCAAAGATAAATCCACGGAAGGTAGTTTTAAAATAAATCTTGTTAGCGAAGTAGCAAGGAAGTGACTGGTCGTTGGCACGTGATACTCCGCCCACTGATAACTTAGACAAACTTTTATCAAAGTCTATCGGCGAAACGGGACGCCTTCCATTTTTCCCAGTTCCGTATTAGAATTTTATTCCGGGGGATTTTTCGTTGCCAGTTCGTTTATTTTCTTTTTTTATATTAGAGAGAGAATTTTGAATTTGGAGACATTGTCGGAGTCGATAAATGTGATCGTTATAGTTGTGTTGATCCTTTTTAGTGTTCCGTACCTAAAGAGTAAAAACGGGACCGTATCACTAAGACTCCACTAGGTCCGTCTATCTGTCTGTCTGTCACCAGGCTGTATCTCATGAACCGTGATAGCTAGTCAGTTGAAATTTTCACAGATGATGTATGTCTGTTGCCGATCTAACAACACATACTAAAAACAGAATAAAATAAATATTTAAAGAAAGGCCTTGCACTCGGCTACGTACAGACACCAGCACATCAAGCTACTACAATCTGTCAAATTTATTTAATAGATTTTCAACTTTATTGCTAAAGTATAAGGTTCAAAGTTGATTGTGAAAATTTGACAGTTTCGGGTAGCTTGATGTGTGTCTGTATAATACTTTAGCAGGTAAATACCCTTTTTTTTAGATTTTTTTTTTCGTCGATAAAATGAAGCTTAGTGTCCCTCATTTCGACGAAGGAAGACTCGCACTGTATGTATGTCAGTTGTGTAATAATTATATCATTCAATACAGTAATCGATCCTATCTAACCCTTTCTCACCTTAAGTTACCATTATCAAAACCCTTAACGGAGGATCACTTAAGAAATTTTATTTAAGACACCGTTTACTTTCAATTGTTTGTAAATTCACTAACATTTGCAAATCACGTACCAAAAATTGTATGAAACAACAATGGTCCTAAAACTAACTAAGATTAACTTAGATTGCACTTCAAAACTTAACAGTCACGTTTCCAACATTTATCTGAACTTAATTAAAAATCTCATTTATTTCACAATAGTTAGTACTAGAGCGTAGATCGGACTACAGAGTTTGCTTACATGAAATATTAGAACCTTTTTCGTGTTTATAATTGCTTCGCTAGTACCCCTTTGCAGGTACGGTAGATGTTTTATTGGGTTATGTTATATTGCATTGGCGGAGCGATTGATAATTGGAGATTAAACGAACTTACCTGAAGTGAAGTTCTATCCAAATTATACGAGTTGCTTCGTCCGAAGAGATTAGATAACATTGTAGTAATACGTCTAAGATATCGCCTTTCACCCACTAAGTTTGAGTTTTATTTTTTTTTTTTTTTTTTTGTAGGTAGGTACTTCGTCTTCCTTCTCGTTATGCCTGTAGTGTCATTCATTTAGTTGAAAGCCTTTTAATATTTCACTTAAGATATTGGGAGTTATAGGGTTGGGAGGGAACTAATCTCTTCGGACGAAGCAACTCGTATAATTTGGATAGAACTTCACTTCAGGTAAGTTCGTTTAATCTCCAATTATACTTCATTGCTTCGTCCTTCGAGATTAGATAACATTGTAGATTTTGAAAGATGTTGAAATATTAAAACACTGATGTTTAACTATTAGGTAAACGTATAATGATCAAACGATATTTATTATAATAATTGTTTTCTAAAACTAAAATGTAGTTTATCATTAATTAGGTTAGGGGTAACTTATAAGTAATTAATTTTTAATTGCATTTTAACATAATGCATCAATCAGAGGTTAGGATTGATAAGGCAAATTGATCAGATTGTTCACATTGAATATCTCTATGATAATATCTAGCGAAAACGTTGGAGGTGCCACTCCACCCAGCGGTCTTTCGTATCGTGTCAATATTGACACCAGCTCTATGAGCGGCTGAGGTGGCTGCGTGTCTGGTGGAGTGTGCAGAAAATATTGAGGTGTCAATTCCGCTAATCGATAACATATCTTTTATCCACCGACTGATAGTATTTGTGGATACCGGTTTATGTGGTTTTTTAATACTTAGGAATAGGCTATTGGCATTGTTTCTCAAAGACTTTGTCCTATCTATATAAGCTACTAACGCTTCAGCCGGACATATTTCCGGACGATCTTTATAAAATGGAATATTAAGACAAGGTTGAGCTGAACCTGGGCGAGATGTTTTTATAAAATCGTTTATCTTGATTAATATAAGCTGACCATGGAGAGTTATATTTTCTAGTGTTATTTTGCCAATTGTCTGCACTCTGTGTGCAGTTATTAGCACGAGCAAAGTTACAGTCTTTTTGGTCAATTGTTCTAAACTTAAATTACGGTTTGGGTACCATTTTGATAACGAATCTAAAACTATTGAGGGGTCCCAAGTGATATTATATTTGGGGGCTGGGGACGAAGTCTGTAAAAACCTTTAAATAGCCTAGCAACACGGTCATCAGACCCTACTCTCGATCCTAAGATCAAAGACAGAGCGGAGCGATGACTGTTTAAAGATCCGTATTGTAAACCAGAATTAAATAATTCAGTGAGAAAATAAATTACCATCGGAATTGACGCTTCATGTATTGCAATATTCTGAGTTTTACAAAAGCTTACCCAACGTCGAATTGCAACATCATATTGTTTTATTGAATTTTCAGACAAGGAAGCTATCATAATATCTAAAGCTGACGGTGGTACTCTTCTGTTCCGTAGTGCCGTCCTGATAACTTCCCTGCAATCAACGTAAGCTTCGGGAGACTGTTGGAAATAGACAATAACACATTAGCAGAGGGTGTAAACTGAATCAATTCGGAACAGAGAAGTTTTTGAAATAGTGGAAACCAGGGTTGCGTGGGCCAAAGAGGGACCACAACAATACCCTCGGCCTGATCGAATATTATTTTTCTTAAAACTTTTAGTATAACCGCAAAAGGAGGGAATGCGTAGAACGAAAGATTTTTCCAGCTTAAAGTAAAAGCGTTTACAGCGAATGCTCCAGGGTCTCTATTCCATGATATGTACTTAACACATTTATTATTTAACCTTGATGCGAAAAGATCAATTTTAGGTTGCCCAAAGGCCTGTACAATCTTTTCAAAAGCATGATCCTTGATCTCCCATTCAGTATCCGGGTGAGATTTTCTAGACTCCGCATCTGCTATTTCGTTATCTTTTGAACTTATGTATGAAGCGAACACAAATATACCGCGAGCTTCACACCACTGCCACAAGGATTTTGTGATTTCAGTTAGATGTGGAAATCTTACTCCACCCATACGGTTGATGTACGAAATAGCAGTTGTGTTGTCAATACGGAGTAAAACTTGACGATTTTTTAATCCCTTTGCGAATATTTGTAAACCCAAGAATGCTGCTAGGAGTTCTAGATAATTTATATGTTTGATACATTCTGAATTACTCCACTGGCCACTGGCGGTCTCCTCACCGCATGCTGCCCCCCACCCTTTTTTGCTAGCATCTGAAAATATTTCTAGCGAGTAACTGTCTTGTCTAATGGGATTGACTGCGTCATCAATTGATTTTAACCACCAGGAGAAATCGTCCTGCAGGTAATGTGGTAAAGACATGTGGCTATCGTAACTATTCGTTTGACACAGTGCAAGGTATTTGCATCTTTCCATTTGCTTAGTATACAGCCAACCGTACTGAATTGCGGGGCAAGATGAAGTGAGGAGGCCTACCAAGCGCGCAAAATGTCTTATTTTACAACGAGGTTTGAATTGGAGCGATTGTAATTCTTGTTTAATCAAATTTCGTTTTTCTTTAGGTAGGCTTACATTAAATTTTTTCGTATCTATCACGAAACCAAGGTATTTGCAAACATTACTAGGAATCATACAGCTCTTTTGTATATTAATAATAAATCCTAAAGACTCCAAAATATTTCTTGTTTTTGATATATTATCTAGGCAATCTTGATAATTATTAGAGATAATACAAATGTCATCTAAATAAATAGATGACAAAAAGCCTAATGATCTCAATAAACAAATTACCGGTTTTAATAATTTTGTAAAAACAAATGGGGCTGTGTTTAGGCCAAATGGTAAAACATTGAATTGGTAAAAATTACCCTCGTACTTAAATCGTAAGTACTTTCTGAAGCTCGGATGTATAGATACAAGAAAATACGCATCCTTCAGATCAAGGGTGGCCATGTAACTGTTTTTTGATACTAGTTTTAAAGTTGTTCTCAGATCTTCAATTTTAAAATGTTCTGTTATTATGTGCTTGTTTAAAGACTTTAAATTTAATATAAATCTGTTTTTACCATTAGGTTTTTTAATCAGGAAATAACTAGAAAGAAACTGTCCTTCACATGGTTCACAATGTGAAATAGCTCCACTGTTTATAAGATCAGTGATGGCCGCCCTGTATTGAAGGGATTCTGATGAAGATAATGTAGGTAAACTAGGTTCGTATGACTGATGCACCGGTTTCGTAAACGGTATCTCGTAACCTCTTATCCACGATAATATAACAGGATCACTGGTCATCAATTGCCATTGATCATAAAAATATGATAATCGTCCTGCGGAACGTACCAGGTCTAGCGCCGGGGGGCTGGGCGCTGCTGCAAGCGCGGCGGCTGTCGCGGCTGCTGCTGCGGCCGCGGGCGCGGCGCCGGCTCGGTCCTCCTCGCTGCTCCCGCTTGCCGCGTCGGCGGGAACGGAGGCCTCTGGTTTAAAGCCTGAGTAGGGGCCTTCCTTGGTCTTTGCGCTGGTGCAGGTCTTCTGACTGGTGTGTTTATTTTAATTTCAGCGCCTGATTTGGATATGGCTTTTGCAGCTCTGAGAGTATCGGTCAGCTGTTCACCAAATAAGAATTGATCGATTTCTGTGTTAAACAAATGATCTTTAATATCTTTTTTTATTGTAGAACATATAAAACTACGCCTTGTCATCGACTCGTTGTGTTGTGAGTCACACATCAGTCGACCGGCCTCGATCAGCAATTTTATTACTGTCTGGTCTTTGTGATCCGAAGAAAACAAAGTATTGAGAGCTTCACCAATACAAGATATACTTGCAGCGACTTGCACCTGTTTATTCTCCAGTGCTTTGTCTTTTTTGATGAGCACATCCGATAAAGCGGCCTTTATTTCTGGATTTAATATCGGCGCATCAATCTTTGTGCAGTTTTTTGGAACAAGGTGCTTTTCTAGCAGCTCCTTTCTGTCATCCTTTGTCAAGCCTGTCGTTGCGATGTGTTCCCAGCGAACAGATAATTCACCTCTTATATCCGGTCCATATTTTTTTTCCTTTGAAGGTGTTTCGCCCAAGAGATTCAGAATCTCTTTATCCAGTTCAGGGGGATCGAGCGCTGCTTCAACAGGTAATTCGGATTGAACTGTCTGTACCACATCTATAGCAGGTACCTGTGTAATTGAGGTGGACGTACCCGGTTGTGGTTCTTCTGCACTAAAAAGCGGAACTGACTCGACTTCGGGCTGAACTTCCATTTCATCTGGAATATAATAAGACCAGATGTAGGTATTGGAGAGAAAATAGCACGGCGATAGTCCTTGAAAACTATCCACAACACTATTTTATATATTGAATCTGTACCCACGTACCTACATAAGTTTTAAATAGGTCGTTAACTAATGTGAAGGTAACATTCCTTTCAAATGTACACAATCACTAAAACGTTGGTAGGTATATAATTTCCCAATGAATTGGGAATCCAAAATTATGTGAAAGTAACATCCCCATAAGATGTACACAACACTATTTGGAACATGAACATGACGTCATGTCAAATTATGATACGGATATAGTCCTAAAAACTATTCACAATATCTTTCTTTTGTTATAACATTGATAACAAAACACTCAGCTTACCTTCATGATCCGACAGCTCAGGCGATAGAATAATATTCGCCGATGAGCTACTGCTTTCGGAACAATTTCGAACTCGCGACCGTTTGGCACGTTTATTGATTTTCTTTTCAAGTTTTCTGATCTTGCTTCTCAAATAATCACTGTCGTCGTTTTTGTGACTCCGTTTCGGCATCTTCTTTAAATTTTCAACGAAAAGTAGAAAGTAAGTGGTGATCGGCGACGCACTAAAACGCGAATGAATGACACTACAGGCATAACGAGAAGGAAGACGAAGTACCTACCTACAAAAAAAAAAAAAAAAAAATAAAACTCAAACTTAGTGGGTGAAAGGCGATATCTTAGACGTATTACTACAATGTTATCTAATCTCGAAGGACGAAGCAATGAAGTATAATAATATAATATATTAGAATACTCTTTATTATATGTTTACCATATAAATGTAGACATTTTACAAAGGGTGACACAATGGGCGGTCTCATCGCTAAGAGCGATCTTTTAAAGACAACCTTTGGAGTAACTATTTAGTAATCTGTGTTTGGATAGGTATGCACAAATTGTATATTGATTGGGCTTTGTAAGTTCGGAATATCGGCTCAACCGTGCCTGAAAATAGGAAATGTGGAAATAAGCGAATAAATTCTAGAAAGCAGTCAGTGGAGTATTTATTATTTTGAAAAAAAAGTTCGGTACACCTACTTTCAAAAGGATTTTAAGATCTTTTGAGGACTTTTTTTGGATTTTGAGAATCTGGTATTCTGAGATGAAACGAACGACAGTAGTTGTAGCTTCAACGGTTTAGCTACCTAACCTTGTAAATCCTGTAAATTCTAAAAGTATATTTACTTTTCTACCAAGGTTATAGATGAGGTCTCTCTACACAAATATCAAAACCGTATTGCTGTTGCTCCAAATAATATCCTTATCCTTTCTATCCTTTACTTCGATAAATAATTACATCTTCTCATCTTCATCGACAAGCACACACACACACACACACACACACACACACACACACATACACATACACACACACATACACATACACACACACCCCTGTTTGTACAGACACCCTTACGAGGACCTTGTTAGTCCTAGACCGAACCGAGGACCCTCCAAAAAACTGGTTTAAATGCCTCGTTGACCTTTTAGAATAAGATAGAAAGAGACAGGTGAGTAAATCTATAGTGATGAGCTTATTGGGATAATGCTATCTCAACATTTTTCTGTATGAATTTCGGCTATCATACTGAGGACCTGAAATACACAGCTAAATGTGACAAGCGATGCACATACGAGGACTTTGTGTAAGCCAACCGAGGACCTCTTACGTAAGCCCTGAGACGTCCTTCCGAGGACGTATTTTTACACAATATTTCGTATAGCTTGTACAAAGTGCGGACGTTGTGTTAGACTTTATTTCACTAAACCGAGGACAGTTTTTCGCGTAGAACTTGTACAAACCGAGGACCAGGGAAAATCTACCTACCTAAAATATTTTACGTGTAAGATAATAATTATATCAATGTAAGTAGAATGTTCCGATTTATTTCTTACACACATTTTCTAAAATGAAGTGCCAAGCGAGGACGAGTCGATGTCTTTATGTTTGTCGGCGCTTCTCAAAGGATTATTAATCAAAGAGAGCTGAAAGTAACGGCTTGCTTTTAACGTAAACTGTAGGGATAAAAAATATATTCCAACATCGGTATTTAGCCGTATTAATCATAAAAAAATAACAGTGAAGTTCTAAAAAGACAGAAAGTCAGAGCACACGTTATTATTTTCGTGATATTGTGTGAACTGCGGACCGCGAATAAGAAGGTTGTAATCACTGTGGAGGAAAAGTAAGTTTTAAATTTTATATAAACAACTATAAAATGAGTATATTATTATTTTAGTATCAGATGCTGCAGCCAGGGTCGTCTCTTCATGACGGTACTCCTCAGCACTTGATAACATCGTCTTCAAATTTGGCAGACGCGTTAGGTTTATGTAGCAAAAGTAAAATAATCACCAGTTTGTGCTGATGCTGCAGCCAGACTCATTTATTTATGATGGAACTCCTCAATAGTTGATAGCATCGACTTAAAATTTGGCATACGTGTTATGTTTATGTAGTAAAACTAAAATAATTACCAGTTTGTACTGATGCTGCAGCCAGGTTCATTTCTTTATGAGGTAACTCCTCAACAGTTGATAGCATCGTCTTCAAATTTGGAATACGCGTTATTTTTATGTAGTAAAACTAAAATAATTACCAGTTTGTACTGATGCTGCAGCCAGGGTCATTTCTTTACGAGGGAACTCCTCAACAGTTGATAGCATCGTCTTCAAATTTGGCACACGCGTTATGTTTACCTAGTAACACCAAAACATTACCAGTTTATACTGATGATGCAGCCAAGGTCGTTTCTTCATGAGGGAACTCATCAACAGTTGATAGCATCGACTTAAAATTTGGCAGACGCGTTAGGTTTATGTAGAAAAACTAAAATAATTACGTTTGTGCTGATGCTGCAGCCAGGGTCATTTATTTATGAGGGAACTCCTCAACAGTTGATAGCATTGACTTAAAATTTGACATACGCGTTATGTTAATGTAGTAATACTAAAATAATTACCAGTTTATAGTGATGCTGCAGCCAGGGTCATTTCTTTATAAGGGAACTCCTCAACAGTTAATAGCATCTTCTTCAAATTTGGCACACGCGTTACGTTTATCTAGTAACAAAAAAATAATTACCAGTTTGTACTGATGCTGCAGCCAAGATCGTTTCTTCATGAGGGAACTCCTCAACAGTTGATAGCATCGACTTAAAACTTGGCATACGTGTTAAGTTTATCTAACAAAATTAAATAATTACCAGTTTGTTCTGATGCTGCAGCTAGGGTCGTTTCTTCAAAGGGGAACTCCTGAACAGATCTTATTCAAAAGCTTAGTTTGTGAACAAGAGAATCGGTGCCATTAAGTTGTTATTTTTCATCCTTCCCAAATTATTTTGATCTCACTTGATAATATTTCTTTGTTGTTTTCTAACTAAGCATTGTGTTATGTAATTTTATGTTAAGTTTTTAGCCCAAATTATGTCGACCTCTTTTAATTATGGTTTCTATAAGTCTTTTTGTTTGAGTCGTTTTCTAATAACTGTTATGTAAGTTTTCTAATCATGCTTCTCAAAAATGTTACTGCAACTTGATGATTATTTGATGAAGTTGGTAAAAGTTTGTTAAATAATTTGTTTCATTTTAAAATAAACCTGTAATGTAATTTTATGTTAAGTTTTTAGCCCAAATTATGTCGACCTCTTTTAATTATGGTTTCTATAAGTCTTTTTGTTTGAGTCGTTTTCTAATAACTGTTATGTAAGTTTTCTAATCATGCTTCTCAAAAATGTTACTGCAACTTGATGATTATTTGATGACGTTGGTAAAAGTTTGTTAAATAATTTGTTTCATTTTAAAATAAACCTACTTTTATTTTAGTAAAGTTTATGTGATTTTCTTTAGTACGTTCATGTTCTGTATTTCTTTGTATTTTATATTTGCTGCAAATCTTGCTGCAGACATTTTACCTAGGAAGGCATTTACTTTAGATTCTTTAAGAAAATCACACGTATTCAGCTCCTATGACAATACAATATCTTATGGTGCAAATCATAATGTGGTATAATATAAGCGGGCCTAGGTACTTAGCACATACTGCAGAAGAAGCATGATTAATCCTCGTGCACCTAGTAGCTACTAACGATTTGTTTAAGGATTCAGTCTAACTTCGATTTTCTCCTTCATAATTTTATTTAAATGATAGCATATAATTTGTCTTCTACACACGAGGAAAACTGTCGAAACGAGGACTAGAATACACACTGTTCGGAAAATCTAGCAAACCGAGGTCTTAAATACACATTGTCTGGAAAAGCTACCTAACCGAGGTCTTTTGTGTTAAAGTTAACACATAGGTCCTCGGATAATACAACAAACGTGAAATGAGTGTAAAGAGTCTGTGTATGAGGCGACAGTGGCACCGTCTGGTGGATACACAATGTTTGTGTAAGATTATGAATAATCTTGATCAAACCGAGGTTCAGACAACTTTTTCGTATTAAGTATATAGAAAGACTCAAAATCGCTTGCAGAATACGAATCTTTGGTCAAGTCAAACCGAGGACCCTCGAAAAGGTCCTCGCTTTGAAAAGGTCCTCGGTCGTGCCTTGTGTATTCATACGCACGTCCTCGGATGGTACTTAAAACAAACACACAGCCACACACACACACCCAATCACACACACACACACACACACAACACATAAATATTTATCTCAAATTATTTTATTTTAACGATAACAAACGCATCTTAATCTTTTAATTGTCTAACTCAATTCTTCGAAATTGTAACAGTAACATCTGAAGCAAAAGTTACATACTTTTACGTCATTTTACCTTAAGGGACCGGACTGCTTCTCCTTAACCCAGGTTTCCATAACCTAGCTAGGAGAGAAGTGCTCACCCACACGCTTGTAGAAATAGTATTTATTTTGTAAAACTGTTTTTTTAACGTGTTCTACAATCTTTTTTTTTTGAGAAAAAAAAAGTCTTCTAAAAACCCTATCCTATAACCCTACTCAATAATTACCTCTCTACTTCAAAAACACAAAACACCCACAAACTTTAGCCTGAAATCTTCAAACCCAACTCTTATTTCAATCCTAGACCTCTCGAACCTTCCTGAAAAACTAAGCCTCATAAATAATTCAACACTTTGCACTTAAAGTGGCGAACCGTCGCTTAATTAGCGGCGCTGCCGCTTACGCCTCTGCTCATCCTGTTAGGAAAAAGCTTTAACTCATACATTATTCAACTCCTCACAAACTGTATAAACAGTCAACCACTGGCTAAAAGTGGTATTGATAATACTTGGAGATTTGTTCGGGATATACTTTCTAGTTTGGTTAGTTTTTATTTCGGCATACGTGTGATTAGTTTCTTTGGAGATAACATGAACATTTATGTAGTTCTTATTACGCAGTGTTGTGTTTATCATTCATCAATCGAGAAAGAGGTCAAGAGCAGGCCCACCACACTATAAAAAAAAACAGTGGCGCTCCGGGAGTGCCGACAGAAGTGAAAACAAAACATTAAACAAAATACTTTGCCATCACTCACTGACATATCGGATATACATTAAAACCGAGTACATCCTAAGGACAGCCGAACACATCCGAAGCGGGTATTTTTTTAATCGTCTTGAATACAAAAACACGCGCGGTGTCACTTACGGTAACAGTGGCGCGAGTTCAATAGTTTTTTCCCATCTAAATAAATGTCCAACGCGCCTAAATAAGTTTTCACTTAAAAAACTTTAAATTCAGGAGAAAATACTAAAAAGTTCGTTTTAACAGCTAGTATTTCCCTATAGAAGCTAAACACTGAAAATAATAAACAAAAAAAAATACGGGTTTTTATTTCAACACAACTTTGGCCAACAATTTATTCACCTAATTTTCCCCACTTTTTTGGTTAACACGAACTACAAATATTTCTAAATTACTTTTCTAGACTTAAAATTAATGGAAACATACAAGACTCCTATTTTTATTGGAGTTAGTACCTATATTATATAGATATATCTCCAACACATCTGTTTGATCATCTGTGGAGGAACAAAAGATTTTTAAAAGCCATAGAAAATGCGAAAATCTAAAGTGCAAATTCAAGTCTCAAAGAGATTTCAGATGTTTGAAGGAAACAAAGTCATATATATGTATGTATGTTGTATATACAGTGCCCAACAAAAATCAGCTTAAACTTTTTCCACTTCAGCTGTCCTGCCATATAATGATTTAAAATATAAATATATATCAGGTAGGTAATCCTTAGAGACACTACCTAATTATTTTTTTATGATAGGTAGAAAAATTTGTTAATAAAAAAAACATTATAGTGTACAGTTCAAGTATTTGAAGCTAGAATGTTAAATTATAATGTGGCATCACAACTGAAATGGAAAAAATTCAATTATGTTTTTAGGGTACCTACTGTATTAAAGGCACGTGAATATCATCGTAGTGATCTATTTCTGTTAAATAAGTCTAGTTTACCAAATAATATGTTTAAAGCTTACAATTAAATATACAAGCACTTTTTACGCATACTAAACTTGATTAACTTAGGGTAAGTTACTCAAACTATTTAAATGCATAATTGCCAAACTTAAGATTCACACATAACAATAAAATATATTCCAAAGCCGCATAAAATAAGATTTGTATCTTTAACTAGATGCTTCGCACGGCTTTGTTCAAGTTTTGATAAAATTATTAATCCTTTGAGGCGTAGATTACATTATTTATCTGTAAGTGAGTTATTCGCGCCCCTGAAGTGCGAAATAAATTATTATATTCCTCATATATTACTTGAATGTGATTATGAGAGATTTCGCGTTGATTTTTGGATTATGGAGAAATTAATATAGATTTAATTTCACCTGAGCGTATTGCGACCGATTTTACTGGTTTCAAGATGTTGAAACATATGTCAAGTCAAACTATCAATCAATCAGCTGTGTTAGAGCTTGTGGTTTTTTTTATATTTTTTTTAAATTTATTTTTATTAAATTTTATTTTTTAGGTATATAATTTTTAAAATTTTTTTATTTAATTTTTTTATTGTTTAACATAACATAATCAGCCTTTAATGTTGCCACTCCTGGGACACAGGCCTCCTCTCTTCGAGAGGGAGATTTGTTTGCTTATGTCTAACACCCCAGCCGATCGCAGTCCACTGCTGGACATAGGTCTCTCTTATGCAGCGCCACAAAACTCTGTCCTCCACCTTCCGTGTGTTCTTTATAAAGTCTGGTTTTGCTTTATCGTATTTCTTTAGCTGCCACGGTTAATTACCGACAGGGCTTTTGATGAACTTGGGAGTTGTCCAGTTTATTAAGAGCGAACCGTGTATCTATTTTTGAAGTGAACGTTGGTGTCGATGCATTGATGTTGGCCCCTAATGTCGGCGGGCGAATTATAATGAAGGATCAAGATTCTTTATTGGACTTTAGTCCAAAATTGGATACAAACTTAAAAATATCTATAACTGTTTAAATAGCATTGTTAATTCTTCAAAATCGCTTCTCTTGAAGTGCCCACTACCTTTCCACTCAGACCACAACAGACTACTAATTCAAAAAAACGACGAAAAGTGTTGTATTACGTTTTTTTCGTAAATGACTAACAATTTGTTCCCCTTGGAATTTTATTTCAAAATTAATTTCCAGTTAAAAACAACACTTTGTGCTTACCTTTATTATTGTGGTTCTTTTGCCGTTACTTTTATTAAGGCTGTAACGTTTTAAATACCTTTGTTGCTTCGGTGAAAAGTATGTTCGGAATAATATAGCGGTTTTTTAAATAAATTATGTGAATATTAAAACTTAACATAGGTTGTAAAGGAATAATAGAATGGAATATTCTTTATTATGTACCTACATCATAAATATTACACAATATATGTAAATGTAGAAATTTTACGAGGCTTGACACAATGGGCGGTTTTATCGCTAAAAGCGATCTTTTAAAGACAACCTTTTGGATGGATTTAGAGAGAAAGGAGAGACTATACTGCAGGTAGTCAGTGGTGTACCATTTACATATATATGTAAATAAAATATAGTTTGTGTACAAACCATATACATGTCTATATAATAAATATATACAATAATAATCATAAAACGAACTGTGCGACTTACGAGTTGTAGGTTGTAGGTTCGAACCCAGACAGGCGCTTTACTTTGTGTAAATTATTTCATCACCACTGCTCACAAAACGGTGAAGGAAAACATCGTGAGGAAACCGGCATGTCCTAGAACCAAAAATTCGAAGACATGTGACATCTACCAACCCGCACTGGGCCCGCGTGGTGGATTACGGTCCACTCCCTCTCACTGAGAGGAGGCCTGTGTCCCAGCAGTGGGAACATTATAGGCTGATGATGATGATGATGATGAACTGTGCAAAGAACATAATAAATGACGTTTAAGGCGAAAGCGCCAGGGTAGCCCGCGAAATTCAATTTTTTTACGTTTTTTGCAATTTGCTGGTCAGTATTAAGTTGTACGTTGATTAATACATAATTCGCGGTCGTAACTAATATGTATTTACATAATTATAATCATTAAAGTCATCAACTCTAAGACCACGTAACCCCAAAGAATAACTGTTTCATGAAATCGTCATTCTTTGGGGTTACGTGGTTTTTACGACCAATTACACAGGCACACACACCATACACACACATTTGCTTCTACACGTCAAAAGAAATAATTATATTTTAAAACCAGATGGGACCGGTGTTTCCTATCCGGCTGCTCTGTAAATAGTCGTAATTCGAGGTTTGGCTCTAGTCTATTTCCTCCTCCAATATTGGAACAATTAAAAAGATATTTCATAAACTGATTATGAAGGATATACTGTGTCCCTATGTTTTTCATTAATAGTTGTCAAATTTGTACGTATACACTAGGCCTCTGTTGACAGCCGCGGTTTAAATCGGCATTTTTTGAGGGTTCTAGTGCTTATAAAAATAATATATCATCAAAAAGGAAAACATAGGGACATACAAGTAGTTAATATTTATATTATGTAAAAAATCATTGCTTTATGGCCATTAACCAGAAAGAAACGTGGGTGGTCTTTTCTCTTCAAATTCGGACATTATCATTGTCAAATCATAAAATTGTCATCCATAATTAACCTTAAAACCGGATCACTGTAATTATTATCTAATTAGTTACATACTTCCTCAGACAAGATTTTACAAAAGAAAACTCCTGGAGGCCTAAAAAGGCCACTTTAGCAGAATCATAAAAGGATACCATAATATGGCGAAGACAGTCCCTGTTTTTATTTTTTTTCGCTGCACTACGTAGGTATCATCAAAGAGATTGGGATTGGATTGATTGGTATTTTAGCACAGACAAAAAAAAAACAACTAAAAAATCCTTCACCAATGGGATTTGATACGATTAACTTAACAGTTAACTGTCCATTATGAATCAAATTGTTATACTTTTATGATTTTGCCAAAGTGGCCTTTTTAAGCCTCCTGTTCCATAAAACAATTCCTCCCAAGCCCGTATTTCACATATAAAATACAGTTTCTCCAAATGTTACATACGTAGTTTATCTGAACCACAAATACGTAATGTAATCCACGCGTTCGGTTTGTAATCCAAGTGTAATTCCCCTGGATATATGAGCTTTGATACGAACGGTATAAACCGACTAAATTGGAAATGCGTCCTGTTCCTTTGTTTTGGAAAAGGCACTGAATTAGAAGTCGCTCGTATTGCATTTGGGAGCACTTTGTATGGAAGTATACTATCTTGGAAGATGACTCGAAGGACCAAAGAATATATTGTAGTCTTTTGTTTTGTCATTTTACAAATACCAGAGTTTTTCCTGAATTCTGCATTACCTATTTTTAGTGTGTCAAAAGTTTAGTACAATATTTACTCGAACTCAAAGCCTTTATTTAAAATAAACCAATCACAGGCACTTTTTTATTGTCAAGGAGTAGGTCAGTCAGAAAGATGAAACTAGTTGCCCATTACAAAGTGTAGCAGTTACCTATGGAGAAGAACGGGCAAGAAACTCCACTCCTCTTTTAAATCTAAATAGTAATCTACATAGTCCATGGCTTCTAGTTTTGGACTTGTCACACCACCCAATAGTATCGTTAATTATAGCTTCTTATAGGATTACGTCAAGAAAATGGATCCGAATCCTCCTATGTGCTAATCAATCAAAAATCAAAATATTTTATTACACATAAACTTACATGGGCACTTATGAAACGTCAGAAGCTAGGTGCACGGTTCGAATTGGTCGTTTCCTATGGAGAAGAGCCGGCAAGAAACTCCACGGTTACTCTTTTTAAAAATAATTGGCTTTTGCAATGTTTTCAAATTACAGTAGGTATGGGAGCACAGCGTAGGCCTGTCAACAAGTACCAGGTACTTGATAAAATAAAAAATGTTCTACAGATCTAAAGTCTACAAGGCCTACAAAGTCTTCACATTTACAAAATAAGAATCTATCAAAAGGAAAAAAAAAATAAAAGCCTACTTAAACCAAGTGATATGATTGCCATTACAACCACAAATAAAGAGGTGAAAAATTATAATTGTCTGTATATAATATCAAATAATAAAAAAATTATGTCAAAGAAGTAAATAAAAAATTAACATCGTAATTTGAGAGCAGTTAATGAACATTTACATAGTTATGCCGTTAATGAGGTGCCAGGGAAGCCACATGTGCAGGAGGAATTATTGCCAAACTACCTTGTCTTCAACGGAGTCTATGCTTTTATGATAAGGACACGTTTGATGAGGGTTTTGAACTTTCCATCGCTAAGTTCTGTAACCGGCTTTGGCAACTTGTTATAAAAATAATGAAAAAAAATTACGATAACTTATTCGCCTGCCAAGTGTAGGGTTTCATATAGCACTTGGACATAGGAATATTCATGTTTAGGAATGGATTTCTGACAGACTGAAGAACATAGTGAACATAATAGTTTAAGAACGACACAATTTTCACTTTGCATTAAATTACTAAATATTGACTTCTTTGTGACGAGAACACGCAAGGTTACTCTTTATAAGTTTACAACGAACTTGAGCAATAAAGAGTTTTACAGATTGTATCTATTTGCGACAAGTATTTCTATTCCTTTTGTATTTCCAAGATACTGACACCCTTTCACATCTGCAAACAAAATTAAACTCTACTACAGCAACTTTTAAGATTTTTTTCCTTTAAATTTCGTACACATTCTAAGACGTTTCCATCACACTCAAAAATCAACTTTATTTCTTAACTTTAGGGTATACTTTCGATTATTTTTCCATGATAAAAAGAGTATTTCTTGATCCAACGTGATGTGTAGGTATAAGGCAGATCGTATTATTCAGTGAGGGTTTCAGAGGAATCCATTTCCTGATGTCTGGAGTACAACGGATGTTAGTTAGTGAGAATGACCGCTGGAAGTTGGCTGTCGTACTTACTGTGATATCTTTTAGTACTGGCATTATATTTGGATTGGGATTATAAAGGATAGCGTTTGATATAAAAAGGTACTTTGAAAGTTTTTAAGTAGAAGGATTTTAAAAAGAGGAGCGAGAGATTTGTTTAATTTTGACAAAGACAACAAGGAAGCATTATTACAAAGGAGAAACTTACTGCAGATCTCAAGTTAGTAAGTTTCGTCGCAAGAAAAAAAGAAATCGTATTTATATTTTTTTACTGAGAAGATTATTTACATGATAATTGAAACAATTAAGTACCTACGTACTTCGTATTTCTATAACAGAAATGGTACCCCAGTAGCCCGACTTACGAGTTATCAGTCGTGCGTCCAAGTCGGGTGCGTTACTTAGTGTAATTTATTCCATCACTACTGCTCTCAAAACGGCAAAGGAAAACATCGTGAGTAAGCCGGCGGCATGTTCTAGAATAAGAAATTCTAAAGCCGTGTACGCACGAACGAACAAAAACATGGTGAACACGAACATCGAATACTTTGTTCGCACTTTGTGCGTGCCACTAACGAACATCAAACACTGTGTGTGTGTCAAAAATGTTCGTGGCGATCCAATTTGGTTGTTCTGCGCGAAAGGACGGATGGGCCTAATAAGAAGGCTAAAAGTCACCCAAAGAGGGGCTATGCTTGGAGTTTCCCTGCGTGATCGAATCAGGAATGAGGACATCCGCAGGAAAACCAAGCTAACCGACATAGCCTGAAGAATTGCCAAACTTAAGTGGCAGTGGGCAGGGCACATTGCTCGCAGAACAGATGTCCGATGGGGCCGAAAGGTACTAGAGTGGCGACCGCGTACCGGAAGACGTAGCGTTGGAAGGCCTCCCTCAAGGTGGTCCGACGACCTTGTGAAGGCCGTAGGAACCCGTTGAATGCGAGATACACAGAACTGGTCAAAGTGGAGGTGCTTGGGGGAGGCCTATGTCCAGCAGTGGACGTTTTTCGGCTGAAATGATGACGTGCATGGTGTTCGGCGAAATTTGATGCTACAAAGAGCGAAAACCTGTATCCCACTAGTGGTAATATTGTAAACCGATTATAATAAGTTATGTATCATATTATTCAAAATATAAATCTCTTCTAATATTATAAAGAGGTAAAATTTGTAAGATTGTATGTAGGGGGTAATCTCTGGAACTACCAGTCAGATTTGAAAAAATCGTTTTGTATTTGATAGCCCAATGCTTGAGGAATACTATCACGCTATGACCCCTAGGAGCCGGGAAATAAGGAATAAAGTCAGAAAGAACGCTAAGCAAAAACGAAGCAATAGCGCGGGCAGGCGTTGCGATGCGACGCGGTGGGTCGGGGGATCAAAAAATTTCACGCGGACGAAGTCGCGGGCAAAAGCTAGTTACTTATAATATTCTCAGTCTGAATGAAATCATTACATATTCATAAGATATTAAGGGAAAGTAAAGCACACTTGTAGAATAGGTTCTATTATTAACATAGCTTTTTCTTGCCAACTTCGCCAAATCCTTCCCTGAAAAGTTCAATTTAAAAATACTTGAAGATCAAAATCAAATCCCGTCAGAATAGCTAAAAACTACAAAAAACACTTGCGGCTATCAAATGTACACTTGCGGCTATCAAATGTACATTTCGATCAGACCCTTTGCAGTTAACGTAGGTATGTGTGCGATCGTGCTGAGCGACAACCGTTTTACTTAGATGTGTAGACGCATGTTTCCCCAACTTTTTTCTTTTTTTTTTGTGTTCACGTTTACCGCAAATAAACGTATTTTCTTTCTTTCAGATAGGCGCAGGACCAACTGCTTAACGTGATTTCCGAGGCACGGGGGTATCACATCGCCAACTTCCAAACTCCGAGCTGTTACTAAGAAATTTCTAACAGAAAAACCCAATGAAAATTTTCCTGACCCGGGAATCGAACCCACGCTCAGGAGTCGCACTTGCGACGTTCCATGCGTTTCTTGATCAAGTAGGTAAATATATTGGGGGGAGGGGGAGGGGGGGTTGCTAACGCAATTGAGTCAGGATGCCAGATCATTAATACCGCAATTATTGTTTTGACAGTTTTGGTAATCTCTTAATTAAAAGCGTCATTATGGTTTTCCGTTGGGATGCCACCGACAATCTATTGAAAAAAATGATCGTAGCTGGTAATCTCGTACTTAATGACACATCAAAATCTTCTACTGTTTTTGGCATTTCTTTTTACCACAAACACGCCATTATTAATTTAAGAAATTACGAACTTTTGATATATTGGTATGGACGTTGTCTTGAGGGGCTAGTGGCTAGGTAATAATAGCATTATGGGTCGATCGATCAAGTTAAGCCACGCTTACCGCAGTTGGTCCGTAGATGGGTGAACATCTTTATATATAAATACCCCTCTGTGCCCCGGAAAGCACGTCGCACTTTGGCAGTAGTTACGGGACGTCTGAAGCCTGAAAGTCTGACAACCAGTCTTACTAAGGGGTATCGTATTACCCAGTAACTGGATTGTGGAGATCAGATAGGCAGTCCCTTCATGTAATATACTGGTATTCAGCTGCATCTGGTTAGACTGGAAACCTACCTCCAACATAGTTGGGAAAAGGATAGGCAGATGATGATGACTCTGTTATTCGGGACGGAGATAAATCAAATAAATCAAAGATCATATAAATCGGTCCAGTCGTTCTTGAGCTATAAATGGTGTAAGTAACCCGACTTTGTTTCATTTATATATATTAATTCATTATAGATTAATTAATCTTTAGATCGGAGTGAATATTTAGTTAAAAGAAAGCCGTCTATTGAATGATTGGTCCTAAATCTTCAATAAATTACCACTTATCATTAGATTACTTTAATTGTAGATGTATAAAGTTTTATTATATTTTATAATATAATATAAAGTATTATTATTACAAGCCCTTTCCCTTGGGCGTAGACGGAAATGAACGCAACGTGCTTATGATCTCTACGGGTTCCTAATGTAAAATAAATATTTATTATAAATAACAATAAATATTTATCACGATCTTGCCTGTCCTAGACGCGTACCAAAAGGGTTGGATCGAGGTGGTTCTAAAAAAGGATGCCTGAAAGGCAACTAGGCATCCTACACTGTTCCACTGAGAAAGGGCTCAGCAGTGGGGCAGTGTAGCTTAATTTAAAAAAAAAACAGTGGCACTCCGGGAGTGCCGACTGAAGTGAAAACTTGAACAATTACGTGTGTATTTTGTGAATCGTCTTATAAACAAAACACGCGCGGTACCACGCGGTGCTACGGCCATCCGTCTTACGAATTTTCGATCAGGTCACGTGTCCTGACACGAGTTTAAAATTTTTTACCCATTACAAAAAAGTGTACAACGCCGCTAAAGACGTTTTCACTTCAAAAAAAAAACATATCTATTTAAAACACACAGACTTATTTGCACCAAAAACGTTATATTTGTGAGAGTATTCAGCCGTCCAAGCTTCTTATTCCGATTCTTAAGATAGCTGTTAAGATATCTATTCTAGTTGGGCGTTAAGCCGCCTAGGCTTGCCTAGTCTTTATCGCGGGATACCTTATGAGATAGTAATCTTCTTAGATTGGACGGCTTAGCCAAGAAAACTGGTTTAATGTAGAAGCTTTTCATTCACGAAAATATTTTAGTAAAGGTATTGCTGGCTAAGAGATAATTAGTTATGCAGTTAAATCTAAATAAAGTATTTATTTACACTAGCAAACTTTTAAACTGTGATCGACTGATTGAGGATCAAACTGGACTTGAGAATCGCTCTGACCTTAGTACTTCTCCACAAAAACTACTACAAAAATCCTCGTCAGAAATGACCCATTTTTGTATGATATTAGTTTGCATGTAGATCGCAAGGAGGGTGGTCAGTAGGGTGGTCCTTATTCCTAAGAAAAAAATTTTTTTTCTTTGATTTCGCGGGGCACCACGTTCTTTGAATATATACCATGAGAAAGTATTTCAGTATTTTTTTTTAATTTTTAAAATGATATTTAGAGGTCGCTACCAAGGTTTGAATTTTAATAAAAATTCAAATTCTGTATTTGTTAGAATCTTTTATTTTTATAGCTATGACAATAAAAAAATTACAAAATTATTGTTGTTGTTATAATTTAAAATATTATGTAGATTATTGTAGATATTAGAATCATTTATTTTTAAGATATAAGGGTTGACTTGTTAGTATTAGGGTACTATTTCCTATAGTCTTTTACCAACAAAAGCAAATATTGCTTTTGTTCTTCATTGGTTGTAATTAATTTATTATATTCTTCCATTAAAGCAACACCGTGCTCAGCCCTCAATTTTCACTGCTTCTACCATTTTTTTCTTCTCTTGAACTGAAAGTTCATCATCGAAAAGGGAAGCGAAACTAGTTCTTCCGACAAGTACCACAAATGATTTAGAATCTTTTTTAGCGCAACAGTAGCTATATTTTTGTTAAATCTTTGAAAGGCTTTAAGGTCTTTCAATAATTGTAAGTCGTTTCTTGGTGCTGACCATGCGGTAGAGGCTTGGAACCAATATTTAACATAAATCATCACCGTGAAAATGCATATTCCTCTCACAGCCTTTTCGTCCTTCTTCGTCAGCTTAAACTGATGCTTAAATAAATAAATTTTCAAACAGTACAAGGCTCTTGCCATTCATCTAGCTCGATGTAGACCAGCAGGTCTCCTAAATGAAATGCCTTTTTCAGGAACACCTCCTAAGAAAATGATAGTGAGATTCAACAGTTCCCTGTAGTCATCTCGAGGTTGATGTACTTGAAGTTGCTTTTTGTCAAAAGAAATCCTGTCTGCGACCACTTCTGCAAGAGTATTTGCCTCAGGATCATCTTTTATTGTTTTGAAGTCGCTTTGGTCAATAGTGTTCCAATTATTCTTAAATCTTTTAAATAATTGTATATCAGGACCACTACATTGATCCACTACAGCTGACAACATAATTTCCATTATGTGGTGACGACAAGCAAGCCAAAGCATATTTTTATCCATTTTTCGCTCCAAAAGAACGCATACTCCACTTCTTAAGCCGGTATTTATAATACAAGTTGAAACACGTTTCTATGACTTTTAGAAATAAAACACGTGGTGCGGGGCAGGCTAAATCTCGACACGTCGGTACAGAAGAGAGGTCGAGGGGAGGAAGGGATAAGAAGCGATTGTCTGCGCGAGTTTCACTTGCACGTAAAATGCAATATAAACACCTAAATGAAATATTAATGCAACCATCATTTAACCTGTAATTCAACGCTTTTTTAAAAATTTTAACAGCTGGTAGCGACCTCTAAATCTTAACGGAAAAAAAAATAAAAAAAACTTATTTCATATTTAGAGGTATATAATCAAATAAGAAGGTGCCCCGGGGATAATTCGAAAGTCGAAAAATAAGGACCACCCTAGTGGTCAGCGTCGGATATTAAACGACACGGCTCGGTGACTCGCTCTCCGAGGTACATTCTTGAATGGAGATACGAGCACTGAGCAGCAGTGTCCCTATTGTTTGGATATGGTTTTATCTTCGCGCTTATCTGATATGGAATTTATGTGGTACTTGATATGAAATAGGGGTCCCCTTACTAATAAACGTTGTTAATCGTCTATATAGTTACACAACGCTTTGTATTCTTCATTCGAAAGTCAATTTACTGACGATTGGAAGGGAGAAATCGGTGTGTGAAACTGGAATAGAGAATTCATCTGATATGATACGTTTAGTGAAGGGAGTGTTTCTAAGCAAACATTTAGGGCATATATATTTATATATTTAAATATATATTTCATATACATATATATCTCTTCAAAGTAAGAGTGAACAGGCTTCTTCTGGGTAAGCTCACTCCATCGTAGGCTTTGTCTCTGTCACCTCTGACCTAGACTAGAGTCAAGAGCAAACGCATTTCAAATAAAAAAAAAATATATAGGTAATACGGGCTGGTATCCGCAACTCCACGTCAATGCGCGTATTTTGCGTAAATGTGTAAATCATTTTATATATTCTTATTTTTTCGAAAATGTTCTAAAGTAACTTTAGACCTCTGTGTCCTGCTTAAGCGTATGAAGTTTTATTAGAATTGGTTCATTCATTTCGAAAACAAGGGCTTGAAAGTTTGTATGAAATGCCGTACGGCGTAAACGCTCTTAAGAGTAGGTAGTTAGGATTATACCCATACCAAAGCAATTTGTATCGAACAAGCGAGTGGACAAGCTACCGTTACATTGTCTTATTGTCCTTTCTCTGGCTGGACACTTCAAAATAACACGGTTGATTTGTCATATCCTCTAGTTCACAGACACAATGAATCCATTGTCGTGAGTGCAGTGTCCAGTGACTACCGGGAGCTTGATGTTTGTTACAGACGCCAGCACATGACGTCAAAAATGTATGCGTTAAGCTAAATTTATGACAGCGGGATTGTCCGAAAGAGTTACCGCTGGCCCGGAACATAAAGGGCTAAGGAAGGAACACGGGTGGGTTTTAGTCATTAAGAGTCTGACATTCCCTTCCGCTCCACCCAGAGCGGGAGGGGTTATTTGATGATTTACCATCCTCAAAAAAAAAAGCTAAATTTATGAATACCCCTAAATCACTAGTTTTTCAAATAGACGAACTACTGAGTAACATTCAAAAACTAGAAGACAAATAACACATCCAACAAAATGGCGGCCCCGATAAAATTTACGCCTTAAGGGGGAGTATCAAAACTAAAACAATATAAAGTGAGTAATCCCGCGCGATTTAACTTAAGGCGAAGCTATTCCGACGCGATTTATTACACTGAATTATCCGACTGCGTAAGTTTATTAAGTATAGTGAATAAATGTTTAGTTGTTTGATGTTTTTGCCGGGCCTCGGGTTCCGGGACTTGTTGAATATTTTGTTTTGAGCTTTGTTTTGGGAATTATATTTATAAGAACCGGATATTTGAAGGCATTCTCGTACTTACAAAACGTTATAATAATTCAAGCCGCAATATCATCTCAGCGTGATTGTCGCTGAGATGAAATTGCGTCTTGACATGTAATTTAAAAGGTTTTTTTAGACAGATTGGGACTAATATTAGCATGCGAACGTTCTTACTCGTAACATTACTGGTATTGATCCACTGTTTCTTTAAAAGGTGTTGTTACACATTCATTATGGGTGTTTATCATATGGGACATCGATATTTTTTATGTAAATAGTAAAAAAATAGCAAACTTAGGGTTTTGGATTGGAAATCAATTTGTTTGTATACAGTTGGTAAAAGACTGAGCAATCGACTTCTGTACAGATTCGATGCTCAGTACTTTAGCATACCTAAAACCTAAAATGTTTGTATTTTCTTCAATCTTACGGTAAATTCTTAATCATGTGATTAAAGCCTGATTTACATGGTGCCATTTAAGCTTTTTTAACCTGTGGATTGTGTATGTTAGAGCAACAAAAACACGATGCAAGTAAT
The DNA here is from genome assembly GCA_927399505.1 of Luperina testacea. NCBI lineage: Eukaryota > Metazoa > Arthropoda > Insecta > Lepidoptera > Noctuidae > Luperina > Luperina testacea. The sequence continues at coordinate 18,277,314 of OV656770.1, read as the reverse complement.
TCCTTGGTTCAATTTTAATGTATGCGACAGGCAAGAAACTTGCATCGTGTAAAAAGAGGCTCAATTTTTGTAATGTCCCCTTGCCTTGCAATGCCGAAGGGTTGGAACACATACGATTAATAAACCTCCGAAGCACTTAACTAAACATGCCACTTAAACTAAGCTTATCGGCACATTTAAGTAAATTAACTGTCCCAATTACATTCACTAACTACTCTAAACGAAGGTTAAACTTCTAAACTCCGTGCAAGTTGAGTTAAGTTTTCACCTACTGATCTCTAACGCTTGGTAAGACTTAGGTTGCGAACAGTGGTACCAAATTGATGGGTAAATAATTCTGAAGGAAGTTTTGTCATTATCTAGTTTCAGGTTGTGGGAGATAATGGGTTTATGATCTGTATCAGTTATGAGGTCTCAGTTTAGATTTTGATCGGAGTTATAAGTGAGGCGAAGTCGTTAAACCACATTGTATCAGTATTTATGATCATCTGCCGGTCGATTCTGTAAAATCTCACCGTGAAAACTTAGGTGAAGTGAGTTTGTTTTTGATAGGAATTGATACTATTGACTGCTCACTCCACGCTCACTTCAGCTTAGTTTTTACGGTGAGATTCTTACAGAATAGCACCGCTGGATAGAATAGCCGTCAATATTTGCATATCAGCCTATAATGTTCCCACTGTTGGGACACAAGCCTCGTCTCTGTGAGAGGGAGTGGGCAGTAATCCACTAGGGCCTAGTGCGGGTTGGTGGTAGATGTCACATGATTTCGAATTTTTGGTTCTAGGACGTGCCGGTTTCCTTACGAAGTTTTTCTTCAACGTTTTGAGAGCAGTGGTGATGAAATAATTTATGCAAAGTAAAGTCGCCTGTCTGCGTTCTAATCTACGACCTACAACTCGTAAGTCGCAAAAATTACCACTGAGCCACAACTGCTCTCAGTTAATAATGACAAAAACAAATTAAAATGGATACAAAGTAATTTTATGTATTATAATAAGGATAATCCCACCGATCTTTTTAACAGACTTCAATTAAAGGAGGTTCTGCATTCGAGCGGAAGTATGTATGTTTAATTATGTCCGCGATTATCTCAAAAATTAAATAAGCAATTTTGATAATTATTTTATTAATGTGATCTACTTAGAGGAAGGTTTTAACGACGTTTCAGGAAGGTTTTAATATATAATACATTAGGTAATTGTACGAAGGTATATGTATAAATGTACTGCATCTCCGACATTTCTAAACGGATTTTGATGATTCTTCTAGTCGGTGTCTTCAATTCTTCAATGCACTAGTGTTAATTGAATTTGAGTGGGGTAGGTACAACTAAAAATTGAAAAAAAAAATCGCTTTGTAGTGTTTTTTTGAAGGTTATTTATTTTTTTTTGAAGTGAAAACTTCTTTAGCGGCGTTGTACACTTTTTTTGTAATGGGTAAAAAATGTTAAACTCGCGTCAGGACACGTGACCTGATCGAAAATTCGTAAGACGGATGGCCGTAGCCGGTACCGCGCGTGTTTTGTTTATAAGACGATTCACAAAATACACACGTAGATAATTGTTCAAGTTTTCACTTCTGTCGGCACTCCCGGAGTGCCGCTGTTTTTTGTAAAAGTTTTCATTACCCTACCAGAACATCATCAATTTTCAAGCCTCAATTCCCTCATACCCTTTATCTGCCTTTTACAATTGCCTTCAGTATCCCAAGATCTAAGACTCCATGATATTGGTGACATGAGAATTTATGGTTATTACGGTATCGGGACAAAGAGGGGATAGTCATTATTTTAAATTGAGGTGCATTAATGGGATCAGGACACATGGGGTTATGGGACCCTGGCTTGTGAAGATCCTGAAACTGTCTGAAAATAAGTAAGGTCGAATTGAGCGTTTGGAGATGTCTTTATTTAGATGGTTCTGACTGAAAAGCGAAACATGTTTTACATAATTAGGCAGGAATATAATCATGTAGGTTCTGACAAACCTTCAAATGAGTCTCTATGGTCATATCCTTATGGTAAGCTCGAAGGAATAACATATATTTTCGGCTGTAATCCAAACTAATATTATAAATGCGATAGTGTGTCTGTCTACCTCTTCACACTTAAACAGCTGGACCGATTTAGATGAAATTTGGTATAGAGATAGTTTGAGTCCCGGAAAAGGACATAGGATAGTTTTTATCCCGATATTCCCACGGGATCAACACTTATGCGGGTGAAACCACAGGGCGCTACTAGTGTCGTATAAGTTTGTTGTTTGTGTGCATTCGTACCATCAGCTCACCCCGTTCGCCTCACTCTTGGTGGAGTAGAATATCCAATAATATAAGTGAAATCCATGCAGTAAAATACTGGTTCGGCGCCTATTCCACCTGACGGAACGGAAGATGAAGTATAGTGACCAATAATATCCTACTGATACACCTAGATAACGTAAGAGCAACTACTTCGCGTGCCGAATATCGCACCAGCTTACGTATAGACGCCAGCACATCAACCTACTACAATCTCTCAAATTTCTTCAATAGATTTTCAACTCTATCGCTAAAGTATAAGGTTCAAAGTTGATTGGGAAAATCTGACAGTTTCGGGTAGCTCTATGTGCTGGCGTCTGTACAAAAATCGTAAGCCGCCACTTTCGCACTCAGTCCTGTGTACTGCTGGCTGGGTGAGCGTGAACGCTGGCGATAAGGCTAGTCAAACAATAACACGCTTAGTTTTCATATAGATCGTGATACTTGCGTTATCTGGGTCTATCTATATATGTGTTTTTGTGTCATTCATTAGATTCCTTCTTTACATAATCACATTATATCTCCCCTCCGGGTGATTGTAAACTAGAGCTTCGTCTAAGTCCGAAAATAGCCAGGATCGGTCAATCAGGAAACGAAATACGTGAATTAGTAAACAATATATAATAAATCGATCTTTTAGTCATTGCTTCGACTAAAATAAAGGCGCCATATTTTCCCACTTACTTTACATTGCGATTACTAAGTATGCTAACTCCCATTCCCATTTACCACATACCCACTAAACACTTTCCGTTTCACACAGAACCTCCCACAAAGTACGAACACACAACTAGAAGCATTTAGCGAAACCGCGTAATGGAACTGCGTGCTCAAAAGAGAAAATTATGGCTTACTTTACACTTGTTTCAAATGAAAGCTGCTGAATGCAAGCGATGTGTTGAAGTAGCTATAAAGCATTCTTAGATCTTGCATGGTCCTTATACATAGAAAAATGCAAAATCCTGTCTGACATGTCTAAAAATCCTGATTTTGAAAAAAAAGTTCGGTCACGCACCTGTATTAAATAAAAATCATAGTATGTATTTAAGTACGTTTTTATTTACTTGTATTATTTAGACCAATATTTTTGGTTGCTAGCAACCGCATGCAAAAAGTTGTTTTTTCGAGCTATTTCGCAATAAAATTGTTCACACGTCACGTGTTTATAGTTATATTGCGTAAGCGCCGCGCTCGCACTTGCGGTTTGCTTGCGTTCCGGGACTTCCGTGCTCAGTGCGTGCGGCACCCGTCGCTTGAGCGGGCGGGAGGACATGCAAGTATGACAAAAATCCGGTCTGACGTAAAATCCGGGCGGAGTCCGGTCTAACACGTAAAAATCCGGTCTAGACCGGCTTTATCCGGTCAGATAGTAACCCTACTTATACAAGCATGTGTAGTGTGTTTATAAAATAAATAACCACTCAAACGTCCCGCTCCCCACGGTTACGTCTTTTTGGAAGCTGCCTATGTTCGGCAATGTACGCGAGAGTGTTTATATGTATAAAAATCTTTTATTTCAGGCAAAACTTCTACTTCAACCAGTTTTGTGCTTCCCACATCAAGTGGATTCCTGCGGCCTTCACAAGGTCATCGGATCATCAAACGTCCCTATTACATAATATAAAAATAATAATTCACAATACTGCAATAGAATAGATCAGAATATAATAAAATGTCAATGCGATTAAAATAAACGAAATGAGTACTAATTATAAAGATCACAGAAACAAAATTAAAATAAAATATCAAATGCAAAAATAAACGAATAAAAAGATACAAATTATAAGGGTCACAGAATAAAAAATTAAAAAAAAAAAAAACACAAACAAGCCATGAAGGAGCAATATTTTTAATTAATCGTCTACATCAAAGTAAATCGATAAACCCCGTGAATAACATTAAGAATAAACGCGTAATGACATCCATATTCGCAACATTTAACATCAATTCACTCCCAAATAAAAAGGACGTTTCAAGATCTAATAAAATTAAAAATTCTAGACCCTTTTGTCTCATCTCATCAAGATAAAACCGTTAGGTATACAATAAAGTATCCCTAACAAAAGAGTGCCCTTATAGTATGGAGCGCCACATGCCCAAAATGACCAGCCGTTACGGACGCCTCGAGGTCTCAGCAGATTGGGGTATCACCGACCTTGTATGTAAGGGCCTTTATGGACCCTTACGAACCGTAGCTCGAGATTATGAAGTCCTGGGAAATAAGCAGATATTTAATATGGTGTTTTGGAATGGAGATCTAGAATCTATTTAGATTAGGGGAGTGTCGTTACATGACACACACACAGACAGACACACACAGGACAGAACAGACAGGAGGAGGAGGGTGGAGGAGGGGGCGAGGAGGGGTGGACAGGAGGGTGGGGAGGGGGAGGGATCTTAAAAAAAAATATATATAAACATCCGAATTGAGAACTATGTCCTTTTTTGGAAGTCGGTTAAAATTTGTTCTTTACTACCAAAGTACTACGTTGGCTATACATAGGTAACATTTTTTTTTTCTGATATTGGTGGGAAAATTAACCATTCAGCAAAGATCGAAGCGGACTCCTTATGACATAATATGTTAAACGTACACATAATTATTGTATTGTCAAGTGTGGAGGCCATTTTAATTCACTTCACATTTTTTTTGTAATTACTGATTATTCCTAACCGAATAACTTGAATAGGCATCTAAATTATCTATCACTGCACCAAGACACTTAAGCAAATTCCTCCCAACCGTTTACCGACCAATTTTACATAATTACTTAAACAATGATGACCGAAAGGTTCCGCATAAACAGCCCCTTAATTACAAAGACTGACAGGACCCTATTCTTGAGGACATTAAATCAGCGTCAGGATTACAATAAAGCCAAAAGGCCAAAAGTTTATAAGGCTATTTTACTGATGACTTCCCATCTTGGGGCTGATGAAAAAAGGCGTTTTGTTTACGACGCGCAAGACTGGTTTCCATAGGTTGGCAAAAACGTAGATATCCCTTTTTTGGAGGGAGAAAATTTTACGATTACTGTGAGTTGCAAAAGCACAATATTCGGGACTTTACTGCAGTACGAGGGTATTGGATTTTTTTATTAAGTATACATCGCTCCCCCCACCGAATAACATGGTAATGTGGTACTACGACAGTTTTCGTTTTATTGCATATTCGGTGTCTAAAGCATTAATATTATCTTGTAATTTTTTTTTGTATTTTTTCTATGTATATTTATAAAAGTACAATAATTTCAATGGTACCGTAATGAACATAACAACATTATTCCCTTAAAATCTAAACACACTTTTTGCACGAATAATACCATAACATGTTATTACAGATCATGCAATCGTTAACTTTTTCGGTAAGCGACGATTACCATTATATTCGCGTAAGAAATGCATGCCTTTTTCCACGTAAAGTATAAAACAATTATATTTGTGTATTATTTTTGTTTACAATATAATAGAAACGGCTTATTCGATTTAGATGCAGTTTTCACTAATATATTGTAGTAAGCTTCACTTAACATTTAGTGTTTATTTCATGTCAATCGGTTCATAAATAAAAAAGTTATGTCAATTTAAAGAATCACGGCGGACATTTATAAGGTATACTATCAGAGTATGTACATGGACGCGCACTCTCGAGGCTAACTGATGAACAGCGTTTGATATTTGATCTGGTGAGCGTTGATAGTACTTTGGAAGAAATGCTATTTGTAGATGCACCCGGTGGAACGGGTAAAACATTTCTTACGAAAGTTATTTTGGCGAAGGTACGAAGCCAATGTAAAATCGCGCTTGCTGTCGCTTCATCAGGCATAGCAGCCACATTGTTGCCAGGTGGGAAAACTGCTCATACAATGTTCAAAATTCCGATCGATTTAGACCGCACAGAAAGCCCTGTTTGTAATATTTCAAGAAACAGCGATAAAGCTAAGGTTCTTCGTGATTGTAGCCTTATTATATGGGATGAGTCCACAATGGCCAATCGAAAAGCAGTAGAAGCAGTAGACAGAACGTTGCGTGATGTCAAGCAAAATGATCAACCCATGGATGGCATTACTATGCTTTTTTGTGGCGATTTTCGTCAGATTCTCCCTGTAATACCACGTGGAACAAGGGCTGTTGAAGTTAGAGCCTGCCTAAAGAGTTCTCGACTGTGGCATTACATTATACCTTTGCATTTGACATTAAATATGCGTGCGCAAATTAGAGGCAACGAAAATGCTCAAGAATTTTCAGATTTGCTACTTGAGATTGGTAACGGTGTGTTACCGCAGGAACAAGGAAAATTTGTTCTTAATGAAAACCTATGCAACATAGTTTCATCAATGCGAGACCTCATATCATCTGTGTATGGAAACGCAACGCAAATACCAACTTGCGAAAATTTCTGGCTTTGCGAAAGAGCTATTTTGACGCCACGAAACGACCAAACAGCAACAATAAACGCTGAAATTTTGAGCTATGTTCCGGGGGATTATGTTGAGTATATCTCCATTAACAGAGTCATGGAAGAAGGAAAATCTACAAGCTACCCAGTAGAATTTTTAGAATCCCTCAATGCTCCTGGACTACCAGCACATAAAATAAAATTAAAAGTAGGCGTACCGATAATGCTTCTTAGAAATTTAAGCCCCCCAAAACTTAGCAATGGCACCAGGTTAAAAGTGACCAATTTACAAAGAAATCTGATAGAAGCAGAGATTTTAACAAGGTGTGGAAAAGGTAAAAGTGTTTTCATTCCTCGGATTCCTCTCATTCCAAACAATTTTCCATTTAGTTTTAAACGAGTCCAGTTTCCAGTCAGCCTATGTTTTGCGATGACAATTAATAAAGCCCAAGGTCAGATGCTGAAAGTTGTAGGTGTAGATCTAAGTATCAGCTGTTTCTCGCACGCTCAGTTGTATGTGGCTCTGTCACGGGTTAGCAATCCTAGGAGCCTGTATGCTTTCATCCCCGATGGCCATACGTCAAATATCGTATACAGAGAAGCATTACTGTAAAGTAAATTTTTAGCTACCCAAACGACGGTATGTATATGTAATTCAAAATATGCTGCCCGAAAAGTCACTATTCCACGCTGACGAAGTCGCGGGCACAGCTAGTTAATAAATAAAAGGACTGATTATGATAAATAATAAAACCTTTGTTTTATTTCATAAATTTTAATAAAACGCTATTATAAATTATCCAGTATTAATATCAACTTCTTCTATTATTGTTATTTTTCTGCCAAATCAAATAATAAGTACTGGATTATTTAATAAAACATGTATTTGCAACATTATATTACTGTTAATCTTTTGACACCACACATCGACGAATATTACTGTAATGTAATATTACATTATACACTATCGCTTGGATTTCACACGAATAATATCGTAATATCATATTGCCGTTAGGTTTTTTGACACTGTATTACAACGAATAATACTATAATGCATTAATATTGACTACGATATTGTTGCGTTTACACGCGAATAATATGGTAATGATGCGTTGCATACTATACTTTTGCCATTTAATTTCAGTAACATTATTTTTGTGAATAACTTAATTTTATTAAAGTATTACAAAAAAATCATAATATAAATTAGATTGTAAAAAAATTAGCTTTGTTTTGACGTTTAAATGTCTACCTTACGATCTACCCGTGCCGAGATATACGCATAAAACAGTTTTTTATTTTTCCTGTAAAATTTTGATTTATCGATTACCATATTATTCGGTGGGGGGAGCGACATAACTGACGAAATGTAGGTATCATATACATACTTTTGGCGAACGCAGGCGTGATGTTTATATTGGTTTTTATGATAAAGGACCATTCATTTTTGATGAGCAGTGGCCGCGACTTGCGAGTCGTAAGTTAAAGGTTCGAACCCAGACAAGCATTTTAATTTGTGTAAATTATTTCGTCACTACTGATCTCAAAACGGCGAAGGAAAACATAGTCAGGAAACCGGCATGTCCTAGATCTAAAATTTTGAAGACATGTGACATCTGCCAACCCGCACTGGGCCCACTCCCTCACGCCAAGATGAGGACTATGTCCCAGCAGTGGGAAAGTTATAGGGGGATTCTGCATGACTATGCAATGTTTGATGTCATGTAGGATAGTGAGTCAGAGATGACAATCAGTTTCAATAAAAAATAGTATTGACAATTCTATCTCTTAAACGCTCTATGGTTCTACCTAAATGAGATCGTTTTGCTCGATATTTTTTTGGATTTTCAAGCCTATTAAGGTGAGATTCTTATTATATTAGCTCTAAATCGTAAAACAAAAGAGAGCTAGATAAGTGATTTGATATGTCACATATGGAGTAGCAGCAGTGCGATTCTGTAACCATCTCACCGTGAAAACTAAGGTGAAGTGAGCGTGGAGTGAGCTGTCAATAGTGTCAATTCCTAGCAAAAACAAACTCCAAATTTTTCACGGTGAGATTTTTACAGAATCGACCGGCTGATTACTGAACGTATTTTTAGAGTTCCGTACCCAAAGGCGAACGAAACCCCACTACTAAGCCTAGGCTCCGCTGTCCGACCATCCGTCCGTCCATCTGAATGACAGCGGGCTCTCATGAACCGTAACAGGTAGACAGTTGAAATTTTCACAGGGTGTGTATTTCTATTGCTGCTATAACAACAATGACCTAACACACACAACACAAATCAAACAACAGCATAACATCACGCTTTAAACCCTATAGTTCACTCACTTTTCACCTGTTATGTTTTGCGTGTCTAACTACCATGTCATAGCGGATGAACATAAATAAAGCTGTTTAATATACTATGAATGCACATGGCGTATTATCGTTTACCCATTAGAATTAACTAACTGGATTGGAGTGACGTAACACGATGTTTGTGAGCGCCTCACTACAGATATACTGAATTAGCTCACGGTTCGTATGGGCGCGTTTATCCCGCGGCGATTTTTTTTCGTGCACTGGATTTACAACGTTCTGATTAACCCTAGAAACCTAATCTATTTCAGAAGTACACAAAGCCATAACATACGTCTCAGAGGCATACACATATAATTCAATTTTTTTATGTAAAAATAGCCTTATTTTGTTTTTTTTGTAGTGGAAATTTAAATTTGGTATATAAGCTAAAAATAAAAAACACTGTTATGAATAATTACTATAATTTATTTATTTATTTATTTATTTATTGACACACCAACGACTTATTCACTAAATTATTACATTAATATATCTGGTCTATTTAACTGTTGTGAGTGAATTCGTCACTTATAGGTGTGCACAGCACTTGTATAATCAATAATAAATACTAAACCGGAAATATAATTATGTTAATTACAATATTAAAATTTACATTGAATTTAAAATGTCAAGTAGTTAAATTAAAATACAGTAAATTCAAAAATTTAAACAAACAGCAATTAAATTGGAATAGAAAATAAACATACTTAAATTAAAACTATAAAAATAAGAAACACAGACATATCACATTAATTACAATAAAATTAAAAGAATACAATAGATTAAAATTTGAGTTCAAAAATTAAATTAAATTAAATTATACAATATTAAAAACATTTGATGGAGCCACAAATTATCATTTTGTAACAGAATTAAAAAAAACAAATCACAGTTATTTATTACAAAAATAAAACTAGGTGAATAAATTGGAACAAAAAAATCAACTTCTTCAAAATCAACAGATTGCTAAAATATCGTCTCCGTCTAATCTCGAAGATTAGACGTGACATATTTTATTTTATCTGAAACAACGCCGAAAATAGACATACAACATACGAAAAACGAACAAAAGTAAAATCACATAAACCTAGTTAAAAGTTACGCAAAGCCTAAACATACGTCTTGCAGGCGTGCAATACTTCGATAAATCAAAAATGGTGGGACTTACCTTAACGATATGGGTACCATACGCTAGCTCCTGGCGGTCACCGAGTTGGCAAAAGAGCATGACGCGCTAGCTTCAACCGTTAGAAAGAGACAAACGATATTCGGTTTCGTGTACGCCTCGCAGACGTAGATTAGGCTTCTAGGGTTAATGCCGAGAGATGGAAATCCAACAGTATGTTTTTTTGACGAGCTGGGATGCGCTCTGTTACATTCTCAAAGCTCGGGTCAACATCAATCAACCCAGCTGCTGTCGCAAATCGCTGTCCACTGCTGAACATAGAATCTCTCACACTGCGCCATAATACCTTGTCCTCCGCCATGCTCATCTTTCCCGGCCAGCCACCTTCTTAAGGGCGTCGGTCCATCTCACTGGGGGCGTCCCAGACTACACTTGCCGATACGAGGTCTCCACTCTAGGAGTCGTCTGCTTGTCCTCCGCTATGCTAATCTTTCCCGCCCAGCCACCTTCTTGATGTCGTCGGTCCATCTCGCTGGGGGCGTCCCAGACTACACTTGCCGATACGAGGTCTCCACTCTAGGAATCGCCTGCTTCATCGGCTATCAGTCCTTAGACAAACATGGCCAACCCACTGCCACTTCAGTTTGCTGGCTCAACACCGGTAGTTAAAAATCCAGTGCATGATAAAATCCTTTTTTTTTTTTCTAACGTGGATAAATGCTCATGCATTCTGCACTACCACGGGGAGATAGTGCAGTTATGTAGGACTCTAACCCACTAAAACTCCACGGTGTCCTCCTCTGCCGCTTATACGGCGGGAACACGGGCACACGTTAGCACTCATCCGTGAACCCGCCGCGACTGTCCGTTATCGGACCCTCCTCTGTCGCTAAAGCGGCACCGCAACCTACTTGTTGGCCGCTACGTCGTCGGCTTATCGGCAAAAGCCCTGACGAGCGGCCCCTCCTCGGGTTCCTCTTCGCTTCACCGTGGGTGTCCAAGCCACAGCTACTGAGCCCCCCCGCCTCGACAATACGGGAACCCACCAGGGGGGACGATAAAATCCTGCCGCGGCATTTATCGTCCGTGCGTACGCGGGCTCACAGAGAGCGTCTAACTAATAATGATTAATTAAGCCAGATTAAATGTATCATGATATATTAGTACACATGTCATCCTAACTGGTAATATAGGTATTCAGTGGCACCTGGTCAGACTGGAGGCTAAATTGATACAATCAAAGTTAAGAATAAGCTGATGATGCGTTTTTTCAAATCGGCATTAGAATTAAAGCAAGAGGGGCTGTGACTATATAATAGCCCCACGGGTCGATAAAAGGTAAATAATAATAATAAACTTTATTGCAGACCTCGGTCCATAATGTTAGTAATACATGAAACAGACTTAGGTACTTAACTAATATTAGTAACACACACAATCAACAAGTACAATACAAATAACAACAGACAATAATATACAACACAATGTAGAATACAGAACATAAAAGCACATAAATGACGTATACCTTAGATACGACACAGGTCGACTCAAAGTAGCTACTTTGAGTCGACCTGTGTGTGCAGTCTCATCCATCGGCCAAGCATCGGGCATTCCCACCGGTCACTCAATGCCCTCAACATGCTGTGGGAGCTAACATCTGTTCTGCGTCGGAGAGAAGCGCATCGTTTACGAATGATGGCATAAAAATCATCTACCCGCGCATCGGCAAACATACCCGAAGCGCTACGAAAACGCGGCAGCCCCACAAGCATTCTGAAGGCATTATTATATTGGACACACAGAGCGCTGTATGCCTTCTGCGTATACTTGACCCACAGGCTGCAGGTGTAAAAAGCGTCATTTTTACCTCACATGTACCTACACCGTGCAAACCTGCGAGCCAGCATATTGCTTCGAACAGACAGCGCCCTGCGCTCCCTCTCTATGTCCAAGTCATCACACAAATTCTCGGTGACCCAGGGATTTAATGCATTTAAATACCTGGGGTATTTAAATTTTGAGACTCGCTTCAAGGGCATGTTTGCTAAAGAGACACACGGCACATATAAGTCTCTACTGGTGCCAACATTAAACACGACTAACTCACTCTTAGCGACGTTATACCTAAGCCCCTGAGCCACCGCAAGTGACCACCGTAACCGACCAACCGTAAAGCTGCGCTTGCCGCGGTCGTTTCGTTGATGGGTGACCATCCATTACAAATCGAGACCACTCTGTGCCGGAAAGCACGTTAAGCCGTTGGTCCCGGCTGTCATTTGTAGCAGTCGATACACGTAGTCAGGAGCCCAAAAGTTGAACAACCAGTCTTACCAATGGGTATGGTGCTACCCAGTTGCTGGGTTGTGTAGGTCAGACAGCTGTCACTCCATGGTATTCAGCTGCATCCAGTTAGATTGAAAGCCGACTACAACATAGTTGGGAAAAGGCAAGGCAGATTAATTGATTCTTATAGTTAAAAAACCAAGCTTGGTTTTGTAACTATAAGAATCAATTAAAAATGAAAATTCAATCATTCAATTATTAATGAAAATTAGCATAATCAGCTGATTATGCTAATTTTCATCAGTACATACTAGAAGCAAAGAACTTCTTAGCGCAGAGGTTTACTAAAGGGTCTAATAAATTACTGAATTATTAAATTCTATACTAAAATGTATTTGCTTAACACCTGCAAGTGAACGTGAGTGAAATTCTTTTATCAAGACAAACACAATGCAAAACGAAATCATAAATCTCTCAAAACGAAATTATATTTCTTGAAATAATACCTATTCTTATAGCAGCTTTTATATCTCGCATCTACTGCGAAAATTGTTTGTTTCAACGTAGGTATTTGAAACCACACAGAGAAGAAAATTTCTAACAGCAGCATCTGCTTCCAAGAAAAAAGTAAATCCCTCAAAACGAAATTACAGTCCAAAAACACTAATGCCATATTAAAAACATTCCTACATCTCGAAACGATATTACAAACTGTAATACGAGTGGCTACGTCACAGCGGTGTTTTTGGCAGTAATTCATATTCACCTGTTGCAATATATGAGGATGTCAGCAGTGATATTTACGTAACTGTCTGATGTTATATAACGCGTGTGAAATTACGCAATGTTAGCGAATATTAAAATAGGTTTTTTTATGTGGGTTTTTGATGGTGTATTGGGTGTGTGGCTGGGAATGTTTTGATAGCGGTATTTTTTAATGACATTCAAGTTTGGTATACATAATCAAAATCCAAGACAGTTATCAAGTTTTGGAGCAACAAGTCAGCTTAACGAAGTTAATTTCCATAACAATTAATTTTTAGGATTTTTTAAATAAAAAACTGGCCAAGTGCGAGTCGGACTCGCACACGAAGGGTTCCGTACTATAAGGCAAAAACGCCGAAAAAACACATTTGTTGAAAATAAATATTTAAGGGGGCTCCCCTTAAATATTTATTTTATCCTGTTTTTAGTATTTGTTGTTATAGCGGCAACAGAAACACATCATCTGTGAAAATTTGAACTGTCTAGCTATCACGGTTCATGAGATACAGCCTGGTGACAGGCGGACAGACGGACAGTGGAGACTTAATAATAGGGTCCCGTTTTTACCCTTTGGGTACGGAACCCTAAAAATGATCACTTCAACTTAGAACAATAACTCTTAATGAAATAGTTGACTAAGAAACAATGAAACGTGTGTAAATGATTTGAGGTTATGGATTTAAGCTTAGAAAAAAAAGCCGCCAATAAAAATGATAATAAATTTGTTACTTTATGTAAACTCAATTGAAGACCTTTAGTAAAAAAAAAGTAGATCCTTTAAGTAAACATATAACAATTACCAGTATCAGAAAATATAGTCCCAAGCGTTTCTTCCATCTTTAGGACGAGGCGATAAAAATGCGAATATATTTATGTAAAACAACACAACCAAGCCCTAAATTCTATTCACGTTCACAAAAGAAAAATATACACAGACCCTATATAAAGAAAAACTAACTACTTCAGCCAACAAAAAATTTACTCAAAAAAATCTCTTTATCTACGTCGCTTTACTCTCAATTTTCACCAAACTTTTCATGAAAATGTGCGATATTTTTTTCAGGACATAAAAGAATGCCTCTAAGTTACATAAGATGTGAAAGGGACCTTGAAACTTTTTTCACTTCACGACACATTTAGCAAAGAAAAATGCCTAATTTCAGAGACGGCCGTAATTGAACTCTGCAGACATGGGTACCGTCCGTACCGTAATACACGTTTAGACACGTTTCACCTAGTAGGGGAGACGGGAACATTTTTGGTAATGTTTTTTGTCAGAGTATTGGTACATAATATTTTATTACTATAATACTTACTCTACTTATATTTTGTGGCCTTTTTTTTTTGAAGATGGGAAATCATCAAATGACCCCTCCCGCTCTGGGTGGAGCGGAAGGGAGTGTCAGACTCTTACTGACTAAAACTCACCCGTGTTCCTTCCTTAGCCCTTTATGTTCCGAGCCAGCGGTAACCCTTTCGGACAATCCCGCTGACCATATTTTGTGACCTTGCGTACCGATGGCTTTGGATAGGTGTTTCAGACAATCTGGTTTTCAGACAGACTGCATGACAGGAGAATGAGGCAATTTGGAAGATTCCAAAGATCAGAAGTGTACTGTGATCAGCCGAGTTGATTGACATAATATGTCAATGATTTATGAAAAAGTCCACTTGAACATAAATCATAATTTCATTTTAATAGTATTCTTACAAAAAACTGAATAATGTATATGTTGTGGGTTTTTTTTCTCGGTCTAGGTAAGTAACCATATTAGGATTTTTAAAAAAATGGCTACTGTAATAAAAACGTAGTCTACATTATGATTGAATCCTTTACTCCTTATAAACCGAACCTTTTAGTCCCTTTAACGGTACCCAAAGATATATCTTGGATATAGGTTAGTTGGGTAAAGGCTTATTCCAAGCCAAACTAACAAGGGAAAACATTTTATTTATGCATTTAAAAAAGTCCCTTTTAACGATTTACAAGTCTAGCCGCTCTCGTAAATCGTTCAACGTGTAGTAACTAATATTTATTACAACGAATTTACATGGCACAAAACTCTTAGTGCGTTTGTCCATCGCTGCCGTCACCGGGTCGTCACCAAAGAATGAATCTCATTCGAACCGAAGGTGACGTCTACAGCGACTGCACTTCGGAAACAGTATGTTATGATAGATAAAACAAAAACCAAGCGAACGGCGCCGGTACGACGGCATTTTGTGGACAAGGCCATACGTGTTTTGTATTGCCGGAAAATCTCGGGGTGAGTTCTAATAGTCCCGCCGAACTACTCGAAACTTCAACGGCCGGGATAACGGCGCTCGGGTGACGGACCTGCAGGAGACACGCAAACGTAGTAAATATATGTGACGTCCCGGTGGAGGGAAGTGGGCTGGTTGGAATAACAACCGACGGCCGCCATGACCCACGCACAATGTTCCATTTGAAGGACTAAGTACGGAAACCAAGCCCATAATATAGAACGTAGACGTACCGGTGACGGCTGCGGTGGACAAACGCACTTAGTGTTGCCTGTTCTTGAAATGTATTTAAAAAATAAAACCTTTTATAAACACTTTAAAGACTACAGATAAATCAATCTTAGTATTTCGTACCAGAATTTCAGTGTTTTCTTTTAAAAACTCTTAAATATGTATTCTGTTTAGCGAGTGTTACTTTAATTTATAGCTCTAATAGATAAAAATAATTATATTTTAGCTGTATAAATAGACTAAGGATTAATTTAAATATCTAATTTATAAATTTTATATACGTAATTTTTATGTAAATGATTTTTGTACAAACAATTAGTAAGAAAAAATCGAGGTCCCGGACTCCTCGACTAACGTGACCTTTGTTTTCCCAGCCTAAGGAAGGCAGGTAAATTTAAGTAGGTACCTACGCAAAGGCAGATTGCTAAAACACTGCCGTTCTGAAGGAGACGATTATTTGTTCAGATTAAAATAAAGTAGGGCGATAACCTCTAAAGAATTTTATGTGCCTGAAAAAGTTTGGCATACTTTTTAAGATAGTATTTTTGAAAGTTAAGCAGAAGTATGTAGGAACTGACAGAAAATAATTATGTACGTTAAAAGTTTTGACTTCGTTTTAAAACTATGAAATTAAGAAAAACTCAGCTCTTTCTGTTTTCTTCTGTAAAACTGGGTTTCGACCACCAACCACTTTGACATTCTCCTCTGTCACCAACGACACAAATCCTGTTCCTTTGCAATTGGACTCAGAAAAGAAGAAAAATAAAACGTTAGTATTAATTTTTTCGTCTGAAATCGACACACATGAGGAAGATAGAGAGAGGAAGTTAAAGATTATATTTTGATTGATCTGCTTCCAATTTCTGTATTTTGAATGTTTTTATTTTGTTTTTATATACAAATTCACATTAATGAATTTTTTATAAACAATGACATTTGCTTACTTTGTAAAGTATTATATTATTTTATTTTTTGTGAATGTGAAGACGATGTGGGTCATTTCATATTTTTTTATTATTCTCTCTGTTCTGTTAGTGTTTTTTCATGGTCTGGCAGTTTGAGTAATTTATGTGGCCTACCCAAATGTCCTTTTTTTGGTATTGTTCGTCGAATCGTTGAGCTCCTCAAGTCTTGAGTTGAGCTGCACGATTTCTGACAAATGCGTGCACTGACTGGATAGGTCCTCTCAATCTGTGTGGTTCTTTTCTCAAAAGACCATCTCATACATCGATCTACATGGTCTTCATATAACCTGACCAAGATTATGTCTGGACTTTAACAGAGACTGTGACCTCTGAGTTTGTTTCGGCCTTTCATCTCAGAGTAGTCAGATAGGAAACGCCGATCTCATCTAGTTTAAAAAAAAACATGATTGACGTGTAAAAGTGTTGGTACAAACCTACTTACAAAAATAAAATCATTTATAATTTGAAACTATCAAATTTTCCCAATAAACTTTGAACCTTATACTTTAGCGATAAAGTTGAAACCACTAAAGAAATTTGACAGATTGTAGTAGCATGATGTGCTGGCGTCTGTACCTGTTGTGATGCCACTTGGCTGGTGAAATAGACTGCAACTTTTATCAACTGGTTGAGTTGATTAATCTATTGCAGTCCACTGCTGAATATATGCTTCTCCAAGGCAGCGCCACAACACCTTGTCCTCCGCTTTACGTACCCAGTTTGTGCCAGCCACCTTTTGAAGGCCGTCAGTCCATCTTGCTGGAAGGTGTTCCACACTATGCTTGCCGATACACGGTGTCCACTTCAGGAATCATCTGCTCCACCGGACATTAGTCCTGGCTGACCCATTGCCACTTCAATGCTTACTCTGTAAGCTATGTCGGTAACTCCGGTTCTTTACCGGATAATCTAATTACTGATTATAACCTTCAAAGAAACTCCAAGCATAGCGCCGCGCAAGCTTGAATTTGTGGACCAGCCCAACCAAAAGCTCTACAACAAATACAAACTTTGAACCGCTCTCACCTTAATTCGTGTTTAAATATCGACCCAAAACCTATACATATTACAACATTAGCCACCCTATGTGTAAACCAGTTCCATTTACATACAAAATGAATTATTAAACAAATAATTAGGTTGCCGAAGTACAACACTAGTTAGAAACTCACCGCCTGCTTTAATGCTCAAAGGAGTCGTAATATTGAATTTCAGAGTCGATGAATAAACGGTGTGAGTCTACATATTTAGTAAGGTAGAATAGGTAATCGTATTATGTTACTACATGGTTGGTATTAGAAAGGTGTGGTCATATTGATAACACGTACCTATGGTAAGGCAATATAGTGAAAGATCCAACTTGTCGGATTACCCTTTTGATATCCTTCTCCATGAGTTTGGCTTCATACAGACGTTCTCTATTTAAACAGTGTGAACAGTGTATATACGTCTATGTGTATATAGCTGAAATTGGTTTGTTTTGTAGTGTTCTAGAATTAGGTCTAGACACACTTTTTTAGGGTTCCGTACCCAAAGGGTAAAAACGGGGTAATTTTTTTTCGCGATAACGATGTTGGTCTTATGGAGAAAGTTGATCAGTTTGATGGCCTATACATATGTCTACACTTTTCTGATCCATCCATACTATGTATATTAATACTAATATTATAAATGCGAAAGTGTGTCTGTGTGTTACCTCTTCACGCTTAAACCGCTGAACCGATTTAGATGAAATTTGCTATAGAGATAGTTTTGAGTCCCGGAAAAGGACATAGAATAGTTTTTATCCCGATATTTCCACAGGATCAACTGTGCTAAAATACCAATCAATCCAATCCCAATCTCTTTGATTATACCTACGTAGTACAGCGAAAAAAAAGAAAAACACGGACTGTCTTCGCCATATTATGATTCGTATTGTTATCCTTTTATGGTTCTGCTAAAGTGGCCTTTTTAGGCCCCCTGGTCTTTCACTCCTCAAGACACATTGTCTCTCCGTTCATTTCCTCCAAACTAAATCACAAACGGGATTGAAACTCCCAGTGTGCTATCGACCTACATTTCAATCCGAGCGTACCACAGATCTACCTCCATTGAACTAATAATATAAGTGAACCGTCTGTTTGTCAGTTAATCACGTCTTGGAGGAGTGAAGCTCGATTCATCCTAGACTGAAACTAATTGCGACTCTGTGCAACTGTGTGTTGTAGTGACGCGTAATGTGACAGTGGCTTTAATCATAGTTATATGTTCTCTATGTCAAGAAGATAAAGTGAAGCCTCCTGCAAACAGGCGCGACGCGCGACGCGAATCGCGCGCGACACAAAGGCACCGCTTGTTACGCGACTTGCAGTGCCTTTGTGTCGCGCGCGAACTTATCGCGTGTCGCGCCTGTTTGAAGGAGCCTTTAAGGATCCTTCAAACAGGCGCGACATGCGATAAAATCGCGCGCGATACAAAGGCACCGCTCGTTGCGCGACTTGCGGTGCCTTTGTGTCGCGTGTCGTGTCGCGCCTGTTTGAAGGAGCCTTTAAGCTAAATTAGCTGACATAAGTTACCTAGTAAGTAGTATAGTGTCTTTGTAAAGGAAGTCGTTTGAGGAAGTAGGTGCCCAACAAAGAAACCGTGAAAGCGGTTTTGTGGGATATATGCATTTTGTGTAAATTAAATAATATAATATTTTTTTTTTTTTACTGTTGGACAGTATGAGCAAAACTGAATCCATAGAAGATATGAGGCAACTGTCTTAGGACAACATAATGCCACATTTAAAAATACAGACGCCAGCACATCAAGCTACCTGAAACTGTCAAATTTTCCCAATCAATTTTGAACCTTATACTTTAGCGATAAAGTTGAAAATCTATTAAAGAAATTTGACAGATTGTAGTAGCTTGATGTGCTGGCTTCTGTACATCACCAGCCTATAATGTTCCCACTGCTGGGACACAGGCCTCATTTCGGTAAGAGGGAGCGGGCCGTAATCCACCACGCGGGCCCAGTGCGGATTGACAGATGTCACATACATGTCTTTGAAAATACATACGTTGTCATAATTAGTTATAATAATTCACAGAACACAGAAAGATACAGTATTTCCTTAAAAATTTCATTTTTACATTAAGCGCCTATGAAACTTTTCTGGGCTAAAAAAAAACAATGTTAGCCACCCAATTTGGCAATAGCCATACTTTACAATATTTCTAATATCATTACTATGAAATTTGAGATACATATCTTTTGCTCCGGGTCCTGGGGTTTTTTTGTATGAGATTTGGATTTCTTCAAAATTTCAAATTAATAATTCATAATATTTGCACGCCATACTAGGAGACAAACATGACTGATCCTTTCTTTTTTATGTTATCCAGCATGCATTTATATTCTTGTATGTGTACACATGTTTAAGCAAATAAATATATCTTATCTTATCTTATCTTATCTTTGGCGGATGTCCTTTTAGAATGTTTTATGTATAACTGGCACTTGACCAAAAATTCTAGTTTTCCAACGTAGATCTAAATTAGCTAACAAGTTCTAGCAAGTAGTTGTAGAGCTTGGGTCTTTGTTAAGGAGATCGTCTGATGGAGTAGGTACCACAATGCAGTGTTTTTATAACTGGGACAGTATGGGGAAACCCGAGCGGGGAGGGGCCCGTGACAAAATAATAATAGCTGCACAGGTCGATCGATCAGGTTAAGCTACGCTTGCCGCGGTTGGTTTGTGGACGGGTGACCATCGTTACATACCGTGACCCCTCCGTGCCTCGGAAAGCACGTTAAGCCGTTGGTCCCGGCTGTCATTCGTGGATCTTTGACAGTCGTTACGGGTAGTCAGAAGCCCGAATGTCTGACAACCAGTCTAATCAAGGGGTATCGTATTACCCAGTAACTGGGTTGTGGAGGTCAGAAAGGCAGTCGCTCCATATAAAATACTGGTATTCAGCTGCATGCGGTTAGACTGGAAGCCGATCCCAACTTAGTTGGGAAAAGGCAGATGATGAGTATGGGGAAACCCGAATACATAATAGGAGATACACAGGACAAAGAAAAGTCCCAGCAGTGGGACACTGTAGATTCACCAAACCATCCATTTTTTCATGAAAACATTTTTTTTCAAATGCAAATAATGTGTCTGTACTCTATTATAATAGCTTGCAGAGTCAGTAAGCTGAACTAGCAGGCCGTCATTAAGAATCTTATTTGGTAGCCGCAAAGGTAGGTCGCAAAATTCAAACTTTCTTGCGTTTTTTGCGATTTGCAGGTCTATGTCAAGTTGTAAGTTGTTCAAAATATGATTTACGACCGTAATATCTATATATTTACAGAGTTATAATCGTTAAAATCATTAATACAACCCCAACTCAACCAACTTAAGACTCCAAAAAGGCTTATCCGATTTACGTGATTTTATTCATGGAAAAAAAAAATGGAATAAAGCTCTTTGTCTAGGTTTTAGTACTTCTTTTGTTACTTTAGGTAACATTATTGTGACGGTATTAGTAAAAAAAAATGTCGCGAAAACAGTTTTTAATTTACAAAGTAGGTAGTTTGCTGTGCCCTACACGGTCCATAATGATCTGAATTAGATAGTTACCACCTAAGTACACACTATGGTAAGCAATAAAGATATTGAGTTTTGAATAAGTTACTGGGAATTGATGAGTTAAGCTCTTAGGTAAGCGACCTACGCCCTTCTTTAGTAAAAAAATATTTAGCAGCTGTTCAGTAATTTTCTGTGAAAACGAATTAAAAACTGTGTAGTTTTCAAAACGTTGTTTATAACTTAATTGGAGACCGCCACTTCATTAGTGTTTCTTTAAAGTGGTGCCAACATAATTCAGAATTACCCTCAAATTAACGACAACAAAATGAAACTCGACTTTATTTTAGTGATATAAGGTTGAGTTTTCATTGCTTGTGAAAGTACATGGGTTATTCTAGTGTGGTTTGGGTGGAAGTTCCAAAATGTAGTGTGTGAAACGTTTTCAAGGAAACTGAATTAGGTTGAATGCTTTTTATTCTGTGGTGTTGCTTTTTGAGGCAGGATTTTTGTATTTTATTTAAGTTGCAGTTTGGTATGATTTCTCGAAAAGTTTGTAAAAAAATAAAATATTTTAACACTAGCTGCGCCCCGCAGTTTCACCTGCGTAATCCCGTGGGAATATCGGGACAAAAAGTAGCCCATATGTTAATCCAGGGTGTCAGCTACCTCCATACAAAATTTTATCAAAACTGGTCCAGCCGTTTGAGCGTGAAGAAGTAAGAAACGTATAAACACACACTCATACACACACACTTTCATCAAACTTTCGCCTTTATAATATTAGTGTGATAAACTTCATCACGTAACGCCTACTTTCAACATGACAAAGTCATTTAAAACCTCACCTTTACAGAGGTCTATTTATAAACGATGATTAAAGTTAAGTCGTTTAAACGTCAAAAATGTATAGTAAAACAGTCGCTAATCACTACTTAAGCATTTTTTATGAATAAAGGGCCAGGTGTTTATATCTATACAATGGTATCATGCAATTAGTCTCTAGAGGCTCAAAATACTCCAAAAAACCTTGCTGTCCCGATTTCACTATCAAATCCCAGTCCAAATCGAAAGCAAGAAGATTTCCAAAGCATAAACCACCGGTCACCAACAGACTCATTATCGGCCGGTGTAGAGCAGCTCGTGAGACTAATCAACTGTCTCGCGCTAGCCTCTGCGACTGATTAAAAGGTGTTTTAGATTTTGCGACAGGAATGAGAAGTGGCTAGAAACCACAGGAAGCAAATGAGGTGTCTTTTGTTTCGGTTACCTTCTATATCTAAAACTATAATTCTATATTTAAAGAAGCTAATTGAAAGACAGACACGACAAGATACCGAATAACGAGTATACCTACACATCATAAAATATTGTTATTCTAACTGTATAGACAGCTGTGCTCTTGGGGAGTTTATTACCCCACTTCTTCTTCTCGGTTAAAGTACTAGAAATTTCTAGGAATCTTAATTGATAGCCAGTTAACATGGAAGCCGCAAGCAGAAGATATCTGTAAACGTCTGAGCACAGCCGCGTTTATGTTATACAACCTATCCAAAAAATTAAATCGATCAACAATACTATTGGCCTACCATGGTCTTGTAATTTCTATTTTATGATTTGGTGTTATATTTTGGGGTTATTGTAGTGAACGAGAAAGCATTTTTAAAGCTCAAAAGCGCTGTTTGAGAGCTATATTTGGCCTCAAAGTTACTGACAGTTGTGTGCCTATATTTAAGTCTCAGAAACTATTAACTTTCCCATGCCTCTATATCCTCGAATTAGCAATATTTGTTAAAACAAACCGTATTTTATTTGCCACATTAACAGAATTCAGAAAACGGAGTATATCATTAAGATCACAATATACTTCACACAGGCACATTTAAAACGAGTTTATTAAAAAAAAATGTAATTTATATGGCTCCTGTTGTCTTTAATAAAATTCCCGATCATAATGAAAACCTTGCCCTTGATGAAATTTAAAAAATGTTTTACTGAATTACTTGTAGATAAATGTTATTATTCTGTTCAGGATTTCCTAAATGACACATCTTAATAACCTATTTTGATAACTTGTATAATAATTATCGTGTTTCTATTCTATTAATTAAAATAAAATAATTAAATAAAAGAAGTGGTGAAGAACGGGCGTTTTGGGGGACTGTCTTATGTAATTTTCACGTTCAAAAATTGATGATTCTCAGCTTAGTTTGAATAAACCACCACCACCACTAGTTAACCACTAGTTTTACCATGGGGTATCGTATCGTTTTTTTTTTTTTTTTTTTTTTTTTTTTTTTTTTTTTTTTTTTTTTTTTGTAATTTCTGACGTTCAAAAGTGTCTTTTATGTGCCTATTTGAAATAAATGCTTTGACTTTGACTTTGACTTTGACGTATCACTCAGTGGGTTGTGAAAGCCAGATAGGCAGTCGCTCCATGTAAAATACTCGTATTCAGCTGCAGTCAGTTAGACTGGAAGCCGACCCTAACATATTTAGGAAATGGCTAGGCCAATTTTTTAAATTTAATTGTGCATAGACAACTTCATTCATTTCTACTTATATGTAATACCTATTGTGTGTACGCCTGCATAACAAGCTACCCGAAACTGTCAAATTTTCTCAATCAGCTTTGAACCTAATACTTTAGCGATAAAGTTGAAAATCAATTAAAGAAATTTGACAGATTGTAATAGTTTGATGTGCTGACGTTTGTACTTCAACATCCATAGTATAGTGCATTAGGTATATATCTAAATGAACTAGATAAAAACGCAAAATCAAGACCACAGTCACACCGAAAACTCAAACTACCCTCAACACGACAATCGAATCGTCTACTCTAAACATCCCCAAGCCGAACGGCCCTGTTTTAATCGAAGTTTATCTAGGAGTTTGAAATACGGCGACCAGAAGGCGTTGGCAGATAGATACCTATGTGGTCACCCTGAGTTATTGCCAACAGATGGACCCACCTATCCAAGTTTACGAAGCTATAGAAACTAGAATGCAAATCGGTGGAAGTTACTGGAGTGAATGGACAATGGAGTGGAAATGGGCTAACCGCTTTTAAGGGGTGTTGGAGTGTTATCTGAGGTGGGTAGCTTAGGTCTGGAAGTGGTTTGTGGATTGACTTTATTTATTTAAAGGGTGAGAGATTAGATGGCAGGTGCTTTGGTTGAGAGGAACAATGACAAAAAAAAAGTGAGCCGTCACGGGACGCCTGGCAGATGTGAAACATCGACATTATCTGTGTGGCGAGAGAGAGATAGCTTAACGCCGGATCGAGTGGGAAGAGAATCGCAGTCGATTGCGCATGGCCACGCGTCGCCATACAGTACACATGACTGTGACTGTATATATATGTCGCAGGTTTTTCATAAAATTAGGTTTTTGATGAAAAACCTAGGTTTTTGATGAAAAACCGGAAGATGACAAAATTATTACTTTATGTTATCATAAGCCTGAGAAAATCCAGTTTTTTTATCAAAAACCTAGACTGTATTAGTTTTATGATAAAAAAGGTCAGGTCGACGGAGCCCCGCTGCGCGGGGCTCCTATTTCTGTCTGCAGGGTTTAAAGGAACCTAACCAAACCGAACCTCGGGGTGCCCCTGACGTCGACCGATTTCCTTCTACATTTTTAGCCAAGGGCCTGCAGTTACACTTAAGTTTAGTCGGAAAAAGATAGAAGAAACTAACATTAACACCTCGTCGAAGATAAACCTAGGTTTAACCGGCTAATCTTAAGTTTATGCTCACACCTACCTTTAGCCGTAACATATATAACATTTATACCCCTACCCTCTACCCATGTTGGCAAAAAATAAATGACTTGATTTGACCAGCGCTTATATTTTATCATAAACCCAAACTAGTTCAGGTTTTTGATCAAAAATCTGGATTGGTAGAGGTTTATGATGAAATTGAGTTTGAAATGTGTCATCTTCCGGTTTTTCATCAAAAACCTAGGTTTTTCATCAAAAACCTAATTTTATGAAAAACCTGCGACATATACACCATTATATAGCGTGGCGACGCGTCGCCATGGCATAGATGTTTCACATCAAAAAGCTTCTGGGCACGCTCGTTCTATCATAGACCTCATCCATCGCTTTCCATCAGGCGTGATCGAAGTCAAGAGCGAGCCCATTCAGCAATAAAAAAAAAACAGTGGGCCAATTACAGGATAACATACAAAAATAAGCTGTTTATTTGTATTGACCAACAAATAACCCAATTTTAATATAATACCAATGAAATCCCGAACCCGGATAACCGGTAAAGATAATCGGGTCACGCATGCCTTGAATTTTGGGCAAAAAGGGTTGGGAATTACTTGCCAATTCTGAATATCAATTGTATTGTGGTTTACCTTTTTCGCCCGTATTTACTAAACGTGTCGTTTCAAGGTTAAATATTCAGGACATTGCTCGTTTATTGTAGGTATGTATTGTTTTATTTGATTTGAGTGTTTTTTTTTTGCTATTGGAACATTTTCTTTAGTTCATAATAATGTAATGATTCGTCTAAGAGAGGATGGGTTTCATGTCAATAGCGCAATAGTGAAATAGGTTGAAACACGATCACGCATTCATTGGCTGAGCTCAGGTTGGGACGGGCGAATTTACCGCGGCGATTCTTTTTCGCGCACTCGATTTATACGCTCATGTGGAACTGGGCTAACCCCCTACAGTGCGCAGTTTAACCTCAAAAGTTGTTACCAGATTTATTGATCCAGAAGTCCACAACAATAATATCATCTATCACAGAATTGAACTCCAAAACAAAAACGTATTGCCTAACTTGTAAAAGCAACAAATTAAACGAGCATAAACGCATTAACAGTACGCCTTTTAATATCCAGAGCCTATAAACTTAAATGCACAGCGAGTATGTAATTTGTATTTAATATTCTAAAATTTTGCTTCCACAGCAGTATTTCAGAAGTGGGATTTTGCAAGCAATTAAACGCGAGTAAACGCTCACTCGACGCAACGGTTGAGGGTTAAAAACGAGTATAAAACGGTATTTTCGCTGCCGTGCACCTAAATATAGCATGGGCTTATGGTGGCAAGTTGCAGTGTTTTTGTTGGTTTGGTTGTGCCTCGATCGATCGATGTTAATTGGTTGACTTGTAAACGTATGAAAGAGCTCAGAAGGGCAATTCTTGTAATGTTAAGAACGTTTACAGTCTAATCTGTCTCAATCTGTCAAAAATATCTCTAATTTCCCGACATTTCTGATATTTGTTTGTCGTCGAGATGAGGTTGCGATTTAAATTTCGAACGTTTTTTTTTTATTACGGGAATTAGCCTAAGGTCTCTAGTGAATTGGTCTTTCTTAGGCAAGCTGCAACATCGTAGATTATATCATCGCTTAAAATGTGACGAGATAGTCGTCTTATGCTACATGCACGAATAAAAGGTATAAACGGACCAAAGTCCGACAGTCGAGAGAATGCGTTCCTGACACCTTCCAGTGCAACAATTCTAGTAGCTAATAGAGATCAAATTCGCAAAACACGTATTCGTTTGTAGGAAACTGACTGGTGTCAAGAAAGCATTCTCTCGTTGGCCGCACCTTATGGGATTTCTCCAAGAAAATGGGAAATTGTCCCGTCAAAGCTAATAACAAGATAACAACAAATTGCTTTCACTAATCTACGCAGCTGTGTGGTGACAATCTACAAATCGACACACTAATCATGAATAATTGATAGCCGTTCAAAAACCTTACATTCAACCCTTTGTATGTGTAATCGGATCCACGCGAGGCACAATGGGTTTTTAATTGTATCTATAATTACGGCATTCAACCGGTTCGAAGATGAACTAACGAACATTGTATGTTGTTAATAACTATTTTGGTCGAAACTGTCCGTGATTACAACACAATAATACATGACAACAAAGAAAAAAAAGCTGTTTCTTCCGAAAACAAAACACTATCAAAATCACGAAAATCTACATACAAAATTGACAACGCAGACTGTTCTACTGTGTTCGTGTGAAATACGTATCAATGGTAATTTATTTCATTTGGCAAAGTGAAGAGCAGAACATTGTTGAATAATGCAACGAATTCTTTACGGGAACCTTCGCTCGGTCACTTGTTTTATCGACTGTACTGTATGTGAGGTTGCCACGTAAAAAATGTGGGTAGTTCGTGTTGAGTTTGACATTTTTTGCGTTACTTCAAAAGCTATTGGTTGGTTACAGATTGATTGCATTGGACTTTAAAAAAAAAAAAAACTTCTTTAGGCGCGTTGGGCATTTTTTGAGATGGGGATAAAACCATTGAACTCGCGACACTGTTACCGACACCGCGCTACATTCGGATATGTTCTTGTTATTGTATGTACCTACTCGGTTTTAAATCCGATATGTCACTTCTGTCGGCACTCCCGGAGTGCCACTGTTTCTTTGCTCAGAAAATCGATCGATTTAATCTTAACAAGAGCTCAGCGACCAAAAACAATAACATTGAACTTTACTGGGAATAGAACGCGATATCTGCGCGTCACTTATTAATAAGGCGCCTAATAAGCACATACATAATTATCGCAATCACTTTTTCATCCTGTGGATCACCACAAAATTAGTTATTAATTATACTAAATATTTATAAATAATAGCGAAAACCATGGACGTTTTTTTAATTCATACAAAACGTTAAACGATGGACGTCCCTTTGTCTCGTCGAAAATTATCTTTGTCTTTGAAATATAATGTGATGTGGTATAATTATTTATCGATACTATGTACAAAGAGTATTTAATACACATTTATTGAAAAAATATAATGTAGTAGGTGTATTCCATACCGGTAGACTATTTTAATGTCTGAAAAAAAGGGAAAATAGAAGAACGGAGAAGTCGCTCTTGGCGTAGAAATTTAATGTTTCCTTTCAATATTCAATAAAAAGTATCTATCATTGAAACGACTAATTCGAAGTAAAGTTTTCATAATAAAATAATTCTTACCCCTATTCATTTTTATTTCACACAAATTATTTGTCCATAATAATTGTTGATTACAAAGATCTTGAAACTATCTTAGAATTCACGATAGACTAAGTTAACATAACGATGTGATCAGTTAGTAATGTTGGGGAATAAAAACAAGTGAAAAATATCAAAATACAAATAATTTAATTTCATCTCAACATCGATAACACCTAAACATAAAATTCATAATACCGCCTCACTAAACAATGAAATATTCGAGCGAAAAACAATTGTTTACTCCTTTGGAATTTTTGAAACAAAATTACATTAATTTGTTCATCTAAAAGTTTTCTCTAACTAGAAAATTAGTAAAGAGATTCATCTAATGAAATTAATTTAAAGAAATATGACTTATTTGAATAAGAAAGTCCGTTTTGTCATTCCCTTTTTGTTTACCATGTTAGCAATGATTGATAAAAATATTTCTTATGATAAATAATCAACATTTTCTACTGTTTAAATACACCGTTGACTGAATTAAATGTTTTTATTTTTTACGGCAAACGTAAAAGCAATTTGCCAGTTTTTATAGCAATCCTCTGCATTTTATGCGTCTGGATATTTGAATAAATTTTAATAAAATTTCACGAAATATACGGCAAATGTTATGGAAAAACGGAAATAATATCCATACTTATTTTGTAAGCTATAGAATTCTACGAGAATTTGAAGTGTCGTACAAATTGCTGTTAAAACCTTTTTACATGTCTGCAAAATTTCTAGTTCAAGGGAGGAAAAGGATAATTTTGTTGTTTGTTGACAAACGCGAGAGTAATAAATGTATACTTGCTCAGTAAACCTTGCTTTCTTAATTGAAATAGGTGAATAGTTTACTACGAATATTGTGCAGGAGTTACTGAAAATATTATAGAAGTAGAGAATATAAATATACGTGACAAAAGTATGGAACAAAAGGTTATATATTCTGGACTTAAAATAACACACACACAATCATAACTTCACGTATATGTGGGCCTATTTCCTTTGAAATTAAATAAATTAAAGTTAACCGTGTAACGAAACATAAAATTGATTGGTGGAATGGAACGTAAGATGAGTGAATGAGTGGTGGTGGGAGTGTTTGAATGGGGGAATGGAAAAAAAAAATGAGGAAAAAGACGAACAAGTAACGAAGAATATATTTTATTAAGATTTTGTGTTTTAACGAGCCAAAATAAACGAAGAAATTATCATAAAGTGTTTCTCTGGTCAAGCCCAACTCCTACAATTGGGGGCAACGTCCGGGATTGACTGGAAACATTTGTCTGCAACAGATCGCTGGCGGGGGTGCCACGCGGTACGCGACACGGGTAAAAAGACGAACGACGAGGTAGCTGGGTAATAAGCGGCGAGGTGGCTGCTACTATTCGCTACAAACGAAGATTTCCACAAGAAGATGCCTGTGGACAAGGAGATGAGCGGTGTCGACATCGGAATACCAACCGGCATCGGTTCGGCCGCGGCGGCGGGAGCGTCGGCCATGATGTCGCTGGATGCTACGTACGGTATAAGCAAATTTAGTGGCGAGGACAAAACCTATTCTCCGTCAAAATGGGCTGCCGACATCGAGGATAATGCTGAAATATTTAGTTGGACAAACCAGCAGAAGCTTATCATCGCTCGACGGTCGCTCGTGGGTACAGCGGAATTGTGGCTTAAATCTGAAAAAACGTTTAAGTCATACGATGATTTGAAGAAAGCTGTTTTCAAAGAGTTTCCAGACGAACTAAATTCAAAAGAAATGCATGAATTCATGGCAAGCCGCAAGAAAAGGAAAGATGAAACTGTGTATCAGTATATGCTCATTATGAAAGAGTTGGGTAAAAGGGCAAAATTTCCCGATTATATTGCTATACAATACATAGTAGACGGCATATCTGATTACGAAAGCAATAAGGCGATATTATACGGAATCACATCGTACAGCGTACTGAAAGAAAAACTCTCTATTTACGAGACAATGAAGTCAAAGATGAAAAGAGGCAACGAAAGCAAGCATAGTACGACCAGTGCGAGTAAACAAAGCGGGGACAGTAAGCTGAAAACATCAAGCGAAAAGCGGTCATCACCATCCGGTCGTGTCAGTGTGTGTTTTAAGTGTGGCGATAAGGGTCATGTGGCCAGTCAGTGTCCGAATGGCGTGAAATGTTTTCGATGCAATAAGTTCGGTCACCTAAGTAAAGATTGCAGCGGCCATGTTGTTCCAGTCGTTCATATCGCATCAAGATCGAATGGAAGAAACGCAAGCGGAACCGGACATTCAATGTGTGTGACCGATAATGTTTGCAGCAGTGACAACACCGAACGAGTGAAAGAGTTTAAAGACGATGGACCGAATGAATCAATCAGAGACACTTGTGAAGTTGGTACGTCATCTGTTGGTACTTGTCAAAGAAGCCGTAGCTGTCAAAATGACTTTGACGTTTTGAACGTAAACAACAACAATTCGAACAAGTCTGTGAAAAGTGTTAAAATATGCGGTATTACTGTTGATACGTTGATAGATACAGGCTGTGACTTTAATTTAATAACGTCTGAATTGTTTTTCGAGTTAAACGACGTCTCATACGTCAAAGATAAAGTTATACTAACGGGACTAGGATCGGCGAAGGTGTGTACTCTGGGTAAGTTCACAACATTATTAGAAGTTGATAATAAAAGTTTTGAAACTTATTTTTATATTGTTCCATCAGGTGTTATTCCCTATCAGGTTATATTAGGTCAATCTTTCTTGGTAAATGCGACTATCTTATTAGACAGGGGTGCAGTCAAGCTTATGCCACAAGATGATTACAGTCTGTGTTTGTTAAGTTTACCTAGCGAATCTGAGGAGCCTATTTCTCAGATCCCTGCGGTTCAAGAACTCATTGACAACTATAGGCCATCAAAGGTTAAGGAGGCACCTATCAAATTAAAGATAATTATGAAAGATGATATCCCAGTTGCTCAGCGTCCAAGAAGATTAGCTATTAAAGAAGAAGAAGTAGTTAAGCAACAGGTTGAAGAGTGGTTAGAGAAGGGAATAATAAGACCTAGCTATTCGGAGTATGCAAGCCCATTAGTATTGGTCAAGAAGAAAGATGGTAGCTTTAGAGTGTGCGTAGATTTCAGAAAAGTAAATCAAAAGATGGTTAAAGATGAGTTTCCCTTACCAGTCATAGAGGACCATATTGATAAATTGAGTAAATCAAAAGTTTTTAGTACACTGGATTTGAAAAATGGATTTTTTCATTTGCCTGTGGATGAGGACTCGGTGAAGTACACTTCATTTGTGACTAGCAGTCCGGAAGGGCAATATGAGTTTTTACGGGCACCTTTTGGTCTGTCTATTTGTCCAAAATACTTCAGTAGGTTCATTAATATTATGTTTAGAGATTTAGTTTCTCAGGGAATAGTTTTAATTTTCATAGATGATATTGTAGTTCTCGCTATAGATGAAAAAGAGGCTCTGGATCATCTCAGTCTAGTTTTAAATGTTGCTTCTGAATACGGGTTAGAAATTAATTGGAAAAAGTGTCAGCTATTACAAAGAAAAGTAGAATATTTAGGTCATGTTATTGAAAATGGTACTGTCAAGCCATCACCTGGTAAGACTGATGCCATTGCTCATTTTCCAGAACCAAAGTCAACCAAGCAGGTTCATAGTTTTGTGGGGTTAACATCATACTTTCGCAAGTATATTGAAAGTTATGCAATAATAGCTAGACCACTAACTGAATTAATAAAGAAAGATAAGGCATTTTACTTTGGAGAAGAAGAGAGGAGAGCATTTGAAATATTGAAAACTAAACTTTGTAGTGAACCTGTGTTGAAAATATTCGAAGTTGGCTTGGATACAGAGGTGCATACAGATGCGTCAAAGTATGGATTTGGAGCAATTCTTATGCAGAAAGATAGTCAAGATGGAAAATTACACCCTATTCATTACATGAGTAAGAAGACCAGTGTTACCGAACAAAATTATCACAGCTATGAGCTGGAAGCCATAGCAGTGGTTGAAGGCGTTAAGAAGTTTAGAAAGTATTTATTTGGGATTCACTTTAAAATTGTGACTGACTGTTCAGCATTTCAGAAGACACTATATAAGAATGAAGTATCTACCAAGGTGGCTAGATGGGTCTTGTTCCTTCAAGATTTTGATTATGAAGTAGTTCATCGGTCAGGAAAGGAGATGTCACATGCAGATGCACTAAGCAGAAACCCATATGTTTACCTTATTCAATCAGAATTGCACGCAAGAATATGTAAAGCTCAGAAGGAAGACGAAAATTTGAATTTAATAAGAGATATTTTGAAGGAGAAAGAATACAAAGATTTTTTCATTGAAAATGATTTAGTTTACAAAGGAGTAGAGAAGAAATTAGTTATACCAGAAGTCATGGACACCGAAATTATAAGAAGAGCTCATGAAGTAGGACATTTTGGCAAGAAGAAGACCATTGATATGATAGAAAAAGATTATTACATAAAAGATTTAACTAAGAAGGTAGAAAAAATAATATTGGGATGTGTTCCATGTATTCTGGCCTGTAAGAAGGAGGGAAAACAAGAAGGTTTTCTCAACCCTATAGAAAAAGGAGAACTTCCATTAGAAACGCTGCACTGTGATCATCTTGGTCCTTTGGATGTTACGAAGAAATTATATAACTACATTTTGACTGTCATTGATGCTTATACTAAATTCGTTTGGATATATCCTACAAAGAGTTTAACAGCTAAAGAGACAGTAGACAAATTAAAAATTCATCAAAAAGATTATGGAAATCCATCAAGAATTATCACTGATAAAGGGACAGCTTTTACAGGAAAGGAATTTCAAGATTACTGTAACCAAGAAGGTATTCAGCATCACACAGTTACTACCGGCATACCAAGAGGCAACGGACAGGTTGAGCGTGTCCATAGAGTAATTATCTCTGTGTTGACTAAGATGTGTATACAGGAACCAACTCATTGGTATAAGTATGTTAGTCATGTTCAAAGGGCTATCAATAGTACTTATCAGAGATCAATAAATACCTCACCTTTTAATTTGTTTATTGGAACAAAAATGAAGCAGAAAGAAGATATTCTAATTTTGGAATTAATAGAAGAAGAATGTAGGCAAGATTTTATTGAAAAACGACATAGTTTAAGACAGGAAGCTAAAGCACAGATTCTAAAAGTACAAGAGGAAAATATCAAGTCATTTAACAAAAAGAGGAAAGAAGAACAAGAATATAAAGAAGGGGACATAGTTGCCATTCGCAGAACACAATTTGGAAGTGTAATGAAATTAAAACCAAAATTTTTAGGGCCGTATAAAGTTGTCAAGAAAGTAGGTAAAGGAAGGTATCATGTGCATAAGGTAGACCTTAATGCGGAAGGACCTGTAAAGACTTCAACGGGTGCAGACTGTATGAAATTATGGCCATGAGTTTGTACTGCACTCACTGTCAAACTAGTTTATCTCTTACTCATCCTTTTTTGTCTAAAAGAATGTGATAGGTGGTTGCTAGGAATATTAGGTGGCATAACCTTCTTTTCTTAACAATGTGGTATAACTTATCTTTGATGTATCAGTATGTCTTTTGATTAAAATTAAATTTTGTTGGTATATCAAGTATGTACTTATCTAACTTACAGTCACTATAAAAATTAAGTTAAGATGTGTAAGATTAATCAGCTACTTAGACGAAGTAACTCATCATTGTTGTAATAATAAACTTAATTCTGTTGTAGTTCTGTATCAATGACTAATGTCACACAAACAATTAATGTTAACATAAAATCTGTTGTCTATACAAGATAATATTTTCCCATAATGAGATGTAACAAATTGTGGTGTTGCATAACAAAGTAGCAGTACTTATTAATTTTCCTTTAAAAGTGCATGTTATTATAAGCATAAATTCATAAGTTTCGTAAGTTTTTAAGTAGTGCTGTATAATTAATTAAGTTCAAGGTAAGATGATGAATTATGTAAGGTGGTAAGGATGATAGAAGATAGGAGTTTAGTAAAATTCATCATTAAATTTAGAAGAATAAGTTTATTTTGTTTCTTTTCATAAACTAAGTTGTATTATTGTATGATTGTTACCAATTTCCACCTAATGTTTTGTTGTAAACTTAGAATCTAAACAGTAATTGTTGTGTAAGAGAGTTCTCAGTAGATAAATTATTATAAGTAGAAATAAAGTAGTTTAGTTTAATGTAGCATAGTCTGAGGTCAGACTATAGGGCAGAATGGCCGAGCTGTGGGCCTATTTCCTTTGAAATTAAATAAATTAAAGTTAACCGTGTAACGAAACATAAAATTGATTGGTGGAATGGAACGTAAGATGAGTGAATGAGTGGTGGTGGGAGTGTTTGAATGGGGGAATGGAAAAAAAAAATGAGGAAAAAGACGAACAAGTAACGAAGAATATATTTTATTAAGATTTTGTGTTTTAACGAGCCAAAATAAACGAAGAAATTATCATAAAGTGTTTCTCTGGTCAAGCCCAACTCCTACATATATATTTATTTCCCTAAGGGTTAGGTAGGAGCGTACCTA
The DNA here is from genome assembly GCA_927399505.1 of Luperina testacea. Taxonomy (NCBI): domain Eukaryota; kingdom Metazoa; phylum Arthropoda; class Insecta; order Lepidoptera; family Noctuidae; genus Luperina; species Luperina testacea. Next base: position 18,242,547 of record OV656770.1, on the reverse strand, counting down.
TAGTACCTACATCTGCATTTCGACAGTTCTGGAATTGTGTATAATAAAACAATACTAGCTAAAGAAAAAAATATACAGGATGAAATTGAAAACTTGCGACAAATCGAAATAGGAGGTGTAATAATTGTTACATACTCATTATAAATTGTCCTTTCCCAAATCTAAATTCTTTAAAAAAAATTGTGTAATTATCTTCTAAGATTATAAAAACTAATTAAATGCCTTGAAGTTGACATGAATCATCGTAGTTCCAGTTTTTTTTTTTCAAAATTATCAAAACAAATAAAAAAATTAAAGTATTAATTTTAGCGCATGCCTAATAAGAAATCCGTTTATCATAGAGTTCACAACATGAAGCAAGTTGGCAACGCGTTTTCACTTATATTGACCGTTCTTACGAAACAAAGGATGCGCGACGACGTTGCCAAATGGTTCGCCTACGAGCACGTATGTGCATCCCTTTCCTTAACGACATACTCTAAATTTACTTTACAACACGTTGAATTAGATATTTTAATTTGTGGCACCTATTCACGTACGATGACCGAATAAATAAAACGTTTCTTTAAATAACCCGCAAAATAGTCCAGAAAGTGAAAACAAATAACAAAAATAGTCCTATAAAATAAGACAAGTTTATTTTATGTTTCCAATTTTATGAGCGGTGTTGATGTTTAAAATGTTTAAGTATCATAAAAATCTTTCATGAAGCTCATTTGGTTTCTTCGATTGACCAATATTATTAGTACCATTTTTTTTTGTTGTTTGGGCTAAACCTTCAGAAGGCACCCGACCTCCGGGGAGGTCGGGGAGTGTGGGATTTTTACCTCACTAAAACCACCCCGGTTATCACCATCAGCACAAAGGGGTGGTCCCGGTTCCTCTTAAAAGACCAATTTTGGAACCCCCCGTGCAACGCCTATAAGGCACATCCCTGGGGAGACTGTAAAGGGGCCTGCCCTGAGCCTCGCTATGCACGGCAGCACGTGTCCACTGTGCCACCGTCTACCCTGGGGCCACTTGGTGGGCGGAAATATAATATTAGTAACTACTTAATTTTTACAGAATATTATTAGTACCTAGTAAGTAGTAGGTACTTAATAACTCACCCATATTTATCATACAATCTACACTATAATATACTTTGAGGTAGCTAAAACAAAACAGTCATTATGTGCCGAAAGAAAGACACAGTGTTCGAGCAAGGACCTTGCTGGTAAGTGAAGACACCATGAAATTGAAAACCTTAACGGTCGGTTGCCGGAACTAGTGGGGTGACCCCTGCCGTAAGTAACAACATAAATCCATAGAGAATCATGTATGTTTTGCAATATATCCCTGAGGCTCATACGCTATAATATATAAAAAAAAATGACTATATTTAAAAACAATTGTATAAATATAAAAAAAAAATATGTTTGAACCAACATAGGTAGATAGTAATATTGAGGAACATACGAGTACATGGTGGTTAAATCGATTGGTATTGGGGTTTTATAATTTAGACATTGTTCCTTATAGCGCAATTTTACATTATAAGATAAAGTTAAAGAACAAAGAGGTGACTGTCTAAGGTTTGATTTTTCAATCGACAGATAATTTGATCGGAGGAATAATTTCGAATTTTTGACAGTAAGTTCTTCTATACAAAAACTATCAGGCATAAATTTTATTCCACAAATAAAAATTATCGGTCGATTGAAAAATCAGCCCTAAGAGAAATGAAAATGAAAAGTAACGTCAGTAGTAATTTCACCAGTAAATCGAGTTTTATTTTTGCGCACGCTTTCAAAAGCTAACATTTCTATATACATTTAACTGCATTTGGCACTCCCGGATGTTTGGATGGCGTCACATCCAGGCTTGAGCATCGTTTCTATCCACCTACTGATTTTGACACTTAAAGGAAATATTTTTCGTTAGAAGTTCGGAATTGTAGATACACCTTTGTGATTTTCTCACACTTTAAACGATCAATCATTTTATTCGATGCATTGAATATTCTTGGAGAAATATTCCATTATAACCATGCTTGGCATACGTATGTTAATATTATCAGCTAGCTAGAAACACTTAGGGTCGTATTTTTTGTCATATAAGTACATATTTTTCTTTCTTTCTATTTCTTTTCTCGTTCCAAACAGATCTGAAAAAAATGCCATATTCTATAAAAAAAAAGACTCACAAAAGTGGCAGTTAAATAAGGATTAGCTAAATGAAACCTCTTGTAATGTTACTTTTCCCTTAGAAACAGTAGGTATTCACTGAAACTAATGAAGGTATTAACTAAACACACTTTCAGTTAAACGCTTTAGTTTTCCTTATAGCAATCTTAATCTTTTTCGGGTTCCTAACCGGCTAATGGATGGAAACGGTGATTGATATTCACTAATGGAGAAAGGTTTTATTCTTCTTTCTCACATATTATATAAACGCTACGTCTCTCTGTTTGTCTGTCCGTTTGTTCGCATATCGAGGGACACTTACCAGACTTATGTGGTTTTTTAATTAATTCTCAAATGATGTTTTGGTCATATTTTAGTAAAGTTTTAGTGTATCAGTTTATGATGTTCCCACTGCTGGGACACAGGCCTCCTCTATATGAGAGGAAGTGGGCTTTAATCCACCACGCGGGCCCAGTGCTGGTTGGCGGAGGTCGCATGTCTTTTTAGGAATTATGTCAAATATTGTAGTCGGAACATGAGACTGATGATAGTGCCTTGAGAAACTCCTTAATTTCCGTCACAATAATTAATAATTATTATGATCTTATTAGCTGTAGCCAGCGGTTACACTCGATACAGGTACTAGGATAAAAAGTTTCCGATGTTGTAATACAGGTTATGATCTATCAGATTAAAAGCTTTATAAAATTCCGTTTAGCCGTGTATGCGTCATTGTGTAACAAACATACTTTCATATTTAAATTATGATTAGGGATGCCTAAAGAAGCTTCTCAATTTGGACACTATCTAGTTTGTTCGCCGAACTGTGTTTGATTAATGATTTCAGCTTTAGTGTTGGCGACTTCTTTATATATCGCTTTCCTAGCTAGGCTTGAGTTGTCAAGCTAAATCGATTTATCAACTCGACAGTTTGAAGTAACTTTACTATTTACTCAAAATTAGACCTGAAAATTCCTTGTAAGTAAAATTATAAGCTTCTTAAGTTTTGTTGGGTAAATAGAATTTGTAATAATAATATTGAATTTAGAAGTAAAAGCATTCTTACTGGTTTTATTTTTAATTTGTGTTTGGTCTGATTTCTGATTGTTTTTTTTTGGCTTCGAATGTAATTTCTTTCATACGTCAAATCAATGTATCAGTAAAGGTCTACAAAAGTCCATAAAAGTTGACCCAAACATTTACCTCGAGGTACACGTTCACTTATTTGTAGAGGAAAAATATATATGAATTTGTTTTTTTCATTTAATTTATATAGATCTCCATTATTTTTCAACAAATTTTTTTCACTCTACAACTGCGTCGTTGGTCTAGTCATCGTAAACACTACTGCTGGTCATGAGATCATGGGTTGGGTTTTTTGTTTGTGTTAAAAATGGTTTTTTTAGCTGGGATTTTTTTTTTTAATTCTAAAGCTTACTTTTTCCGTGTTAGGTAATTTGTCAGTTAATTGTTGATGGCATGGCGTTAATTGTCCTCATGAAGGGTGATTTTGAAAACCTAATTTTAAAACATTTTTAATGTCACACAAACTCTGAATTAACTAAGTAATTATAGTCGTAGGTACTAACACATGTTATAAATGTGAAAGTTTAGATGTTTAGATTTTGTTGCTCAATCACGCCAAAACAGCTGAACGAATTTGGATGAAATTGGGATATAACACATAGGATAGTTTATCCCGGTTGTACAGACGCCAGCATACCTATCAAGCTACCCGAAACTGTAAAATTTTCCCAATCAACTTTGAACCTTATGCTTTAGCAATCAAGTTGAAAATCTATTAAAGTTTGACAGATTGTAGTAGGTTGATGTGCGCCCGTCTGTACGTTCTCGTGGAATAATTTTCGACCTAGACACCGGAGAAGCCGTGGGTAAAAGCTAGTTACATATAAATATTAAGTGGTTTCTTCCAGGTCATCAAATCAAAGATTGATATCTTTATCTACAATACACATGTTGTTGATCTATCGTTGAATAAATAGAATTGCTCATCTTTGATAGTCGTTACGGGTACTTAGTCAGAAGCCCGCATGTCTGACCAGTCTTACCAAGGGGTATCGCTGGTTGTGGAGGTCAGATAGGCAGTCGCTCCATGCAAATCAAATCAAATCAAATCAAATCAAATCATTTATTTGCATAATACATGTCAAAAAGGTGTTACAAGTATAAAAGGTACATTGTATTATAACCTACTGAGGTGTGCAAATTAATATATACCTAGCTACAGAATAAATTATAAATTGAGTTACAAAAAAAATAGAATGTCAATAAAAAATGTCAATCTATTATAAATTTATAATACACGAGTCAGAACAAAATTTCAATAATTATTATATTTGTGGTGCCATTTCAGATAAAATAGATTCATCTTTCATTTAAATAATCATTAATTGAATAGTAACATTTTGCAACTAAGAATTCGTGCAAGCATAATTTGAATTGGTTCATTTTGTGTAGGTCTGTGATACTTTTTGGCAACTTATTGTATACTTTTGGTGCCATGCCCAAAATGTTTTTATTAAAAGTATTTAATAAAAACATTTTGGGCATGGCACCAAAAGTATACAATAAGTAAAATATGCGTAAGACGTCATAAAAAAGCAGTAGCTTTTTTATGACGTCTTACGCATATTTTATTTTTGTGTCGTGCGCTTCTTGGATTGGTATAAAGATGCAGATTCGCTTTGACAAAGATCGCCATTTTATATATATAAAGACACGGAAATGTTAGCAACTGGAACTGTTGAAAGTGTGGCTTACAGCAAATACAGCAAAATACTGGTATTCAGCTGCATCTGGTTAGACATGTAGCCGACCCGAAAATTGTTGGGAAAAGGCGAGGCAGATGATGAGTTACGTGAGCAGTGATAACCAGAAGGCCAATCCCCGTAATTAAAAACATTCAAAACCTAGTCGCTATCTCATCTCAGCAATAACCAATATAAAAAAAAAAACAGTGGCACTCCGGGAGTGCCGACAGAAGTGAAAACTTGAACAATTACGTGTGTATTTTGTGATTCGTCTTATAAACAAAACACGCGCGGTACCGGCTACGGCCATCCGTCTTACGAATTTTCGATCAAGTCACATGTCCTGACGCGAGTTTATAATTTTTTACCCATTACAAAAAAGTGTAGGTACAACGCTGCTAAAGAAGTTTTCACTTAAATTACGTGTGTAGTTTGTGAATCGTCTTATAAACAAAACACGCGCGGTACCGGCTACGGCCCTCCGTCTTACGAATTTTCGATCAGGTCACGTGTCCTGACGCGAGTTTAACATTTTTCACCCATTACAAAAAAAGTGTACCTACAACGCCGCTAAAGAAGTTTTCACTTCAAAACTTGTGAAAAATGTAGGGAAATTTTTGACAGATTGAGTCTGAGATCAAACTGTGAACTTTCTTAAAATTACGAGAATTTCCCCTCAGAAATATTTCAAAAAATTTTATAGAAACACACCATCTAAATACTAAAATAACCCGTAGGTACATAGCCAGTGAGTCCAGCCCCTTATCTCAATGTAATTCCCGACTTCAGAGCAAGTTATTTTAAGACAAACTATAGTATTGCATGGACACTACTACTCTTCAGCAGTCAGCTTCCGTTTGGAATTCCACTGCGCTCTTTATAAAGAGTCTTTGAGATCACAGTTATACTGGGCAAGCTATGGACTACGGGATTTTGTTCCTATTTCATTTTTTCACACTTCTTCTTAGCGTGTCGATGGCAATCACATTTATACTCTAGGGCGGAGTCACCTGTGAAACTCCACTTGAGAAAGTTTTCTACACACTATTATTAAAATTTTTTTGTTCTAGAAAATCCAAGTTTATTACTATGGGCGAATTTAGGGATCTGTCAAACTCATAATGACTAAACCTGCTAGGTGATCGTCCAACGATATTTGATAGTTGGTTGCCTATATACCTACCATTGTTCATCCGAAGTTTTGAAATACATAAACAATAACATCGCGCGAACAACCTCTCAAGCATGCGATTTGTTATTGATTTTCAACTACAGTTAACTTATTTCATAATTCCGATACAACCTCGCGGCCATGGGAAAAATATACTGTATCTAACCACCTGTCACAGGAGAGCCTTATGATTTCCAGTGTATGCGATCTAGTGATAATGTGGACCACTGGTCGTTTGTTTGGTTTTGTTTTATTTTTTGTTTAGGAAGTTTCAAAATAAACATCAAATATGCACCTAACTCCAAAGCCACAGTAGGCGGACTCGCTACCTCGAAGCTCCGTTCCTTTTACCTCTAAAGTTAGATTTTATTGAACTTTCCATAAAGGTACGTATAAAAGCAGGAAGCAATGCATGAAAACTTTTTCAAGATCTTTGTATTTTCCTTACAGACAGCTAAAAACATACTATTTAGCGCCCAAGAAAGTTAGCCAGTTCTAAATGAAGATAGCGCAGAGTAGATCTTTTTCATTCTTAACTGACTTTAGAACTTTGAAGTCTTTTCAGTTTAACGAAATGTTCACAGCATAGAGATAAGGTTTTAATTGTTGTTTAAGTTTTAAGGTAAGAGTTAAGGGGTTTTAAGCGCCATTTTGTTTCGATAACGCGCATGAATGGACCAGAAATGTGAAGAGTTTGGTTTTGAGAGAAGATTGTAATGGTACCTACGTTTTATTTAGCAAAAGTTTTACAACGTGTTTTACTAGAAGGAATTAATTATGAACTATTATGTACAAACGTGATTGAACGATCGGGTTCGTACGTAATATTCATATCAAAAATTGCGACGATTGCATATTAGCGTGACGATCGCTTCCGATTAGGACAAGACCTTATGTAATCCTCGTCTGCCTGTCATACGCAGTTTCCCCGCGTCCTAGAAAGCGATTACACGACCATCGCAAGTTCGCTCGAAAGTATCGTGTCGCGCCACACGCGATCGGGGGAGGGGAAAGCAGGAGTACAGAGGCTCGTTGATTGTGGGACAAGTAAAAATTCTTTTTTTCACTTCTTTAAATGTTAGTACAATACCCGGCGATAAATATTGCACATCGACCTATTCGATCCTATCGATTTTATACAGAATAAAAATAATTATCAAAAGAAGCAAAACATAATTGTTTTAACAGCTCCTAATAGATACCGGACTGTTTGTATTTCGTGCGACAGAGATAACGCTCGACGAAGCCGAAATTAGCCGATTGTCTCTTTCCAAAGGTCGATATGCAATATTTATCGCCGGGTACTGTATTTATTTGCGCATTCCTGACGTGAATTGAAATGTATAATGTTTAATGATACCCATTTTGACATCGAGCAAACACGCCATCTCATTCCCGCGATGATTGCGTACCCGCGCGACGATTGCTTTTGATTAGGGCGCGTCTAACGTCTACGTCCGTATTACATTTAATAAGACATTGCAAAAGTGGAACTAGTAAAACGTCTGGAAACAAAACACTCACTATATTATTCTCATATATGAACTATATGCAGGTGCTTATTTTCATTGTTTTCAGTTCAACAACTCTACAACAGCAATAAGGGCTTAAAAAGGCCACTTCGGCAGAATCATAAAAGAATAACATTATGAATTATAATAGACAGTTAACTGTTTAGTTAATCGTATCAAATCACATTAGCGAAGGATTTTTCAGGTTTTTTTTTGTCTGTGCTAAAATACCAATCAATCCAATTCAAATCCAATTCCAATCTCTTTGATTATACCTACGTAGTGCAGCGAAGAAAAGAAAAACACGGACTGTCTTCGCCATATTATGTTATCCTTTTGTGATTCTGCCAAAGTGTTCTTTTTAGGCCCCCTGTTCTTATTTTCCCATAACATTTCGTGTACACCAGCGGTCGTGTAATGCAAAACAAAAGTTAAGGGGACACTCACAAACTAGACCCGTACTGACTGAACTTGCCCATGCCTTGAAAACTGCAACATTTTAGAGATAAGCAGCCCCTTAACTGAAAGCAGATCAGTCTTTGAATAAAATAAAACAGAAATAAAAATTTGGAAATGCATTTCACTACGAAATGAAATGGTGCAAATGCTAAATCCTCGTAGCCCTAGCCATACTGGCTAGAACCGGATTCATGCGATTTAAAACAGATTCCATCCGGTAAATACTGGACTGTGCCGGCCGGCGGATACAATTTCGCCATTTGTTCCGGATTAGGCGGCGTGGCCCGGGGAAATTGCCCCGTTAACTTTTAGTAAAGTTTTGAAATATAATTTTCATGCTCAATTTTGTTTTGACATTGTATGTGGAAGCAAATTAATAGAATAAGGTTGTATAGCCGATATAAGACTTATTTGCTTAGAAATACCTTGCACAAGAAAACATACGGCCGAGTGGTCTCGATACAGATTATGGAAAATTCCGGGTCTCAAAAATGGGATCACCAGTCAGTGTCTCTCTTAAATCCGCTCCTTCACACATAAAGCTCACGTCATAGCAAAGAAGCGGAAGCGAACAAAGCCTGTCCGCCATTGTGCTCGAGTTTCCATGCACCATTTTCAACAGAAATTCATGCAATGCTTCGGGACTGGAGTTGTCCTATAGATAATCCCTCACCGTCCGCCTAGCTAGAGCCTTTTGTGTGAGAGGTACTTTATAGGTTACACTTTTCTGATATTGCCTGAAGCCCTCCTTTGCTGTTGCATATAAGGATACCAGATACGGTACTTCAGGGAGAATTACCTAGGAGCTAGATAGGTCACGCGGCGTTTGTTATGTCAAAGATTGAAAAGGATATGGAAGCTGTTTTTAAGGACTACGGGTTGATCGGAGGATTATAAAATACCGATGTCTTTTGAACAGTGGTGGCTTCCACGTCCCTGAGCTCAGCCATGTCTGATTAGGTTTAAGCAAATAGTATGCAAGCAATCTATTTCCCTTCCCTTGCAAGAGGGCTCAGGCAAAATGTAATTCTCTCAGTATCAATTTGATGATGATAAAAAAAACAACCGACTTCCAAAAAAGACTACAAAGTGAAAAATAACTTCAAAAAGTAAAAAATTCGTTACGGGTCGTCAGTAGCCCGAAAGTCTGACAATCAGTCTTACCAAGGGGTATCGTATTACCCAGAAACTGGGTTGTAGAGGTCAGATAGGCAATCGCTCCATGTAAAATACTGATATTCAGCTGCATCCGGTTAGACTGGAAGCCGATCCCAACATAGTTGTGAAAAGGCTAGGCAGATGAGATGATGATATGCCCTTTATTTTTAAAAGTGATTAGCGACTGCTTAACACACGCACATACATTTTTACGTTTAAACTTCACTTAACTTTAATCGTCATTTATAAATAAACCCCATAGAGTAGATAAACCTATAAGAAGACAAAAAGTGCTAAATAGTCTAACAGATGAGTTTTAATGAAATAGAAAGAACAATTTGAAAATTACAAGAAACAATAATGATGACAAAACAAAAAGTACTTTTAACAAACCCGAACTAGACAAAAATTGCTAAATAGTCTAACAGATAACAGATGAGTTTTAATGAAATATAAAGAACAATTTGAAAATTACAAGGAACAATAATGATGACAAAACAAAAAGTACTTTTAACAAACCCGAACTACTTAGATAAAATAACTCAAAAAGCGACATTGCCAGAAACAAACTTTTAGAAAGGGTTGACGTCGAATAAAACCGGCTTCGAATCGTCAGCTAATTACCCATTGTCTTCGAAATAATTGACAAAGCTCCTGCTAATTACGGTCGCTGAGGAAACAATTAGCGCTGTTATATTGAACGATATTTTTTTTAAATTTGAAGCGACAGTGGCGCTATATTTCAACCAGTCTATTTTGATAAAATCTCATCGTGAAAATTTAGGTAAAGTGTGCTGTCTATAATGTCAATCGGAGTGCTATTCTGTAAAGTTCTCTGCTTATCTCACTCGAGTGACCGCACACAATTCAAAAACGAACTCATTTGTTTTAAAAGTGAATCATCGCGGATTCTCAACGAGACAACGTTCGAATTTCAAAATGATGTTAGGAGAATAACGTTACAGCCTGCTACAAGCAGAGGGAAAATTCTCTTCATTTTAAGAAAATTCATAGTCTGACCTGACTGACAAAATTTAGGGAGATTTGAGAATTTTTTAACAGATTGAGACTGATCTCAATCTGTTAAAAAATTCTCAAATCTCCCTACATTTTGACAAGTTTTTGACATTTGTTTGTCGCTGAGATGAGACTGCAACTAGATTTTCAACGTTTTAAGTTACGAGAATTGGCCTTCAGATCTGTTCTGTAAAAAAAGTGCCGTAAAAATTGGGGGACCAAACCTGAAATCGCGAAAACAAAATCAGCTGTTCCCTATATTTATGTTCGCATAACTCGTCAAAATGTAGGGAACAGCTGATTTTGTTTTTGCAATTTCAGGTTTGGTTCCATAGTAAAAGTTCATCATAATTATGAGTACAATCTTCCATTTTGATCTGTCATATGTTTTTAATTTCACCCTGTATTACCCCTACCAAAAATCGCTCAAAGCGCCTAAAGAAATTTTCACTTAAAAATTTATACTTACCTGTTTGAAATCAAAGAAAATTTCCAGTTCTGGAAATGACTTAAATGAAAGGCCGACATCAAGTTACCTGTTTCAAAATACACAAGACATAAAACCCTGCGTTCCTCAATTCTTAGGGGATAGTTAACGACAAAAGTTATAACTATTAAAGAAGTTTGCATACCTGATTTCCCTTGGCTATCAAGTTATTTTAATAAGAACCTTTGTATAATAATATAAAGGAGCTGTTTCGTTATTTACTTTATGGCAACATTCATTTGGAAATTTTAAAATATTACCTTTCTTCAGTGCTCGCTCGGCGTGCGTGCGTGCGTGCGTGCGTGTATGACAGGATGTTTGAACGTAAAACGTACATATGTAAGGATCGTAGCAGGGTCAGCGGGATTGTCCGAAAGGGTTACCGCTGGCCCGGAACAACGGGCTAAGGAAGGAACGGGTGGGTTTTAGTCAGTAAGAGTCTGACACTCCCTTCCATGAAATCATCAAATGACCCCTCCCGCTCTGGGTGGAGCACCCAGAGCGGGAGGGGTCATTTGATGATTTCCCATCCTGATAAAAAGAAAAAAAAAAGAATTATCAAAATCTGATTACTCTGTAAAATGTTATGTGTGGTTATACATCTAAAAATTTTTTTAACTACTTTTTAATGCAATCTGTCCTGAGACATTAAACAATAGGTAGGTCATACATAAAATATACATATATATATATACGCGTCGACATGAGAACCTCCTCCGTTTTTTCGTCGGTTAAAAATAGTGGTATTCTGCTGTATCCGGCTAGACTGGATGCCGTCTAACACAGTTGGAAAAAAGCTTGGCAGACACACAAATTAATTTCTCAAATCCATAATGCTGTAAGACTGAACTGAAACACTTCAGAGTATAAATTTATTGAAATAAAAAATGAATTCAAGTCATTATTTTACATGTAAAATAACCTTTGGAATCTCGATAATATGCCTGTCTTCACGAAAGGTTAAGAGTTCACCGCCTTCGTCCCTTATGGTTATAACTGATGTAGTACATAAATAATAATTGTAAATTTGTAACCCACGAGTCATAAATATCAGTTACCCTTAAATACATAGCTTTAATATACATAAGTCTTAGTTAGTAAATGTTTGAGATTCATTGTTTTGATGATTTTGGAATAAATGTAAATACGGGCATCTCTTTGTGTTGTGTGATTATAATTATAGCTTGTATTTATTTGAAGATGATAAACACGCAATAAGTCAAATAAAATAGTATACAATTAAATAACCAATTATTTTTTCAATGTTATTAAGTTTTAAGGACTTTGGATTTATTTGATGTTTCGACGGTTAAGGGGCTTACAGGACCTAAACGCAAAAAACACAAGTTTTAGAAACAATAAAAGTATACAATCGACTCCAGTAAACAAAATCAGAAAACTGTATGATATTCTTCAGGATATATGCTAGGTAGACAGTGTGTTGAAAACATAATACAACTAATTTGATACGATAGAAAAAAATTATGAAAATACCTATAAAAACTTTCTAATTAAATAAACCATACTAAAATAGATACAATCATTATGATTTTTTGTCAGATTATTCTACAAGTAACATACTAAATCACTAGTGTTTTATTTTTTTATTCCAAACAATAGATTTTTTGTAAATAGATATTGCTTCATATTTTGCAATAAATTACCAGCGTTGTGTCATGGCGCTTCTATTTCTTTTCTATGCAGTCCGACAAAGAACGCGTTTTAGGTCATGTAGTCGCTTTAAAAGAACTTATAGCTTTTTGGGCTGATTTTTCCAACGTCAGTTAATTTCATTCGTGGAATAATTTTGACTTTTTGACCATTCTTCCATACAAAATCTGTTACACGTTAATTTTATTCCACGAATAAAACTTATCGTTTGAAACATCAGCCCTTAGCAAAATTTACTAAAGGAAATCCAGCCAAAGAATCGTTGTATTTTGTACAGTTGGTTGGTTTAGACCAAACAAGCGAGGTATACTTCTATCCCAGTGTCCTATATGAAAGCGATCGTCGCGCTTACACTGGGTCGCGACCCAAGAGACCGTTCTAATTAGACCATATCCTAACCAAAGCGATCGTCGTACAAAGACGCGACAGTCGAGATTATCTTGTTTTGGCGGACCCGATTGCGTCGTCTACAGACTGTGCCTTCTGGTTTTCCGAATAAAATATCGCGATGATTGCGTATTCGCGCGACGATTATTTTTTATAAGGACAACGGGTATTCCCCACTCTACCAAATTATTTTTGTGTAAACAGCACCTTAATTGGGTATAGTGTGTTAGTGTGTTAATCTAAATCTGAATAATATTGAAGAATATTGCTAATCCATTACTTCATATGTATGAAAAATGTACCCGCTGAACAACGTAAACAACGCAATGTATGTTGTTGAACTGTCATAATGAAACCCATTGCTATTGTTAGTGTGTTACAATGCGTGCCACGAAAGATGAGACTTGACACACCACGTGGTTTGACATGCGCAGTACACGATTTTAGGTATCTTTAGCGGTATGAGGTCTGAGTGCGGGACGGGGCCGGACGTCATAGGGGCGGCGGAAAGAGCGGGGGAAGCGGGGTCAAGTCTCATCTTTCGTGGCACGCATTGTACGCAATTAGCCCGCAGGTGCAATCTTTCGTTGGTCTATCCATACGAAAACGTCAAGAATATCGAGAAAAGAATTACCTTGCTTTTATTCTGGTATGTTCGTTTGGTTTAAGCCCACTTTTATAGAATGTAAGAATAGTTAGAATATCTCTCGCCAAACAAAAACAATAGCACGAACGAAACTCTCGCTTAAATGTACAAACTTTAATAGCCAGTAAAAGCATTGAAAGTTCCAATCTACACAGTGGCCCACTCTGTAAATATGAAATACAATGAATAGACTGTCTATTTGAATAGTAAAATACGTTTTCGCCTAAATTTCACGAACAACGCCGCGCTAGAACAAGAATTTGCGTGAATACATAATTTATCGTGAGAACAGAAATATTTTTTCATCCGCCTCTATTACATGAGACAACAGAATAGTAGATTGTTATACAAGGGTCGAAAGGAAGCAATTCCCATACGAGGTATTTAGACGGCTATAGTCCGAGTAGGAATTTATGACTTTCACCCGTGTTAAACACTCTACTTTTCAGGGCCGCTATCCCACTGGCGTTTTACGAGCGTTGACGTCGACGCTGCGCAGACGCGACGTTGACGTCGCGTCATCGCGTAACAAGCATAAAACGTTCGCTGAACGCGACGTTAACGTCGCGCAGATGATACTATTGCCAACAAACGCGACGTTAACGTTAAGCAGACGCGACGTTGACGTCGCGTTCAGAGGACGTTTTATGCTTGTTACACGATGACGCGACGTCAACGCTCGTAAAACGCCAGTGGGATAGCGGCCATAAGAAAAGTAAAAAATGTTTTTCTAAAATATTTATTGATAATACATGAATAGTACCTATTTAATAGTCTTTTTATCACACCTGCTCTGAAAATACATACTAATTATACCAATTAGAGGGAAGAAACGCCTTTATCCCGCCCTTCAAATCCTTTCATCCCAAGGTATGGAAGTTTGTATGAAAATCCTTTCGACCCAAGGGTGGGAAAAATGTATGAAATTCCATTACATACCCGGTTTTTCTTTTTTTTAATTTGTCAGCAGTCATACTGCCAAGAGATTTTAACTGTCTACTAATTAAATTTCAAGTAAATTGTTACTGGCCACATACAGTTTTTTTTTTACCAGTTACCAACCTCCTTGGTGCATACAGAAAATTAAAAACGAAATTATTTTATTATACTATATAAAGCTCGATTACCACTGACTGACTGACATAAATGTTCTCCCAGATGGTGAAGGGGGAGGTGGGTATATTTTTACAGATTCGTATAGAAGTAGCTCTCACGGGTATGGGAAAAATCCCAAACCTCCCCTTTTCCACCCCACTCTCCCCCCTCCCTATCGTATCTCGGAAACTAAGAGTCCCGTGTTTTGTTGTTTTACGGATTCGTATAGAGGAGGCTCGGAAAAGTAAAATCCATTTTTCAAAGTTGCCCCCCTTGCCCCCCTTTTCTCCCCCCTCTAGGTAGATCTCGGAAGTTAAGAGACTTGGAACATTTTTTTTTTCAGATTCATATCAAGGGGCCCAGAGTTGGTCAAAATCATTTTTCAAAACTTCCCCCTCTCCCCCCCTTCACCCCTCCCCGCATCGTATCTCGGAAATTAAGAAACCTGCGTTTTGTTTTTTTACGGATTCGTATAGAGGAGGCTCGGAACAGTAAAAACCATTTTTTAAAATTCAAACCTCCCCTTTTCCATTCCACCCCACTCTCCCCCATCCCTATCGTATCTCGGAAACTAAGAGTCCCGTGTTTTGTTGTTTTACGGATTCGTATAGAGGAGGCTCGGAAAAGTAAAATCCATTTTTCAAAGTTGCCCTCCTTGCCCCCCTTCTCCCCCCCTCTAGAGGTAGATCTCGGAAGTTAAGAGACTTGGAACATTTTTTTTTTCAGAGTCATATCAAAGGGCCCAGAGTTGGTCAAAATCATTTTTCAAAACTCTCCCCTCTCCCCCCTTCACTCCTCCCCCCATCGTATCTCGGAAATTAAGAAACCTGGGTTTTGTTTTTTTACGGATTCGTATAGAGGAGGCTCGGAAAAGTAAAAACCATTTTTCAAAGTTGCCCCCTTGCCCCCTTCTCCCCCCCCCCCCTCTAGGTAGATCTCGGAAGTTAAGAGACTTGGAACATTTTTTTTTTCAGATTCATATCAAGGGGCCTAGAGTTGGTCAAAATCATTTTTCAAAACTCCCCCCTCTCCCCCTCTTCACCCCTCCCCCCATCGTATCTCGGAAATTAAGAAACCTGGGTTTTGTTTTTTTACGGATTCGTATAGAGGAGGCTCGGAAAAGTAAAAACCATTTTTCAAAATTCAAACCTCCCCTTTTCCATTCCACCCCACTCTCCCCATCCCTATCGTATCTCGGAAACTAAGAGTCCCGTGTTTTGTTGTTTTACGGATTCGTATAGAGGAGGCTCGGAAAAGTAAAATCCATTTTTCAAAGTTGCCCCCCTTGCCCCCTTCTCCCCCCCTCTAGAGGTAGATCTCGGAAGTTAAGAGACTTGGAACATTTTTTTTTTCAGAGTCATATCAAAGGGCCCAGAGTTTGTCAAAATCATTTTTCAAAACTCCCCCCTCTCCCCCCCTTCACCCCTCCCCCCATTGTATCTTGAAAATTAAGAAACCTGGGTTTTGTTTTTTTACGGATTCGTATAGAGGAGGCTCGGAAAAGTAAAAACCATTTTTCAAAGTTGCCCCCTTGCCCCCTTCTCCCCCCCCCCCTCTAGGTAGATCTCGGAAGTTAAGAGACTTGGAACATTTTTTTTTTCAGATTCATATCAAGGGGCCTAGAGTTGGTCAAAATCATTTTTCAAAACTCCCCCCTCTCCCCCTCTTCACCCCTCCCCCCATCGTATCTCGGAAATTAAGAAACCTGGGTTTTGTTTTTTTACGGATTCGTATAGAGGAGGCTCGGAAAAGTAAAAACCATTTTTCAAAATTCAAACCTCCCCTTTTCCATTCCACCCCACTCTCCCCATCCCTATCGTATCTCGGAAACTAAGAGTCCCGTGTTTTGTTGTTTTACGGATTCGTATAGAGGAGGCTCGGAAAAGTAAAATCCATTTTTCAAAGTTGCCCCCCTTGCCCCCCTTTTCCCCCCCCTCTAGGTAGATCTCGGAAGTTAAGAGACTTGGAACATTTTTTTTTTCAGATTCATATCAAGGGGCCCAGAGTTGGTCAAAATCATTTTTCAAAACTTCCCCCTCTCCCCCCCTTCACCCCTCCCCGCATCGTATCTCGGAAATTAAGAAACCTGCGGTTTGTTTTTTTACGGATTCGTATAGAGGAGGCTCGGAACAGTAAAAACCATTTTTTAAAATTCAAACCTCCCCTTTTCCATTCCACCCCACTCTCCCCCATCCCTATCGTATCTCGGAAACTAAGAGTCCCGTGTTTTGTTGTTTTACGGATTCGTATAGAGGAGGCTCGGAAAAGTAAAATCCATTTTTCAAAGTTGCCCCCCTTGCCCCCCTTCTCCCCCCCTCTAGGTAAATCTCGGAAGTAAAGAGACTCGGAACATTTTTATTTTCAGATTCATATCAAGGGGCCCAGAGTTGGTCAAAATCATTTTTCAAAACTCCCCCCTCTCCCCCCCTTCACCCCTCCCCCCATCGTATCTCGGAAATTAAGAAACCTGGGTTTTGTTTTTTTACGGATTCGTATAGATGAGGCTCGGAAAAGCAAAAACCATTTTTCAAAATTCAAACCTCCCCTTTTCCATTCCACCCCACTCTCCCCCATCCCTATCGTATCTCGGAAACTAAGAGTCCCGTGTTTTGTTGTTTTACGGATTCATATAGAGGAGGCTCGGAAAAGTAAAATCCATTTTTCAAAGTTGCCCCCCTTTCCCCCCTTCTCCCCCCCTCTAGGTAGATCTCGGAAGTTAAGAGACTTGGAACATTTTTTTTTTCAGATTCATATCAAGGGGCCCAGAGTTGGTCAAAATCATTTTTCAAAACTCCCCCCTCTCCCCCCATCGTAAGAAATACTTCTCAAAAACACGACCCCGCGAGCTGCTTGCAGCTCGCGCAACGCCCAAATACTTTTTACCAGGGTAAGAAATACTCCTCAAAAAACACGACCCCGCGAGCTGCTTGCAGCTCGCGCAACGCCCAAATACTAGTTATTATACTATATAAAGCTCGATTACCACTCACTCACTGACATAATTGTTCTCCCAGATGGTGAAGGGGGAGGTGGGTATATTTTTACAGATTCGTATACAAGTAACTCTCACGAGTATGGGAAAAATCCCAAACCTCCCCTTTTCCACCCCACTCTCCCCCCTCCCTATCCTATCTCCGAAATTAAGAAACTTGGGTTTTGTTTTTTTACGGATTCGTATAGAGGAGGCTCGGAAAAGTAAAATCCATTTTTCAAAGTTGCCCCCTTGCCCCCCTTCTCCCCCCCCCTCTAGATAGATCTCGGAAGTTAAGAGACTTGGAACATTTTTTTTTTCAGATTCATATAAAGAGGCCCAGAGTTGGTCAAAATCATTTTACAAAACTCCCCCCTCTCCCCCCCTTCACCCCTCCCCCCATCGTAAGAAATACTCCTCAAAAACACGACCCCGCGAGCTGCTTGCAGCTCGCGCAACGCCCAAATACTTTTTACAAGGGTAAGAAATACTCCTCAAAAACACAACCCCGCGAGCTGCTTGCAGCTCGCGCAACGCCCATGTTTTACGGATTCGTATAGAGGAGGCTCGGAAAAGTAAAATCCATTTTTCAAAGTTGCCCCCTTGCCCCCCTTCTCCCCCCCCCTCTAGGTAGATCTCGGAAGTTAAGAGACTTGGAACATTTTTTTTTTCAGATTCATATCAAGGGGCCCAGAGTTGGTCAAAATGATTTTTCAAAACTCCCCCCTCTGCCCCCCTTCACCCCTCCCCCCATCGTATCTCGGAAATTAAGAAACCTGGGTTTTGTTTTTTTACGGATTCGTATAGAGGAGGCTCGGAAAAGTAAAATCCATTTTTCAAAGTTGCCCCCCTTGCCCCCCTTCTCCCCCCCTCTAGAGGTAGATCTCGGAAGTTGAGAGACTTGGAACATTTTTTTTTTTCAGATTCATATCAAGAGGCCCAGAGTTGGTCAAAATCATTTTTCAAAACTCCCCCTCTCCCCCCTTCACCCCTCTTCCCATCGTATCTCGGAAATTAAGAAACCTGCGTTTTGTTTTTTTACGGATTCGTATAGAGGAGGCTCGGAAAAGTAAAAACCATTTTTCAAAATTCAAACCTCCCCTTTTCCATTCCACCCCACTCTCCCCCATCCCTATCTTATCTCGGAAACTAAGAGTCCCGTGTTTTGTTGTTTTACGGATTCGTATAGAGGAGGCTCGGAAAAGTAAAAACCATTTTTCAAAATTCAAACCTCCCCTTTTCCATTCCACCCCACTCTCCCCCCATCCCTATCGTATCTCGGAAACTAAGAGTCCCGTGTTTTGTTGTTTTACGGATTCGTATAGAGGAGGCTCGGAAAAGTAAAATCCACTTTTCAAAGTTGCCCCCTTGCCCCCCTTCTCCCCCCCCCCCCCCTCTAGGTAGATCTTGGAAGTTAAGAGACTTGGAACATTTTTTTTTTCAGATTCATATCAAGGGGCCCAGAGTTGGTCAAAATCATTTTTCAAAACTCCCCCCTCTCCCCCCTTCACCCCTCTCCCCATCGTATCTCGGAAATTAAGAAACCTGGGTTTTGTTTTTTTACGGATTCGTATAGAGGAGGCTCGGAAAAGTAAAAACCATTTTTCAAAGTTGCCCCCCTTGCCCCCTTCTCCCCTCCCCCCATCGTATCTCGGAAATTAAGAAACCTGGGTTTTGTTTTTTTACGGATTCGTATAGACGAGGCTCGGAAAAGTAAAAACCATTTTTCAAAATTCAAACCTCCCCTTTTCCATTCCACCCCACTCTCCCCCATCCCTATCGTATCTCGGAAACTAAGAGTCCCGTGTTTTGTTGTTTTACGGATTCGTATAGAGGAGGCTCGGAAAAGTAAAATCCATTTTTCAAAGTTGCCCCCCTTGCCCCCCTTCTCCCCCCCCTCTCTAGGTAGATTTCGGAAGTTAAGAGACTTGGAACATTTTTTTTTTTCAGATTCATATCAAGGGGCCCAGAGTTGGTCAAAATCATTTTTCAAAACTCCCCCTCTCCCCCCCTTCACCCCTCCCCCCATCGTATCTCGGAAATTAAGAAACCTGGGTTTTGTTTTTTTACGGATTCGTATAGAGGAGGCTCGGAAAAGTAAAAACCATTTTTCAAAATTCAAACCTCCCCTTTTCCATTCCACCCCACTCTCCCCCATCCCTATCGTATCTCGGAAACTAAGAGTCCCGTGTTTTGTTGTTTTACGGATTCGTATAGAGGAGGCTCGGAAAAGTAAAATCCATTTTTCAAA
Source organism: Luperina testacea (assembly GCA_927399505.1). Lineage (NCBI taxonomy): Eukaryota > Metazoa > Arthropoda > Insecta > Lepidoptera > Noctuidae > Luperina > Luperina testacea. Next base: position 18,222,787 of record OV656770.1, on the reverse strand, counting down.
ATTCAAACCTCCCCTTTTCCATTCCACCCCACTCTCCCCCATCCCTATCGTATCTCGGAAACTAAGAGACCCGTGTTTTGTTGTTTTACGGATTCGTATAGAGGAGGCTCGGAAAAGTAAAATCCATTTTTCAAAGTTGCCCCCTTGCCCCCCTTCTCCCCCCCCTCTAGGTAGATCTCGGAAGTTAAGAGACTTGAAACATTTTTTTTTCAGATTCATTTCAAGGGGCCCAGAGTTGGTCAAAATCATTTTTCAAAACTCCCCCCTCTCCCCCCCTTCACCCCTCCCCCCATCGTATCTCGGAAATTAAGAAACCTGGGTTTTGTTTTTTTACGGATTCGTATAGAGGAGGCTCGGAAAAGTAAAAACCATTTTTCAAAATTCAAACCTCCCCTTTTCCATTCCACCCCACTCTCCCCCATCCCTATCGTATCTCGGAAACTAAGAGTCCCGTGTTTTGTTGTTTTACGGATTCGTATAGAGGAGGCTCGGAAAAGTAAAATCCATTTTTCAAAGTTGCTCCCCTTCTCCCCCCCTCTAGAGGTAGATCTCGGAAGTTAAGAGACTTGGAACATTTTTTTTTTCAGATTCATATCAAGGGGCCCAGAGTTGGTCAAAATCATTTTTCAAAACTCCCCCCTCTCCCCCCTTCACCCCTCCTCCCATCGTATCTCGGAAATTAAGAAACCTGGGTTTTGATTTTTTACGAATTCGTATAGAGGAGGCTTGGAAAAGTAAAAACCATTTTTCAAAATTCAAACCTCCCCTTTTCCATTCCACCCCACTCTCCCCCATCCCTATCGTATCTCGGAAACTAAGAGTCCCGTGTTTTGTTGTTTTACGGATTCGTATAGAGGAGGCTCGGAAAAGTAAAATCCATTTTTCAAAGTTGCCCCCCTTGCCCCCCTTCTCCCCCCCCCTCTAGGTAGATCTCGGAAGTTAAGAGACTTGGAACATTTTTTTTTTCAGATTCATATCAAGGGGCCCAGAGTTGGTCAAAATCATTTTTCAAAACTCCCCCCCTCTCTCCCCTTCACCCCTCCCCCCATCGTATCTCGGAAATTAAGAAACCTGGGTTTTGTTTTTTTACGGATTCGTATAGAGGAGGCTCGGAAAAGTAAAAACCGTTTTTCAAAATTCAAACCTCCCCTTTTCCATTCCACCCCACTCTCCCCCATCCCTATCGTATCTCGGAAACTAAGAGTCCCGTGTTTTATTGTTTTACGGATTCGTATAGAGGAGGCTCGGAAAAGTAAAATCCATTTTTCAAAGTTGCCCCCCTTGCCCCCCTTCTCCCCCCTTCACCCCTCCCCCAATCGTATCTCGGAAATTAAGAAACCTGGGTTTTATTTTTCTACGGATTCGTATAGAGGAGGCTCGGAAAAGTAAAAACCATTTTTCAAAATTCAAACCTCCCCTTTTCCATTCCACCCCACTCTCCCCCATCCCTATCGTATCTCGGAAACTAAGAGTCCCGTGTTTTGTTGTTTTACGGATTCGTATAGAGGAGGCTCGGAAAAGTAAAATCCATTTTTCAAAGTTGCCCCCTTGCCCCCTTCTCCCCCCCCCTCTAGGTAGATCTCGGAAGTTAAGAGATTTGGAACATTTTTTTTTTCAGATTCATATCAAGGGGCCCAGAGTTGGTCAAAATCATTTTTCAAACTCCCCCCTCTCCCCCCTTCACCCCTCCCCCCATCGTATCTCGGAAATTAAGAAACCTGGGTTTTGTTTTTTTACGGATTCGTATAGAGGAGGCTCGGAAAAGTAAAAACCATTCAAACCTCCCCTTTTCCATTCCACCCCACTCTCCCCCATCCCTATCGTATCTCGGAAACTAAGAGTCCCGTGTTTTGTTGTTTTACGGATTCGTATAGAGGAGCCTCGGAAGAGTAAAATCCATTTTTCAAAGTTGCCCCCCTTGCCCCCTTCTCCCCCCCTCTAGGTAGATCTCGGAAGTTAAGAGACTTGGAACATTTTTTTTTTCAGATTCATATCAAGGGGCCCAGAGTTGGTCAAAATCATTTTTCAAAGTTGCCCCCTTGCCCCCCTTCTCCCCCCCCTCTAGGTAGATCTCGGAAGTTAAGAGACTTTTTTCAGATTTATATCAAAGCGCCCAGAGTTGGTAAAAATCATTTTTCAAAACTCCTCCCTCTCCCCCCTTCACCCTTCCCCCCATCGTATCTCGGAAATTAAGAAACCTGGGTTTTGTTTTTTTACGGATTCGTATAGAGGAGGCTCGGAAAAGTAAAAACCATTTTTCAAAATTCAAACGCCACTTTTCCATTCCACCCCACTCTCCCCCATCCCTATCGTATCTCGGAAACTGAGAGACCCGTGTTTTGTTGTTTTACGGATTCGTATAGAGGAGGCTCGGAAAAGTAAAATCCATTTTTCAAAGTTGCCCCCCTTGCCCCCCTTCTCCCCCCCTTCACCCCTCCCCCCATCGTATCTCGGAAATTAAGAAACCTGGGTTTTGTTTTTTTACGGATTCGTATAGAGGAGGCTCGGAAAAGTAAAAACCATTTTTCAAAATTCAAACCTCCCCTTTTTCATTCCACCCCACTCTCCCCAATCCCTATCGTATCTCGGAAACTAAGAATCCCGTGTTTTGTTGTTTTACGGATTCGTATAGAGGAGGCTCGGATAAGTAAAATTCATTTTTCAAAGTTGCCCCCCTTGCCCCCCTTCTCCCCCCCTCTAGGTAGATCTCGGAAGTTAAGAGACTTGGAACATTTTTTTTTTCAGATTCATATCAAGGGGCCTAGAGTTGGTCAAAATCATTTTTCAAAACTCCCCCCTCTCCCTTCCTTCACCCCTGCCCCCATTGTATCTCGGAAATTAAGAAACCTGGGTTTTGTTTTTTTACGGATTCGTATAGAGGAGGCTCGGAAAAGTAAAAACCATTTTTCAAAATTCCCCCCATTCTCTCCCCCTTCTCCCCCCTTTAGGCGGATCTCGGATTACTGTCCAATTCTCAAAATTTTACAAGGCTAAGAAATACTCCTCAAAAAAACGACCCCGCAAGCTGCTTGCAGCTCGCGCAACGCCCAAATACTTTTTACAAGGGTAAGAAATACTCCTCAAAAACACGACCCCGCGAGCTGCTTGCAGCTCGCGCAACGCCCAAATACTAGTTATACTATATAAAGCTCGATTACCACTGACTGACTGACATAAATGTTCTCCCAGATGGTGAAGGGGGAGGTGGGTATATTTTTACAGATTCGTATACAAGTAACTCTCACGAGTATGGGAAAAATCCCAAACCTCCCCTTTTCCACCCCACTCTCCCCCCTCCCTATCGTATCTCGGAAACTAAGAGTCCCGTGTTTTGTTGTTTTACGGATTCGTATAGAGGAGGCTCGGAAAAGTAAAATCCATTTTTCAAAGTTGCCCCCTTGCCCCCCTTCTCCCCCCCCCCTCTAGGTAGATTTCGGAAGTTAAGAGACTTGGAACATTTTTTTTTTCAGATTCATATCAAGGGGCCCAGAGTTGGTCAAAATCATTTTTCAAAACTCCCCCTCTCCCCCCCTTCACCCCTCCCCCCATCGTATCTCGGAAATTAAGAAACCTGGGTTTTGTTTTTTTACGGATTCGTATAGAGGAGGCTCGGAAAAGTAAAAACCGTTTTTCAAAGTTGCCCCCCTTGCCCCCCTTCTCCCCCCTCTAGGTAGATCTCGGAAGTTGAGAGACTTGGAACATTTTTTTTTTCAGTTTCATATCAAGGGGCCCAGAGTTGGTCAAAATCATTTTTCAAAACTCCCCCCACTCCCCCCCTTCACCCCTCCCCCCATCGTAAGAAATACTTCTCAAAAACACGACCCCGCGAGCTGCTTGCAGCTCGCGCAACGCCCAAATACTTTTTACCAGGGTAAGAAATACTCCTCAAAAAACACGACCCCGCGAGCTGCTTGCAGCTCGCGCAACGCCCAAATACTAGTTATACTATATAAAGCTCGATTACCACTCACTGACTCACTGACTGACATAATTGTTCTCCCAGATGGTGAAGGGGGAGGTGGGTATATTTTTACAGATTTGTATAGAAGTAACTCTCACGAGTATGGGAAAAATCCCAAACCTCCCCTTTTCCACCCCACTCTCCCCCCTCCCTATCGTATCTCGGAAACTAAGAGTCCCGTGTTTTGTTGTTTTACGGATTCGTATAGAGGAGGCTCGGAAAAGTAAAATCCATTTTTCAAAGTTGCCCTCCTTGCCCCCTTCTCCCCCCCCTCTAGGTAGATCTCGGAAGTTAAGAGACTTGGAAAATTTTTTTTTCAGATTCATATCAAGGGGCCCAGAGTTGGTCAAAATCATTTTTCAAAACTCCCCCCTCTCCCCCCCTTCACCCCTTCCCCCATCGTAAGAAATACTCCTCAAAAACACGACCCCGCGAGCTGCTTGCAGCTCGCGCAACGCCCAAATACTTTTTACAAGGGTAAGAAATACTCCTCAAAAACACGACCCCGCGAGCTGCTTGCAGCTCGCGCAACGCCCAAATACTAGTTTGTATATAAAACGCGTGGAATCACGGAAGAAGTGGCTGCATGACCTTATGATCTTAGCCTACTCCAGAAACGGGCGAATAAAAAATGGAAAAGCCCGCGCATTTTCGCAAAAACACATTTTTGTGTTTTTTGTAAAATATGGATACTTCGAGCGACAGTGATGATGTTATCCCTAACACACCGCCAGAACTATTAGAGACGGCCCAAGAAGTTGTTGATAATCTGTTGCCGGAAAAATCTAAATGCAGATACAACAATACTTATATGTCCATAATTTTCCTCGTAGGTGTAATAAAAAGCACTATACATCCCTCAGGATAAAGTACAGTTCCATACCTCAAATGGTTTGCGCCCCTCGCAAGCTCGTGGCGCAAATGCCATAATCTCGGTATGGAACTGTCACTTTCTTCCCTCTGAAGTAATGTACTATTTTATATTTTAAATATGGAACACACCGCGTTACCACCGCGAGCCGTCCGACTTAATAGGTATTTTTTTAATTTACACTGGCTGTTTATATACTCACAAGACCGCAGAATTTTTCATAATTATGTAAAAAAATTCGTAGCTGACTACCTAACCAAATTTAGTTCTATTTTTAAAATTCATTCCCAAGAGGGAAGCAATGAGGGTTTTCTGAAATGACGTTCGCTAGGTGGCAGCACTGGCACGTCGGGTCCAGGCATCTGTCAAAGAGCTATATTTTCTTTAGTCATGACGGAATGATGAACGAGTGAATGAATCGAATGATGAACGTCATCATATATTTTATATTGGAAGACATCTGCCAACTGGTGTCGTAAATTTTCACGAAAACCCTCATTACTATGAGTCTTTCCCGCCCAAAGGTGGGAAGGCAGTCTTCCAACCGCTATTCGGATCAAACAAACACTACTTTCCGAGTATGAGATATGACAATATTTTTCCTGCACCTTTATTTTTTATTATGTCGCAAATTTTTCTACAAATCGACAAACAACGGAAAGTTTGTAGGAACCAAATTTACGATTGCGCATTCTATAGAATACGCAAACAGGTCTGTGGCCCGAATTTAGAATTCTATTTACAATGTCTCACTGTGTGAGGGTATTTTAAGAAAATACCTACGCTTCACTTTTGGATGTTTTCTCGTTGTAAATAAATGCTATTGCTATTATTGCTCTGTGTTGTTTATAGAAGATGTTATCATAGCTAAAATGGGATATTAAATAACATTCATGGGAAACAAACGTGTCCATGATTAAAATTTGACTCGCGCCCTCGATTTGCTCACAAGAAGGCGCTCCGTTTGAGTTCGTAAATGCTCGGGCAGTCCCGAAACTTAACATAACATAACACCTGTATTCCTCAAAGGGTTAGGCAGACGTGTACCACTCACCAGTTATGGCATCAAGCGTACATAAATTATTTTGGTCGCCATTGCTATCAAAACGGTGAAGGAAAACATCGTGAGGAAACCGGCATGTTCTAGAAGTCAAAATTCGAAGACATGTGACATCTGCCAACCCGCACTGGGTCCGCGTGGTGGATTACAGTCCACTCTCTCTCACAGAGAGGAGGCCTGTGTCCCAGCAGTGGGAACATTAATAGGCTGATCATGCTTATACTATGATTATGTACAGACGCCAGCACATCATGCTACTACAATCTGTCAAATTTCTTTAATAGATTTTCAACTTTATCGCTAAAGCATAAGGTTCAAAGTTGATTGGGAAAATAAAATAATTGAAAAAAATCGGTCACGTGCTAGTCGGACTCGCGCGCCGAGGGCTCCGTACAAATTTGTAGGTAGGTACCTATGTAAATAGTTTTAAAATTATTTTTTTTGTAATGTAACTACAAATTTACGGTTTTAGGATTTTTTCCTTTACTTGTAGTAAGAAGTAGGTACCCTATAGGTTTTGATTCCGGAAAATAAACGCCCGTATCTTTTGATTGCGTTGACTTAGAAGTTTGATTTTTTAGAATAGAATAGAATACTCTTCTCCTCTTCTCTTCTCTCTTCTTCTTCTCCTTTTCTCTTCTTCTTTTTCTCTTCTTCTCTCTTTTTATTTTTTCACTGCTTCAAGGGATTGCAGACTAAGTATTTGATATTAATTTCAACTTGATAACTTGACGCGATATGTTTGGCAAACTATTTTTATTCTTCTTCTTTCTTTAGATTACAGTCAGTCTGTTTGCGAACGTAATCAAATGTCTCTACTCAGTTCTGAACTTAGACATTATAGGCCGACCGCTTAACTGAGACGTTACCTGAAGTAGCAGCGCGGTGCGGGAGGGGTGTGGTGACGTGATGAGAGAGCTCAGTGATTCGTCAACTTGTGACAACTATCACCCTTCCCTCACCGCGCAGCTACCTCAGGCAACGACCCAGTTAGGCAGTCGGACTATAGAAGCAGAACTATTAATTTCACATTTATTAATTTTACATGAGGAACTCATTATTCCAACTTAAATTGAAAATAAGTTCGTACCTCTTTCGTGTTTTTTCCAAAGTAATCTTAGTTTAATCTTAACAGCTTTCCTTGAACGTTTATTTTTGTATGTACGTAGCTCTGTGAATGACAAAGCCTTATAGTATTTTGAGAACTGATAAATTAATGCTTTTAAGGTGAATTGTTTTTGTTTATTATCTGACCTGGTAAATAATTTAATTTAATGTTTTGTGTTTCGTTATGTTAATTACTTACTAGATTGTATAGATTCGAGTTTTTCTAACTGTACAGAAGGCTGTGCTGCTGGAAGTTTGTGGTTCCACTTCTTTTTCTCAGCTAAAGCACTAGGAAATGGTAAAGGACGGGCGTTTTTAGGCGACTGTCTTATGTAATTTTGACTTTCAAAAAGTGCTGATTCTCAGCGCATTTTGAATAAATGACTTTTAATTCTATTGAGTTCAAAAAGTGTATTTGTAAATGCAGTCCACTACTTTCAGTGAACGCTTGACATAAATAACATCGGGTTCATCAATTCGTTGTCAAAATACATAGGGATATTAAATTGTAAACGACCATAATGATGCCATTTTTATACCTGTCTGCTTCAAACGTTTGCAGTAACATAAGTAAAATTCACAGAATTTGAAAGAAATACCTATTTTGCAACAAAAATTATTTCATAATTTTCTGTTAAATGTAATAAATAATAACAGACTAACACTTGTAACAGTACAAACAAATAGCTTTATTCCCGACCGGGTTTTAATCAGATTTTTTGCTCCCACGAAAGGTCCACGGTTTTCTCTGTCCGTTCGTTTAAATGGATTGAATTGAACTAAGGCGATTAACATCTTATTCTACGTTTAAATTCAATGAATGAATGAATTGGTAGTGGGCTTCTACCGTATTGTTCCATTCTAAATTTAAATTGAAACTGTGTCTAGTGATGTGTATGAATTAAAGTTACATGGAGTGAGAATTAGAATTTTGCTTTGAGGTTATACAGTATGTTAACTAACAGAGGGCGTTCCCGTTAACCCGCAATAGTATAGCATCCATACATGCTAAAAAAAATATTACCATTCGAAAATAAAATGTTTTTATTTTTTTTTATATTAAAATATTCACTAAAAATCGTAAATTGTTACGTTAAAGAAACACTCTGTACACGCGTACTTGAAGGACAGCAATGTCGGAATTTATTTAATTAAATAAATTAGAATTAATTAAATAAATAGAGTATCAATTTACGATTTTTAGTGAATAATTTAATATAAAAAAAAATAAAAACATTTTATTTTCGAATGGTAATATTTTTTTTAGCATGTATGGATGCTATACTATTGCGGGTTAACGGGAACGCCCTCTGTTAGTTAACATACTGTATATTTAAAAAAAATGAATCTTGTAATTTAATGTTTTTCTTCTGTTATAATTTTGTCTAACTAAATACTCGCGTAAAATTTTAATGTTACATCAGCGGGGTTGCGTAACACACTAGTAATAGCATTGGCATTCATTTTGACAGTTCAACAATATTCATTGCGTTATTTACGTTGTGGAGCAGACAAATTTTTCGAACATTTGAAGCAATGGATTAGCAATATCCTTCAATATGATTCGGATTGTGATTGATAGTGTGTTTGAGACTGAGATTGCGTACAATAAGGGGTGCAGGTTAAAAAAAGGTACAGACTGATGAACTGGCGCATATCAAGCTACCACAATCTGTTAAATTTATTTAATAGATTTTCAACTTTATCGCTATAGCTTATGGTTTAAAGTTGATTAGAAAAAATTGCCAATATCGGGTTGCTTGATGTACTGGCGTCTGTACTTATAAAGGTGCAAATCACTTTATTTGAATATAACTGACCTGGCAAACTGCGTACCGGCCCGCCAGCCGCTCCGCCCCGCTTTTTAAATCTCTGATATCTTCTAAGATATTCATTAATATAAATAATAATAATAATATATAGCTCATGACACTCACAAATAATGTGGCTTTCTATTAGTAAAAGAATTTTCAAAACCGGTTCAGTACATCCAGAGATTACCCTCTACAACCTCACAAACTTTACCTCTTTATAATATTAGAATATTATATACCAATATTATTTTACATTAGAGTCAGTGACAGTCAAAAAATACAAATCAATAACATATTATGTAGGCCTCTCTGTGTGTAACAGTTAGATACTATGTACAGACGCCAGCACATCAAGCTACTACTATCTGACAAATTTATTTAATAGATTTTCAACTTTATTGCTAAAGCATAAGGTTCAAAGTTGATTGGGAAAATTTGACAATATCGGGTTGCTTGATGTGCTGGCGTATGTACAAAAGCTTTTCACAATTTTAACATGTTCAAATACTTATAACAAAATATATCGTTGCATACCGAAAAATAACAGATTTAACAGTCGAACAAATGTAAAAACTAAATCAAAAACGGGAAACTGCAAATAAATTTTGCACCAAAGCCGATTTTATGTCTGTGCAACTTTTAATATTATAGCACTACAACTCGAGTAGGAGCGCTTCGTTGGCTGAATGTGATTTCGAACTGGGTTGCAGCGATTGTGGCTATCGCTTTGAGTTTTTCTCACGTGGCAACACTTGAAAGGAAACAAAGGATGTTTTTGTAATGGAAGGCCTGTGAGAAAATTGTGTTTCTCTAACCAACCATTAGTTAAATAATATTATTATTGAATTTGCCTGTTTTATTCAATTTCGCAGAATGTTCAATATTTTCGTATTTTGATTCTTTTGATTTTGGAAGATTTTTGACACCAGAAAAAAAGGGAACCTGCAGGAAAGAGCAGAGAGCGCTTTCCTGCAGGTTCTGTATTGTGGGATGCCATATTTAAAAAAATAAAGTTAATAACAAAAGCCCCAACCACTACAAAAACGCAAGCTAAAAAGTTAAGATATAAGGACCAGTAGGTAAGGCAAGACATAGTAACAAAATCACATCAGGTGCCTATGTTTTAATTATTTCAGTTATTTTAAATGAATCTGAAAGCGTATATGGCACGTCCACACCGGTCACAGACGCTTTCAGACTGACGTCTGAGCTTCATACTAGGTGTAGGCCGAGGACCGCGCATGCGCGCTGACTACCCACGCTCGACGCTCCAATACTCGTTTATGAAAATACATACGATGAGTTATGAGCAAACAGATGAATATATAATATACTAGCGACCCGCCCCGGCTTCGCACGGGTGCAATGCTGATACTAAATACACTACAGAATTAAAAACTGTGAACGTTGTATATAAAAACATAGCGGCCCGCTCCGGCTTCGCACGGGTATAAAATATACAGGGTGTGGCGTAAGTAGTGGTCCACCGTTCAGGATTCGATGAACTACAACCAAATTTGTAATAAAAGGTAGAAATTTCGTAAATAAAAGACAAAAAGGAAATATTTTCGGAACCCTTGGGTATAAATGGTTTAAATTTTTAATTGTTATAGTTAATTATCTGGTTCATCGAATCCTGAACGGTGGACCACTACTTACGCCACACCCGTATAGCCTATGTGATTAAAATCGATTCAGTAGTTTTGATTTATTCATTACTGCCCGTGGCCCGCACGCGTTAAATTTGGAGTAAAACAATCCCCCTTTCCCTATACCATGAAGATTTCCTGCTATCTTTGGAATATCTAAATTCATACACTACATTTTTACTTATTTACTTTTTACATTTTTAACTTTACTTATTTACTGATACGTTGTCGCGCTGAAAAGCACGTTTTTATAATAAACGCGTCTGATCGCTGCTAAATTCAAAGTGCTACAGAGAAAACCGCGGCCTCAGACGCGCTTTTTATAGGCACGCTCTTGCCGCACCGGGCGGCCGGCCGGTACCGCCGCAAACGCTACGTCCCGCAATTTTTAAATCTGTAATATCTTCGAAAATATTCACTTAAATCATACGGTGTAAAGGGCCATATAGATCTATATTAAATGAACAGTGTATTTAAGGTATTTAATTGGTTAAGGATTAATGCTGTATTGGTTAAAATCGCTTCGAAAATTAGCCATTATTTGTCGTAAAAAGTAAATGACAAAAAAAAGTTATTGTGGGTTATCCATAAGAGATAGACATATACCATCACGGACTTTTCTGTAGACCTTTTCAATGTGTACAATACTTAGTACATTATTTTGATAAAACTCGTAGGGTTCAGCCTGCGTTTGCAATGTAAGCGGAAAAAATGTAATTATTTACGACATCACATTAGAAACCTCAAAAATAACAGTACTTCTCCACTATTTAATGGATGTTATTATACATATAAACCTTCCTCTTGAATTACTCTATCTACTAAAAAAAACCGCATCAAAATCCGTTGCGTAGTTTCAAAGATTTAAGCATACAAAGGGACATAGGGACAGAGAAAGCGACTTTGTTTTATACTATGTAGTGACTAGCAGTGCCCCGTACGCAAAATACGCGCATTGACGTGGGGTTGCGGCCACCAGCCCGTATTACCTATTACAATGCGTGCCTCGAAAGATGAGACTTGACCACACCACGTGGTTTGACTTGCGCAGAACACGATTTTAGGTATCTTTAGCGGTATGAGGTCTGAGTGCGGGACGGGACCGGACGTCATAGGGGCAGCGGAAAGAGCGGGGGAGGCGGGGTCAAGTCTCATCTTTCGTGGCACGCATTGTACCTACTAGCAGCGCCCCGCGGTTTCACCCGCATAAGTGTCGATCCCGTGGGAATATTGGGTTAAAATCTATCCTTCCCCGGTATGCAATCTATCTCTTTGGTAGATTCTATCGAAATCCGTTCAGTGGCTTAGGTGTGAAAATGTAACATACAGACAGACAGACAGACTGACAGACGGACAGAGTTACTTTTAATAATACTCGAATTTATAAAATTAGTATGGATAGTCTATTAAAAACATAACCCCTCCCTCCATTGTCTCTGCCATAGTCTGGTAATGTCTTTTTTTCTGGAAAGCCGGTCCCTTTTCTACCTTGCTGGCTGTCTAACAATTTAAATGTCATGTCCCTATATATTTTACTGTGTGTACATAAATTATAAAATAAATAAATAAATAAATCAAGAGATTCTGAAATCGTCCTTACAAATAACAGATAGAAGCGCCAGAAACAAAGTTGTTGACCAATACAACACTTAACATTATAAAGAAACTTCAGATTTCACTCTGCTTTGCCTCGCGTCGTTAGTTCCTCATTTTACATTATTCTCCCTTCAGGGAAACTTGTGAAAAATACATGAAACGTTCCACTTTAATGAAAAGCGAGATTTTGGAACGAATGTGTTTTAATTCAAAAAATTGTCGAGTATTTTTATTTTTGAGTAATCTTGGACTTGCTTTTCGGTGTGCAGTTTTTTGTGTTGGTATGCTTTACATTTCTATTTGAAAATAATTTTTAAAATTCGTTGCGGACTTTATAAGAACATGAAAAATGGAACCTATTCCATTAACCAGGTTAGTCTTAAATATTATTTTGTCTCGTATCAGCACGAACCATTATTTAAGAAAAACTCATTCCTATCGTGGTAACCATTTATTTGTTTATACTACTTTATTGTACACCACGAAAATATGTACCAAAAAATTGATCGAACACTACAAAATATATAATGGGCGGCCTTATCGCTTACTGCGATCTCTTCCAGGCGACTTCGGAACAAACAAAGACTTGCCTGGAAATAAAATGGGGTTATCGTTGGTGCAATACAATACAATACAACCAGCCACAACATACACAACAACAACAATACACCAACAATAAAAAACACCAACAACACAGCAACCATGGCTTACAATAAACCATTGTTGCTAGTTAGAAAAATGATAACAGGCCTGACTGTCAAGTGTGCGCTGGTAGTATATTTCAGTATTGCCACTTGTTGAATAAACTGAAAGACATTGCTTTATGTATTGTGTGTTTAGTAAAACCTGTTGAAGTCTACATTCATTCACGCCACCATTAGCTTAAGCCGATGACGTAAAAACGAAAAACTACAGCATTACAAATCCGCCATTTTATTTCAATTCCACCGTGCAGCGGTGTCGTCACATATATTATTCATGCTCACGTTTCGCGCCGCAATAAAAATCCTCTAATTGATTACTACGGACACCGCTCCTTTGCTATTCACTGACGGTAGATGGTTTAGCTTTTAACTGTATGGTATCCACATTTCATATATCCTACGTATATTTTCATATACCCTACGTACTTGTTTTAGGAGTTCGTTGTATTTTTTTTTAATTGACAGAGCAGTTGCGTCATATTTAAAAAAAAAAAATATTTGCCGCGAATAAACATATTTTCTTTTCTTTCTTCATTTGTGGTCCAGTGGTAATGGCCGCGACTTACGAATTGTAGGTTGGGGATTGAAACCCAAGCAGGAACTTTTCTTTGTGTAAATTATTTCATCACCACTGCTCTCAAAACGGTGAAGGAAAACATCGTGAGGGAACCGGCATGTCCTAGAACCTTTGTACTTGAAATTTGAAGACATGTGACATCTACCAACCCGCACTGGGTCCGCGTGGTGGATTACGGCCCACTCCCTCTCACAGAGCAGAGGCCTGTGTCCCAACAGTGGGAACAGTATAGGCTGATTATGTGTGTATTGTAAGAAAAAACTATTATTATTATTAACTAGAAGGCCAATGATAAGTTAAGTTGAAATAAACTGGAACTTTGTGCTTGTCTTTGGGAGGGAAGCACAGTGATGGAGAACGCGACCGGTTCTATCAGCCGAAAGACGTCCAAAGCTGAACATAGGCCAACGCCTATGTGGCGTACCAGTAGACTAGGAGTGGGTTGTAACAGGTAAAATAATTTGCATATCGGTTCTGTCTGTCCCTGTTCCACGTAATTAACAGTTCCAAAAACCTGTTACTAAATAACAGGCTGTTATTTCATACTATGTGGGAAAAAACTATTGTGTATTCTCTGTTACCACAGCTGATACACGTAGGTACTTCTCTTTCTAACTAAGGTGTTACACCTATGTGAGAAAGGGAAAGAGCCTGTGACGGACGACGTAACAGGGTGTCACAGTGTATCAGTAACATTTTGTATCTTATTCTAAGGTACTCGTAACTGTCATAAGCATGAATAGAGAAAAGTTTGTGACTTCATGGATTCTGTTATCTCGTCATGGAACAGAAGCTGGTTTTCAGTTTGTTTGTCACAGTTACAGTCTGTTATCTTGTGACACCTGTTATATTTAGCTGTTACGATATACGATATATATGCGTCACTCCTACAGTGGACGTCTATCGGGCGAAATGATGATGAAACAGGAACTTGAGAGGCGGTGAGTTTTTTCTCGGTGATCAGTTTGGGTGGCCTTCTGTCTGCTTTGACCTACGAAACACTACAAATTATTAGAAGAAAAACATTATGAGGAAAACTATTCCGCTTACACCGCTACTGTCACATGGGCAAGGTGAACATTTACTATTCTATTTTTAAAAAATGGCAAACAAAGCCAATGTCGAATATTCTGCCAATGTGTAAGGTGAAAAATTTATTCACTGTTTCTTTCATTACTTTTCTGTTATACAATAGTCCTTGTTGTAATGAAACGACTAAGCCTCATATTTTGACGAAGGTGTAGAGTTTGTGAAATTAGAACTTGTGGAGTTAGGGCGTGTAGAGTTAGAAGCTTGGCCCTACATGAGATCTGATAACTTTTTGACAGTGCGAGCCATGTGGTCTCGTCTTGGCAACATTTTACATGAAAATGTTTTTGTTGGGATACATAATAGACTGAAATAACTTACAACTCAGTAGGTAACCAAATGATCTATGCTCTTCTCTAATAAATTATAAATAAATCCATTTATTTTCAAGCGACACAGAATCATAGAAAAATACCTTAATTAACCTAAAACTACATATTTTTATTGTAAGCCAAACGGACCAGTGCGTGTTGCCAGTGATGACTTATGGCACTAAATCGTGGTCGCTCACAATGGGCCTTATAAGAAGGCTAAAAGTCATCCAAAGGGCAATGGAGAGGGCTATGCTTGGAGTTTCCCTGCGTGATCGATTCAGGAATGAGGTGATCCACAGGAGAACCAAGGTTACCGACATAGCCCGAAGAATAGCCAAACTTAAGTGGCAGTGGGCAGGGCACATTGTTCGCAGAACAGATGGCCGATGGGGCCGAAAGGTTCTAGAGTGGCGACCGCGTACCGGAAGACGTAGCGTTGAAAGGCCTCCCACAAGGTGGTCCGACGACCTTGTGAAGGCCGCAGGAACCCGTTGGATGCAAGAAGCACAGAACCGGTCGAAGTGGAGGTGCTTGGGGGATGCCTATGTCCAGCAGTGGACGTCTTTCGGTTGAAATGATGATGATGATGATGAAGCCAAACTGTGTTAAAAAATAAGACTTAAGACTATGTTAGTAGTACCTTACTTAGCACTAGCTTGACTTTATGCTGTCCTATGGTACTTGTCCGCGGAAGTGATGGAACACTACATCCTGCGGTGAAAGTCTTCTTCCATGACGAGGGGCTGATAACAATTCAGTACGCGCACCACGAACGCCTTAAAGTTGACGTTGCAGCGCGACTCCAGTAACTGCACCCTCGGCGTGTACCTTGTCATCTGGCACACATACTCCACGAAGTCTTCCGCCTGAGTGTGCATAGACACGAGCGACGCGCGTCGACAACACAGGCAACTGCAACCGCCGACGCATGTCGACAACTGGCTGCGCGCGCGCACACTTAGTGGTGTAGTGGAGGCGGGAGATGTACACCGGTGTACATCTGGCATCTGGTATCCGGCTTTGCGGCACGCTGGCTCACTTCAAATAAACAATGCACTGGGAAATCGGCAGGTCGGAGAATTATAAACGTGCTAAGTTGTATTTAAATATTACTTTGAACTTAATATTATTGAAGGAAACACTGTGTCCAGGACGCCTGTATACTGGCTGAATTTTTTCACCGTCTGGACTAAAACAGGCTATAAAAGCTAAACAGAGCTTAAGCCTATGTAACAGAAATCTCTTTTTTGTGAGAGTATTCTCTCATCATCCGAAACAAACTAACACAAAAGCCCTTTCGTTCACTCTTATTTAAATAACATAACTTTGAGAATCAAGTATTATTTAAATTTTGCCCCCGAAACTGATATTATATTCCTGAAATGGACCCCAAAGATTACCGATAGGCCGTTCACTAAACAGTTTGCATAATATCCTGATAGTGAACAATAACATTTGGGTATATTAACTGGAACAATAGTATTGGTACAGGATTTAGAGTCAAAATACTGTTTAAATTGGTCTCCCACTAGTTTAATTTTAGGATAAGACCATTGAAGATGGACATGTTGGTGATGCGGTGCGGTTGGATTAAAAATTAGGGAAATTAATTATATGAGCAAGGCGAGGTATGGTACGCTAAAAATATGTCCAATCAGACGAGAGCAAAAGAAAAGCAATCCACTCACCAGATTATTTTTTTATGCAAGTTTAGCGCTCAAACTAAACATCCACGCTACGCTATTGTCACGGATCTGCATATGAATAGTAAGCCGGCATCAGCTATTCCACAATGGATGCAATGTATATCAAACGTTTGTATATACTTACATAACTAGAAACGCTTCAAACGGTACAGAAGCCTTTCTATATTAAAAGTACGCTTGGAACTCCAGGTTAATCACTACGTCAATGATGCGTCTGCGCTGCGAAGTATGCAATACGCCACACAGACTACACTCCGCGCTAGGCTACGTAGTCTAACGCTACGCCACGGGCGCAGACTTTGCTGTGAATTCTTCACTAGGCTACATTTATCTACGACACAACACTACACTACGGAGTTTGCACTAGACTACCTACAGAGAAAACTCAAAGTTAAGAAGTCTGTGCTTCAGCCTGCGGGAACTAGCTCTATAGAGTCTATATATTGCTACGTAGTTTCGCTACAATTTCCTGTTATCAAATCGCGATTACACTGACAACGCCTCTATTTTCCTTCCATCCGAGATTACCACACAAACTAAACAGTACGCTAGTCTAACATATCTGCATATGAATAGTCCGACACTACGCGGACCGTTATCTACACTACGCACTGAATACACAAACGTTTACATACATATTTACATTTGACATCACACTATAATAATATTATAAAGGCGAAAGTTTGTGAGTGTGTGTGTGTTTATATGTTTGTTACTTCTTCACGCTCAAACGGTTGGACCAATTTTGATAAAATTTGGCATGGAGGTAGCTGACACCCTGGATTAACATATACGCAATTTTTTATCCCGTATATTCCCGCGGAATCGACACTTATGCTGGTGAAACCGCGGAGCACAGCTAGTCGTGTATAAGTTTGTTCTCTCAGTTGTTACCACTTTGTAATATGGTTCCTAGTTTGTTTAGTATGATGCTTACAGGTTTTGGGTACGCGGATGTAATATTAATTTAATAATTAAATTATTTTGTGTAGACTATTGTGGGGAATATTGTTTACTTTTATTTAATTAAAGGGGTACATTAACATTGGGTTGCAAGCTGCTAAATGGTTTTGTAAAATGAAAAATAAGGTAATTGACGGCACAGCAAGTGGCGCCATCTAGTTTTGTTTAAAATTTACTAGGAATCACCGAAGAGTTCGGATAGGAGTGATACTGGCTGATTACTGTCACTCTTGCAGAGCGTCGCATCGGTGTCTCTAATGACAGAAGATGATGTGCAGCCGCTGTCGTACCACGTCCAAGACTAACTGCTATATTTGAATATGTAAGGTATCACCTTAAATGTCTGGAGGCTTTTATTTAGGTATGAAATTTTGTTTACAGTACTATTTTTGGTTATATTTTTTTTGCTTGAGTATAGTCGAGTATAGTTTTCATTGTATTAATTGGTGTATTGGCGTGGCTAGCTGACATATCATGGCAAATAATTAAATTTAATGTTCTGTGCCTCGTTATGTCGAATGTCAGCGAAAGCACAGCGCTAGGAAATGGTGAAGGACGAGCGTTTTGGGAGATTGGCTTACGTAATTTTAACGTTCGATAAGTGCCGATTCTCAGCCTAATTTGAATAAATTACTCTTGATCCCGGCGCAATCCTGATGATATTGAACCTGCTCAATCACTAATTCGATGGCCACTTCTGGTAAAGGCTATCCTGCCGGTCGATTCTGTAAAGATCTCACCGTGAAAACTTAGGTGAAGTGAGTTTGCTTTTGCTAGGAATTGACACTATTGATAGTTCACTCCACGCTCACTTCATCTAAACTTCAAGGTGAGATTTTTACAGAAAAAACGTTTAAACCGTGCAGCGGTGCCACGCTGCACCGTTTATTAAAACATATTCTCTTTTTTTTACAGTACAGACATTGGTAAAACATCAAATTAAAGCAAATCCCGAAGCTACATGATACTAACGTAGTGCAACGTCGAAGAGTTATTTTTCTTTCGAAAACTCGACTAAAGTTCACAACATTGATGGCCAACGAGCAAGCTTTCAAAGTGGGAAGAAAATTAAATAAAAAACATGAAGAAATACGTAGTGTATTCTAAGTAAAAGTTCTTGTGTATGCGGCAGTAATATTTTAGAACACGTTTTGTAACAATAATTCTAGAAATTTAGTTAAGTTTTTAAAGCTGCCTTCTATATTATACTAGCAGCTACTCGCGGTTTTATCCGCATAAGTTTCGATCCCGTGGGAATATCGGAATAAAAACTATCCTATGTAAGGACATAGGATAGTTTGAGTCCCGGGAAAGGTCCCGGGACTCAAACTATCTTTATACCAAATTTAATCTAAATCGGTTCAGCGGTTTAAGCGTGAAGAGGTAGGTAACAGACATACAGACACACTTTAGCATTAATAATATTAGTATTCTGGCTCTTGTGATTAGTTGTGATACAGGACTTCCTAGTAGGTACAAGAGCCAGGGCCACACTGATTTTTGTGTCTTGAAGTGGAAATAAACAAATTATTATTATAATATTATTATTATTAGTATGGATAGTGACCGTATTGGTGATGTTCTGGTGTGTCTCAAATGTTAAAAAGTCAATAAATTTCCTCAAGAATTGGGAGATTATCACATTCAAACAAACAAAAAAAAAACTCTTCAGCTTTGTTATTAGAATATCATAGAATAGCTTCCGCCCGCGGCTTCGCCCGCAAGGTATGTCGATAAAACTATCCTATGTCCTTCCCCGGAATGCAATCTATATTTCTGCAAAATTTTATGGAAATCCGTCTTGTGATTTAGGCGTGAAAAGGTAACATACAGACAGACAGACAGACTGAGTTACTTTCGAATTTATAATATTAGAATGGATTCTTATTATCGTAATATTGTGACTTGTAAGTGATTTTGGACCACTTATGTGGACGAGGCACTGACAGTTATGAGAATAAATGATTTCACTACAAAGCCGTAACATATCGATTTAAAATGATAATGTCGGTCATACACTTCCAGCAAGCATCCAACGTGCCTCGTCATGTTATGTTAAAGTTATCTATTCATCATATTTCTTTCAGTTGGGACGTATAACTTTGTACGATAACAAGCTAAGTATAAGAGAACTCTGCTCGATATGCAGCAAGCATAGTTATTTTTTTACCGAGTGCAAAAAAAAGGAGGAAGTTATGTGGCGTATTCCTCGAAACGCACCAAACGTCTACCGATATCATTTATTAAGATTCCTTTACGCTCTCCTCTATGTGTCATCGCTGATGCATTTCGAGGAATAAAATTATAAGTAATATTTTTTTCGAGAAATACTTTTAGTGCATTTCAAAATTGGTGCGTTTCCAGGAATACCCCAGTTATGTATTCGAAGGGTTTTTAGCATTTAGTGTTCATATCGTGAAAGACCTTGTCCAGGAAAATGCTCCTATGAACCTATTTCTGAAGACAAGAGCAGTGGTGTCCCAGTGGTGACGACCCAGACTTACGAGTAGTAGGACATTGGTTTGAACCCAGACTGGCTTTACTTTGTCATTACCGCAGCTCTCCAAATGTAGAAGAAAAACATCGTGAGGAAACCGGCGTAGTCCTAGAACCTAAAATTCCAAGACATTTGTGACGTCTACCGCGATGTAGATTACAGCCCCCTCCTACTCGAAGAGGAGGCCTGTGTCCCAGCAGTGGGAACATTATGAGCTAATTATGCTAGAGGTACAGACTCCAGCACATCAACCTACTACAATCTGTCAAATTTCTTTAATAGATTTTCAACTTTATGGCTGAAACATAAGGTTCAAAGTTGATTGGGAAAATTTTACAGTTTGGGGTAGCTTGATGTGCTGGCGTCTGTACCTATTTCTACCAGTAAGTAGTATTATTGTCTTCTAGTTCTCAAGAAATCCCGTTCTAACGTTATCAAAAACATATTTAACACAAAAAATAAAAAAAAGTTTTATAATGTTTCCACTTACCGTTCACACACGCAATTAAAAATCTCAAAAACATTGAAATACTCAAAGTAATTCCCTGTTAATTACACGTTGAACAAACATAAAACTGTTGATATTGTTTGTGGTGAATATATTAATTCTGCGGAGGGGAACGTGTGAGCGCTAAACATGTAAAAGTAAGCACGCTCCCTGCTCGCTGCATCCGGAATTTCCTTTGTAAATTCGCTGACTTAGTGTAATGGGGCTTGTAGACTTGCTTGTGTATTTGTTTAAGGAAAAGGCGGTTTAGGTGGTTGAAAATTGCATGTTTTGGCAAGGACACTACCAGCCGCACTACCAGTAGTGTCGTATACAATTAACGACACTACCAAGCCTGCGCTGATAGGGATATTCAATTGTTCGGATATTTGAACCGAACACCGTTTTGGGCTTCGGCCATCAGCATTTACTAACCGCCATTTAATGTGAGGTCAATTTTAATCAAAATATTTTTTCTGTCATCTCTCTTTCCAACAGTTTACTGGGAAGAAAATCCTTTAATTAAAATTTCTAATTGGGTGTTATTTCAATCAAAATTGATTCCTGATCGGATTAATCAATTTTTCATCAAAGGATTGATCTTAGCAAACGCCAATTAAAGTTACTCTTGTAACCTTAAAATAGGCACAAATATATGTATATTTGTAGAACATTTTTTCTCTGAAAATACTCTGTGCTATTGTGCACCAAAATAGCAAACTCCTTCTTGTCGCTTTTAATTTGTTTTTTACTGTACCAGCGGGTATAATTTCGTTGTTTTAATGGCAGCTGGTAAATACAAGGATTAATTTTTTCGTGCATAAACCCCACCGGGATTATAAACAAGTATGCAAGTGCTTTAACAGTTCTATTTTCCGTAAGCACGTTGAAAATTCGTTTGATTCCGTCGTAGCTCGTCGAATATCTATCGTGCGGTAATCCTTAGTGATTTTTATATTAAATATCTCTTTTAATACTTATAAGTTACTGATTTTATGAAGGAGGTTAGAGATCAAATAATTTCTTGAGAAATTCTTGACTGGTGGCACAATGCGGAATTTTCATAAAATTCGTTATCGCACATGCAATTCACATGAAGGCGTTATCATTTTAAATACAACGGCTTTATTTTTTTTTCCTAGACGATTAAAAACGTATAAATTATTATATTTTAAAATAAGTTCCATTTTTTAGTCTAAACTAACACTAAAAGAAAACCATACAGCGCCATTTTCAGTAACAGTGTTCTATTTTTGAAAATGGCGCTGTAATGTTTTGATATTTGAGAAGGATTAACTTAGTTGTTGCTAAGTACAGACGCCAGCACATCAAGCTACCCGAAACTGTAAAATTTTCTCAATACACTTTGAACCTTATAGAATAGCAATAAAGTTGAAAATCTATTAAAGAAATTTGACAGATTGTAGTAGCTTGATATGCTGGCGTCGTCTGTGCATCCTTCTCAAATATCAAAAACACGGTAACCAACCGACTAATGCACTCCATATTTCGAAGGGCCTTTTGGGACGATCACTCTAAACTTTCAAGTAAGTCATATTACAAAGCATTGTTGTTTCAACTAATTTTGGACCTTATTGTGAAGTCACATTTTATCGTACTTAAATTTGATTGGTACCTATATTATTTTTTTATGACAACTATGTAGAGATATTTTCACGGAGATTTAAAAAAATATCAGTATTTCAAACAACTTTCCGTTCTCTAGCTACACTGACCAAAAGAAAATATACAGCTCTATTTTCAAAAACAGAACACCAAGTACATCCTCTTTGAACATCAAAAATATGGTCACCAATGTACTCCATATTTCCCGGAGTACCTCTGGGACGATCACTCTAAACTTTCAAGTTTTAAAGGCCATTACTACCACAAACATCTGACGGTGCAGGTGAAAGGCTCTATCGACATTTCGATAGCCAATTCGAAGTCGGAGTGGCATGTACACACATTACCTGTGCCGGTAAACGCACAAATATTGGTTTTCGAACATGGAAATTGGTCCTTTCCTCGAAGTAATCCACGTTCAAAGTTTTTGTTTTCGAGACTTTTTTTAAGAAAACCTTTTTGTGTGGTGCCTTTTTTGGTAAGTTGTTTTTGTATTTTGCTTCCTTATTTGTTTAGTTGAAAGGTAATATTGTAAGACATAATAGTCCCAAAGGTGATACTTACATAGATGAAAAATATGACTACATTTTTTTAACAAAATGTATCAAACCACCAACTGACGGATCCTAATCGCGATTAGATTTAAATACACCAAAAATACCAACATTATCAAGCAGCAATCAGCTACATTTAATACATAAAACGATTCTTAGCTAAAGATCTAACCTTTTTTAAATAACGTCAAACTCCTCGAGTGGTTCTTAAGTAGGTACTAACTCTGTCAGAAGGAATAATAAATCCTCCTCGCCCGGAAGGTTTGAAAGAAAATGTTCAAAAAAATTCAGTAGCAATGGATAAAAAAATCTTCGTCCACTCCTTCATGAAACCCTTTAAATTTAATCCCAGCGGTGACCTAGCCCTTTTTAATTCGACAGCTTTACAAAAAAGCTGTTTTTGGTGGCAAATACGGTCTTTTGTAACCTTCAGTGAAAAGGTGTCAGGTCTTTTTGATCGCAAACGTCTTTATGCAAACTTTTCCTCGAGGAAATTGAACCTTCTTTAGAAAAATAACATGATTAAATATGTTCGATAGAGATGTTCCATGAAATTGTGCTCGTCGATTTTGGTTGGGGAAGGAAGTTGTTATGTGTGTAACGATATGATTTTTTTGCAATTTTAGTTTTGGCCAGCGTCCTACTGTTAGCGTCACATAAAATAGTGATCAGTCTGCCCTGTCTAGCAATTATTGAGGGTAATTATGATAATCATTTACTAACGAATGTCTTCTTAGGAAACTAGATCATCATATGCCTAGCATTTCCCAACTATGTTGGGGTCGGCTTCCAATCTAACTGGATGCAGCTGAATACCAGTATTTTACATGGAGCGACTGCGTTCCAGCCACCTGCACCTGCTGCTGCTACGATTGCTACAATTTAATTGACTCTCATGATGTTTCGCAACTCGAATCGCGACATAATGTACTAATGTTTTTTTAGCGGAATTCGTTATCCCTTCATTATTTTCGTGGTCAAAGCCATAACGCCTTCAGCGGAATTGTCCGAAAGGGTTACTGCTGGCCCGGAACATACAGGTCTAAGGAAGGAAAACGGGTGGGTTTTAGCCAGTAAGAGTCTGACACTCCCTTCCGCTCCACCCAGAGCGGGAGGGGTCATTTGATGATATCCCATCTTGAAAAAAAAAAAGAATAGACTTTGTCTCTGTCATCTCTGACCTAGACTGGAGTCAAAAGCAAACACATTTCAAATAAAAAAAAAAAAAGCTCTAACGCCTCCACTCTCATTAGTCTTCAAATTACTCGCACTCAAATCAACGTTCTAATTTCAAACATAACCTCAACCAGACCTTTCTATTAAAAACTTGTAATACGTTTTCCATACAGCGAGCAACTTGTGCTCCCATTAGCAATGCAACATTAAACCCGGATCAACTTTTTGACGAAAACAACTTCGCTCTGCGATGATGGATGATCCTTAGGAGATCAAATGCGATAACCGTAATGTGAATATAGATATTCGTTCTAACATAATTCTAACTTTGTGTGATAATTTTGACATTGTAATTTGAGTTTGTTACGGGTTTCGGGTTAAAAATGATGTCATTTATCATGCTTGGTTATTGTGTGGTTGATGTCCAATCATAGATTACATTTTACTCTTTCTGGGTGCTTTTTGTCATTATAATACAAAAAAACCTGATATCCTGTTGAAGATAATAAAATGCATTATTAGATATAATCTTGAAATATGTTTTTAATAGCTTACTAGTTGATTCGCACGAATTTATTCGCCCGGAACGGGCTTTTTTTTCAGAATGTGAAATCATTAAATGACCCCTTCCGCTCTGAGTGGAGCGGAAGGGAGTGACAGACTCTTACTGACTAAAACCCACCCGTGTTCCTTAAATTACGGGCGGCCTTTAATTATGGGCTACGTGCGAGTCATCTATAGAAAAAAAAAATTTAAAGTGACGATTTGCCTGTTTGGGGCAAATAAATTTGTGCGAATTAATATTGATCATGTCTGCCCACGAAACTTCATGAAAGTGCGTTGCAAGTTTGATTTCCGCAAGAAACCAAGAATCTGTAATTTACACCTTCACGCCCGTCCGCAAATAACAAAATAAATGTAAATAAAGTGACATAAATAACTCACTGAAAAAAAAGCAAAATTTCTTTAAAATCATCAAACTCATAAATTTCATCGCATCCTCTACACAGGTCACTCATGAATGTTACAAGATATAAAAATAATGCACCACTGACATTGCAACGCACGTGTTTGCACTGGCAACCCACGCTCGAGCTCGCCTACAACGTAATTCCATTCTGATTATGATTTCGAGTGTTTATATTTCGCTAAAAATAACGTGTTATATTTCTCGCGAGTTTATTTCTGTGAAGAATCTTGTTAGCTTATGTAGACAGTTAGACACCCAATACAATTTGATGGTTATTTTGGTGAGCTATATTTAGGAGATCTAAAATAAACCGTTATTCTCTTTCTATCTTTTAATAGCTGGGGTTTACGTATGTAGGTACATTTTCAGCGTGTTCAAATACGGTGCGCAGCTTACCTTCGTGTCGAGACGGCCGAAGATCCAATGCTCTAGCAGAAACTTATTATTGCAATTTATGCAGACAGCTTATTTGATAGAAAATGGTCACTGCCACGTGAGACATAAAGACGATGGCCAACCAAGTCCATAATATCAGTATTATCTATTATTTTAATGGTACACCCATTAGGTAATCCATGAACCAATTAAATTGGTAAGTAATTTTCACTGAGGGCAAGAATAATAGTACTGTATCATAATACAGTGTGTTAGGTTAAACGAGGGACATATTTTAAGGGAGTGTAGTACTCATGAAAATGAACAACTTTTAATATGGGCCTGACTCAAAAATATGAAAAAAAAAACAGCTGTTCCCCACATTTTGTCCAGTTATGCGAACAGAAATGTATAGAGCGGCTGGTTTTATTTTCTCGATTTCAATGTTGGTTTCTTAGTAAAAGTTCTTCATTTTTATGAGTACTACACTCCCTTAAAGTATGTCCCTCGTTTAACCTAACACACTGTATACTGTGTCAAAAGTCCACACTAAACACAGACCAATACCAAACCAAGCCACGCCGGGCTTGACCTACAACAAATCATGTGTAAAACCTGGATGTAACTCGCACAGACCAGTCGGTCGATTCTGTAAAAATCTCACCGTGAAAACTCAGGTGAAGTGAGTTTGTTTTTGCTAGGAATTGACACTATTGACAGCTCACTCCACGCTCACTTCGCCTAAGTTTTCACGGTGAGATGGTTACAGAATCGCACTGCTGCACCCTCATTG
This sequence comes from Luperina testacea, assembly GCA_927399505.1. Lineage (NCBI taxonomy): Eukaryota > Metazoa > Arthropoda > Insecta > Lepidoptera > Noctuidae > Luperina > Luperina testacea. The sequence continues at coordinate 18,196,898 of OV656770.1, read as the reverse complement.
TGTCACATACTATCAATCTCAATCTGAATTATTTTGAAGGATGTTGCTAATCCATTGCTTCATACTCGTATGTTCGAAACATGTACAGTGCGTGCCACGTAAGAAGAGACTTGACCCCGCCTCCCCCGCCTCTTTCCGCCGCCCCTATGACGTCCGGTCCCGTCCCGCACTCAGACCTCATACCGCTAAAGGTACCTAAAATCGTGTTCTGCGCATGTCAGACCACGTGGTGTGTCAAGTCTCTTCTTACGTGGCACGCACTGTATCCGCTCAACAATGTAAATAACGCAATGGATGTTGTTCAACTGTCAAAATGAAACCCAATGCTGCTGATAGTGTGTTACGCAATTACCCCGCAGGAAAGCATGGCACAAAAGGGGGAGGCCTGTGCCAAGCAGTGCGTCCAACAAGGCTACCAAAAATGACAATGATAATAAAGAAACCAAAGGAAAACTGCCTCATTAGTCTATAGGCCGACCGCTTAACTGAGACGTTGCCTGAGGTAGCAGCGTGGTGCGGGAGGGGTGTGGTGACGTGATGCGAGAGCTCAGTGATTCGTCAACTTGTGACAACTATCACCCCTCCCGCACTGCGCAGCTACCTCAAGCAACGTCTCAGTTAAACGGTCGGCCTATACTGCCTTGCTAAGCTCAAAAGCGGTATCTCAAAAAAAAAAATGTAAAGTTGATTTTTGTGGCATCGGATAGCTTAAAGAAATATGCATCCAATGAGCTAAAAAAAGTCCTTAGAAAAGTGTTCCCTATCTCAGCTTTACCTCAAATCACTGAGAGAATAAAAGCAAAACTTCAATTTTCTCGAAACTAGCTTTTTCTGAGATACCGCTTTTGCGTTTAGCACGGCAGTATAGTTGTCACGAGCGATAGTACTGAGTATGTGGTTTTGGTTCAATTTCCTGGTCGAGAAAAGTGTTATTAGATTTTTCCATCTGAAATTTCTGTCTCAGCCTGGAGCCTGAATTTATGCACGATTGATGATATTAGGCTCGCTCCCTCTTACATAGGACTTAAACATATATGGCGAAATGAGAGAATATTATTATAAATACACCATTGTCTAATCTTCCGGAGATTGCACAGGTGTTGTTATGTCATGCAAAGGAAAAATAATCAATTCCATATTACAGCGATACACTTCACTATCAAGACGACGACGCCCATAACCCTCTCGGTGCTCCCATAAATAGCCGGCTGGAAGCGATAGCGTGCCAGCCGCCAACACACCGCTTTAACGTCAGCCAGGATGTTTGGCATTTTTGCCAATAAGCTATGGGGAATCGGCAATATTGTGACGGGCGAGATAAATGTGTTGCTCACGTGTGTGTGGTGACACGTGTTGCTTCTTTAGTAGTAGTTTTGTTTTTTTAGGGTTCCGTACCTCAAAAGGAAAAAACGGAACCCTTATAGGATCACTTTGTTGTCCGTCTGTCCGTCCGTCCGTCCGTCTGTCAAGACCCTTTTTCTCAGGAACGCGTGGAGGTATGAAGTGAAATTTATATCAATTACTCAGGTCTACTGTCCCTTGAATCTGTGAAAAAATCAAACTTCTAAGCCAACGCAATCAAAAGATACAGCCGTGTATGCCGCAAATTTTCGACACTTGCAAGGGAATCAAAATCTACAGGGTGCTTCCCGTGAACTCAGAATCTTGAAATTTGGTACGAAGCAACGTCTTATAGCATAGATAAAGGAAAAATTACGAAAACCATAAATTTTTAGTTACATCACATAATATATTTTTTTTTATTTAATAATTTTAAACTTACTACCCATTTCCTCATAAACGCGTAGAGGTATTAAATTGAAATTCATACCAAATACTCAGGTCTATAATACCTTTAAGCTGTAACAAAAACAAACTTCTATGTCAACGCAATCAAAAGAAACAGCAATTTAAGCTGCATATTTTGAAACTCGCAAGTACTCGCAAGGGAATCAAAACCTAAAGGGTACTTCCAGTCGACCTAGAATCTTGAAATTTGGCATGAAGCAACGTTTTATAGCACACATAAAGGAAAAATTCCGAAAACCTTAAATTTTTAGTTACATTACAAAATATATATTTATTTTTTAATAAATATAAACTTATTACTTTTTTCCTCATGAACGCGTAGAGCTATCAAGTTGAAATTCATATCAAATAATTAGATCTAATTGCCTTTAACCCGTGAAAAAAAAAATTCTAAGTCAACGCAAAAACGCAAAACGCAAAAGTACAACCATTGATACCGCATATTTTGAAACTCGCAACTACACGCAAGGGAATTAAAACCTAAAGACCACTTCCCGTTGACATAGAATCTCGAAATTTGGTAAGAAGCAATAGCTTACAGCAAAAATACCATAGTTATGACTCGATTGTCGTAATGAACGAACTTTGTAAACCTTGCAGGTTTGTACGGAACCCTCGGTGCGCGAGTCCGACTCGCACTTGGCCGGTTTTTTTTATTTGAAATGGGTTTGCTCTTGACTTTAGTCTAGGTCAGAGGTGACAGACAAAGTCTATGATGGAGTGAGCTTACCCAGAAGAAGACTAAATTGTTAAACTAAATTGGAATTTTCTAGATGTTTTAAGATAAGATAAGATAATCTATATAAATTGTCAGCATGCAAGAGATGTTAAAAGTAGGGATAACACAGTTCATCACGTTTGCCTTAAAGATTCGCTTGTCAATATTAATAAAATAAAGTATAGGTAATGTCACTCAAAATAAATGTCATGTTAATAATGAGAACATTAAAAATACTAGAGATAATAAATTAGTAAACATGGTCAAAATCTCTCATCGAAAAATTCATTTAAATTTTATTAGGCTTTATCTGCTAGGAAATTTCTAACTTTCTTTTTGAACGCTGCGTCAGTTAACTGTTTTCAGATTTTAGGTAATTTATTATATATCTGGAGCCATCCAAAAGACATTTTTCCGCATAAGTGCAACGGCACTTGTCCGGCAACAGTCAAATTTGCCTACATCAATATAGAACGCTATATTGATGTAGGCAAATTTTACTGTTGTCACGTCTATTACGAGGAAATCGATCAGCCATGCGAGAAAAGAGGTGAGGGTTGGATCTTCAGAATATTGCACTTTCTATTATATAAAGTGAAGTTAATGTCAAGATTTTGTATTTTTTAAAATAAGGCTTGCAACTCTGTGTGGTTTTAAGTTTGAACATCTAATTTAATTCTAGAAACTAATTCCAATTGTATGCTTATTCTAGTTAGCTGTGTTTCAAAATTAGTTTGTGATCAGCATAACTATTCACAACCATCCGACAGACTTTTGTATCGAAAATGTCACATTTCAATAACCTGATTTGCCTTGCTTCCGACAGTTAACAGCTGTCGGAAGAATAGCGGTCATTTATTTGATTTAAACTGACAAAATCTTTGGGTTTCAGACAGTGATATGAGGACCTCTACGATAACATTCATTGATGTTCGTTACTGTGCGGAACGTATCGAGTGGTTGTGAATAGCTATGCAGCAGGGAAATCGAATAAGATGATAGTTTTAAAATAAAGAACATTAATGATAAATGTTTTATTTTCTGTAAGTAGGTTTGTACAAACAGTTTTACACGTCAATCATATTTTTTTAAACTAGAGGTCGGCGTTTCCTATCTGAATATTCTGAGATGAAAGGCCGAAACAAACTCAGAGGACATTGTCTCTTAAAGTCCAGACAAATTCTTGGTCAGATCATGTGAAGACCATGTAGATTGGTATCTGAAATGGTTTTTTGAGGAAACAACCACACAGATTGAGCGATTCTGTCCAGTCAGTGCACGCATTTGTCAAAAATCGTGCAGCTCAACTCAGAACTTGAGGAGCTCAACGATTCGACGAACAATACCAAAGAAAGGATATTTAGATAGGCCGCGTAAATTACTCAAACTGCCAGATCATGATTAAAACTAACTAAAAGTCAAAACTAACTAATAAGGAGAGAAAGCTGTATCTGATTTACCCTATCTGAAAACCCCATGAACTATGGAATTAATAGGAATGATAATGTTAATGGTGTCGTAAACTTGAGAGGGGACTGGCGCCCTCTGACTTGGGAGGTAACTTAAGCCCTCACCGGCGATCTCCAAAGAATAGTTAGAAAGAGCTGGGTCACAGTGGCTGAAAATGCAGTTAAGGCGACTACATGACCTAAAGCGCGGTCTTTGTCGGACTGCATAGAAAAGAAAGAGAAGCGCGATGATACAACGCTGGTTTTTTATTGCAAAATAAAAAATGAAAACACTAGTGGTTTAATGTTACTGGCAGAATAATCTGACAAAAAAATCATAATGATTGTATGTTTAAACATAGTTTTTATAGTAAAAAGAACGTTTTCTGAGGTATTTTTTATCGTATCAAATTAGTTGTATTATGTTTTCAACACACTAACTACCTAGCATATATCCTAAAGAATACCACAAATTTTTGGATTTAGTTTACTGCAGTCGATCATATACTTTTACTGTTTCTAAAACTTGCGTTTTTTTAGGTCCAGTAAGCCCCTTAAATAGAATGCGACAGGGGAAGCCATTCTTCAGCAGAGGATAGCTGTATAGCTGATGGTGTAGGATAAATGGTGAAAAAGTGTATGGTCTAAGTGCCACCAAAGGTTGAAATAATTCTGGAATCAAAATAAATATGGTAATAATGCAAATGATTTAGTGACAACGAGAATAAGATATAAGTAAATATGAGTAATGAGTGGGATCAATTAATGTCGCCACATTTGGAGGAATTCCAAATTATCCATATTGGAGTCGTTACACGGTGGGAGCACGTGAAACACCATTATCGTACGTTCTAGATTAGCTCAGCTTGTACGCTAGAATGACATAAAAAATAACACCTGCGTGTAGTTTTTAATTTGTTTTGAACATTTTCACGGTCGACCGTGCAAATATTAGGGGTTAAAAAACCCGTGACAGTGACACTTATGTTATTTTGTGGCAACTGACAGTTTTATTACCTATACTAGCAGCGTCCTGCGGTTTCACCCGCATACGTGTTGATTCCGGGAGAATGTCGTGATAAAAAGTATCATATGTGTTATTCAGATGTATATGCCATATTACTGTAAAGTTTCATCAAAATACGTTTAGTAGTTTTTGCGTGAGAGAGTAGCAAACATACATCCATCCATCTTTACAAACTTTCGCACTTATAATATTAAGTAGGTTTTACTCTGCATGTACCTGCACTCCTCCTCCTCAAGTCGTACTCCTCATTATTGAGGGTCGTGATCCTCGCTTGAAAACATCTTTTCCCTGACGATGTGTCGCCATCTCTGTCTATCCTTGGCCAGGTGAAGCGCATCATGAAATTTCGTTTCAAGAGAAGTGCATATGTGGTCGGACCGACCAGATAAGCTCTTCTCTTTAAACGAAATCGCAAAGGGCTGCGACCACTTGGTCGTTTACCCTAACCTACACTATGAAAGTACAATTATTTTCTTTGTCCATGCATGACAGTCACTTCGGTAAATCAGCCAGTACCTACATGCAATCAGAGGCGATTCTACGAAAATAATTATCATGTAATTATAGGCCTAATTTTTAAAATCCGTTTTAAAAGTTGAGTGTGGTTTTAAAAGACCAATGTTTATTGCACACGGAGCCAATTTATAGTTGAGCACTCAATAATTGTAGTGACATTACGAAATACCGCTCTCTGCCAACAACAACACGGATATACAACTTAGAACTATTAATAGCTACTGTCACCCACTTAATTTTCATGTATTGGCATTGAATAGTGGTGCATCTTGTTCTAGTACTCCTAAATATAAGTATTTATATTCAAAGAGCGAGAGAGATTGAGAGAAAGAGAAGACAGGCTCAAGAAAGATCCCATTCATTTCTTATATTCATGAATATTTTTTTAGAAATAAAACTTACAGAAAAAAAGATATAAAATATAAACAAAAACATATCTGTCTGTAGTCCATAAACGTTTCAAAATCGTAAATGAAGTAAGTACCTACTAAATGATACTTTTTTTAATGAAAAAACTATTAGGTATTTGACAAATTTTAGTATTTACAAATTGGTGGGAGTTCATTTAATTTATTGTCAAACAGCAGCCGGACATAAATCCTATTAAAAAAATACATCTTTTCATGTATTCAAATCCGTTTTATTTGTTTTTTAACTTTTTACTCGTAATAAATTAGATCACGTTTTGTTTTAGGAGACTATAAAACATAACTAAGAACATAAACCATTGTACAAATATTGTGAGGAAAAACATCGTTACTCGTTAGTGTGTATAAATTAATATATATAAATCTTAATTACTTATCTGTATCTCTCACATACGCAAAGAAAGTGCATTAAAAAAAAAACATTGTTTTCAAAGAACATTTTTCATAAAATATTCCGACATGTTTACAAAAACCCAGTTGCACCAATAACCTATTTACAATGACACAAGAGTCAAGTTCTAAAAGAAACTAGACATAGTGACACCAAACAGTATAAAAAAACTACAATGTCGTCCCGATATGTACTCTCGCACTCAACGCGAATGAGTGTCCCATCTTTTTTTAGAATTTAGCGAACGAAACGCGGTGGGCTGAATAGAAGCAGTATCTTTGCGTTAGGCGCGCGCACTACAGTAAGTTTCCAATAAAAAGTTTGCATTATAAAAAAATAAATGCAATGACAGATTAGCGAAAATATTTCCCGCCGAAAATGTTGATCTGTCAAAAAGTTTATTTTAATTAATTATTTTTAAGTTACAAATTGGTTCGTGTGTATTCAATTTCGTGTAGATTTTTTAATGAATTCGTGATTATTATCGTTAATATTAAGTGCTAGTGACATAGTGATGAGCAGTGGCAATTATTTCGTGTGACAAGTTCTTCTTTTTTGTTGCTGTGTGTGAAATTGGAGAGTGCCCAGGGGCGACATTCTATTTTTAGATTGATCTTTCTAACACTTTATTTCGATATATTTAACTAACACGTCTGCTAACTGTTTTTGCTTCGATATAAAAGTTCTTTCTTCTTCTTGTTGTGGCCGCCCGGGCCTAAGACGACCCACTGACCGTGATTTACTGAACAGAAATGGTAGGGTACCTAAGTACCTATATCTACCTAGTTCCAGTTGCATTGAATGATTATAAATAGTAAGAGTAATTATGACATAAGCTTGTCTTTAACTTTCATCCTGGATCTAGGTAGGTACTTTAGAGGTACATTCCAAGCTATAAACAATGACAAAATTGTGAGTAAAATTTTGTAGACTTAAACCGATCTACGGAACTTGCTACCATTAGCAAAATAATGTTATAACTGTTGTGTATTATGTGGAAACTATCAATATTAAATTTAGTTTCAGTACCAATTATGGGACAGCACTCAACTGAATTATTATGTAATTCACAATCTTTACAATAGTTAGGCACTGACTGTGTATTGGAGTTTTTGGCGGGATTTCTTCGAGTGAAGTCTATTTGGCTGTTTTAATTATTCGCAAATTGATTCCTAGTGGATATTGTGATGTAAAATTGGTGTAGTTTTGTATCTCAAGTGTCTGCGCAACTGGACAATATGTGTAATCATTGAAACAGACGCGATCCCGGTAAAATGGAGCTGAGAATTTTATTGTAGTTTTGGCTACCTCAGCGAAGTTTACCGGGAAACTTGATTCGATACATTTGCTGCCAAATACTCCTAATACATTAGAATGTGTACACCCATATTCTAATGTCATGTTAGACTCAAGAAAAATGAAACAAAGACGTGGCTAAAAGGTCTTAGCAACCAGGCCATAAAACTAAATTATAAAAAAAAAAATGACTGTGTATTTTGTCTATGCTTAAATTTCAAGAAAAGAAAAGTGAGAGTGTTCAGTTTAAAATATACCTACACAATTTAACAATTGCAATACTTATCATGTTTTATAGGAAGTAATTACAATCTAGGCTTTTGAACTAAGATCATTTAATTTTCCAACTAAGTTTTTTTCTATCGAGTACATGATCCGTTTAGGTATCTAGTGTAGGTAGGTACGGAGCCACCTGTAGCGCCATACTCAAAAAATATGTCTGAAAAATATCTTTAGTTATTTATATTTATTTTTTAAAGTAGGCAGAATGTTTCACTGCTTGAAACCAAGCGGCATAGCAATAAGTACTATGCCGTTTGGTTATAAGCAATGAAAAATTTTATTACCTACAAAATAATAACTAGCCAAGAACTGTTCCTAACCAGCTTTAAACAGAGAAAAGTGGAAAGAAAGTAGTGAGGCTTTTGTCCTGCAGTGGAACTTCTCATGTTTTTAATAATGATTCAGTAATCATTGTGCCGATAGTCCTGACAGCCAAAGACTTAAAAGCCAAAAGTCTGACAACACCTGAAGAGGCTCTCGTTGGGCAACAGCTCAAGGGATTTTCAGAAAGCGGTACTTCTAGGGTAAATTTTCGTAACTTTAAGAACATTTGCAGTCTAATCTCAGTCAAAAACACCTGTAATTTCAATACATTTTGGACAAGTTTTTGACATTGATTGTTTAGATGAGATTGCAACTAGATTTTTAACGTTTTTAATTACGGGAATTGGACTTCAGGACACGGCCCGCATTGCTAGGAGTTTCCTCTCTCTGGAGCCGGTGGCTTGGACCCTGTTCCCGGTACCGGATGGCTATTAATTTTTTATATTTTTAATGTTTATCTTTAATGTTTTTTTTATTATTAAAAATACTAGCTGCGCCCCGCGGTTTCACCCGCGTAAATGTCGATCCCGTGGGAATATCAGAATAAAACGTAGCCTATATGTTAATCCAGGGTGTTAGCTACCTCCATACAAAATTTTATCAAAATTGGTCCTGCCGTTTGAGCGTGAAGAAGTAACAAACATATAAACACACATACATACACACATTCTCAAACTTTCGCCTTTATAATATTATTAGTGTGATTTAAAAATATAATTTATAAGTACACAAATGAAATAAAGGAGATAATAATTAACAAACACTCTACTTCACAAAAACTACTCAAAACACGTGACGTCATGGAAAGAATGTATTACTAGTAGGTCAAGGTAGTTAGACAACGAGACGATGATTCAACACAGCTGCTCTTGATATTCTTGTGTATGAGTGAAAATTACTGAAATATTTGCATTGCAGTCCGTAAAGATCTAAGGAATTTTCTTTTAAGAAACAATTTAGTTACAAGTTATTATGAAAGAGGTTCAAGTTACAGCTTATAAACCATGTCTTAGGTGTCGTTAATTTTTTTATCAAAGTAGTGATCGTATCGACAAGTCGGTCGAAAGGGACCTTTATAGGACTATATGACTTAAACCGGCACTTAAGTCACGCTTTTCTGTGACTTAAAGGAACCTTTATAGGACTATATAACTTAAACCGGCACTTAAGTCACGCTTTTCTGTGACTTAAAGGAACCTTTATAGGACTATATGACTTAAACCGGCACTTAAGTAACGCTTTTCTGTGACTTAAGTAGTTCACTTTTACACAGAAAAGCGTACCTAATTTAAGTGCGGGTTTAAGTCACACGAGCTTTATAGTATACGATACGTGTGATTTAAGTAGTCACACGAATCGTAATGTACTATTTTGTCCTAAAGATTTCACGCTATTTTCCCTAACGCCATTTTTATCGAAATCAGTTTTTTTTTCAGCGCGGTCACTGTCGGACTGCATAGAAAAGAAAGAAAAGTGCGATGACACAACGCTGGCAATTTATTGCAAAATATGAAGCAATTATCTATTTCCAAAATATCTATTATTTGGACCAATTAAAACATTGGTTTAGTATGTTGCTTTTAGAATAATCTGACAAAAACTCAGAATGATTGTATATAGGTACCTATTAGTATGGTTTTTATTATAAAAAGAAACATTTTATAGGTATCTTCATGATTTTTCTATCGTATCAAATTAGTTGTATTATGTTTTCAACACACTAACTAACTAACTAGAATATATCCTGAAGAATATCATATATTTTTCTGATTTTGTTTACTACAGCCGATCATAATACTTTTAGGCATTATAAAACTTGCATTTTTTTGCGTTTAGGTCCTGTAGTCCCCTTAAAATATTCTGCTGTTTTTAGTTAAGCATTGTAATTAACATTGCATTGCTTTGCAGTTGATGTTTTTCATAAATTCATCAACTTAGGTTAGTAAACCTACCTCGCAAATAGGTAAACAGAACATCAAAATGCCTCTTCCTGGTTTAGGCAACGTCGGAAATCCGCCACTAATCTAACAACCATTTCCATACACAACGTACAGTAACGGTCCATAAGTGCACTGCTACCAGAATGCTCATTTTAGCCTGCACGCTAGATCTGCGTCTATCTCTGTGTGTGTGATGTTTTAATGTAGACAGTAACGCGCACACGGTATAACTACGAAAGCGCGATGTTGGTTGGTCCGATGCATGTGTGGTCAACACTAAATAAAGATACCTACCATATATTATCGACCACAGGACCTATTTAAAAGTAATGCTAAAATTCGAAGAGATAATTATAAGCAGCGATGGCAGGTTCGCACAAGTGGGTGGATGTTATTGTGTGTGCGTGAAGTGGAGAGGGTTCGAACCTCAGTGCGCGCTTTCAACTCTTTTTGTTCTTTTCGTTTTTGTGTCAGTTCAATTATTTATTGTTTCGTTAACATAATGACAATAGGGTATAGAGGGTAAAAATAAAGTATAATACCTATGTAATTTAATGAAAATAAAGCACAATTTTCATAGGAACATTTATTGATTTTAATAACAACCTTTAAAACATAAACATACTTATTCCAAACTTTGAAATACATAAAATACCTAATTTGTTCATAAATCATTTGTGGTTGATATACTAAAATGGGATGTTTTTGGTTTATTGAGGTTACAGCTTAATTTGTTCATTTTCTCAAGGAAAAGAAGATTGAAACTAAACCTCAATCTTACAATCATTCACTTGTTACTATTATATTATGGCCAGTGTATCCCCTGAATTCCACTGATAGCATTTATTTTTTTATTAATATTTAGTGTGACCTCCGATAATGAAAGTGATATTATCAATGCAGTCAAAAAGGCGTCGACGCATGGTGGCCACCATATTACTGCAAATATCTGTGCACGTAAACTATCCCACAACTCCATGCAATGAGATTTGAGCTGTTCGAGACATCTTTCGACTCGCACTTCCAAACTTTGCACCATTAAACCCCATACATTTTCTATAGGGTTTAAATCAGGGAATCGCGCTGGCCACGGAATAACTTTAACATCCGAATGCTCAGTAAACCACTCACGAACAATACTAGTATGATGTTTCGGACAATAATAATTATCTTGAACTAAATAAAATTCACCAATTTCATCCACTGGATAAACATTTCGAACAGTAGGTAGCATTATATCGCTCGAAACCTCGACGTAATTAGAGCTGGTGGCCCGCGTCGGTATAAATGCCAACTCACCCGGCCCTTGAGCAACTAATCCACCCCCACATATTCACACTAATTCTTCCTGACTCCGTATTATTTATAATATTACTGTCAGACCAACGTGTATTGTCTTTGCGCCACAAATGAAGTCTTCTTTTTTGACACGATTTGAAAGTCTTCTCGTCAGTAAATACAGTGGTCTCCCAATCAAAGTCTAAATATTCGCGAGCAAAACGCAACCGTTCCTCCTTATGCCTTTGCGTTAAAAACGGTTTTTTCGCTGGTGTTCTATGATGAAGACCTTCGGCATTGAGTGCATGGCGAACAGTGCGCAATGACGTATCAAATTCTTCGGTAAATCGTCTTGTAGGTATGAAACCATGCGTTTCATATTCATCAACCATAAAGCGTCGGCGTCGCTGAGACTGGTCAATAAGTGGCGGCCTACCACTTCTTACACGGCTCTTAAGAATTCCCTCTTCCTCAAATCTCCGCACCCAACGTCTCACAGTATCTCTCTAAAAAAAAGAAATCCTTATTACACATTTTGAAGCGTCACTTATGAGAACAAGTAAAATCAATAACAACAAAATAACTTACACAAAATCCGGTTTCATTGGATATTTCAGATATATTAAACCCATTGTTATACAAGGCTACAATGTTCGCTCTGGTTTCCATATTTATATTTGTTTGCATTTTCAATAAAAATCTTCAAACTCAACACCTTTAATATCAATAACACAAACGCTCATAACTAAGTTCACTAACCAACAACGTCATACCATTATAACTACAGTCAGTATATTAATTTTGTTTCAAATCTACCCTCAACTTTTATGTGATTAGTTTAAAATACTCGCTGTCTTTTTCTCATTACCATAATTAGAAAAAGACTGCGTGCCGCGATAGGCCTATGATGATGATCATATACCGCGCTTTTTCTGTTTCGTACGTGATGAAAGAGTGCAATATACAGTTGTGTATGTGTGTGTGAAATGTCTAAATAGAAGAAGGTCTCAAGTGCGACGAGTTGCGATGTGATAGTTTTGTAATGCTGCCAGTGGAGTTCTGACCGCTATAGTACAAGACGACCAAAACATCACCATACAGATACATAAATAATTCAAGCATGGTAAGTACCAAAATAGCAACTGATATTAGTGATACAATACCTATAATTAATAACGGTAATTCCTGAACACTTAACGCAAAATAGCTTAAAGGGTGTCACCCTAAATTGTTATGTTTCTACGTACATAAACTTTGGACATGAGTAACATTTATAGCGTCGTTTGTCGTATGGGAAATGCTATAAAATTTGTGGTTTGAATGTCTGTATTTTTCGGGGTTGAATGGCCATATTTTATGGCTATAAAGATTAGAACATAGAATTGGCACTTCTCTGTACAGGAGTATAAAAGATTTTTTTTCTGAACTGTATTGAAATATCTATTCTGCTCAGCTCGTAAATCCGAATGTGGGGTTTTGTAAAACTCCGCAAGACTTGTAAACAAAAAAAAACAACTTTGTATGTACCTACGCTACCTACGAGGCTAACATGGTTTAGAAATGTGATGCCTATAGTCCGCGCGGAACTAGTTGGCCGCGCCTTAGGTATGTGAGCGGTGGGACGGAGGGGCGGGGGCGCTTGCTGTCATTAATCTCATGTGCGTTGCGAACACTAGGCAACCCGCCGCCTCACCCTTGTCCCCACCTAAGGCGCGGCCAACTTGTTCCGCGCGGACTTTAAACAAACATCAACGAAAAAAAAGTACAAAAAAAAATTGCAAACACTATTAGACAACTATCTAGAATTTAAGAATAAAAAGACAAAAGATCTTTTTCAAAGGACACAAATCTAAGAAATTAAAGTAAATGGGTGCTCGTAATTATTTAAATTACATAACTGAATATCTTTTACGTTTCGTGTCAACCTTGTAACAAAGTGCCTCTTTTTAAACTTTACTCTTTATCGCAAAAATATATTTTCCACTTAAGCTTCATAGCGTAAGTGTTACAATCTTTTCTTCAAAAGATGTTATTCAGACATGAGAAAGTATAATTCAAAAGATTATTTTGATGTTCTCTTTAAAAATAATTAGATTAAATTAACCTTACAGACACTTTCACACCTTTTTGACAGCTCAGACGGGTTACTGACAATTTACTTACCTCTAAACATTCCCTAATTTATCCACTGGTTCTCCACCAATACAAATAACATTAATTACAATAATAAACATTACATAATTATAACATAATTGAATAAACAAATTTTCTTTCTTTCTAATTTTTGTATTAAATATGTCGAATTTCTTTCAAAAATTAATTAAGTCTTAAAATTCTGTTAGACTCTAAAATCATACATTTAATAAATAATCTATTGTGGGATTTGAAGAGTTTAATTTAAAGCTTATACTTACATAAATTATTCAAAATTTAGAATAATAATACCTAGTGGAAATAATATTCAAGGACCAATAAACAACAGGGTTAATTTTAATTAACTAGTGAAACTTTTTATAAGTGAAATTTACGTCTGTGTAGATTCGCTAGAATTTTTTTTTACTGCTGCCGGCGACGATCTTCGCAGGACGGCTGGTAGCAGCTGGATGAGAGTGCGAAAATCGAGTTCATAATCAGCCTATAATGTTCCCGCTGCTAGGACACAGGCCGTCTCTCAGTGAAAGGGAGTGGGCCGTAACCCACCACGTGGGCCCAGTGCGGATTGGTGGATGTCACATGTCTTCGAATTTTGGTTCTAGGACATGCCGGTTTCCTCACGATGCTTTCCTTCACCGTTTTGAGAGCAGTGGTGATGAAATAATTTACGCAAAGTAAAGCGCCTGTCGTCGTTGCGCATGCAAAAGTCGCTATGTGTTTTTAGAGAACTTATTTGAGTTATATGAATTATAACATTTAGCGTGTTTATACGGAACTTTCGATGTATGAATATCACATAGCTCTACGAAGCCGAGATTAGCCGATTGTCTCTTTCCAAAGGTCGATGTGCAATATTTATCGCCGGGTACTGTAGCATCATGTAGAATGTCCGCTCACTTCACCTAAATTTTCACGGTGATATTCACTGAATCGACCAGTCAAACTTTTGAGATGGTGTACGTGCATTGCATTTCATTCTTTATCGATCAAATCCCGTATATCGTATCCTTTCATACAGGCAGAAGGAAGTGGCTAATCGCCCTTCTATCAAACTTCCCAAGTTCAAAGTCGCCGAAGTTAAGCGTACATTAAGTAATTCTCGTTAATCTATGTAAGGCGCCGTCAGCGTCGCTTGCCTATTAGTTGCTATATATAAATTAATTAACGAAACTTTGACTCAACAATAGGGAAGATTAATTGTGTTATTAACATAAAGGGAAACGTTTGTACACTAGATAATATATAGGAACAGAAGCCCTATAAGTTCGTAGATATAAGCGAAATAAAGAAAAAAATAAAGAAACAAAAAGTATTTATTGGGAATCGCACTGGAATATCAAAAACTAAACTAAACATCCATACTAATCAATAGTTATCTTTTCATAGTATAAAACAAAGTCGCTCCCATACCCTGTTAACTTAGATTTTTTAGGGCCTTATCTCACTAGGACACCAGTGGCGTCGCAATCATGGTCGCACTGCCAAAAAATATATGGTTGGTTGCTCATCCGATTGGACGCCTGGTGAGATACCCACCATAAAACTGTGTATATTTTGCTGGCAGCGCGACCATGGTTGCGCCACCTTGGTGTCCCAGTGAAATATAAGCCTTAAACTACGCAACGAATTTTAATGCAGTTTTCAGCAATAGATACAGTGATTCAAGAGAAAGGTTGATATGTATAATACATGCATATTATAGTAGAGAGAAAAACCGAGAAATTCAAAGATTTGTAATGTGATGTCGTAACAAACATATTTTTGTGCGCTTACATTGCAAACGGTGCTAAACCTTACGAGATAGATCAAATTAATGTACTACGGAATTGTATATCTTAAAAATATCGATAAAAAAGTCCGCGATGGTATATTTTTATCTCCTAAGGATAACCCACAGTAACCATTTTTATCTTTTACATATTACAAAAAAAATATGGGTTATTTACCAAGCTATTTTTAAAAATACAGTATGATTCCTTATTTAATGAAATACATTAAATACGTTGTGTAATTTTCATGGAGATCAAAGTTGCCCTTTACAAAATATCATTAAAATGAATATCTTAGAAGATATCAGAGATTTAAAAAGCGGGGGCAGAGCGGCTTTCGGGGCGGTACGAAGTTCGCCGGGTCAGCTAGTAATATTATAAATGCGAAAGTGTGTCTGTCTGTTACCTCTTCACGCTTAAACCGCTAAACCGATTTAGATGAAAATTGGTATAAAGATAGTTTGAGTCCTGAGAAAGGACATAGAATAGTTTTTATCCTAATATTACCGATCGACACTTATGCGGGATGTAACCGCGGCGTGCTGCTAGTAAAAAATAAAAACGAAAGTAAAATGAAATTAAAAACAGAAAGTCCCGCCAAAGGGTATCTCAGGATAAAAAAGACCACATATTTAATATTGTCGAAAAAACTACTGTTATGACTCATCTATATGCGTATTGAATTTTTTCGACTAGATTTTGCCTGAAATTTAATAAAAAAAGATTATAACCATAGATTTCTTTATATTTCTTTCTTTGAGTAGAGATCCAAAAAAAAACCGCATTTTTATTAAAAACTAGCTGAACCGACCGACGTTGTCTACGGTGTCCTTAATTCATACAAAAATCTCATAGAGGAAAAGACGTTCAGTTTTACCCGAATTTACAAACACATTCTGTTCAATCAATTCCCTATAAACCTAACTGGGAATATTATGACCATTTTAAAACAAAAATTTGCCATATCGGTCCAGCCGTTCTCAAGTGATGCGCATAACATCGAACAGCATTTCGTTTCTATTTTGCCACAGTGTATAATTTTTTTGGTAATACATTTTTGGAACTTGCAATAAATAATGTTCCATACATTTAGACCACGTAGTTATTGCACTTTTTTACGAAACAGCAGATTTTTTTGATAACCTGCGAAAAATTTCTACCCTAGGGATCTAGAATCATGTGCTGAATTTATGGTAACCGTTTGTGTGTCGATGTCCCTCTGTCACGCTGTGTAGTATTATACACTTCGTTCAAGTTTGCGAGCAAGTTCTTATACTAGTGACAGCTGTATTATTTTTGGGGTTCCGCACCTCAAAAGGAAAAACGGAACCCTTATAAGATCACTTCGTTGTCCGTCTGGGACTTGATCGACGGTCAGACCTGTCGGTCAAGTTTCTTTTTCTCAAGAACGCGTGAAGTTATCAAGTTGAAATTAATATCAAATACTCAAGGCTGCAATCTCTTGAAGCAGTGAAAAAAATCAAACTTCTAAGTCAACGCAATCAAAAGATACGAGCGTTTATGTATCGGAATCAAAACCTATAGGGTACTTCCCGTTGACATACATAAAATCATGAAATTTGGCAAGAAGCAATGTCATATAGCACAAGTAAAGGAAAAAATCCGAAAACCGTAAATTTGTAGTTACATTAAAAAAAAAATACTTTTCCCCGTGATAAACTATTTACATACCTACAAATTTGTACGGAACACTCGGTGCGCGACTCCGACTCGCACTTGACCGGCTTTTTCTTTTTCTAATTTTGTTACAACTGATCCTTCTTTGGTTTCTTACTCACTGTTCTAAACATATTGAGTTAATATTTAAAGCATTTTCCTGATTGGAAATTAATATTCAAGTAATTTGCGAAGAAACAGCAGCTGAAGTTTCTAATTAAAGTTTATTGTGCAAATTCATTGAAGAGGTTCGTTTGATATTGTTTTATGTACTTGGTAGGTTTGTTTACAGATTCTGAGATCCGAGCAGTGTTTGTTGTGTTTATGGTACATTGTAATCTGTTACTGTGCGCAAGCTTGAGAGAGGCTCGTGATTAAATAACCATTTTCTTACTATTTGCTGTACTCTGGACGCTTTTAACGCGTACGTCTTTTTTTAATCGTTCTCGTGCTCTGTAACGCCCACTTCCAGTACCCATATGTTTGGATTCTGGTCCTTAATTCTGTCTCAATGTTGTGGGCTCTCAATTGCACTATTAGTATGACCTACCCATCATTGCATGGCCAATATTAATTCTTGTTTCTAAGAGCTATCCCAGTAAAATCATTTCATTGTTAATATGCTTTTTATCACATCTATTCAAAAAGAGCTAGTGTATTCTTCGTAAACAGGGTCTAAAATAGCTCTAATCCCTAAGGACTAAAAGTGATTTGAATTAAGAATGTGGATATTGTTAGTAGAAGTTTCAATCACCAAAGAGATCAATCGCGAACATTGTATAAACAAGTAACAGGCTGAATGATAAAGTAAAACGCGCGAGCCAAATAAAAAAGAAAGTTTGTGATAAAATAAAAAACGCGCGAAAAGCATTCTGCTTTCGTTCGTAATGTTGACTCAAATAGGATTTTACTTAGTTTTATAAGAAATGAGTAGGTATGTCTTCCTCAAGTAATTGTATGTCAATAAATAAACGTAGGTACTATTTTTATTCATAAGTTGCACTTACTTTGAGGAGTGGCTAGAGAGGCGTCACGGCGCCCTCACCTACCGCCTGACGCAGGTCCTCACCGGACACGGAAGTTTCGGGAGGTTCCTGCACATAATCAGGCGGGAGGAAACGCCCGGGTGTCACCATTGCCAGGATCGCCCAGAGGACACGGTGGAGCACACGGTGGAGGTCTGCCCCGCTTGGGCGGAGCACCGCCGTGTCCTCGTAGAGGCGATCGGCAGCGGCGGCGACCTCTCGCGTCCGGCCCTGGTTCAAGTCATGGTCCGGGGCGAGAGGGAGTGGGGGGCAGTCGCCTCCTTCTGCGAAGCAGTCATGCTAGCGAAGGAGGCGGCGGGACGGCTGAGGGAGAGAGACTCCCGTCCCAGCCGCCGCGGGAGACGCTCCGGGCGTCGGGAGCCGCGCGACGACTCCCGGCCACCGTAGGCGGGGGCCTGCGGGCGGAGAGTAATGGGTAGCTCACCGTCCGATCAGGACCAGGCCCGTGCCGAACGGCGCGTACGTGTTCCACGCGCGCCTCAAAGAGATGCCAGCATGAAATGAAGGGGCCCTATAGGGCCGAAGCCTGCCGGGCCAGCGGGATTGTCCGAAAGGGTTACCGCTTGCCCGGAACATAAAGGGCTAAGGAAGGAACACGGGTGGGTTTTAGTCAGTAAGAGTCTGACACTCCCTTCCGCTCCACCCAGAGCGGGAGGAATCATTTGATGATTTCCCATCCTGAAAAAAAAAAAAAAAAAAGTTGCACTTACTTTTTTTTTCATAGAGGGTGATGAAAATTAGAGTGTCCACCTCGGGAGCAAAATTATTTTTAGCTCGAGTGACGTACAGACGCCAGCACATCAAGCTACCCGAAACTGTCAAATTTTCCCAATCAACTTTAAATCTTATGTTTTAGCGTTAAAGTTGAAAATCTATTAAAGAAATTTGACAGATCGTAGTAGCTTGATGTGGTGGCGTCTGTACCTCTCGCTTTTTAAATAGTTGTTTACTCCCTTGGCAAACAATCTACTAATACATACTTGAATATGAGGTGATTAAGATATAAACACACTGTTTAGTATTTATATCTTAATCACCTCTGTATTCAAGTTAGGCTGTAATTTATGATCAGCATTAAATACTAGTCCTTAGAATGTTCGCTCGTTTACATAAGGATATTACATAATAATTCATGTTTAATGATCTGGTTTAATTTATATTATCCTATATGACATGTAACAAATCTCCGTTTGTCATCTAGGCGATAATGTAGAACACACTTACCTACCTAAAACGTAATATAATTTTAATGCTAAATGATTGTGAAACTTTTAGGTTAGAAAATTCAGGATTGACATAAAACCATTAGTAAGTCATTGCAATGTAACTCTTATCTTAGTATGGTAAGGTATTAATAAATTAACAGTGAACAGGCTTCTTCTGGGTAAGCTCACTCCATCGTAGACTTTGTCTGTCACCTCTGACCTAGACTAGAGTCAAGAGCAAACCAATTTCAAATAAAAAAATCATTGCCGAGAGTTTTATCAAACTTACGGCACACATTCTATTTTATACTTTATTATAATCATATAAGTGTTAAATTACAATGAATTACTAAAATTTTACGTTATTCTGATCGTAAATGTACTGCTTTAGAAAAATTGCAAGATTTTTTTTATTACTATTAATAGGTTTTATTTCAGAATATTCTGGGCACTCTCATATGTTAGCACAGTCATAATCATCAACGATTTCTTTATTATATTTTATTATGAATGTATTGTACACACAAACTTTCCGAAATAATATTCTAAATTATAGTGAAAACCACATCAACATCCATTGTTTAGTTTTGAAGAACTGAGTCACACAGACACACACGAAAAGCAACTGTATTTTATACTATTTAAAGTATAGATTATGATTAAAAGACGGCAAAATAACTGCAGTTATTAGAACTACAACCTTATTAACTTTTTTTTCATAGACAACTGTTTTTTTTTTTCAGGTGCGCGGCCATAGTGAAGTTAAAATAGCTGTGGACGTGAGAATATACAACATTTTGCAACTTTTCCAGTCGAGAGGTAAGATTTATTGTTTTTTTTTTCTCTTTGGCCTTGGAGTATTCCTTTCGATTACATTTGTGATAAATACTTAGGATTTACGAAGCGGAATTTTCAGATGATCTACTTTCGAAAAGGCGTTTGGGTTATTGGGATTTCTTGTGTGAAGTAGACCGGCACCCTAATTGCGTTAAACACGATCCAATATCAATCTGAATAATTTTGAAGGATATTGCAATCCATTGCTTCGTATGTTCGAAAAATGTGTCTACACAACAACTTACATAACGCAATGAATGTTATTTTTTTGTTTCGCAATTACACAGGTCTATTCTGTAAAAAAAATCAGCGTCATAACTTAGGTGAAGTGAGTGAGTGAGTGAGTGGTTAGGTGAGTGGTGAAGCGAGGTGTCATTCCGTCTGATGCTAGGATTGGCACTATTTACAGCTTAAAGGGCAGACGTATAAAACCGGAAAGGGATCGGCACCGTAACAACTCGAGCCGTTCAGTATTCTTCGTATGAAACTACCTACTGCAACGCACACTAATCGGAATCGTAACGTAATCGACTCGCATGGGGACAAGGTCACGGACCGCAGTGCGGTGCGTTACGGCTCGTCGTCCCCGCGCTTATGGCTCGTCGTCCCCGCGCTTACGTCTCGCCGTACCCGAGCTTACGTCTCTTCGTCCACCGTTGCCCCTCTCACCCCTCCGACCTGCCTGTTGCACCATCAACCAGTGGTCGGCGAGCCGTAAGCGCGGCGTCGCCTAGCCGTAGCCGAGTCAACGTATCAGAGCTTCTGATCCGTTTTGGTTACGTACTTACGTTATATTGACGGCGAGGCGAAAGGAGATACGGTGCCGATCCCTTTCCGATGATACGTGATACGTGTGCTATGACCTTAATTCACCAAAGTTATTACGGTGAAAGATTGACAGAATATATCGGCAGTTGTGTGAGTGGAGTATTTATATGTATAAGATCAATTTTTTATTAAGAATAGATATTGGGAACACTGGTGGAACGAAAAGGAAGCACGATTTTCATAATTAATTCCATTTAAAATCTTTACAAATTCTTTTATTTTTAGTTTTGTTGTTAACTTTAACCAATCTATAGTATAACGAGCTGGCGTCGGTTACTCCACATCCACGCGCGTATTTTGCGTACGGTTTAGAATCACTCATTGCGTTTTTTTATCAGGAGTAATTTGATTTAACAGCCAACTTTTGCACGTAAAAGACAAAAGATAAATTAAATTAGGCTCAAACCAATTGACGTCTTTAGGTCGAGAATAAAAAAGATTCCCTCAAATATAACGGGTGTAAAAAGACGCTTAAAGAAGCTGAGAGTTACTTGTGTCTTTGTGACATTTTTTTTTGTATTATTATTATTTATTTTATTTTTTTATTTATTTTACTATTTATGTACACACATATATAAACAGATACGAAATAGTCAGAACAGAAAAATAGGTACAAAGGTGATGCTTATTTCATAAGAAATCTCTTCCAGCATACCATTATTATTAATTTTTTTTTGTCCTGGACCATACTTAGGAAAGTTCTGTTTATTGAGATATGGAAGGTCAAAATTGAAACTTGTTTTTCAAGAAAATAGGTTTTAAATGTTAAAACTTAACTTTAAACACCCCCACTGCACCTGCATCGTTGTATGCACTCAAAAGCACAATGTTGTGTGTGTTACATTGCTAGCTGCCGTAAACAGCGATTTTTCACACCAAGCGTTTCCTAGCAATAAATGTTGCTCCATGTTACTTAGTTTGAAGTACCGAATGCGTAGATAACGGCTATTTTATGTGTCTTTTTACACCCTGTATATCGTCTATCTTTCACCTACAAGTAACATGAATAATTTGCCATCACTTACTGACATATCGGATATACATTTAAACGGAGTACCTACAACCCGACGACAGCCGAACACATCCGAAGCGGGTATTTTTTTAATCGTCTTATAAACAAAACACGCGCGGTGTCGCTTACGCCCAACGCGCCTAAAAAGTTTTCACTTCATAAACCTGCCCATAGATTGGCAGAATAGGAAGTTTTGTAGATTACGTTATGTCATTGTCCTACGTTTTCTCCTGTCAAAATTCTACCCACGAAGCAGTGTTTTATTACGTCCAGCCCTATCTATCATTACGACCTTTGCACCTATCAGGTGTGCCAGTGACTCAGCTAGTATTCAGAGCTGGCACGCCACACTTCCTAGATTCACCTGAGCCTGCGCGTCAAGTGATTCATCACGTAAATATAAATGTGGGACTATTTATAGTTGATTTTATTTATGTCTGCTTGATACATCGTGTATTTTATGAATATCAGATGATTTGAATATGAATAGGCAAAAGTCACTAAGGGCTGATTTTTCAATAGTCAGATAACTTTTAACTGAGGACTAAATATTATATAGAAAATAATAATATGTCAAACTGTCAGATTTATTCTTCAGATAAAAGTTATCAGACTTTTGAAAAATCAGCCCTAAGATGTAAGACAGTCTATCAACCTTATTAGCAGAAATAATCCATCAATCATGTAAAAAAACATCAAAAGTTGCGACCTGTCTGTAAGGAAGTGTTTGTACAACTTTCTCTGGCAGCGAATAAATTACGTTTCGTCAAAAATCGATAATTTTTCTTTAATTATAATGAGCATACTTTACTTTAGTTTCGTGGCATGTAATATTATGATTCTAATAGCTGATACGTAGGTATCAGCTATTACACACTATTTATGCACTAGGCGAATACAATATGCATGTAGATGCATATTGTATTCGCTTAGTGAATATTGGGAATACTGCATTATTGACACACCTACACTGTCCTCCCGTATCTATTAACACTTTTAACCTAACACAATTTGAAGAGCAAACCCATTTCAAATAAAAAAAAAAAACATTGCAGTAGCCAATTATTTTATATTAAAAGGGTAATCGTGGAGTTTCTTGGCGTTTCTTTTCCATAGGAAACGACCAGTTGGAAGAGTGCATCTAGACTCTGACGTCTCATATATTCCCTGTAGGTTTATGTGACACTAGCTGCGCCCCGCGGTTTCATTCGCATAAGTGTCGATCCCGTGGGAATATCGGGATAAAAAGTAGCTTATATGTTGATCCAGGGTGTCAGCTACCAGGGTGTCAAGTAACAAATATATAAACACACACATACTCACAACCTTTTGCCTTTATAATATAAGTGTGATAAATAATTTAAAATTTCATTCCATTTAAATTTAGAGTGTCCGTATGGATTGAGGAGCCATATCTGATGTTTAAACGCGGGTACTACCAATATGTAGTAGTAAATTAACCGATTTTGTAGGCTCAATCCTGGAATTTGTAGTACCTTTAAAAAGTTACAGGACGTTTAAGGTGGCTCCTCAATTCCAACGGATCCAGGATTGGGCCCACAAAATCGGCTAATTTACTACAAAATATTGGTAGTATCTACGTTTAAATATTAGATATGGCTCTTCAATCTACACAGACACAAATTTGTGTATTTTTTCTATACTATACTTTTTCGCTGCACTGCTTTAATTATAACTCAAACTCAAAGCATTTATTTCAATTAAACCATTGTCAGGCACTTTTGAATTGTCAAGAAGTCGGTCAGTCAGAAAATATGAAGCTAGTTGTCCATTCCAAAGCGTAGGTACTTATGGATAAGAACGGGCAAGAAACTATATGGACACTTTTTTAAATAATATTTTTACAAAAGTATTAGTTACATCATTAATGTTGAATTTATAATTATATGTGAGAACGATGTAAAAAAGACGTACGCATTAAAAGCGTCCAGAGTACAGCAAATAGTAAGGAAACAACAATCCAAAAATAAAATAATTAAAAATAAGCCGAGGCAGCTAAGTGATGACTAGCCCCAACTGACGGCGCCCGTTCACGAACATGACGCATGGATCAGCACCATTCAGCTCAACCATTTTGAAGGGAGCTAAATGATCCAACACACACGCCACCGTCAGCGAGACATTTGTGTGAGCATGACATACTATCAGCCGCCAGGGCACATTCAAGTCAATGAAAGACATAACAAACAAACAATTTTGCCTTGTCTTTCAAGAAAATACATACCACTAATAACTGTGATGAGAGATTTAGCGCTGCTCGTGATTTTGTCACTCACAACCGATACACCCGAATAACAACAGATATATATTTTAGCACACACAATCACGAGCTCAACTAATATAAAACTAATAAGCCATCACTACCCTCTTACTCAATAGTTTAATAATCGTAACAAAATCATTTTCCCACACATTTGTTTCTGGTCACTTGCCAACAGCGATTTACACTTGACATAGAGCCATCCTTAAGTCCATAGACAGTTCGTAAAAATTATCATTTAGAATATATTCCAGAAGAATGTTGGCAATAAAACAGATTAGTAATAAAAAATATATTTTGCACAGAAAAACACAGTACAGTATTAAGCAAACTGGTTATAGATGAGCTAGATTTTTATTTTAGAGATTATTTGAACGATGTAAAAATAAACAGAATAAAAGTAAATATTACCTAATTAATGGGGTATTGCTCGCAGAACAGATGGCCGATGGGGCCGAAAGGTTCTGGAGTGGCGACCGCGTACCGGAAGACTTAGTGTTGGAAGGCCTCCCACAAGGTGGTCCGACGACCTTTTGAAGGCCGCAGGAATCCTTTGGATACGAGAAGCACAGAACCGGTCGAAGTAGAGGTGCTTGGGGGAGGCCTATGGACAGCAGTGGACGTCTTTCGGCTATATTTCGGAATATTAGCTTTGCTGAGAAACATAATATCAGTTGAGCCAAACTGCCTATTGTAATCGACGCTGCGGTGAGCGTACGCCTGAGTTGGTTCTACAAAAAATAGTTGCAAACAAGGTGTCTCGAGTGTGAAATTGAAACGTGAAACTTCTCGACCATTTACGGTACGAGGGATCAGGGGTAGCACAAACTGTTCACTAGATCAGTACATACGAGACATTGCGCAACGGCTGAGCGAGGGTCCTGGGGTCGATTCCCGGATCAGGCGAAGTGTTATTGAGTTTTTCCATTAGGAATTTCTTAGTAAGTACCAGCTCGGAGTTTGTAAGTTGGCGGTGTGATACCCCCGTGCCTCGGAAAGCACGTTAAGCCGTTGGTCCTGCGCCTGATCTATCTCCGGTCGTGTCGGATTGCCGTCCCATCGGACTATGAGAGTTAGGAAAGAGGGAGTGCACCTGTGTCTGCGCACACACTTGTGCACTATAGTATCTCCCGCGCCGAAGGCTAAGTCTCTCTCCGTTGAGACTGGCCGCCGTGGCCGAAATATGGTCTGGAGGACTTTATTTATTTTTTACATTCGAGTATTATATTCTATTCAAAAGAATTATGTAGGGATCGTAGCAGGTGGCGTTCTGTACTTTCTGTCTACCCCCATGGGAAGAAGGTGTGAGTTTATATATGTATGTATGAAATCTGCAAAAACAAAATATTAGTATGAATGTGGCATGAAGTGTTTTAAGCACATTTTTTCCCATGTACCTACAGAAAAAACAAATAAAATAATTAAGAAAAGCCAATTAACATACTACAACATTATTAATTTTTCTCAAATATCCATAAAAAAATCGAAATAAAAAAATTGTATCATCAAACGAAACTCTCAAAATAAAAATGCAATATTCCAGCTATAACTATCGCGCATCAAGCTACTATCTGCCACCTTTGAGCATTTAACTTGCAACTTAGTTTGCGCGAGGTAATTGTATTATTGTCTGTATGTAGGAAGACCAAGTTTAACTTAGAAAATGGAACAAAACGTGACAAAGTTTTGTAAGACTGCTACGCTCGTAGACCTTGTGAACACGGTCTACGCGCGTAGACTGTGTCGTAGAGGGTCTACGCTCGTAGCACCTCACGTCTCATGGCTACGTCTTGATTTTGTTGTGAAGACACTTTATAATTATAATCTTTGTATATTTACGTGTGCATCGTCTGATGATAACTTTTTTCTTTGAGATACAAAAGTTGTTACGTCACAAAGTACTTAGACAAACCATCATAGGTGAGCAAACACTGTTATAATAATTTATTATGAAATCGGTATTATTCAATTTCAGATTCATTCCATATTGTAAAAAAGCTTAAATCTAGGTACAAAAATATGGACCCTGTAAGGTCACAGAAAAAGGAAAATTATTATCATCAAATAATTATGATATTACCTTAAAACGTAACGTAATCGCGTTTGTTGTTTACCTGCCGACGTGTACGAAGTTTTATCAACATACATAATATTAACCTTTTTATACAATATATCCACCTAATATCCACTGACATGCCCCGCTCCCCGCGTGACGTCATCGTCTAGAATGTCACAATGTCCCGGAACATTTTTTGTCGGCGCACAACGGGATCGCCTCGCCACTTATACACGATACGTACACAAAGCGCGAAGGAGCGGTAGTAAACTAATGATTGTTTCTTCAAGTGGACAGACCAGGGTACATTACACAGCTTGTTTCGTAAAGAAAAAAGAAACAAAGAAAACACATTTATTTAGCACAGACTAAGAGACACACAATACACCAGATAGTTAGATAATAGTCGTACATCAGATAAAAACTAAGATAAAAATAAAAAGTGCAAAGTCCGATGTAAGAAATTAGCAGGAAAGTGTGCCTCACGGCGCCAAAAAGGCCCAGTTCAGCAAAAATGCCAGACAACTGGTGCCTGACGCTGGTTTTCAACTGGACCTGGTGTGTGAGGTGACGGATGTAAATCAGTTTTATACTGCATCGTGATGTGTGTGCATAATTAAATAAATAAATCAAAATAAATTAGTGTCACATAAAAACAGTAACGAATAGTTACCTATGTATAAATAGCGTGATATTGAGTAACATTGCAAAACTAAACAATAAATAAATACTGATAAATAGATAAGTGACATGGCCGCATGATAGACCTTCTTATGCAAATAAAGACATTCTCCGAAACGAGTCAGAACGGAAACCTGTTTTAATTTAAACGATGTCTGACTTCCATGCTCCAATACATTGTCATAATAATATGTCATGTCATAGTGACTTTAAATGGCTTTGATTTTTTTCAATATTTTTTTATTTAAAAATCCGTAGTCACCCTATCCACAAGTGTGTGAAAGCAATAGTTCCCTTGTTGTTTCCTATTTCACATCATGCTCGGTTCACTTCCCTTTAGCAGCTTCCTTCTTAGATACGTAACTACGAGTTAACATACAAATTGGACTGTTTCCTACCAAAAGTTCTGTCAGTATTATTTTACTTTGTTAAAACGGCAGGTTTGGGTACATTTACACTTTTTTTCTTTTTGTTCTTCTTTATTATTCGTCTCAGGCACCAGTCCCACTGTCGACGAGGAAGCGACTAGCTATCAACGATTTTTTCACTCAAGAAAAGTACAAAATATTCTAGATATTGTATTATATCTCTTTTTGTTACACGGGACCTAGAATATTTTGTACTGTTCTTTTCTAGTAATACATATTATGTATTACTAGCTGACCCCGGCGAACTACGTATCACCTCAGAATTTTTCTTCGTGGATTTTTCCCATGTTTTAATAGTTATTCTGCTATTCGGGGCGGAGACAAGTCCAACAAATCAAAGATCATAAAAATCGGTGCAGCCATTCTTCAGTTATAAATGGTAACTAACCCGACTTTGTTTTATTTATACACCCTTACATTTTTATCGTTTTAATCCTTAAAGGGAGTCATTGAAGTCATCATTACGAACAACTTTTACTATGGGACCAACCCTGAAATCGTGAAATAAATAAATGCGTAAATGCGTCTCGTTGTTGCCTATTATTATACACTTCTGAGGCCAATGCAAATAAGTTTTGATTGACCTTAACTAACATTGAGTCCTCATAAATTTATAGGCTTGGGAAAGTTAGAATTTTGTATTCCTGGAAAAACGGTTAACAGGTTTCAATAATAATTTGAAGCTCTTATGTACCGTTTTTGTGCTTTAAAAATTAAAACAGTGTCAGTCGAATTTCCCCAAAAATATGAACTTATTCCTGGATATCAAACCTACAACCGTACAAGAAAATCCAAGAGGTCAATTTAAAAATTACGTACCGCCCAAATTCTCCACTTATATTTTTGTTTATTTCTGGAGTTGTATTTCGGTACCAACACAATTGTATATGCCTCATTTTGCTTTGCCGAGCTCAATACTGACATTTATTACTTTAGTGTTCTTCGAAACAGCGTTCAAAGTAATAATCTCCAAAGGTTTATTAATTAATATGCCATTTCAACTTTTCAATTTGGTCCGACCATTTTATGAACCGTATGATTACATTTCATGCATTAAAATAAATGTCATTCTATTTTTAAAATAACTTCATAAAACACGGGAAACTTTTTTTTTCGAGTGAATGTGTGGGTGGATTTATGAAATGAATTAAAAAATAGCCAATGACAGGCCCGTACGTAAAACAAATGAATGCGGGATTTTAAATAAAAACATTTCCGTGAGTCCCGATTACACCAACAATCACTAAACACATTTAGCGCCAAACGAATTTAGAGCATTGGTGCCGAATCCCTTGTTCACAAACTAAAGTTTAGTTTAAGTTCAGTGCATTTTTTTCTTTCTATTTCATTAAGAAAAGGACAGAAGTTACATTTTAGTTTAGTCCTGTCAAATTAATCAGCGCCTACAAGTTAAGACGTTATTAAAAACTTGCCTATTATAGTTGCGTCAATTTACGTCAAGCGCTTATTAATTTGACAGGACTAAACTAAAATTTATCTTCTGCCCTTTTTTTAATTAAATAGAAAGAAAAAGATGCACTGAAATTACATTTAGTTTAGTTTGTGAACAACATAATCGGCACCATTCTTCGTTTTCTGACTTTGATAGATTATTTCTCGTATCATCTTCGTTTGAAGATGATAAAATTATGTTTTATATAATTATGTTTAGCGCTTTTATTTAACGATTTATAGGGTAAGCGGGCCCTAGGTATGAACGACTTACTTAAGCGTTTCATTACATTAATTTGTTTTAACTACACGCAATTGTTTTGTATTGTTATGGTTCATTTACCATTCTAATATACCAAATAATTATCATTTTAATACTTCTAAGGCTCTGGAACTCCATACCAGTCTGTTTAATTACCTCCTAATATCTTTTAGCTATCAAAATTCGTTCTAGCCAACAATGACAAGTACGACTCTTCAACTCAGGAAAACGTACAGACTTAATTTCCCTGCGGTACGTGTTGGTGCATATGAGAAGAATCAGGGGCGAAATGTGTTTGTTGCCTGTAATGTAGATTTCATAGAAACCTTCTTTGTCATGCAACTAGTTACGTCAGTTAGAGAGTCATTTATTTTAGGTGTAGATTCAAATATTCTCAGAAGTTTTAAGATTAGGTCTTGAGGGACTTTTTGTTGTCATTTTCGGTTGTTTATTTAGATTTTTTTTGTATTATTACGTTTATGTCTTTAAATTCGGAAATTTTAAATTAATCAAAAGTAAATACAAACTATTTATACTAGATACTAAATTAAATGACTAACTAACTTACTATCTAAATAAATACAAAAACAAAGGCCACAGGCGTCGAAGTACTCGTCCGCATCGCTGTCATCCGGAAACGTGCCCAGAAGACTGGCAGCATTGCCACGTTGAATGGCAATGCTAATTCTTTGGCCAAAGAACGACCCAGCCCTCTGGTCACGTGAAGTATCGACCAGCCGGCGAGAAATTTTCTTAAAAAGGAGACGCGCACTCGGGCCCCGTGACTCGAGCGTTTCGACCCCAAACGGCTTAAAGATGTAGTTGCCTATAAGGGTACATTATTTGCGCCGCTTGAGGGTCTCAGCAGCCGCAGCAGCGGCACCAGCACAGCCCGCCGTGCAAGGAACATAAGATGGCGCAAGGCTAATTTTGATTTTGTGTCATTTTATAGAATATGTAAGTGTGTTGTTATGGAAATACGTTTGTTATTTGTTTTAACGCGCTAATCTCGGGAATTATTTTGCATTTGATGGCTCAAGTCTTGAAGAACGAGGCTATTTAATATCACGACCCTAAGGAATCGAGCAAAAAGAAAAATTAAACGGCGGATGAAACTGCCAATCTTGGTAGGTATGTACCTACCTACCATATCATATTCTTTGCTTTTCTTTTTATTTATATTTTTTTGGCTCCAATTGTATTCCTAGTTCAACATTTAATAGTAGGTAGAATATTATTGTACCTATCATTTAATAATGAATTCAGAGTGCTGGAACCATGTTTCAATTTACCGTAAGTACTCTCAATAATTTAAACGAAGTGTTCTCGACAAATTGTACTAGGCAATTTCAATAGGCGTGGTTTATTTTGTATAATAGGCGTGTAAGTGGAACTCTGTTTTTGTTTTGTTTTTATTTATTCATTTTACCTGTTTGTGCCCTTATACTGTATGATAAAATTACATACTTTAACTGCTAAACGGCCTTCCAATGATTGAAATAGATACAGCACACCCTTTTTTGTGTGTTTCCGGGGTGGAAAATCCTCATGGATGTCCGCCGCCCTGGGGCGGGCGACGGGGTCTGTCGGACCCTTAATGACTAAAGACCTCCCCGGTGTTCCATCTGACACCTACGGCGGGGGTCGCGGGAACGTACGATCCTTCTACAACTCCCGACTGAGGCCGGCCCGCCACTGTGAGCCTCCTCGGGTCAGGGGGGGAGTGAGATGTATGACTGCCCCCGCGACGTCTAAGAAGGGCGCGTGTGGAACACTACTCACCGCCACCTCGGGTCCTGATGTGTGGGGTACAACAGACGTACTAACCTAACACACCCTGAGATCACTTTCCTACAATTGGCGCCCAAACAGACTTCCACTTACACGCCTATTAAACAAATTAATTAATTCGCACTTGGTGTTGGGTATAAGACAAAGCTTTAAGTCCGAAATAACTTGAGAAAGGCCCACGTCTTTAACTACTTAGGAAATTAGTTGACCCGCTTCAATTATACCAAAGATAAACTACGAAATTACTTCGTTTGTTATTTCTTAAATAATTTTGGTAAAAATAGATTTTAAAAAATTCTCATTTTTGTCATCACGCCAGAAAAAGAAAGAAAAGATAAAAAGAAAGAAAGGAAAATATTTTTTTTTACACACACAGGGAATACAAATAATAAAAAAGGAGCATTTGAAACTAACAAAGTTACATTCAAAACAACCAAAAAAATAAAGACCTATGCAAGGCCAAAAAGGCTCCTATCTCAGCATAATGCTGCGATATTTTAAAAAATAAATACCGCAGCGCTGGTATTCTGATAGGGCCAGGTATCAGTACTGTTATATCCCCAAAAAGGATAATTACCTCCTTAGTCTTGAACAAAAATTCTAATCATCATTATGCAGATGGAAAATAACACAAGGATTCAACTTAAGCAACTTTCAACATTCCTTAAAACTGCTTTTCCTTAAAAATTTTATCAACACGAAAATTATGTTTTCCATACAATTGTCCCTGCCTTTTTATTGTGCAATTTTCTTTAACGTTTTCCAGCGTCATTGCTCAGAGGAAAGTCGTAGGCGCCAACAATTGGAGTCCAACCCTGTCTAACTACTGTTTAAAGTAACCTGTGTGGTGTTTCATGCCAGTTTTCAATGGGAATAATGAACTTCAGGATTCCTGGCACGGTCGGGTGCAATTGACTTGGCATGGGAGTCGGCTAGTTGTTGATGTTAGAGTATTGTTCGTGGACACGTGTATCGGTTGTTGGACGGTAGGTTTGCTTTAAAATTTTGTCAAAGGTCAAATAAACTGTACGTAATGTCACTGTTCCGCAGGATTTGTAGCCAACGTCTCGTGAATTAAGGGGTATTTTGCTGCTGAAAATGCTTGGTTGCTACGTCTTACATAACGATAAAATAAAATGGAATAAAGAATTGCCAAAGTTGGTTTTTCCCGCATAATATCGTACCCGTTTTTGGCATAGGAATATACATACGGGTAGGTATCTGCAAGTCTACGCTAAAGCGCGTATTTTGCGTACGGAATAGAAATATCTAATCATTGATTTCTGTTTACACCTACCTGAGTTTATCAGAAACCCACCTTCTTATTGCTGAGTTTCACGAAGAATCTCAATTCCCACTGCCTCGTTAATTCCACTCAACCAATAAGGACCAAGAAGAAAAATAAAATTCACAAAAAACATTCTCAAAACACGAAGCTTTTTACAGCCACATCCGGACTTATGAAGTTGCTTTAACAAGTTCCAGTTTTGGTATTGTTGCGCGCCAAAAATAATGCTTGATACATCACCATGTATCGCCATTAGTTACCACTAGCGCCATCTTGTATCGGGTAGCAGAACTAGTACCTTGGTACTAGCTAGGACATTGACCCTTCATGTACTAGTAATTCCGAGAACTATCGACGTCGAGTCAGTCGGGACTGCTATGTACTCGAACATACTAGATGTTTCTAAAGTAGCTCTGTGGGACTATATAAGGCGGGCGCGAGCCGCGAGACACATAGTTTTGAATAAGCTATACATGCGATAACATCGAAAGCGATATTCGAGTGCGACTAGAAGTGATCAGTAAGTGACATTGTGTTTCTTTATTTGTGTGTTTGAGCTGTAATTAGTGTTGGTGAGTAAAGTGTCAGTTTTTTGGTTATTAAATCGGTAGTTTTTATTGTCACGAACCCCAAGCTCGTAACAATTGGTGTCAGAAGTGGGATTTCCGACCCAGAAGATATTTGCTAAAATACTGCAATGACTTTACCACCGCAAGCAGTTCTCGTCTCGTAACACAATAGTTCCTTTAGCTCCTGGAATGCGGTGTCGCAACCATTATCCCAGCAGAAATGTCGCTTTTCCTCGGTTAGCTTATGCAGGGGTTTGGCTATGTCTGCAAAGTTCTTGACAAATCGCCGATAATAGGAGCACAAACCCAGAAACGCTCTGACCTGCGTCTTGTCCTTTGGAACTGGCCAGTCCTTGACAGCAGCAATTTTCTCTGGATCCGTGCGGATACCTTCTTCAGACACGACATATCCCAAAAAGCTAACTTGTCGTTTGAATAGTGAACACTTCTTCGGACTTAACTTGAGGTTGGCACTCTGGATCTTCATGAGCACGCGTTCCAGGTTTTGTAGATGTTCTTCAAACGTACGGCCTACGATGATGATGTCATCCAAGTAGACCAGACAGGCATCGCCAATTAACCCGGTAAGTACAAGTTCCATCAACCTTTCGAACGTTGCCGGAGCATTGCACAATCCAAACGGCATAACTTTAAATTGCCACAGACCCTTTCCTGTCGAGAATGCAGTTTTCTCCTTGTCCTTGGGATCAATTTCGACTTGCCAGTAGCCACTTTTCAGGTCCAGCGTGCTAAACCACTTTACGCCAGTAAGCATGTCCAGCGTGTCATCAATTCTTGGCAAAGGATAGCTGTCCTTCTTCGTAACGTCGTTCAGACGACGATAGTCAACACAAAACCGCATGCTGCCATCCTTCTTTCTCACCAGCACTACAGGTGAACACCATGGACTAGATGAAGGTTCAATAACACCATCCTTCACCATTCCCTCAATCATGGTTTCCACTTCCTTTTCACGTGCTACCGGCAATCTCCTTGGCCGCTGACGGATAGGCAATTCTTCTCCTGTATTTATTTTGTGTTGAACTAAGCCAGTCCTCCCGATGTCAGCATCGTTTGTCGAGAAAACATCTGCGTACTTGAGTAACGTCTTCTTTGCCTTGACCATTTCATTTTGGGACAGAGCGCTGCGGCAGTCTTCTAAAAGGGTGGTCACTCTCGTTTGTGCATCCTTGCTGAGGGTCCCAGTCGAAAGATATTGGCATCGACGCAACCAATCCACTTCCTCGCAAGTACCAAGTAGTGTGCCTTTTTCTATAATCTGGTCCTGATCACAAAGGTTCAGCACTCGTACCCCTGAAATGTCGGTGGTTCTGACCAAAGTTCGTGCCACTTTCCATGGAAGGTCATTGTCTACCCTTTCCACGAGTACACAACGAGGAGTTCTCCCAGGATTCCGAGGAAGACTAACCGGCACAATCGTTTCCGATCTCGGCGGAAGAATAATCTTCTTAAGGCTGTACACATTTCCTGGTAACGCCCCTTCCACGAAAACTTCCTCTTGTCCACATTTCAATACACCTTGCTTAACGTCGATCTCGCAACAATTCTTCCTCATAAAGTCAAGGCCCAGGATGCAATCGTCCATTATATCAGCCACAATGACATTATGCAGGTAGATTCTGTTGCCTAGCTTCAACTCCATTTTCTTCTCTCCACGGACGGGTATGCGCTGACCGGTGGCTGTTACCAAATTAATGTGTTCTCGGTTGTGTGCGGAGTCCCCAAGGAACCGACTTATAAGTTGGGAACTGACGACCGTACGAGAGGCTCCAGTATCTATGGTCAGCTTACACGGCGTTCCGTTGACCTCGCCCTTGATGATTAGGCTATTCCCATCATGGGTTTGTGTGATCGAAATCCTTGGGGCTCCTTGAACATCAGCCAGCACCCGCCCCGCAGTCCTGGCTATTACTCGTTTCCCTGCTGCTGGTGTTGGGCGGTGCTGTTAACCGCACTGCCCTCTGGAGATCGGCCGTCTTCTCTTTCTGCAGTTCGCTTAGGGCAACTGGATCGAAGGTGGCCCCTTTCCCCACAGCCGTAGCACCTAGGGCTGTATCCTTTACTGCGCTCGCGAACTGTAGCCGCTGCAACCTCCCTGACGCGATGGGAACGATGATCTTGCCGCACAGCTTCCACCTCCAGTGCATGGGCCAAGGCGTCCTTCAGCGTCCCGTGGTGACCGCAAAATGAATAATAAAGGGTTCGACGAAGGTTCACTAGTGTGGTTGCACAATCCAGTCCGCAGCAAAGGGAAATCTCCTAAGCTTCAAGCTAAATGGGACGGACCGTACCGGATTGTGACAAAGATCAATGATGTAACCTACCGGATACAGAAAGGTGCAAGAGGTACTCCTAAGATCGTCCATGTGGATCGACTGGCGCGTTATTATGGAGCCAATAATGCTCGGGACGAGCATGTCTTAGGAGGGGGCAGTGTTGCGCGCCAAAAATAATGCTTGATACATCACCATGTATCGCCATTAGTTACCACTAGCGCCATCTTGTATCGGGTAGCAGAACTAGTACCTTGGTACTAGCTAGGACATTGACCCTTCATGTACTAGTAATTCCGAGAACTATCGACGTCGAGTCAGTCGGGACTGCTATGTACTCGAACATACTAGATGTTTCTAAAGTAGCTCTGTGGGACTATATAAGGCGGGCGCGAGCCGCGAGACACATAGTTTTGAATAAGCTATACATGCGATAACATCGAAAGCGATATTCGAGTGCGACTAGAAGTGATCAGTAAGTGACATTGTGTTTCTTTATTTGTGTGTTTGAGCTGTAATTAGTGTTGGTGAGTAAAGTGTCAGTTTTTTGGTTATTAAATCGGTAGTTTTTATTGTCACGAACCCCAAGCTCGTAACAGTATTCTTTACGTAATTGCATTATCCAGTTAAAGGCAAACGTTATTACATTAATATTATTCCGGAACAAAACTCACCCAAGCTGCGATGAAACTCTGTTATGATTCTATACAATTTCCGAAAACTCGCCTTTCAGATCTAATTGACAATTAAGATGTAACAAAAACAATTACGATGTTGGTGAGTTATTGAAATATAAACACCTAAGGACATTGACGTGGTTTGGTGGATTTGAATAAGACTACTTGTGTGTGAGATTTAAATAAAATAGGTAACATTTCTCATTTAAATTAATCAAGAATTAAGAAAAACTTGCTGCAACATTCGGAGATTTGACTGAGACTTTCGTGTGCCAAATACAATAAAAACTAGAGGAAAATGAGCTTATTTTTACATATTTATTAACAAACTCATACCCAGTTTCTGAAACGACGGTCAACCACTACTGTGATTGGCTAATCAAAAAAATATAGCCAATCCATTCACTAGACACGAGATTTGACATCAGCGTAACACACATGCATTCTCAATTCGACTAATTTTGAAGTATATTGCCTGAAAAAACCGACTTCCAAAAACACCACAAAGTAAAAAATAACTTTAATTTCGGAAGTCGTTGTCTTTGGATTTGTATTTAATTTTTTGCCACCGACTTCCTAAATTGAAGTTATTTTTTACTGTGTAGTGTTTTTTTGGAAATCGGTTTTTCTTTTTGTTAAAAAGTTTTTATTTCTCGATTTCAAGTGGGTCTGTTTATAATGTATCTAAGTTACAATAGCCTAATGTCAACCATCGCCTTACAAAAAGGTTGTGGTGGTTTCCGAGAGCAAATGCACGAGTTACTATAAAAACACCCAAATCGCTATAGGTGTGCCTATAATATTTGAGGTGGTTCCTCAATTCCTCATGGATCCCATAATCAAAATTGGATTTTGATAAAAATGGGACGAATCTAGAAGTATATCCGTTTAAATAAAAAAAAAATTCCAAATCGGTTTATAAATGACGACGTACTGAGGTAACAAACATAAAAAAAAATTGAACCAAATTGAGAACCTCCTCCTTTTTTGAAGTCGGTTAAAAACATTGTAGCTTGGGATAAAATCTATTAATTGAGTCCATTTGTTTTTAATAGATTCGTTTCCCCCATAGGAGGAACACTATTGAAAATGGCTCTTTTAGTCAAAGTGGTTTAATTATAATTAATCAAAAACTAACTAATATAATATCTACATATATCAATGGTTTTTTATACGATCAAATGAGCATTATAAGTCGTGCACTTTGGATTTTCCTAAGTTTTTAGATTTATAGCGTTAGTAGAAGTTTTGAAAACATATTTCCATATGAAGTTATTAACATTGATCGTGTCCGCAGTGACACATGTGACAGTTACTTGGTTAACGCAAATATGAGACTTCTACTAAATTATTTATAATTCTGTGGGCGATACGAATGGAATATAAATGAGGAAGAAATTTTTAAATATAAAAATGTTGGAGCTCAGAGATATCGTAAAAGTTATCGGGAGTAAGGTCGAAATTAGAAAGCAATATTTATTTGCGTAAATATGAAGTGACGGAACCTTGTATTTATTTCTGAAACTTTCGTGTTGATTTGATAAAGAAATAAGAAGCTGGAATTTGTTTTTCTTTCATCAAATCCATCCATACTAATATTATAAATTCGAAAGCAACTCTGTCTGTCTGTATGTTACCTTTTCACGCGTAAACCACTGGACGGATTTCGATCAAATTTGGCAGAGAGATAGATTGCATACCGGGGAAGAACATAGAATAGTTTTTATCCCGAAAATCCCACGGGATTGACACTTATCCGGGTGAAACCGCGGGCCGCTGCTAGTTATTATATAAAGAATAGCAGAAAACACGAAACGAACGTTTTGCTATTCTTTTTCAGACTTAGGTATAACAATACAATACCATCCTTTGTCGAATTTAGTGTCAGTGAACTTTAAAGTAAAGAAAATGCGCATCGCTGATATTGCACTAGGGTTTTCGTTTCGTTTCGTTTTTAATAGTTATCTACAAAGACTCAAAAATAACTCAAACGAAATACGTCTGAGTCATGTTTCAATAAACATTTTGTAAACACAATTTTACGCTGAAATATTTAATAATTTTGAAAACGTAGGTTTACAATACCTAAATAATATTTTAATACCCACACTCATAAAATGGTTTAAAATTCAGCACAATATTAGATAGGCACGTCCGAAATATTAATTCAAACGCGTAAAATATCGATAAATCAGAATAGTGACGGTGATCTAAGTACGGTCAAGTTCGTTCTTTTGTTATAGGTATTTATTTATTACTAGCGGCGCCCCGCGGTTTCACCCGCGTAAATGTCGATCTCGTGGGAATATCGGGATAAAAGGTATGCTATATGTTAAACCAGGGTGTCAGTTACCTCCACACAAAATTTTAATCAAAATTGGTCCAGCCCTTTGAGCGTGAAGAAGTAATAAACATATAAACACACACACACAAACTTTCGCCTTTATAATATTAGTGTGATGTTGTTATTATAGGCGGTGTAAATCGAGAGTAGTTCCCACTTCTTTAAATACCTAAAAAGGAACCCATTTATGACAACTTTTGCGCAAAAAACGAAAGATTGTATAGGCTAACTTGCAGTGGGAAATCAACCCTAGAAAAATAGATTAATTTTCCAGGGTTGATTTCCATTTTTCAGAAAGTATAGTTGAATGTAAGTGCTTGGCTAGACTGGCAGCGCGTGGCGGGGAGCGGCGCGGGTGCGAGAACACGCGCGATCTGCCTGACCGCAGTCGAACGCGGCTGCGTTCTGTGTGTTGTCGGGTCCATTGTTTGTCAAAATATAATATGGATGAAGAAGACTTATTTTTTACTAGAAAAAAGCTCGAACTTGTTTGAACCCCGGTCTGTACTGTACTGCAGGCACTTGTTTGAACGAGCTATGGCGTGAGTTGCGTCTAATCGTAACGTAATCGCCTCGCCTCAGGACAAGCTCACGAACCGCGGTGCGTTGCGTTACGGCTCGTCGTCCCCGCGCTTAGGTCTCTCCGTACCCGAGCTTACACCTCTTCGTCCACCCTTGCCCCTCTCACCCCTCCCACGGCCTGCCTACACCATCAACCAGCGGTCGGCGAGCCGTAAGTGCGGTATCGCCTAGCCGTAGCCGAGTCGACGTATCGGAGCTTCTGATCCGCTTTGGTTACATGCTTACGTTATGTTGACGCCTGTTTGACGGCGAGGCGAAAGGCAATACGGTGCTGATCCCTTTCCGATTTGATACGAGTACATGTGCCATGACCTTTAAAAAGAAACCAATAAGATTTCATTGACACCCGTAACCTTTTCAATGTTGTAAGTACGTTCGATTATTTTATCCATTACGGAACTATATGTAAGTACTGCCAACTAAAAGGAAACAAAGTGTAGGCAGCATCTGTACAAAAGGAAAAATAAAATAACAGACAGCCATAACACCCCATCGGGTATACAAGTTTTAAGTGTATCCCCCTATAAAAAGAATCGTAAAGCTTTGCAGAAGTATAATAGGTATTGTGCTTCGAGTTTATCGTCCTTAGATCGAATCGAGATGGAAACTGTATCGTTTTTAATGTGATTCAAAGCTTTCCCTGTTTATTTCAATTCTGTGAAGTTTTTCCTTATGACTTTGAAGGTTAAGTGCTGTTGACGATATCAGTTTTGGTTTTTGAAGACAATTTTTTATTTATTTATTTATTTTATAATTTATGTACACACAGTAAAATACATAGGGATATGACATGATTAAAATTTGAGTACAAAGGTAAGGTAATTTGAGTATCAGGTAGGGTCTTTATTCTTATTTTTTTTATTTTTTGTATGATACAAACATAACTCTCGCCTTTTTTCTATGGGGGCAAGTAGAAACTATAGAACACCACTTGCTACGACATTTTGCTTCGTTTACGTTCGTTTACCAGAGGGGCAATTCTCGGAATATTAAGAACGTTCACAATCTGATCTCAGTCTGAATCTGTCAAAAATACCTATAATTTCCCTACATTTTTGACATTTGTGTGCCGCCGAGATGAGACTGCGTCTAGATTTTAAATTACGAGAATTAGTCTTCTGATCATACACACACTCTGGTAGCGAGTACTAAGCACCTGACTGTACGATGAATATTTAATAACGCCAAAGTGACCTACCTATGTGCTGCCACATACAACGCCTTAGAAGTGGCAAAGTTCTGGGCCAACAAAATCTAAAATACAGTCGTGCCAACGACACGAAGACACGAAGCAGGAGAATAACGCCAAGTTAGATAAACGTTTAATATTTTACGATATCAAGTCTGCTTTAGTAATTAAATTTATACAGCAGACTAAGGGGACTACAGCAGCTAAACGCAAGTTTTATAATGGCTTAAAGTATATAATCCACTGCAGTTAACAAAATGAAAACAAATATAAGATATTGGTGCCGATTCCTTTGTTCACAAACTAAATTAAATTTAAGTTCAGTGCATCTTTTTCTTTCTATTTCATTACGAAAAGGACAGACGATAAATTATTTTAGTTTAGTCCTGTCAAATTAATCAGCGTCTGAAACAAGTTTAGACGTAATTAAAAACTTGACTACTAAAATTACGTCAATTTATGTCAGGCGCTGATTAATTTGATAGGACTAAACTAAAATTTATCTTCTGTCCTTTTCTTAATAAAATAGAAAGAAAAAGATGCACTAAACTTAAATTTAGTTTAGTTTGTGAGCAACAGAATCGACACCATTATCCACTAATTTTGTGTAAATAAGCTTTTTGTTGCAATGAGTTTTTTTGTTGCAAGAATTGTGAGTATTTAATTAATAGCAATATTGTTGGAATGTTCGGTCATCATCATACGTCTAGTGATAACATACAGCGTATTTTGACTTATTTAGGCCACATAATGCAAAGGGGAGATAGCAGTCTTGAAAAGCTGGTTATTGTTGGCAATACCGAAAGAACGAGTCTGGTCGCCAACACGATGGTCTGACCAAGTAAAAGAAGCTACGTCCTCATGCAAATTTCAGCAGGTGGTGATGGCGAATTTAGACCGGAGTCGATGGAGACAGATTGTCCGCTTACACGTAACTGGATCCTGGAATTGCATTTTGAAATTTTCCAATAGACTGTATGTGTATGAATTCTCAAACGTAGAACAATCTACGTACACGAAAATTTTAAAATGCGCTATCTCAGCGAAAAAAAAAGATATTTGAGTAAACTCAACGTAGTTTTAAAGAGGAAGACTAGTCCTTTGAGATGCTATTAATAATTTTTGAAAGAAAAAAGGATCGGCCGTGCTACATAACCTCAAAAATGATAAAAAACGGTATTTTTTGCACTTTTAGGTTAGGATATCTCGAAACCCTGACGTGATAGAGCAATTTTGAGAATTCAGCGCGTCAAAATCCTTCGGAAAAGTATAGTCTGGTTTCAGTGGAAAAAATTTGTTGACCAGTGATATTATCTGTAGTAAATAAAAGCAGCACCCGGTTTTCGATACTGTTCAGTTTTATCTGTTTTCACTTTGGAAGATGACGTTACTTTTTTAGATCAACAAATAATATTCAATGCATTCTTATATATCATCATCATTTCAGCCGAAAGACGTCCACTGCTGGACATAGGCCTCCCCCAAGCACCTCCACTTCGACCGGTTCTATGCTTCTCGCATCCAACGGGTTCCTGCGGCCTTCACAGGGTCATCGGACCACCTTATTTACCTTTTGTTATATATACGAGTACATAAATATTTTTTACTGGCTCCTGGCTCCTGACTGGCCTAAATGGAGCAAACGAGTCCTGAAGTGGAGGCCACATACCAACAAGTGTGGAGTGCCCCAGGTCGACGGACCGAAGATCTTAAAAAGGCGATTGGATCCGGAAGGTGGAGGACAGGATATTGTGGCTAGGGAGACGCCTATTTCCGGCACTGGACTGCGATAGGCTTTGTTGATTCGTATCATTTAGCAAAACATTAAAAAAAACTTAACAATACAATTGTATTGTTAAGTTTTTTTTTTTTTTTCTCAACGCGTTTTTTGTACACAATTGTGTACAAAAAACGCGTTGAGAAATATATCGTAAAGTTCAAAGCGATATAAACTTTCAGTGGAGCGGAAGTGACGAGCACCTTGCTCGTTAGAGGCTCCTACTTCCGGTGGAGTGCGTTAATGTGGCGGGGACACTTGTCTTGGGAATATGTTCTTTTTTGTAGGCTGAATGATAAAACAAAAAGAAACAAAACGTATGTTTAAATAAGACTGCAAACTATTTTTTTAGCTATAGTTAAGTATATTAAGCTGTTTCAATTTCTAATCGAAATAGGGAATGTACTAATAGCGAATGTTCTGTCTATCTATTAAAAAAAAAAACAGTGGCACTCTGGTAGTGCCGACAGAAGTGAAAACAAAACACAATCAGAATACTTTGCCACCGCTCACTGACATATCGGATATACATTAAAACCGAGTACATCCCGAGGACAGCCGAACACATCCGAAGCGGGTATTTTTTTAATCGTCTAATAAACAAAACACGCGCGGTTTTGCTTACGGTAACAGTGGCGCGAGTTCAATGATTTTTCCCATCTTAAAAAATGTTCAATGCGCCTAAAGCAGTTTTCACTGCAAAAAGTAATAGAAGTCGATCAAAGGTCAAAAGTTTCAATCGTTGTAACCTTTGGTCTGGTTCTACAATGCATAGCCTTAAGATAGATAATGTTTATTAGCCAAAAACAGTGCTTTACAGTTCCACCATTATC
The DNA here is from genome assembly GCA_927399505.1 of Luperina testacea. Lineage (NCBI taxonomy): Eukaryota > Metazoa > Arthropoda > Insecta > Lepidoptera > Noctuidae > Luperina > Luperina testacea. The sequence continues at coordinate 18,154,409 of OV656770.1, read as the reverse complement.
ATCTTTTAAGCCATAAGACGACCACTGCTGGACATAGGTCTCCCCCAAGCACTGCTTCTTAGATCGGTTTGGTGCTTTCCGTATCCAACGGATTCCTGCGGCCTTCACAAGGTCATCGGTCCACCTTGTGGGGGGCCTTCCAACGCCAGATCTCCTAATACGCGGTCGCCACTCCAGAACCTTTCAGCCCCATCGGCCATCTGTTCTGCGAGCAAGTTTAAGTGGCAGTGGGCGGGGCACATTTCCTTATAGTCTAGCGAGGTTTCCATTAAAAGAAAAACAAAAATAAAACGCAAAGGAAGTATTCTGCTTATGAACTCCAGATTAGGGCGAGCTTGTCTTGTTGAGTCCATTGGTGGTGCTACCATATAATGAAATACGCATTACATTGATACTGATGGACTGTTACAGCCGAGAAGCACATGATATTTTAAAAGTAATTAAAACATTAAGTGGCACAATCGTTACCTAAAATCAAACAGCTGAATTCAGTTGAATCTGGAGTAGACAAATTAATATTATATAAAGCAATAAGGAAAATGTGTCACATTACCTACTTAAACAAAATTGAATTTTGATGTTACTTGCTTATCTGTCGTATTTATCTGTCGTATTACCAGCCATGACAGTTTCTAATAAAAATCATTTTCACGGATTTCCTTTGTTCAATCATCCATCGTAAGATTTTCTATTCAGCGTAATTGAATTACATAATTGACCGGGCTTCGTTGTCTCTTTGTAAGCAAGTACGCAGAACTCAACTTATTACTGAATCCTTTGATCTCTCTCAAAAATAATTAATCTATGTCTCAGAATTCCACTCACACAATAAACATACATAGCAACACCGACATAAAAATTGCCAAGCTACAAAAAAAAATGAAACACAAGGAGGTGTTGCCAGCACAATGGACATGGCGTCACTAAGTAGCGTAATTAGTTCAGTCATGCGTTGACCGCCGACGACAGCGGACGTCCGTGCCTGCGCCTCTCAAGTGTTCACATTACGTACGTAGTTGTTTATTGCTGGTATGTTTTATGTCACTGCTTGAGTTTTATTATGAGTGACATAACATGATTTATTGTAGCGTTATATTGTAATATTTTGCTGGATAAAACTGGCGGGTTTTTCTTCTACGAGAATGAAATTGTGGGAAGATGGTATAAAAGAAATTCCGAATAAAACTAAGTTACTTTCAAACAATATTATTGTTGCTGTTCTACTGAGCCTTATTATACTATGAGCTTTCAGACAAAAACAAAAATAAGGTAGTACAACAGCTATTGTAGAATATATAAAACCTCTTCTGAATATTTAGCATTCCTATCGACCTTCATTGTTATTAAATTATTGAAATACAACTAATATTGTTATCGGGAGGATGTTAACTTCTTATCTCTGATAGAATAATATAAACTTGTATATATAGGAAAAGGTAAAGTGTGTGTCATTACTATCAGGCATATCTTAATTACTGTGGGCGTACTAAGTGGGTAGTGTTGGTTAATGCGCAATAGAAACACGGTTTGCACTTCACATCAGATTATAATTTCATGAACAATTTAATCACATTAGCAAATCAAGCACTATAGGTACACGATACAACCAGATACGAACGCGATATAGTTTCTGAGCACATGATGTCCGTACGATGTCCAATGGTCAAGTCCCCTGCCGCTTCGTTGCTCGCTGTTTTATACTGGTGTCAAAACAAGTCGAGCAGTGGGGCGGTGGGAGAAGTCGAGTGACGTACTTGTCGGTGGCGTGATCGTCGGTGCATGTGTTGTTTTCGACAACGCCGCCGACACGGCCATACTGACGTGCGGACGTCCTCGTGCGCTTACAATTCATACATCTGTAATAAGCATAAATCGTTCGATTATCCTGACCAAAAATCGTACTTTACAATCTGGACCGGTTTATCTAAACCCTACAGACAGGCTGGTAAGAATTAGTTCTGGACCGGTCTTCAATGACCCTTCAGATTAAAACTTCTGGACCGGTCTTCATTGACCCTTCAGATTAACAAGTTCTGGACCAGTCTTCAATGACCCTTCAGATTAACAAGTTCTGGACCGGTCTTTTTTTTATTTTTTTATTGACCCTTCAGATTAACAAGCTCTGGTCCGGCTACAAGCCCTACAAATTAACAAGTTCTGGTCCGGCTACAAGCCCTGCAGATACAAGTTCTGGTCCGGCTACAAGCCCTACAGATTAACAAGTTCTGGTCCGGCTACAAGCCCTTCAGAATTTATTTTATCTTATTTTGGCTAGTCCGGAATATTATTATTCCCTATAGCCGATTTATCATTGGACCGGTTTAACCCTACAATGATTATTGCAATTTAACTGTCATCATTAGTTTTATGGACATCAGCTCGCGTTACTATTGATCGGTTCCGAATAAACGGACATAAAGTGCAACTTGTGCCCCGTCATACACTTTCCGGGGTGGAAAATCCTCATGGATGTCCTCCGCCACGGGGCGGGCGGAGGGGTCTGTCAGACTCTTACTGACTAAAAACCACCCCGGTGTTCCATCACACCTACGCCAGGGGTCGCGGGAACGTACGATGCTTCCGTAACGTACGTTCACCGTGACACGCCAGAGCCAAGACTGTCTCGTTACACCACTGCGCGCTCTCTTCCACTCCACACGAACTCAGGCTAGACTCTGTCGAGCGCCGCCGGGTGACACTGGCGTTCAGAATAGTCAATGAATGTCGCCGACACGACCATCTTGCTCGCACACATTCTCGTGTATTAATCTGCAAAGAAACATACCCCGCAAAGTATCACATAGTTCGGTCACTTCTAACCGAATTTGGTACAGACTAAAACACAATGAAAATTCGCACAAACTAAAAAAAATTGAGTTCAGAGCATTAATCATTATTTGATTACTAATTACGATTATTACAATGTTACATCTAAAGCATGAAAAACTGATTAACTACCGTTTGGTCATTCTGCTATTGTTTCTGGTCCGGTCAAGTTAGACCCTTCAGATATTTAACCACTTGGTCCAGTCAGCCATGACTCTACAAGACTTGTTTCTTGGTCCGGTCAATTTCTGACCCTACAGGATTAGCTTCCTGGTCCGGTCAATTTCTGACCCTACAAGATTAGCTTCCTGGTCCGATCAGTTTTTGACCCTACAAGATTAGCTTCCTGGTCCGGTAATTGTTTTGCCTTTCAGGTGTGTCCCTACAGTTAAACTGGACCGGACGTAGCTAGGCCGAACAAGTATCGTTCCTTTAGCTTAATCAACAAATAGCTCAATATTTTGGTTGATGTACAAGTGCTTCTGTTATAATGGTAATTGACTCAGGACCAATTGATTCTACTGAAGTAGCACGTAAACCAGGGTTTCTACAATTTGCATTATTATGAGAACTGGTAGATATAGTGGGACTTTTAGCAGACATGGTATCACTATTGGCAGACATGGTATCACTATTGGCAGAGATAGTATCACTATTGGCAGAGATAGTATCATTATTTGATTCCCAAATCTCAAGATCACAAACTAAATAATCAACTAAACATGATGGAGCAGCCAATAAAACATCCTTAGAGCATCACAAAACACAGCTGGAATCTTATTCATGGACTGTGGCTTTTCATTAAGCCCCTACAACAAACTTCATGTTTGTTTCTTTGAATTCCTCCTGAATTCCGAGTCCTACAGGCTCTATGGTCTCTACAAGACCCCGACCTCCGCCAGAGTTAAACACGCACCGCACACCCACGGACTACTCGAGTTGCCTCAAGAGACACCGATTTCTACAGGGCTATGACTATGTAATAACTACTGGTATGGTCCCCGACCAGCCGAACTAAGATTCACCACTATCACTCGACTTAATTTCTACTCTGTTTCATCAACAAGACTTTTACTTAACTTTCCTCAAATTCGTCATTAATACTCTGATCCCTTGGCCTGTGCCATGGCATATGCCTTAGCCTCATTAGCGTACTTGATTCAACCAGAGCCATGTAATCAAACTTTAATTAATCATAGCAAAAAAAAATATCAACCAGAGCCATGTACCATCGTTATCCACATTACAACAAACCTTTTCACTAAGAGCCTTAGACACCTGGAAACCCACAGACGAGTAAACCACTCTAACGCCACGGCGCTCCGGCCGACCAGCAATCGCATTGCTCTCACACATCCAGCGCATGGATCCATGTGTATCACCCCTGTGACTACACACTTTTTACTACGGCCGATAGAGAACCCCTACTCGCGTGGTTCCCACTACTCAGGCCCGCTCATAGCTCATCACCACTGTGATTACCATCTATTTCGACTGGTACATAACCCACTGGCATCATTCATAACCTATCGTGAGCGTATTCAAAAATTGCATCGTTAACTAGATTGGGCTATACCTAACAATGTAACCGTTCTTTGCTGTTGTTTACCAGGGAAGCACTCGATACCCGAGTCAAAACAAAATGAAAACGACTCACCAAATTCAGTAGACAATAGATCTGTAGCTGGCTTAATGGCTGTAGTGGTTGCAATCCACCGTCTGCCCGGCAGAAGTCGCGAAACTCCTCGCTCGAAAAGCACCGTCCTTGATCAGCGATTATTCGTACAGGAGATCCAAAGAGTGCAGCGCTGTCCACTACTGTCATTCTGCTTGCACGTGTCCTTGTGTGTAAACCTGTAACCAAAAAAATCAACAGCAGTGCATGTTCCACTCGGCCAATTCTGACCACATTTAATAAAAACAATAACAATCATTGATAATAAAAGATTCGGTCGGTGGTTCGTCTTAGGGGCGGTTCCTCTAAGCCTTGGTAATAGATCACATACAACGCTCATGACCCGGCTGCCGCAGCATCTAGTGACACTCATGCCACCCATGTAGTCATCACCTCAAGTGATACGACCAACACACATCACATCCCATATAGTCTACGACTCCCAGGTCATTAGAAAACAAACACCACAATAGTCTCCTTTGAGAGCCCATCGCTCCCTGAACAACTCACAAGCGAGTTGCAGTTACGACTACAGACAAGTACGTACAGTGCGACCTAGCTATGGTATGTGCTCTACTACTCGGTGAAGGAACTATCCTCACCGCCTTCTACGTTTAACACGTTAGGAACACTACTTAGAGGCATCTTTCGTATGCGATCGTGAGCATACTAGTAAGTTCGGTTAGAATCTAAAGCTTATGACGTATAGCGATCACTTGTCAAAACTTCCACAACCTTAAATGGACCTCTGAACTTCCGATCTAGATTAGTCTGATAATCTGATTTCACTCTTCGTTTTATAATAACACTAAATAGCCTACCCAAAATAATACTTTGCAAGTAAATGTCGTGTAGTAATGAAATAAAATCTCAAGTTGTGGCTCGCTATTCGCAACGCTTCTTATGATTTGTTTTGTGCTGAAAACACGCGTTTAACCAATACCAGTCAACGCAATAACATTATTAACTCGTTTGGCACTTAATTTGGCTGCACAACTCGCTTTTACTAACGAGCATTCAGCACCAGAATCGTAACAAAACAATGATACAGCTCACCTTTGTTCTAACTTGCCTGAGCGTAGTTGTACGACGCAAACATCCACTCGCAGTTGCTGCTTGCAGCGCATGCTCCACCTCCATCATCTGCTTGGCTGCCACTTCTCGTGCACTGGGTCACGACATGTCCAGGATTCCCTCACTTGCAGCACACGAAGGGCTTCACCGAAGGCTGCGGGCTGCTTGGCTAGATTCTTGAAGTCACCCAACGTCACTGGTAGCTCCACGTTACGTCCTTCGTACTATTTACGATAGCCACGTTGATACTGCTTCCTTTGTGCGCCTTAATGACGGCCACAAGTTGACCTCCTTGCAGTGAATTTTCAGCAAATCACAAATCAGCTGTAGTATTGTGTGCGGTTACGTTTGCACACGCGTCCTATCGCGTTTTCTAATTACGGGAACACTTTTTTTTTTAACATGGCGGTAGGGCGCAACTGGCGCATCACTGGGCAAAGGTATTTCGGCATACAGCCTATGCCCAAAACTATATTCACTATGATCGCGCATCCGTATCTGGCTTGTCTGGGTTCAACTCTAACAGGTCCACACGATTATTTAATAAGCGTTCGCAGTTTGCACTTTGTTTTTTAAAATGTCAACGGTCACTTTCACTTTTAGCGTTTTCATTTTGCGCATGAACCAACACGAATCCCACTTCTGATATAGGCAAAGGTAAAGTGTGTGTCATTATTATCAGGCATATCTTAATTACTGTGGGCGTACTAAGTGGGTAGTGTTGGTTAATGCGCAATAGAAACACGGTTTGCACTTCACATCAGATTATAATTTCATGAACAATTTAATCACATTAGCAAATCAAGCACTATAGGTACACGATACAACCAGATACGAACGCGATATAGTTTCTGAGCACATGATGTCCGTACGATGTCCAATGGTCAAGTCCCCTGCCGCTTCGTTGCTCGCTGTTTTATACTGGTGTCAAAACAAGTCGAGCAGTGGGGCGGTGGGAGAAGTCGAGTGACGTACTTGTCGGTGGCGTGATCGTCGGTGCATGTGTTGTTTTCGACAACGCCGCCGACATATATATAATGTGCGTCTATTGTCAATCAAGCCGATATTGGATCGCGGCTGTCGATATTTGGTAGAGTATTGTGTACTGGTGGTGAGAATAGTGTTATAGAATTAATAAAGGATATCTATTTTTGGTTCGGACTGTTAAGAACGATAGCCAGGAGCCGTATTACGGAGTAGGTATTAATACCATCACGATTCCAGTGCGAAAAAAGGATGGTGCTATCGGTCATGTATTGCTTATCTCTCTTGCACTGAAATCATGATGGCAATAAATTGTCATATTCGGCACCTGGGACACAAAATCATCATCTGCCTGGAAGCTGAATACTAGATTTTTACATGGAGCGACTGCCTTACCTGACCACCACAACCCAGTTACTACCCCTTAGTAAGACTAGTTGTCAGACTTTTAGCAAAGTACACAAAATGACACATGTTTTTTGAGTAAATTATCAAGGGACGGCGCAAAATGTTTTTTTTTTGTGTTTGTGTTGTCATTTATTTAAGTATTAACTTCATCCAACCAAGGCTAATAATATTTTTGATCTAATATAATTTTTCAATCTTAAATTCACTCGCATTAATGATGATTGTCGTTACCATACGTTCAAATTCAACCGTTCTGAAGTACGACGTTGAAAAACAAAGCTTCAATTAAAAAACAAATCCATACTATTAAATTCCTTTTATTTCAACCACCCTTTCGCATCCAATAAACAATTTTCTTTCTAAAACACAAAACCACATTCGCCACAACAGTACACAACCCGTTCGTTTGAATCAATATTCAATGACTGTCATACCCCTTTCATTATCAAAGGCAATTCTGTCCAACCATTCTCATTGTACTGTTTACATATGAACCACTGGTTTACTTGTATACTCGTAGATGTCAGTTGACAGCGTGGCGTATGTTCTTTTTTGTAGGGTCTGAGTGGGACAATGTTGTCCTGTAGATGAATGCGTTCTAATAGGTTTGTTGAGTGTGCTCATTCATTTTGACGCACGACATCATTCATTGCGTTATTTACGTTGTTGAGCAGACAATTTTTTCCATACATATGAAACAATGGATTAGGAGGTTTTTTCAAAAACCTTCGGATTGTGAAAGAAAATGTGTTATCTATTAAAAACTTACCGCTAACTTGAATTGACCATATTTTCAAATCTCAACTATTATTCTTAGACAGTTCCTAGACATCCACCAACCCGCACTGGGCCCGCGTGGTGGATTACGGCCCACTTCCCTCTCACTGAGAGGAGGCCTGTGTCCCAGCAGTGGGAACATTATAGGCTGATTATGATGATTCTTAGACAGTTGTATAAAAAAGCTAATGACGTTGTATGTTGTATGATCATTAATTTTCCTGACTACTGATGTATTATTAACCACTGAATTTTGATTAGCGTCTGCAAAATTTATCTACAGTAATCTATTTCCACATAAAATTCGACCATGTCAAGAAATAGAGCGAATTCACTTCTTCTTAGCGTATCGAGCAATATAAATGGACTCGGTCGAGAATTTGACTAATTGTTTGGCGCCATCGAAAGCGTCCACCAGTTCCTGTAACGTGCAGCTGACAGGACACGCAGGACACGATATTAAGTGTCCTATCGTTTGTGGAACAGCACCAAATTTACACTCCAAGGCGGAATCGTCTATGAATCTCCACCTGAACAGGTTTTCCTTGCTTCGGCCAACCTGGGTCCGGAGTCTGTTTAAAGACTTCAAGGTTAACCAAGATAACTCATGTCCAGGTGGGAGGTCTTCAGCGGGTGGGACGAATGATTTAGGTAAGGAAGCACTGTCTCGCCACAGCTTCAGTCTCTCTTGTGATGGTCCGCCAGTGAGTGGGAAGACACACTTTAAAAACTGTTTCGGTTTTTCAGTCTTTGTAGCACAAGGATGTTGTCATGCAAAAGGTGTCGTGAGTCGGAGACCATTTTGGCTCTTTCGCTGGAGCTTGCCACCGCTCTGCGAACCACTGGTGGCGCTATTCCTGCTTATGGATACAGCATTTCTACCGGATCCACTGGCAAATTCATTGGGACATCGACACTTAAATTGTAACCAAGAATTCAGCACATGATTCTAGACACCCTAGAGTCTAGACGCATAAATTTCTCGTCGGCTATAAAAAAAAAATCGGCTGTTTCATCGAAAAGTGCAATAGGTATTTAAATGCATAGGTATATTTTTTTTTAATTACCCACGAAAAATTTTAACCCTTCAGATTCAGAATCATCTACGAATCCATGGTAACAGGTTGTGCCTCGAAATCCCTGCCACCCTTGGTTACCCCTTGTCAAATATTGTATTAGCCCAATACAAATCCTTTTTGTACAATCACTGAATGATCCGCATTTAATACGATTATTCTAAGAACTAGCAGGGGATCGAGGAGGTGGGAGGGGTGGAGGGGGGGGTTCAGGGGATCGGACGGAATAACTCGTTTAAATATTTTTAACATTCCAACTACACAAAGGATCTCATAGCTATCCGGCTTACTGTAAAAACTCCAACAGAAAAATAAAAAGTGGCTAAGTGCGAGTCGGGCTCGTACTCGAAGGGGTCCGTACCACCCCACAATATTTAACACTAAATATTTTTTTTTTAAATATTGCCATTATTAAGATCTTAAACGCCGAAAAAAAACACGTTTCTTATATGGGGGTCCCCATACAAGAAACGTGTTTTTTCGGCGTAATTTTTAACTTCACTTTTAATTATTAACCCTTAATTTTTAACTATATTATTTTTTGTTATTGCAGTCTACATAGACACTGTCAACATTTCAAGTGTCTACCTATTACGGTTCAAAATATACAGCCCTGTGACAGACGGACGGATGGACAGACAGTGAAGGCATAGTAATAAGGTCACGTTGGCACCATTTGGGTATGGAACCCTAAAAATTCAAAATGGTCGCTTTGCTTACTCTGTGTAGTATTAGGTATTGCATATTACGTTTATACTTTATTCCCCCCATATTTTGTATTATAAAGGTGCTAAATTGTACAATACGTTGGGTGACGTTTCAAAATGGTTCATTTTCAAATGAAATTGGTTTTCGTTACTGTAAACGGTTACTGGAACGTATGCCTTTGTTTCTGTTCGAAATTGACCATCACATCAATTTGAGTTTGTAGGTGGGATAGGCCAGTGGAAGTACAGTCAGCAACAAAAGTTGATAAACACTTCAGTTTTTTTAAACTGAGTCATTGAGCAAAATCTTAACACTTCATTTTTTTAATCTCAGTTATTGAGCAAAATATTTGTTTAAAATTGCATTGTACTTCTGCTGCAATTTTGAACAAATATTTTGCTCAATAACTGAGATTAAAGCAACTTAAGTGTTAATCAACTTTTGTTGCTGACCGTACCTATGAAATTGCTTGGTCTACTCAGAAAATCTGGCGGTAATTTTGCACTGTTGAATCTTGTTCTGTTATTTATATCTGGAGATATTCTACACTCTACAGATACAGAAAAATTTCGAAATGTCGTAGTATCTTTAACTTGATGCCATTCCATTATTATGAAGCCGGATTTTTTTTGCAAAGCCGTATTACAAAGCAAAAGCTCTACTAAGAAAAAAAAAAAAACAATTCACTCAGTTACAACACCGGCTAAGCTGATGAAACAGTATTCTTACCAACCCACAAAAATACTTTCATAAACTTCTAAGAAACTTCTCTATTACGCAAGAAAAAGGAACTTAACTCGAAAATACTCCTTTGTATTCCGTACTAACATATATTCACATCAGTCTACGACTAACGTTAAATTGTGTGAATACAATAAAGTATCACGAAGATATGTACCTACTACACTTAGGGCTGATTTTTCAAACGTCTGATAACTTTATTCGAGGAACAATTTTGAAATTTTGACAGTTCTTTCATACAAAAACTGTCAAACGTCAATTTTATTCCTCGAAAAAAAGTTATCTGGCGATGGAAAAATCAGACCTTAGTCGTTTATTCCAATCATTGTCGCTAAGAATTCACACTTATATTTTCTATTCAACATAAGCTCAATGGCCCATGACGGACTTTCCGTTTGAAAACCGTTCGTGCAAAATTTCATATCTCAGGATAATATTCTAATCTCTTTCATGCCTCCGTCCGAAGGTTTTATCTCGTTTATAAAACGGTATAAGCCCGAAATAATGCCGAGACCTCTCCTGCGACAGAAATATACGGTGGGTGAGTTTTGCCGGTTGCTAATGTCAAATATTTGAGTAAGAGAAGGTAAAATACATACAGCTGGGGAATAATATAGTTTAAGGGAGTGAGGCGTATATATCGTAACAGCTAAATATAACAGGTGTCACAAGATAACAGATGTAACTGTGACAAACAAACTGAAAAAACAGCTTCTGTTCCACGACGAAATAACATAATCTATCCAGTCAGAAGCTTTTCTATTCATGCTAATTACAATTACCTTAGAATAAGATACAAAATATTACTGATACACTTTGACACCCTGTTACATCGTCCGTCACAAGCCCTTTTCCTTTTCTCACACAGGTGTAACACCTTAGTTAGAAAGAGAAGTAAAGTAGGTACCTACGTGTATCTGCTGTGGTGACAGAGAACACACAATAGTTTGTATCCACATAGTATGAAATAACAGCCTGTTATTTTATAACAGGTTTTTGGAACTGTTAATTACATGGAACAGGAACAAACGGAACAGATATGCGATTTTACCTGTTACAACCAACTCCGGTTGTAACAGGTAAAATCACATAAATCTACTAGTAAAAGTACACGTCTATGGGCTCTCTCACCTCAATTCTCTATTCTACTTAATATTATGCATTGAAAAGTACCTTTACACCGCCTTAATCTTTTTTGAAGCTTATAATATTGACAAGCAAATTTAGTATTTATTTTCAGTAAACTATCTGACCAACACCTCGCCATGAAATTGCATACACTGGCATTTGTTTCGGTAACCACATTTGAAGGTTTATCGCCAAGGTGCAAAACTTAGGGCCGGTTTTTTGTTCAGTAGTTAAGGTGATATATTGAAAAATATTGTTTATTTTTATTTTGTGTAACTTGCTAAGTATGTGGAATAGGGATTTAACATTTTGGTATTGTTTTTTGACTCTTTGGTCTAGTATCATGTAAAAGGAATACACGATTCAATGATTTTGTCTCGATACAAAAAAAGTGTAAAGTTATATCTATTTTTCTACTTTTTTCGACATCACGACGTAACGCTTAAGAGTTATTTAATGGAATTTATTTTAAAACATAGAGAATTATCATATCAAAGTTTACTCAAAGTAGTTTTAAATTTAATTAATTGATTTTGTTAAAAAAGGAGTAAATTCGTTTTGGTACATATCGGTTTTATTCCGAGCGTAGGTACGCACACTATAGCCATCACTTTTATTTTGCGTTTCAAAAGTAATAGCATCACTTTCGCTCGCTTAGTAGGTTCTCGAGGATTTTAGACTTTTCAGGTAGGTTAAATGACAAAATGCGTTTTTTTATCAATTGCTTGTCTTTAAATTGTCAAATAATTAACTATTAGTTGACCCAGTTGACCATTAGTTACTATTTTTAACAATTGGTCGAGTTAACCACGTATCAAAAAACCGGCCGTTAGACAAGTCCATTTTCCGTGACCAGACTTATCGATCATTCATTCTTTATTATGAAGTTCTACTTTAGGAATTTCCTAGTACATTTATAGGAAACTACATCTTACTACGTGCCCACCCCAACTACTTTCCCGTGTCCCCTCACTTATTTGCAAGCGGTTACGCCGTTTCCAAGTCAGCGCGTTGTGGAAATTTGCGTACGTGGCTTCTGGGACTTTTTGTGATGTAAGTGTCCTTATGGGGTTTAGTCGATACCTTTTGCTACCAAGCTTTGACTCTTGTCGCAGCTTGTGTTGTTTTTATGGGGACTTTTATTGTTTTGCATATAGGATTTGACCCTAAGAGTTGGTATGGAAAAAGCTGTGGTTATCATTTAGATGGTGTTGTGAATTCAAATTGAAACTGTTTGGTTTCTGTGGAGATTCTAAACAATGAGTAAACGTTTCCGTATTCACCAGGGGCGGCTTTTGGTTAACCATTGAATGTGTATGGAATCGTATGATAGTATCACAAATAAAAATTATGGCCACTATTTAGATATTTCGCTCGTATTGTAAGCAAGGGGTAATTTGAAATCTTTTACTATTGAACTCAAAGCTTTGTTTGTTAAAATTAATTTTACTAGGACGTACTCCAATAAAAAATAAATAGAACAGAGTTACCTGGTCCACTAAAATCATTCATTTGTTTAGTAGATCCATATTTTCAAGAGCTAACTGGTCAATTTTTCATAATTACTTTTTTGACTCAAAAAATCACAATACTCCTTTTATCGTCGCAACACCTTCTTTACAAAATAAGTAGGTAATCTTCCTCGGCTTCAACTTAACTTAATCTAAATCAAACAGCCTCTTCGGAGTCTATCTTAATTGATTCATAACGTTAGCGACATTGTAAATATCAGGCGAAGACGAAGTAAATAGTACGATATCTCTCCCCCCAGCCTTGGAGATTACCGGCAGTTGCTAGAATTCTTTTGTAGGGTTGGTTGTGTGAAGAAAATTGGTTTTTTTTTCCCTTTTTGTACTTTTTTACGTCCATAAACACTTTTAGTATTGTGTTTTTTTTGGATAGTCATCATCTGCCTATCATTTTTCCAACTTTGTTGGGGTCGGCATTCAGTGAAAGAAAGAAAATACGTTTGTTTACGGTAAACATGATGCAGAGAAAGAATACAAACACAAAAAAACCGGTCAAGTGCGAGCCGGACTCGCACGCCGAGGGTTCCCTACAAATTTGTAAATGGTTATGTGAATGGTTTACAACGGGTTTTTTTTTCTTTTATTTGTGCTACATAACCTTGCTTCTTGCCAAATTTCATGATTCTAGGTCAACGGCAAGTACCCTATAAATGATTCCCTTGAGAGTGTCGAAATATACGTTTTCTGCAGCATAAACGGCCGTATCTTTTTTTCACGTTAACTTAGAAGTTTGATTTTTTCACAGCTTCAAAGAACTGTAGACTTGAGTATATGGATTTAATTTCAACTCGATACCTCTACGCGTTCCCAAGATAAAGGGTCTTGACAGAAAGACAGACAGACGGACAACAAAGTGATCCTATAAGGGTTCAGTTTTTTTCTTTTGCGGTACAGAACCCTAAAAACAACAAGTTGGAGGAAAATACGCGTCAACGTAAAACGGCCATTGCTCAGCATAATCCTGTGACCCTATGGAAAACAGAGGCCCGGCACTGGTTTTCTGCAACAGCCGGCGTTGAAGTGATGACGTCAACCGGTGCAGCATACGATAAGTGGTGTTTTTGGGTAGTGTTGAGTGAAATACATTCGAAGTTACGAGAAACACTTCACTCATTACCACTTCACTTATTGTGTAAGTTGATACCAATATTTAATTTTAATGGAAGCATTATAATGGAGACTGCAGATGTAGTTCACGTTAGATTTAACTAGAGTAATTGAAGCAAAAATGCAAGGGGTAATCCGTAACGGTAATCATTCACAGAGACTGGCTATGCAGTTACTGTTTTCACATTACCCGTGCAATTATTAATTTTGGTTTTTGTTTTTTTGCTTGCCGCGGTTGGCCCGTGAAAGGGTGACCATCTGTAAGGGCCGAAGCCTGCCGGGTCAGCGGGATTGTCCGAAAGGGTTACCGCTGGCCCGGAACATAAAGGGCGAAGGAAGGAACACGGGTGGGTTTTAGTCAGTAAGAGTCTGACACTCCCTTCCGCTCCACCCAGAGCGGGAGGAGTCATTTGATGATTTCCCATCCTGAAAAAAAAAAAAAAAAAAAAAAAAAAGACCCCTCGTTAAGCCATTGGTCTCGACTGTCATTTGTGGATCTTTGACAGTGGTTAGTTTAAAGACTCCTACAAACAGGCGCGACATGCTATATAATCGCGCGCGACACAAAGGCACCGCTCGTTGCGCGACTTGCGGTGCCCTTGTGTCGTGCGCGATTTTATCGCGTGTCGCGCCTGTTTAAAGGAGCCTTAATTTGAATAAAAATAAATGACGTATATTTGAGTATAAATTATTACTTTTGTTAAGAATGTGGGTTGTTGTGGCTATGTTGTTATACTTTGCAGTGCACCATTTGTTTCTTTCACAATTTATATAAAAGCCTTGTCAACCCTACACCCATCCAAATTTATTTACAATTTTCCTTATGAAATACTTTGAAGTGTTTCAACAAAATTTATAGCGGGACTTTCGCAAGTAATTCTGAGTTTCGTCGACTTTCTGAAGTTTGAACTCGCTGCGTTTGCTACCAAACGGGGGTTTGATACGTTCCGATGCGATAGTTAAACTCTTTAAGTGCCCATTCGGCCGAATCGCCGGATCGAAGAACAAATGTTTCGGATACAAGTTTACGAACTTAAAATCTTTTCGAAGTACATTTCTATGTAAATTTTGGGCGTAAACGCGTAATGTTTTATTTTCGGTTGTTATTCTACGGTTGAATTCAGGAGAAATGTGAAGGAAAATATAGCTTAAAGTTGACAAGTTTTCTTGTGTACTTTTACGATATTTAGAACTACCAAATTACTACATCATAGCGTACCGATATTACACTCCTTACTCGTACAGGTACAAAAATAATATTAATAGCCGTGTCTTAGTTAAAGTAATATAATAATATCGTATAAAGTTACCTATTACCTTTGTTAGAAGTTGCTCATAGCAAAGTTATAACAGCCCGCACAGATTGATCGAAAGGGTGAATGGGTGACCATCCGCTACATAAAAGAGACCTCGGAAACCACATAAAACTGTTGGACCCGGCTGTAATTCTAAGATCTTCGTCAGTCATTACTAGTAATCAGAAGTCCAAAAGTCTAACAGTCAGTTTTACGAAGGGGTATTGTATTACCCAGTGCACTATGTTGGGGAGGTCAAATAGGTACACGTATTCAGCTGGGAAAAGGCTGGTCAGCCTACCTACCTACACAATAAAAAAGATAGCTAGAATACTTAAGAGTTAAGTTCACATTATCCTTTCTTACGACATCATTTTTGTCCGACATGTACTATGGTCTGACGATACGTAGGGTAGATCATACTAACCCCTCTATATACACAAAATACTCCCCAAGTAATACTTTACAACAACAAGCTTCATAATAATACAGATTTTATTTTACTACCCTCCGGATAGTCGTAATAAAATACCGTAGTCACAAAACACATGATACAGAAAACCGGCCATACAACGAATGAAAACAGACGCATGAAAAATAGAACTGGAAATAGTTGACAACCAGCTCGGCTTGTGTGTATCTGAACCAGCTTATATGCTGATCGGTCTGTATGTATCTCAACCAGCTTATATGCTGATGAGTTTGTGTGTATCTGAACCAGCTTATATGCCGATCGGTTTGTGTGTATCTCAATCAGCTTATATCCGGCCATAGATTGGCAGCCGATCTATTCCGTAAAAATAAAATCTGACAATATTAACTTAGGTGAAGTGAGCTTCAAGTTTGATGACAGTTCACTTCACCTGAGTTTCCAAGGTAAGTTTTTTACAGAATAGACCAGCTAAAGTAATAAACAGTCGCCCCATCGCCATTTTGATTTTTCTTCAAAGTTGCGTCGCAGTATCGAACTGGAATATGTGCATGATAGTTCAACAAACAAAAAAAAAACAGTGGCACACCGGGAGTGCCGACAGAAGTGAAAACTGGAACAATCACGTGTGTATTTTTTTAATCATCTTATAAATAAAACACGCTCGGTGTCGGTTACGGTAACACGACGAGTTCAACGGTTCTTCCCATCTTAAAAAAATGCACAACGCGCCTAAAGAACTTTTCACTTAAAAAAAAAAATACGGATATGGCGCTGCAAAGCGGTGCGTTGATGAGAAAAATATTTGCCCATAGAGTGAATACCAGCTTCTATAGAAAAAATTTCAAACGCCTTTAATTACCTCGCGTCTATTTCTGGCATGGCATTGCATTTGTTTCACATAGTTCTAGATCGGCGCGCGTCTACAGAATGTGTGAATGTGTACAATGCGCGCCACGAAAGATGAGACTTGACCCCGCCTCCCCCGCTCTTTCCGCCGCCCCTATGACGTCCGATCCCGTCCCGCACTCAGACCTCATACCGCTAAAGATACCTAAAATCGTGTACTGCGCAAGTCAAACCACGTGGTGTGTCAAGTCTCATCTTTCGTGGCACGCATTGTAAGTGCGACTGTTTTGCTTATTGTATTGAGCCGACCTTCTGTACGTTTCTGTTTTGTGCCATACTGGACTGAACATTTGAACAAGACACTAAAGTAAGACATTCAGGCTTATGTGATAGTATTAATAACTGTTTTATGTTTTGTTATTTATTAAGGGGATGCATGCTATTTCAACAATGTATGAAAAAATATGATCTTTAGGATTGTGTGGAAGTTAGTTTAATACTTGGCGCAATAATCACATTTAAAACCGCAAAATATGTAGGTAACTGCACTGAAATATACAGTATGTTAACTAACAGAGGGTGTTCCCGTTAACCCGCAATAGTATAGCATCCATACATGCTAAAAAAAATATTACCATTCGAAAATAAAATGTTTTTATTTTTTTTTTATATTAAAATATTCACTAAAAATCGTAAATTGATACGTTAAAGAAACACTCTGTACACGCGTACTTGAAGGACAGCAATGTCGGAATATATTTAATTAAATAAATTAGAATTAATTAAATAAATAGAGTATCAATTTACGATTTTACCTTACCAATAACAATATTACAATGTCACATACTGTATAATAAAGGTAATTTAACAATATTACCTTTATTATACAGTATGTCACATACTGTATAATAAAGGTAATATTGTTAAATTTTTGTGTAATGGGACTGTCATACACATTTCGATTATAAACGTCCTTAATTAGCTAAATAATGAAAACAAAAAATAATCAAACTTCAGTTTTTTTAATTATACAGGGTCAAATTATTCAAGGTTATATTATTGGGTTATTTTATTATTATTTTTATTTCTATTATTTATTATTATTCTTATTGCTTTTTTATTTTTTCTATTTTTTGTATTTTATTTAAATATAGATTTGGATATTGAAGCTTCCTCTCTCCTACTATAACTACTATATCTTCTTGTTGCTGTGCCCAACAGGGTCCATAATGATCACAGTTTTCAACTTACCACCTAAGTACACATTGTGGAATGCAAATAAAGTTTGAGTTTGAGTTTGAGTTTGAGTTTGAAATTAAATTAGCTAGCGTAACTCCACGTGATAGGTATCGCTACTAAACGTGATAAAACAAGAATAAATAAATTTGCTGGTTTTTTTTGTGGAGTTATCGCCGCACAGACGGCTTCGATATCTGAACACGATATAACAAAAGGGAACAGATTTTCTCAACTCTAACTTCAAGTAACAAAACTACAAGTACCGGTCGTTGACCCCCAAAAAAGAACATCAAATCATTTAAAAAAATAAAATCTTTAATTCTGAAAACAATCGACCGTGATTTTATCACGTTTAGATATCGATAGCTAACACGTCTGCAAAATTTCGATCCATGTATATTTGACCCTATAATAATATATTTATTCCTACATTTTCTCTATGATCCAATCAAACACATCATGACATCGAAACTATACTCAGTTTGCATGCGTCCCAAGTTTCCATGGAAACTTGGGACGCATGCAAACTGAGTTAATTTTAGTGATAATGGTGCTAATACGCCATGGCGTATTAGCACCATTATCACTAAAATTTGGTACTAATCATAAAATTTGCGTATGGCCGCGGCACCGTCTCGATAAAAAGAGATTACAATGAAGGAAGTCATTCCAATAATCTGGTTATAAATCCACACATTTGTGTTATCGGGTCGAAAGGCGGTATCTCGTATTTAATTACTCCCTGGTACCGGCATAAAAATACCGATATCCCACTTTTGTTATCAAAATACCGCGTACAGGATATTTGAAGTAAAATTTTATGTGGCGATTTTGTTAGCTAGTAAAATGGGTTGTGAACAATATTTTTTTAGTTACATGTCATGACCTAAAGCGCGGTGTCACTGTCGGACTGCATCGAAAAGAAATAGAAGCGCGATGACACAACGCTGGTAATTTATTGCAATATTTTGCAATAAATTACCAGCGTTGTGTCATCGCGCTTCTATTTCTTAAACCCTTATTTCTTCTTTCTATTTCTTTAATTTTTTGTAAATAGATAATTGATTCATATTTGAAGCAATTATCTATTTACAAAAAATTAATTGATTAGAAAAAAATAAAAATAAAACATTATTACATTATTATGTTGTTTGTAGAATAATCTGACAAAAAATCAGAAGATAGTTTTTATCGAGGAAACATAATTTTAAAAGCTAATACTTGGTGAAAGTTTCCGAGGAAACAATGGATATACATATTAATAAAGACAGACCACAAAAACAAAGTTACACGATAGTTCTGTAGCTCTATTAATTAATTAAGTAATAATTAAGACCATTCTTATCTTTTTTTGATGTTGATTAAGACGTGTGTGGGTATATTAAGATAGAGGGTCTATTAACTGTAATTCAGTAAATTAATTGATAAATGAATGGCAATTGTTTTGATGTTGTGATCTAACAGAAGATGATTATTGAGTACTGGGATGTTTTATGTTCGTGTAGTGTAGTCAGTGGTCAGAGAGCAGTGGTGGCCAAGTGGTAACGGCCGCGACTTACGAGTTGTAGGTCGTAGGTTCGAACCCAGACAGGCGCTTTACTTTGTGTAAATTATTTCATCACCACTGCTCTCAAAACGGTGAAGGAAAACATCGTGAGGAAACCGGCATGTCCTAGAACCAAAAATTCGAAGACATGTGACATCTGCCAACCCGCACCGGGCCCGCGTGGTGGATTACGGCCCACTCCCTCTCACCGAGAGGAGGCCTGTGTCCCAGCAGTGGGAACATTATAGGCTGATTATGATTTATGATGATAGTGTAGTCAAGGAAACGTAGATTTTTTTTAAATTTAAACGTACGTTATTAGAATAAATAAAAAAAAAACAAAGGTAGCTTCTGTTTTCTCTGACTCTTTTTCGTACATTAAGGTTCTTAATACTTAACATTTAATCACACTTATATTATAAAGGCGAAAAGTTTGTGAGTGTGTGTATTTATATGTTTGTTACTTCTTCACGCTCAAACGACTGGACCAATTTTGATAAAATTTTGTATGGAGGTAGCTGACACCCTGGATTAACATATGGGCTACTTTTTATCCCGATATTCTCACGGGATCGACATTTACGAGGGTGAAACCGCGGGGCGCAGCTAGTAATATTATAATTGACAATTATCAGCTACCAGTCAGGCTGTCTTCGCCAACCTTTTGATAGATCTTCCTCCCAACTTTTCAATCTTCCTCTACGTCTTTCTAAATGTATGTTCTTAGTTTAATTCAAATAAAATTCAAACTCGAAAGAATACGTTGCCTTGACAACGCTTTCATTTATAGCCCTTACAGATTTCTCCCACACTTTCTATCTGGAAATTCATACATGATTGATTGGGTATTTTAATGATAGGTAACTGAAATTAATTGTGTATAAGTATAAGGAAAGAAAAGAGAAATAAATTTATCTGACACAGAAAAGGCTCCTACAAACAGACGCGACACACGATATAAATGCGCGCTACACAAAGGCACCGCTCGTTGCGCGACTTGCGGTGCCTTTGTGTCGCGTGTCTTGTCGCGCCTGTTTGAAGGAGCCTAAAAGCGTGCATACAAAAGATAATAGTTGACAGCTGCACGTCATTACTAGAAGGCTTCTACCCAGCTTGATGTTGTAATATGGGGGACCCACAATACAGCGCTGATTTGTAGTGGTTACAGGAATAGGACGTACAGAAACCAAGTCAGGTTCAATGATTATAATCAATGATGTATAAAACTATAGATACGTTGTCCGCACTCTAAAATGGCAACATGAAATGAAGCCAATTGGCCACATTGCGCTCAGTCACGCACCAACCTGTCACGCGCGTGCCTGTGTCGTGTTTGTTTTTAATTTATATCGTATGTGAAAACCTGTGCAAAACATAAAGAAAATATGCCGTCGTGTGTTTTCAGAGGATGTAAAAATTATACCCCAAAAGTTAAAGACAAAAATGTGTCATTTCACGCGTAAGTTTACAAAACTAGATTATTTTATTTTATTTTGTACGACGCTGCGTCTAATGGCGGCCGGCGCATGAAGTGACTCTGATAGCTACGTCACTCATGCGCTCGACCAATGAGCATGTAATTTGACTATTACTTATCCTGTGACGTAACTGAAGATGTTTATTTATCTCCCTCTAGCAACAGACATCCCGCCGTACGGTGTCACATTTTCTTTCCCTTTCTTTACGCGTATAAGTAGTTATCTAGTATTTTCGCCGTTTTTAAGCGCCGAGATGTTGGTTGATAACGTGTCTATATATAATACGTCATTGATTATAATAACAAAATACATTAGTATTTTGTTACCTATACTACCAAATTATGATCAATATTATGTTTAATTGAATATATAGTAATATATACCTTTATAGCAACCACATAAACAACCAGTATATGAACAAATATGATCAAATAACATTTAATTAATCCGCAGTCATCAAAATCATATTGAATACCGACAGTAACATTTATCCCAAGTTATTTTCAAAATAAAAGGTTAAAAAAAATAAGGCCTTTAAATGCTTGTTGTGTCCTCTTTGCGATATACTAATAATAGCATCTGTGTAGACGATCATTAGAAAGGACGTGTCCAACAAAAAGTAAAGAAAAAAGAATTCAGTGTGACGTCAGAAGCTAGATGCACGGTTCCAATTGGTCGTTTCCGTTTAGTTTTTCGTTTCGATCTGTGTGGTAGTGATATTATGGATATATAAGTTTTGTGTATTTTGAAATAGATTCGTAAATAAGTCATTTGCATTTCATAATTATTATTATTATTATTTGCTTATCGAGATCCCTCCATGCCTCGGAAAGCACGTTAAGCCGTTGGTCCCGATATTCGTAGATCAATGACAGTAGTTACGGGTATTCAGCGGCCTCCAACATAGGAGAAAAGGGCTTGACAGATTTTTTTAATTCTTTTTTTTATTATTGATTCACAAATACAAATGTATCTTACATACTAGGTAATTTTCGTTAAAAAGTCTTTGTAATTAAACTTAGTTACGTCAAGGAAGATTACTATTACGACGTACCCTCACTAACACGCAAACCCCTTTCTGTTACACCCACTACACAAATCAACAACACATGTACCCATGCTTCAGTATAACTGAAAAGCAGTTAAGTTTTACTGTTACAACCGTCCCCACAATTGATCGCCGCGTTACGGAGAATCGCCGAGTTGGTTCACGGACCATTTACATTACATTCTGACAGAAAGAGCTGTACAAAGTTATTGTTAGTGTTATTTTTTTGTTAGTTAAAGACAAAAACAGGTGGAAAATGAAGAGTAAGGGTGTTTTTTGCAAGTAAGGCCCTTTGTACGCGGTACGGTTTCTTTACGGTATGGCGCATAAACCAGGCTATAGAAAAGACGTGTCTGTAAACATGTTTCCATAGTGATCCATGCAACACTGACGAAAGAAAGAATGAAAGAAAGAAAAGAAAAAATTATTTATTGCGACTCGTACAGGAAGGTCACAAACTAAACTAAATACAGCAAAATAAAAAACCAAATTATATATAAAAAAAGTAACAAAAGGAAAATGAAACAGAAAGTCCTATACGAGGCCAAAAGGCTCCTATCTCAGCGTGATGCTACGACATTTAAAAAATAAAAAACATGCCTAGACACAGCGTAAAAACCGCGTCGTAAAAAAACCCGTGCCCAAAATCAAGTAATTTATTCAAATTAGGCTAAGAATCAACACTTTTCAAACATCAAAATTATATAAGACAGACCCCCAAAATACCCGACCACCACTTTCTAAAGCTTTTGCTGGGAAGAAGATGTGGCGCAACAAACTCACCAGCAGCACAGTTATACAGTTAGAAAAACCTCCGTCACCAAGCTTCCGTTAGTGATCCATACAACAGTGATGAACCGTGCCTACACACGACATATAAGCCGCGCTGTAGAAAAAAACGTGTCCAAAATCAAGTAATTTATTTAAATTCGGCTAAGAATCAACACTTTTCAAACATCAAAATTACATAAGACACTCCCCTAAAATGCCCGACCACCACTTCCTAGAGCTTTAGCTGGGAAGAAGTGGCGCAACAAACTCCCCAGCAGCACAGTTATACAGTTAGAAAAACGTCCGTCACCAAGCTTCTGTTAGTGATCTAAACAACAGTGACGAACCGTGCCTACACACGGCATATAAGCCGCACCGTAGAAAAAACGTGTCTATCAACAAGCTTCCTTAGAATAGTGATTCATACAACACTGACGACTGTGCCTACAGTAAGAAAAACGTGTGTGTACAGACGCCAGCACATCAAGTTACTACAATCTGTCAGATTTCTTTAATAGATTTTCAACTTTATCACTAAAGCATAAGGTTCAAAGTTGATTGCGAAAATTTGACAGCTTCGGGTAGCTTGATGTGCTGGCGTCCGTACAAAGGGATTTTGAGTGCTTCCAGTGTAACAACGTTTCCATTTTGCACTGAAGTGCATTATAATGCTTCTAAGAATTAATAACGTTGTGACAATATTCTTGAGCAAAACTCTAGGAACTCTAGATTAAAAAAATTTGGGTCATGCATCCCGTTATGAAGCGATGTTATCATAATGAAAATTCCGGGTTAACCCGAACCCACAATATTAAAGCAAAGATTTTTTGTTTCCATTAAACTGTTCGCGAATATTTACGGTCTTCTATGCGGATATGGGTAAGTAGAAATTCGCTACCAGCAACTTTAGGATTCGATTTCGATTTGATCGACGTTATAGATGTTTATGAGCTAGGTGTCTAATGGTCCAATTTATCTTTTTAATCTCTGTTATTGTTTTTTTTTTCACCATTTTTGATGTTTTTAATACCTGTATTGTCTTTTGTTGCACTAAATAAACGTTTTATCTATATATCTAAAGGTATAGTATTTATGCTAGGTGCAGCCCGCGGTTTTTACTCGCATAAGTTTCGATCCCGTGGGAATATCGGAATGAAAAGTGTAATCCAGGGTGTCAGCTATCACTATAACAAATGTTATCAAAATTGTTCCAGTCGTTTGAGCGTGAAGAAGTAACAAACATATAAACACACACACACTCACTCACAAACTTTCGCCTTTATAATATTAGTGTGGTTAAAGATATAGGTGATGATATACCACGCGGTTACGTCTTTAGTGAGTATCTACTTAACGCATTTTTTCAAGGCAATTTGTAACCATAGTTGTGAAAAATATTTGTCCTGTACACGGGACTCTCACTCAGTTACGGTAGCAATAAGCACTTCGAAACCGCGGTCAAGAGATGTCAGAATCATCATTGAGGTAGAATATTGACATTGACAGGTCTTGAGCGCGGTTTGCATGTTCTGATTGTGTTCAGTTTCATTGGTGAAATTGTAACTTAATCGGTTCCTTGAAACAAAAATAAACCTTTTATAAAGTATTAGAATTAATAAAATTAAAGTGATCAAGCAGACATTTTCAGTTTTATGTCTAGATTTTAGACTTTCTCTTAATTAAAATATTACATTATCATCCTATACTGTTCCCACTGCCGGGACACAGGCCTCGTCTCTGTGAAAGGAAATGGGCCGTAATCCACCACGCGGGCCCAGTGCGGGTTGGTAGACGTCACACGTGTTCGAATTTTTAGTTCTAGGATATGCCGGTTCCTTACGATGTTTTCCTTCACCGTTTTTGAGAGCAATGGTGATGAAATAAATTAACACAAAGTAAAGTGCCTGTCTGGCTCCGAACCCACGACCTACGGCTTGTAAGTCGGGTCCATTACCACTACCTCTTAATTACTTAATTTTAATACCTAAACTTTCTCAATTACCTACATAATTAATAGTAATTACAAGATAATTATACTTTATGACATTAATAATATACGTTCAGTCTAGACAGTATCTCTCTAATTAATTTGCTTACGTCCTTCATTTTCGAGCGATATTAATCTCACTAAAATTATATCCATTATTTTACCTAAAGCGAACTGAGTCGTTGAAATGTTCCGAGTGAACAAACGAAAGAACGAAATAACCCATTTCATTCATCAAACAATACTTATTTACCGAAACTCACGAAGGCCAAAGTCCATACTTTTGTTCTAGGAAAACAATAACAAACTTTCCATACGGAACCTTCATACTAATAAAATTTTAATCTGTTCACCAAACGAAACGAAACGTGGCGGTTTTTACTCAGGAAACAAACTTTGGAATGTGAAATTTTATAAACTTTCGCATCTATATCATAGTTTTTAAACTACTGAGCGTTTCGGGGTGGAGCAAATAATTTTTGTCGGATTTTCGGTTTTTACGTAACTAACTATTCCTAGTTTTATGACGGAACATTTTGTAGACTAAAAACAGCTCGTATTTTTGACTGCCAAAGAAGTTATCACAGTTCCAAAATTAGTTTTCGTTACCTATATTTTAGACTAGGTTGAAAATATCTTTGCTGAATCAATTGAATTTTCAAATCCCTGCCTAGTTGCTATTCCACCAATTCGCACTAAGCGTTTTCAAATGTCCTTTATAATGCGCACAGCAAAATAGTGGAAGTCTCTACCTGCGTTTGTGTTTCCGAGTGCATACAACCCGAATCTCTTCAAAGTAAGAGTGAACAGGCTTCTTCTGGGTAAGCTCACTCCATCGTAGACTTTGTCTCTGTCACCTCTGACCAAGACTAGAGTCAAGAGCAAACCCATTTCAAACAAAAAACATAAAAATTGTTTATCATAAAAATATAATATCCTAACCTTTTTTCGAGAGGAGCATAAAAGGATATTTGTCGTCTGGATGGAATAGAGTGTCAAGTCGGTCTCCTACCGACTAAAACCCCACTTCTCCTTCCAGTACTCTTCGGTTCAGAATAATGTAAATCCAATGTAACAGGTTGCACGTCGGAGTCCCTGCTACCCTGTTTAATAGGATCCTAGGTGACATCCGTCATCTGCCAAGACTTTTCCCAACTATGTCAGGGTTGGCTTCCAGTGTAACCGGATTTTACAGTTATCGTAGATACTTGGGGTCGGTTTCCAGTCCGGATTTTACAGCTATCGTAGCTACCGTATTTTACATGGAGCGACTGCCTATCTAACCTCCACAACCCAACTGGGTTGTGGAGGTTAGATAGGCAGTCGCTCCATTTATTTTTTTGGGATGCCACCTAGGATGATTTCGTATTACCCAGTAACTACTGGGTAATACGAAATCATCCTAGGTGGCATCCCAAAAAAATAAATTTATCTCAAACACACAATCCTCTCTTTATAATCTCACAATATTTTCATATAATATGATAAAAAAACATCCCCATCTCCACAGGAAACACCCTTTAACGCCTCATTCGCTCTCACATTCGAGTTTTTTTTCCACAACCGTTGCTCGGCAGATTGGTCGCAAAATGAGCTAAATTGTAATTTGAACATTATCCAGTTTCACGCTTTTCCTGAGATTTATTTGAGAGATCTTTTGTGCTGATGTGAGCTTAATCTATGTCTGCTTTTTTGTGAATATGTTTATGAGGTAAATGGAGATAGAAAATTGAGTTCTATGATGTAGAAAGCAGGGACTTGAAAACGGAATTAATTTTGTTCCGTTACCACTAATGTTATCGCATTACGTTCCAAAATTTGTAATGATACTAAAATTTAAAAATATAAAAAAAGTTATAGAATATAATTTTCGTAGAACAATATTATAAGTACCGTTATAGGTATCAGTAACATTAAGCTTATTCGCTTGTAACGTTACAGGTGAAACGTTACAGATTCATTTGTAACGTTATTCTTAAGAATTTTCCCGCTGACCACCGCTCCGTCGCGTCGTCGCCCGGTCGCCCCGGCACAAGCCACCTCATGTATTCGTTCGAGATCAAAATGAATAACGTTATTATATCGTTATACTAATAATTTAAAGGTATATTGATAATATTATTAGTGAACAGTTTAAGATTTCGTTCCATTTGTCAGTATCGTTATAGCCAAGGAATTCATTTTGTTACGATCCTGGTGGAACGGTACAAATTATCGGTACCGGAACAACGCGTAACGTCATTTTGAGTAACGTTTCAAGTCGCTGGTAGAAAGTTACAGAAATACATACATAGGCTAAATGATAATAATAAGCTAAATAATAATAACAGCCTTAGGGTCGATCAAAGGTTAGGATTACCGAGGACGGTCCGTAGTGGGTGACAATCTATCACATATAGAGACCCCTCCGTGGCTCGGAAAGCACGTTAAGGCGTTTATACCGGCTGCAATTCGTAGATCTTTGACAGTCGTTACGGGTAGTCAGAAGATAAGGACAACCAGTCTTATATATCAAGGGGTATCGTGATAAATGATAAATGATTTTATTTTTGTCAGTAGGTTTGCACAAACACTTTTATACGTCAATCAAATATTTTTTAAACTAGATGAGGTCGGCGTTTCCTATCTGACTACTCTGAGAAGAAAGGCCGAAACAAACTCAGAGGTCATAGTCTCTTTTAAAGTCCAGACATAATCTTGGTCAGGTTATATGAAGATCATGTAGGTCGATGTCTGAGATGGTCTTTTGAGGAAAGAACCACACAGATTGAGAGGACCTCTCCAGTCAGTGCACGCATTTGTCAGAAATCGTGCAGCTCAACTCAAGACTTAAGGAGCTCAACGATTCGACGAACAATACCAAAGAAAGGACATTTGGGTAGGCCAAATAAATTACTCAAACTGCCAGACCATGGAGAGAATTAAAAAAAAAATAAAAAGAATAAAATAAATGACCCACATCGTCTTCACATCGTGTCACTAGGATGTCGAAGATGATACTTTAGCTGCATCCGGGCTTCAACATCGGCAGGTGTGACCGTGTGACGACACTTCATGGAATCAGTAGTGTATCTCACAAAAACAAAACATTTCACACAGCGGAAAAATAAAAACAACCCTACATATTCATAGGATTATTATATATCTTGCAACAGTCGCCCAGGGCTGTCTCTAAATTTATCTTCAGCTAAAAAAAATCGCATAAAGGCCCTCTCGGGGGAAATATGAGAATAAGACGAATGGTTGCACCCCTGACGGTCAGGATCCGAAGACTTTGAAAAATGGCGCTTAAGACTTTGAGGAGTTTTTTCAGACGTTTACGTGAAAACTGGCCTCGGATTGAATTGAAAACTGAATAAGGTTGTACTGTGCTACGTGTTTGCTGAGTGAAGGGATTAATGGTGTTAGGTTTTTCGCCTATTTTCTAAAAAAACCACATAAGTCAGACCAGTTAGATAGATGGATGTGTTGACATTTAAATTTTTTCAGGGAAAGCGGATTTCTTGAAAATGAATAAATTGTTAAAACTGTTTTTTTTTCGACGTTATCTCTGTCATCTCTGACCTAGACTAAAGTTGAGAGCAAATCCATTTCAAATCACACTAATACGTATATTATAAAGGCGAAAATTTCTGAGTGTGTGTCTGTTTATATGTTTGTTACTTCTTCACGCTCAAACGGCTGGACCAATTATGATAAAATTTTGTATGGAGGTAGCTAACACCCTGGATTACCATATAGCTACGTTTTATCCCGATATTCCCACGGGATCAACACTTACGCGGGTGAAACCGCAGGGCGCAGCCAGTAACAAAAAAGCCAAAAAGGCTTGTCTTATAGAATTTTAGTGTGAAGTTTCGAATCACTGACTGCCCGAGTTTTCTAAAAATTATTTAATTTTTTTCCTCATTTCCTTGTGAATATAAAGGTATCTTTACAAACTTGCCTAAATCCAAAAATAGATAATCTTAAATAAGTTGGGCGGGCCTTAAATCAAATACCATCCCCCTCCCAAAGTAGAGTAAACGCATTAGCGAGTAAAGCCGGGCATAAAACTTAGTTATCCGACGCTGGTGAGTGCCAAGCCGATTGTACGTGACCAGAATCGAACTTTGGTCTTTCCTTTTATCGACATTTTCGATAGATCAATTAATTGGATTTCAGCTGATATTCAATGTTTCGTGGTAACCTGACTTGTATTTGTAATTTCTCTTCAGTACATAATCAGCCTTTAATATTTCCGCTTCTGGAACTCAGGCCATCTTTTGGCGAGAAGGAGTGGGCCGTAATCCACCACGCGGGCCCAGTGCAAGTTGGTAGATGTCACATGTCTTCGAATTTTTGGTCCTATGACATGCCGGTTTCTTCACGATGTTTTTCTGCACCGTTTTGAGAACATTGGTGATGAAATAATTAACACAAAGTAAAGCGCCTGTCAGCGTTCGAACCTATGACCTATTTCTCGTTAGTCGCAGTCGTTACCACTGAGCCGCCACTGCTCCATGAATATAAACTCTTCTGCACAATGAATTGTTAATTTAATTTGTTCTGATTTCGGTGCCAAAAATGGCTTAAATTAATCCAAGATTACTTCGGTGTCTTTATTTAATACTAGCTGTGCCCCGCGGTTTCACCCGCGTAAATGTCCATCCCGTAGGAATATCGGAATAAAAAGTAGCCTATATGTTAATCCAGGGTGTCAGCTACCTCCATACCAAATTTTATCAAAATTGGTCCAGCCGATTGAGCGTGAAGAAGTAACAAACATATAAACACACACACACAAACTTTAGCCTTTATAATATTAGTGTGATAGCGTGATGGTCTAGCCGTTTGAGCGTGAAGAAGTAACAAACGTAAAAACACACACACAAACTCACAAACTTTCACCTTTTTAATATTTGCCAGATTTTTTATAGAAAATATATTATGTCAAACTGCCTTAATTTATTCAGTTCGGACTGAAAACATCTGCCCTCAGAGAACGATCAACGAGAAAAATCTAGCAAACCGTCACATTTATTCCATAGATAACAGTTACCGGACGGTTTAAAAATTAGCTCTTAATATAATTTAACAAAGATTTCCGCGCATTGAACGTGGCTTAAGGAAAGCTTCGATGAACTTTTTTTTGGTAGGTACTAAAAAGCTCTAACTAAAATATGGAGCAAGTTATCGAAGTTTTGGAAAAAAGACTATCTTATCCGTTCTTCTCCATAGAGATTTACGTTTTGGAATGAGCTTCAACTTTCTGACTCAGTTTTTACTGACCGACTCTTTGACAATTCAAAAGTGCCTGTAAATCGATTAAATAACAATAACGTTCGTAACATCACCATCTCAGGGCCAGTTGAAAACCAGCGTCGGGCACTAGCTGCTCGGCAGTTTGCTGAACTGGTCCTATTTGGCACAGCCGTGAGATGCACACACTCTTTTTTTTTTCAGTTTAGTTTTTTTAGTTTCTTTTACAATTTTTATTGTTTGTTGTGTGCACTTGTGGCTTTGTGCTAAATAAAAATGTTTTCTTTCTTTCTTTCTTAAATAAAATAAAAATGCTTTGACTTTGAGTTTAAAACAAAAATTAGAAACCTGCTAACAAACGCAATCACACAACAAAAATATAGCAGCTAATTATTTAAAAATATCAGAGATCGGCAACATTTTCTCATTTCACCCGCTTGGAGGTGATTCACGACCTCTGACATTTTCTACCCTCACAGAGGCCTATTAAACGTCAAGGTTTGAGAATACACTTAACATCAAGAGCTCCGTAATTGGAAATTCCATGAGATTTTTTTCCGGTCCGGCGACTATGCATGGTCTTTCGGAATTAATTCAGTTAAGAAGATTAGCTTGTTTTTTATACGCAGTTTATCTTGTTGTGGCGTTTTCTTGGTGGTAACTTGATAACCTTGTCTCATAATTTAAAAAACGAGTATCCAAAACCTTCCAAATACGTAGTTTAGTCATGGATAACTGTCAAATTTTCTTAATCATCTTTGAACCTTATGATTTAGCGATAAAGTTGAAAATCTATTGAAGAAATTTGACAGATTGTAGTAGCTTGATGTACTGGTGTCTATACATCGACCTGTAACCTGTTCCCAATGATTGAGTACATGATTCTGAACCCAAAAACACACAGGTTGTCACGACGAAAAAATTCTGATGAAGAGATGCTCGTATTTTTTATTTGACTAGATCCGGATTTCACTTGATTAAGCCGAAAATATTCTACCAAATCATTTCTATCTGATCTTTGTTGCTCTAGACCTTGTTGCCGTTGACTTTTTAAAGGCCGCAGAAACCACTGAATGCGAGAAGCACAGACCCGGTGGAAGTGGCGGAGCTTGGGGTCGGCTTATGTCCAGCAGTGGATGTATTTTGGCTGGGGATGATAACGAGTCGTTACACGCAGGCCTACAATGAAAGATTCTTCTTAAATGAACCCATCACAACAAGAGCCTTCTCGGCCCAAAAAACATATGAAACATAGATTTAGTGCCACTTCACATTAGGACGTTAGCAGCGCGACAGTAGCGCGGCAGAAGCGCATTCCTTCACATTATAAGAACAGCCGCGCGTTAGCAGCGCCGCTACCGCGCCGCAGTTAAGTTCAGTGTGGCGCACTTCATTTCTAAAATGAATTCCGACGCTGAAACAACCTTGACCACCCGAAGGAGAAGTACCGTGGCAGAATAACATGATATAATTAGGTACCTAAATAAAATAATAAAACCTACCCGCTGCACTTTTTTCGGCCCCACTTTTATTTTCGAAATCAGGAATGCACATAATTCTTGCCAGTTATTCTTTTTTAGGGTCCTGTTGTTGTAATTGTTGCTTCTTGAGTCCCACAAAACAGGACGCATTTGAATTTCAGTAATAAATCGTTCGGTATCAAACTCGCTCATTGTGTAGTCTATAATAATTACGTACGTTTGCAAGTTTGCAACACTGGCTCATCGCCGACTGAGAGCACGCGGCGGCCGCGGCGGCAGCGCGCGACCGCTGCGCTTCTGTTTAAACTATGAAATTCTGACAGCGCGACAGTCGCGCGTCAGCCGCGCGACTGTCGCGCTGCTAAAGTCGCCTAAATGTGAAAGCGCTCTTACTATCTAAACGACAAAAAGAAGAATGTAAGTAGCACGGAAATGTGTCCCATCTGCCTGCCTACCCATACTAATATTATAAATGTGAAATTGTGTCTGTCTGTCTGTTACCTCTTCATGCTTAAACCGCTGAACCGATTTAGATGGAATTTTGTATAGAGATAGTTTAGGTACCGGGAAAGGACATAAGATAGTTTTTATCTCGATATTCCCACGGGATCGATACTTATGCGGGTAAAACCGCGGGGCGCAGCTAGTGTTCCATAAAGCATAGACGATAAAGTCGGTAGAAGTATTAGAAGAATGTATTCAATTTTGCAACAGCCAATTTGTCAATGAACTTATTTGATGGGAAACTTCAATAAAATGCAGTTGAGTAAACCCGTAGACTCTTAAACCTGCTTCCTTGGGTCCAAATTAGTACATGTCATTACGATAAGTGCCACTTATGTAGTCCAATATATTGGAGACACGAGTTTACTGTTGGGTATCGCAAATGGCCACATTGGCGGTCCCGGGGGCTTATATAATATATAATCATTTTATTATCAGGCAACTAAGGCCCATAGAAAAAATACACAAAATAATCTTATAAAATAATAAACTAATACATATTAAAGAAATTTAAAACTATGATTATACACGTAACGTTGTCGGCGTCGTGTTTCGCTGCGTGGTGTCGCGTAACCGTCCGCGTCCCCGGAAACGTCGATTTACGACACCTTTCGGCCAAAAGTCCTCTTTCAGACAGGTCTGTAGATGTTGGGTTGGAACACGTACCACGAATGACTTAAAGTTGATGTTGTGGCGCGATTCCAACCTTTCGACCCTCAGAGTCCAGTTGGTCTTCACCTTCAAATACTACACGACTTCCTCAGTGGTCGTGGAGTGATGCAGATGCGAAAGGTACAGCTGCGTCGTCGTAGGCACAGCAGGGCTTAAAAAGGCCACTTTGGCAGAATCATTATGAATTATAATATGACGAAGACAGTCCGTGTTTTTCTTTTTTCGCTGCACTACGTAGGTGTGTAATCAAAGAGATTGGGATTGGATTTGGATTGGATTGATTGGTATTTTAGCACAGACAAAAAAGTGACTGAAAAATCCTTCACCGATGGGATTTGATACGATTAACTTAACAGTTAACTGTCCGTTATGATTCATAATGTTATCCTTTTATGATTCTGCCAAAGTGACCTTTTTAGTGCCCCAGAACTCGTTGCTAATCTGTCATTACGCACGAATCTGATGGGATTACGTCCACGGCGAATTTTAAATGTACCTTTTGCAACACAAATAAGTTATTATTTATTTTATCCAAATCTAAAAGTTAAAACCTAACTTAACTAAAACTATACAGAAACTAAAAAATAGCGTCGAAGAACTCATCCGCATCGCTGTCGACTGGTAATGTACCCAAGAGACTGGCGGCATTACCTCGTTGTATGGCGATGCTTAGCCTCTGGCCAAGGTAAAAGCCAGCCCTTGGGTCACGGGAAGTGTCATTAACCAGCCGTTTCGAAATTTTTAGCCTTTTGCAATGATTCATTATAGACGGAATGTTTTCTGAATAAGAAGTGCACTTAGTTTAAATAGGCTTCCTAGGAACCTTAATGTCGACTTTTTCTGCACCAGTGTGGCGACCTTTTTTTTTTGAGGATGGGAAGTCATCAAATGACCTGGGTGGAGTGGAGTATGGCGACCTTTTTCTTTTCTTCAGGATGGGAAATCATCAAATGACCCCTCCCGCTCTGGGTGGAGCGGAAGGGAGTGTCAGACTCTTACTGACTAAAACCCACCTGTGTTCCTTCCTTAGCCCTTTATGTGCCGGGCCAGCGGTAACCCTTTCGGACAATCCCGCTGACCCGGGAAAAAAAAACCTTCTCATCCGTGGATTTGAACTCGAGACCATCACATTGCTAAGCCGCAGTGTAAACCACTAGACCAACACACCATTTTAGTATTGCGACCTTAAGACGGCTTTTGGCACAGTCACTTATCTACTATTCTCTTACTAGTTATATTAACTTTTATGTACTTTCTTTTTATCGACTATTGCCTTAACTATATGTGGAGGCTTGTTATTAGCAATTTTTTTTTAATATTGCATTCTTTGTCTCATTGGTTTGATAGTCTGTAAGCCTTCTTTAAAATAAAATAAATAAATTATTGCACGGCGTGATTGCCAAGTCAAACGTATCGTACACTATTATATAGTTAATGTGACCTAAACCAGTACTTAAGTCACGAAAAGCGTTACTTAATTGCTGGTTTAAGTCACAGGCGTTGTCCTATTTGGCGAAGATCGCACGATCACTCGATGCGTTCTCGTCGTGCGATGAGTTCAAACATACAGATTCCATCAGAGTGTCCTATTTGAACCTCGCAAGTAATCGTGCGAGCACATGAAATGCTTAATAACGATCGTACGATGCGTTTGATCGTGCGATCATGTAATCAAAGCAACAGGGACCTATAAAGTATTTTATGTTGTCTACGTTTCCTTTTTTCAATGTCATTTGCAACTTTTAAAGCAATATTGCCCGACAGCAAAACCTGCGCATTTCTGTAAAGAGCCATAGTTAAAGTGGCGTGAGCGCGACGCCAGCCATCGAGCGACGGCATCACACGATGGACATCGCGCGATCTATTAGGACACCTGTTAGGTCATCGCACGACCACTTTGAGCGTGAGATGAAAAACGCATCGCGCCATCGTACGATCGCTCCCAATTAGGACGCCGCCACACAGTGCTATAACATGTTTAAAAATGTTCTCACCACAAACTGTCTGGCAAAAATTCGTCAAAGAAACCTCCTCCTTTGAAAATACATCTTATTGGCGGCTTAAACAAAGACAATGTAATTAACGCAGACCTAGCTGTTGCAAAGATAAGAAGGCCCCGTTTTTTGTAATTCCCTCTGATGTGCGTTATATTAGCGTGCCAAAGAATGCGGGTTTTCCTCGTGAATGGTACATTCAACCTTCATCTCAGTAATTTTGTAGAAAGGCGACACGTTGGGTAAATGGTTCTGGATGCTCTTGAAGAATTGTATGTCTAGTATACTTTTATTAGATTACATGCGATTTGTAAATAAAAAAAAGCTACTGAACCAGAGATGTTAAACCAGGAAAGGTTGAAATGAAAAATCTTTCGTTTCTTCGGAAGCATGTGACGATGGTACTGTTATATTAAATTAATATTCAGTATAAAACATTAATAATAATTGTTTGTGAGCAATCAAAATCAAAAGTCATTTATTCAAGAATTAGTACTTTTGTTTTAAACATCATAATTACATAAGACAGTCCCTCAAAACCTCTACCCTTCATCATATCCTCGCTTTAGCTGAGAAAAAATGGCGCAACAAACTCCTGAGCAACACAGCTCTCTGTTCAGTTAGAACTTGATTCTATACAATAGTAGGTAAGTAATTAGCAATATAAAACACAAAACATTAAATACAATTATTTGCCATTATGTCAGCTAGCACGAGCATGGATAATCGGGTAGTCAGAAGCCCGAAAGTCTGACAACTAATCTCACCGAGGGATATCGTATTACCCGGTAGGTAACTGGGTTGCGGAGGTCAGATCTTAGGCTGTCGCTACATGTAAAATACTAATAATATTCAGCTGCATGCGGTAAGATTAAAAGCCAACCCCAACATAGTTGGGAAAAGGCTAGGCAGATGATAACGTCAGCTAGCACACGCCAATATACCAACAAAAACATTGAAAACATAAAACATAGAAGCTGTTGGTGTACCTTAATAAATAAAATGAAACTATACTCAAGCTGGAATAAATAATAAAAACGTTAACAGAACTTAATACTTAAATAAAAGCTTCCAGGCATTAAGGGCGTGCCTGCTTACATACGTAATTCAATTTGTAACATAT
Organism: Luperina testacea; assembly: GCA_927399505.1. Taxonomy (NCBI): domain Eukaryota; kingdom Metazoa; phylum Arthropoda; class Insecta; order Lepidoptera; family Noctuidae; genus Luperina; species Luperina testacea. Next base: position 18,118,718 of record OV656770.1, on the reverse strand, counting down.
ACCTGATTGTATTAAATACTATTTTCATCAGAGAACAATGGAAGTGCCTTCAGCAGAGAGATGAAGGTTTATTTATAGATTTTAAAAGCTATTTTTCAATTTATTTATAAAAAGGTTATTTTTAAGAATACTGAAATGTAGTTTAAAATTAGTAGGAAACTACACCAGAATAAATACAACAAGAACTTCAAAAATTCATACACTTTCTGTCCATATTTTTGACCCAGACCCTTCAATGAAATGGACTGCCACGAAATAAAGGCGAGAACCTACGGAAGTTTGGGGAATAAATAAATCACTTGTAAACGGGCCTGATCGTGTTTTGTTCATGATATAATATCGGGGAAAATTCGGTTATTAATTGTTGTGAGAACCAAGATTTGTAAGGGGATCCTGAATTGAGGGAGTAAATTTATTTGGATACTTTTATTTTTATTGCTTAACATTTTTGGGGTTCCGTACCCAAAGGGTGCCAACGGGACCCTACGATTTTTAAGGCTGTTTGCGTCTTTATTTAGACGAACAAAGAAATCCAAACGGACTTCATAATGTCTCATCAATAAAGACGAAACTACTTTGCATCCCTCGGGTCCAAAAGTAGGTATTTTAAAGTAGAATATGAAACGAACCAATGGTTAAATACGAGGAGGTAGGTACCTATTTGTTTTAACATAAAGATAAACATATAATTCCTATAATCGGTCTATAAAGTTTTCCAATAATGGGAGACTGGCCTCCTCTTTGTGAGAGGTAGTGGGTCTTAATCCACCACGCGGGCTCAGTGCGGGTGGATTGATGGATGTCACATGTCTTCGTTTTTTTTTTTGTCTTAGGACATGTCAGATTTTTTGCGGTCCTTCTCTGAACCTTTTGAGACTGCAGTAGTGATGAAATTCGCACTAAGCGTTTTCAAATGTCCTTTAAAATGCGCACAGCAAAAGAGTGGAACTCTCTACCTGCGTTTGTGTTTCCGAGTGAATACAACCCGAATCTCTTCAAAGTAAGAGTGAACAGGCTTCTTCTGGGTAAGCTCACTCCATCGTAGACTTTATCTGTGTCATCTCTGACCTAGATTAGAGTCAAGAGCAAACCCATTTCGAATAAAAAAATAATAATAATTTACACAAAGCAAAGTGCCTCCTGGGTTTGAACTCACGGAACAACACGTAAGTCGGGGCAGTTATCATTGGCCCACCACAACAATAATATCAAAGATATAAATCATAAAAAAAATATTCACTAGGAAACTCAACGAATACATCCTGAAATAAAATGCTTCTGTATTTTTTAACAAAAAGATGAACCTCGGGGTTTCCTAAACTTTTGTGTATTTTGTTGTTATGAACAGAAATAATGTGGCGTTTTAATTATAACTCTATTAAAGTTGTAACTTTCTGTTTTTGTTCGGAATAAAGGCTAATCTTTAGAACTGTGAAAGAAGTCCTCGAGATTAAGGGATTTACAAACAAAGACGAGGGCGAAGCTCTGTTTATAGAATAAAGAAGGATTGCGTAAGATACACCCCTAGTAACTTAAGTTAGCTAATAAATTGTGAGGAAGAAAGAAAAGGAATGGTTAAAATGACCATTACTCGTACATTTACGATTGTAAAGATTAGGTCGTTGTCGAGTTTGTCGTGGGTTCGAACCCAGACGGACTTTGTCTATTTTTAGCCAACTTCTAAAAATGAGGAAGTTTTCAATTCGGATGTTTATACATAGGTATATATATGTCGGCGGCGTTGTCGAAAACAACACATGCACCGACGATCACGCCACCGACAAGTACGTCACTCGACTTCTCCCACCGCCCCACTGCTCGACTTGTTTTGACACCAGTATAAAACAGCGAGCAACGAAGCGGCAGGGGACTTGACCATTGGACATCGTACGGACATCATGTGCTCAGAAACTATATCGCGTTCGTATCTGGTTGTATCGTGTACCTATAGTGCTTGATTTGCTAATGTGATTAAATTGTTCATGAAATTATAATCTGATGTGAAGTGCAAACCGTGTTTCTATTGCGCATTAACCAACACTACCCACTTAGTACGCCCACAGTAATTAAGATATGCCTGATAATAATGACACACACTTTACCTTTGCCTATATCAGAAGTGGGATTCGTGTTGGTTCATGCGCAAAATGAAAACGCTAAAAGTGAAAGTGACCGTTGACATTTTAAAAAACAAAGTGCAAACTGCGAACGCTTATTAAATAATCGTGTGGACCTGTTAGAGTTGAACCCAGACAAGCCAGATACGGATGCGCGATCATAGTGAATATAGTTTTGGGCATAGGCTGTATGCCGAAATACCTTTGCCCAGTGACGCGCCAGTTGCGCCCTACCGCCATGTTAGGAAAAAAAGTGTTCCCGTAATTAGAAAACGCGATAGGACGCGTGTGCAAACGTAACCGCACACAATACTACAGCTGATTTGTGATTTGCTGAAAATTCACTGCAAGGAGGTCAACTTGTGGCCGTCATTAAGGCGCACAAAGGAAGCAGTATCAACGTGGCTATCGTAAATAGTACGAAGGACGTAACGTGGAGCTACCAGTGACGTTGGGTGACTTCAAGAATCGAGCCAAGCAGCCCGCAGCCTTCGGTGAAGCCCTTCGTGTGCTGCAAGTGAGGGAATCCTGGACATGTCGTGACCCGGTGCACGAGAAGTGGCAGCCAAGCAGATGATGGAGGTGGAGCACGCGCTGCAAGCAGCAACGGCGAGTGGATGTTTGCGTCGTACAACTACGCTCAGGCACGTTAGAACAAAGGTGAGCTGTATCATTGTTTTGTTACGATTCTGGTGCTGAATGCTCGTTAGTAAAAGCGAGTTGTGCAGCCAAATTAAGTGCCAAACGAGTTAATAATGTTATTGCGTTGACTGGTATTGGTTAAACGCGTGTTTTCAGCACAAAACAAATCATAAGAAGCGTTGCGAATTGCGAGCCACAACTTGAGATTTTATTTCATTACTACACGACATTTACTTGCAAAGTATTATTTTGGGTAGGCTATTTTGTGTTATTATAAAACGAAGAGTGAAATCAGATTATCAGACTAATCTAGATCGGAAGTTCAGAGGTCCATTTAAGGTTGTGGAATTTTTGACAAGTGATCGCTATACGTCATAAGCTTTAGATTCTAACCGAACTTACTAGTATGCTCACGATCGCATACGAAAGATGCCTCTAAGTAGTGTTCCTAACGTGTTAAACGTAGTAAAGGCGGTGAGGATAGTTCCTACACCGAGTAGTAGAGCACATACCATGGCTAGGTCGCACTGTACGTACTTGTCTGTAGTCGTAACTGCAACTCGCTTGTGAGTTGTTCAGGGAGCGATGGGCTCTCAAAGGAGACTATTGTGGTGTTGGTTTTCTAATGACCTGGGAGTCGTAGACTATATGGGATGTGATGTGTGTTGGTCGTATCACTTGAGGTGATGACTACATGGGTGGCATGTGTTGGGATCTTGTAATAGTGGACTGTATTTTCTCTGGTTTTTTTTGTTGGCGTCGGTGGTAAGGTGTGTGGTGACTGGTAATGCAAAACTCGTACTTTTTAAAAATATGTATTTTATAGATTGTAGGACACAAAAAACTCGCGTGCGTTAATTACAAGTCTCGATTGACAACGACACTCCAATGTTGCGAGTATCTAAAAATATAACTTTTGTTGGTGTTGCCAACATGCTGCGCAACCACACAAGAAAAACAATTATTATCTGATTAGTGATTAGAAACTAAATAAACTAAAACAACTGTTTGCATGACAATATCTTATAAGTACTAGTTTTATTAAGCAAAATGTTTAAGACTGACTGAGGAAATCAGAACATAAACTTTATTAGCCTTTAAGGGCAAAACAAAATGTACTAGACAAAGTGCCAGTATAAATGAAAATAAATCAACTCTGGTTACATTAAAATATCTTATACTAGTTATTATAAACAAAACTTAAAATTATCTGAGGAAATGTAACTACAATCAAGAACCATATAAATAAATTGTATGTCTAAGACATTGGATAAACACACTTACACTTAAACCTTATTATTATCCTCTATAGGCAAAATACATATGCTGGACAAAGAGCGAGTATAGACCTTTCCATTGGGAACTTTTACCTTTATGACTCTGACTTTGCTGTCTTTACCAGGAAAGATCTGTACTACTCTTGCCATTGGCCAAAACAAACGAGGAGCGGTTGGATCTCTCAAAATAACTAACATCCCTTCAGTTACATTAGGCAAATCATCCCGCCACTTTGGTCTACATTGTAAGGTATTCAAATAATATTTGTGCCATACATTCCAAAATTGTTGTGTTAATTTATTACAAACTTGCCAATACTTAAGTCCAATAATAGAAGTATCAGTAAGATTAGGTTCTGGATAAGCAACTAGAGAATTTCCTATTAAAAAATGACCTGGAGTGAGATAACTAAAGTCTGCACTGTCAGAAGACATAGGCATTAAAGGCCTAGAGTTTAACACGGCTTCAATTTGTGCTAAAACAGTGTTTAATTGTTCGTATGTTAATAACGCTTTTAAAACAATTCTTTTTAGATGAAATTTCATACTTTTTACGGCTGCCTCTGCGAGCCCAGCAAACACTGGCGAGTAACTCGGCACAAAATGAAATTGTATGCCTTGTTGAGCCGCATAGTTTTGCACCAATGTTTGATGACTCGAAGAGGCATTCAGCTTGTACAACTCAGCTAACTGGTTACTTGCCCCTCTAAAACACCCGCCGTTATCGCAAAAGACTTCACTGGGCAGCCCGCGGCGAGAGATAAACCTTTTAAAGCAGGCTAAAAATGTGTCAGTTGTCAAATCTGATGTAAGCTCTAAATGAATGGCCTTTGTAACAAAACAAACAAAAACACAAACATAACCTTTAGAAACTATGGTTCGTCTCAATCTTGAATTTTTTACATCTACGGGGCCAGCGAAGTCTATGCCAACCTTTGCAAAGGGTCGGGCGGCAGTTATTCTTTGTTGGGGCAAGGAACCCATCAACTGCTTTGCAGTGCTGGCCTTCAACCTGAAACATGTTATACATTTATGTGTTATCTTTTTGATTTCTCTTAAACCATTTACAATCCAATATTGTTGATTTAAATGAGCCAGCATCAATTTAGGTGCTGCATGTAAGAGTCTTAAGTGTTCATGGTTAATTATGAGTTCAGTTAAATAAGACCTTTTAGGTAATATAATTGGATGCTTTTGAGCATAAGAAAAATCTGTATTTTGAAGTCGACCCCCTACTCTAACTAAACCCTGGCTATCTAAAAAGGGATGTAATGGTTTTAAAGGGCCGTTGACCTTTGTACTACATTTTAATGCATTTATTTCCTCTTTGAAATGAATAGCTTGCTCATCTTTAATTATTAACATTAAAGCTTGTTTTAACTCAAAACTATAAAGAAAAGAACCTTTAACTTTATCATTGCTTGGTTTGACATTGTGTATGAACCTTAGTACGTACGCCATTATCCTATTAATTTTGTTAAAATTTGAATTTTTACTTAGAGCTTGGAAACAGTCATGATCTCTTTGAATGCTCAAAGACACCGCTGCATCAGAGGGTGCTAAGCTCGCTTTCAGCTCAGGTAAGTCAGCAGGCAATGCAACATTCGCATCAGGCGTGAATGTGTACCTACTAGAATGTAAAAATGATGGCCCGTTCCACCATAAGGAACACGAAGACAGTTCACGTGCATCTATTCCTTTGCTAATCAAATCGGCAGGGTTTTCTAGTGACTTCACATACTGCCAATTCCAATTTAATGTTTTTTCTTTGACTATCTTTACTCTGTTTGCAACATATGGTAACAATCTAGTTAATTCAGTTTTAAGCCAAGCTAAAACTATTTTCGAATCTGAATATAATGTAACATTATCAATTTTGATTTTCACTTTTAATGTATTAAAAACTCTATCTATTAATAAGGAAAGTAAAAGAGCAGCGTTTAGCTCCAGACGAGGTACAGTGTTTTTTTTACTTATAGGATTGATTCGCGACTTTGAGCAGATTAAGGAAACTGTTACCTTACCTGCTTCATCAACTACGCGTAGGTATATACAACACCCATAGCCGACGGTGCTGGAGGCATCCGCGAAACCAATCAACTGTACTGCAACAGCAGACCCAGGAGCTGGAATGTTTCTAGCCAATTCAATTGGATGCATTTTAGACACACCTTCAAGGAATTTAAGCCAATCAATCTTTATGCTTTCAGGTGCAACGTCATGCCAGCCTACCTTTTTTGACCAAAGCTGTTGCATAATTGCCTTAGCCTTAATTATTATAGGACTGATAAAACCCATGGGATCATAGAAACTCGCTATATAACTTAAAATATCCCTTTTAGTTGGGAAATCATTATTAGAGAATTTAGGACATTTAATTATGAAGCAATCTTTTTCCATATTGATTGTTAACCCTAAAGCTTTCATGCGGCGCTCTTGGTTTTGTAATTCAAGCTCATCAAACTGCCTTTGAGACCCTGGAATACCGTCTAATATTACAGAAGAATTTGATGCCCATTTATGCGTTGTAAAGCTTCCCAAACTAAGCAATTGTTGTAGCTGCTTCCTTGCACTTAACATATTTTGTAAGCTAGAATCTGCATATAATACATCATCAACATAACAGTTATTATTCAATATAACAGCTCCTAGAGGAAACGTGGTACCAAATTGCTGAGTAAGCTCATTCAGGCAACGAGTAGCTAGGTAAGCCGAACTTTTTAAGCCGTATGTGACAGTTTTCAAGCGTAAACATTTTATTTCTTCATTTGGGTCATTGCGGAAAAGAATATTTTGAAGCGGTGTGAATTGTGGGTTAACCCTTATACATCTATACATTTTCTGCAAATCAGTTGAAAATGTGTAATCACCAAAACGAAATAAAAGAATGACATCAAAAAGTTCCTTTTGAACCGGAGGACCATTCAACATCAAATCATTAAGTGAAATTTTATTTTTTGTTTTCATAGATGCATCAAATACTGCTCGAACCTTGGTGGTTTTACTATTTTCATTAATTACAGCATGATGTGGCAAAAAGTACACGGAATCTTTATTTAAATTGTAAGACTTGAGATCTACATATTCAGCATGATCTAGTGTTATAAACTCATTAATAAATCTGATATATTCACTTTGTAACTTAGGATTTTTCAGTAACTTTTTTTCTAAATTAAGAAATCTATGATATGCTAAATCAAAGGAGTTACCAAGGGTATTATTTACTTCCTCTATTGGCACCTTTAATGGTATGTCAACATAAAATGTATTGTTTACAAGTTTAACTGAATCTCGAAAAATACTTTCAGCGAGCTCATGCTCAGTTATCTTTTCATTAAATGTCTCCGGGACACGTTCAGCTTCCCAAAATCGTGCTAATGTTTCATTAACACTAGAATTACATGTTAAGCAAAGCAAAGAGGTAACCTTATTTTTGGCTGCAGGCTGCATAGGCAATGCCCCTGCTATAATGTGTCCAAACCTTGTATTTGCTATATGTGGTTGATAGCTGCTAGGCTCCTCGGGCGGCAGCAGGATCTGAAAGAATACATCCGCTCCAATCAATACATCTATTTCAGATGGCGTATGGTACTGCTCATCTGCCAACACAATGTTTGGTGGTATTTTTATTTTTGATGTATCCACCCTAGTATGAGGAAGTTTACATGTTATCTGTTCAACAACCTGACAATTTATTGAGGTTTTATAATTTGATGTCAATGAATGAACATCTACAGGAACAGAGAAACTGGAAAAATGTTTGGAATTTGTGACTCCTATGATGCTCAAATTATTTTGCACAGGTGCCAATTTTAATCGTTTGACAACCTTAGTTGTGATCATGGAGGTCTGTGATGCGGAATCCAGAATAGCCTTCACATGAACTTCAATGTTGTCTTTACCCACAAGTTTGACCCTTGCTGTTGGAAGTAAAACTTCATTTAAATTGTTGCCGGACATTAAAGTCACCGGCGATGGTAATGGCTCGTAGTGAATGAGCGAGTTATGCTGTTTATTGCACTCATTGCACTTGAAATGATATCGACATTTCTTTTCATGATGATTTAAACATATTGGACATAATTTCTTTTCCTGAACAAACTCATAACGCTCTTTAGCGGGCAAACATTTAAAAGTTTTACAATTATAAATCTTGTGATCATTTACTTTGCAATAAATACATGACTTGTTACCTGACAATGTGGATGCTACATTGACCACTGCTTTTTTTGTTGAAGCTGTGGGCTCACAGCTCTCCAGAGCCAATGCTCGTTTCTCAAGGAATTCCAAAAACTGCTGGACGGAAGGTGCTGTCTCGGCAACTCGATCCAACTGGTAGGCGCGCGCAGTGTAGCTATCTAGTTTACGTAATAAAATACACAACACAATGTCATCCCAAGTATCAACTTTGGTACCTAAATTCTTTAATGCAGCTAGCCCTTGTTTTATTTTAGAAACAAAATCACGAATGTTCTGTGGTGTTGATTTTGACAGAACACTGATATCTAACAAGGAATAAATATGATCACTAACTATTCTATATTTATTATTGTAACGTTCGTCTAATAGCCTTAGTGCTTCTATGTAGCTGTCACTAGTAAGTGGAAGATTCTTTATTAAATCCAAAGGTTCACTCTTTAAAAATGTTCTTAGATAATATAATTTAGCAACGTTATCTAGACTGCTGTCTTTGTTTATAACAGACTTGAATAAATTAACAAAGGGTGTATATTCACTGTACTTACCAGTAAAAGGCGGAATTTGTATGGCTGGTAAACGCATTTTAGAATTCGCAGGTTGAGCTTCAGCCTTTAAGGAAACATCAGCCTGAGTGACACTAGACCTATCAATCTCAACGTTAATTGAATCGAGAATACTGTAATATTTGTCCTCAACGTCTCCATAATCCTCCTTATCTTGGGGGTCCAATGCTAGTATTGACATGTTATAAGCCTCATAGTCTGAAAACGCTTTTACCAAGCGCTCCTTTTTAGTTAAAAGAGCTTGGTAGCTATCATCCCTAAACCTTTGCACTGAAAGTCTAGTTATGCTTCCTTTCACGTATCCTCTGGACGCTATTAGATTTTTGAGCTCGGCCATGGTGAACACTTAAAAACTTTTACACGCAGCGTCTATAGCCTATTTTAGGTAACTTGCGATAATACTTAGCTAAAGCTTTAAATGTAATACAGAAAATGGCGGACTTCGAAAATACGTGGTTGTACGACGAACAAATACACTTCGCTTCGCTACAAAGTTGTAAACGAGTTACAAGAAAGAATAAACCAATCGAATCGTACGCACAATACAATAATGTCTCTTTTTTTTTTTTTTTTATAAAGTTTAGGCTTTGGATGCAAAGTCCTTAAGCCAACAATAATGTCTCTGTTGCGCAGTGCTGCCAACTTCCGAATCTTCTTACTATAGTGGGTTTGTTCAAGTGCGAGTGGGATCGAAGATATTGCTCTTCACTCGCGGTTCGCTCGGTTGGCTGCAGGCTGGTCTTGCGTGGTTAGGTTGCCGAAATGCCGACTGTGGAATTCTCCGTCTTGCAGCTAGCTTCGCTCTGCTCATCAGCCAATGGGAAATTAGATAATTCGTGCAGCTAAAATGGATGCAAATCTCCAATGGCGGACGGAAATATGAACTTCCTGTCTTGATTTTGACGACGACTCAAAACTCACGTGTTATGATGACTTGTGTAATTTCTTTTACAGCTTGAAATTTAAACGCTTGCAGTTGTTGCTGTACTCGCTGTATGTTGTTTGTAGTCCTTTCTTGGAATTCGCACACGTTGCTCACACACGCAGCTAAGCACTTCTTACCGACCACGCCAATCCGGGTGAGATGGACCAAAATGTTGGGATCTTGTAATAGTGGACTGTATTTTCTCTGGTTTTTTTTGTTGGCGTCGGTGGTAAGGTGTGTGGTGACTGGTAATGCAAAACTCGTACTTTTTAAAAATATGTATTTTATAGATTGTAGGACACAAAAAACTCGCGTGCGTTAATTACAAGTCTCGATTGACAACGACACTCCAATGTTGCGAGTATCTAAAAATATAACTTTTGTTGGTGTTGCCAACAGCATGAGTGTCACTAGATGCTGCGGCAGCCGGGTCATGAGCGTTGTATGTGATCTATTACCAAGGCTTAGAGGAACCGCCCCTAAGACGAACCACCGACCGAATCTTTTATTATCAATGATTGTTATTGTTTTTATTAAATGTGGTCAGAATTGGCCGAGTGGAACATGCACTGCTGTTGATTTTTTTTTGGTTACAGGCTTACACACAAGGACGTGTGCAAGCAGAATGACAGTGGTGGACAGCGCTGCCCTCTTTGGATCTCCTGTACGAATAATCGCTGATCAAGGACGGTGCTTTTCGAGCGAGGAGTTTCACGACTTCTGCCAAGGAAACAGTGGATTGCAACCACTATAGCCATTAAGCCAACTACAGATCTATTGTCTACCGAATTTGGTGAGTCGTTTTCATTATGTTTTGACTCTGGTACCGAATGCTACCCTGCTAAACAAGTGCAAAAAAAAAAACTCTTACATTGTTAGGTATAGCCCATATCTAGTTAACGATGCAATTTTTAAATACGCTCACGATAGGTTATGAATGATGCCAGTAGGTCATGTACCAGTCGAAATAGATGGTAATCATAGTGGTGATGAGCTATGAGCAAGCCTAAGTAGTGGGAACCACGCGAGTAGGGGTTCTCTATCGGCCGTAGTAAAAAGTGTGTAGTCACAGGGCACATGGATCCATGCGCTGGATGGGTGAGAGCAATGCGATTGCTGGTCGGCCGGAGCGCCGTGGCGTTAGAGTGGTTTACTCGTCTGTGGGTTTCCAGGTGTCTAAGGCTCTTAGTGAAAAAGATTGTTGTAATGTGGATAACGATGGTACATGGCTCTGGTTGATATTTTTTTTGCTATGATTAATTAAAGTTTGATTACATGGCTCTGGTTGAATCAAGTACGCTAATGAGGCTAAGGCATATGCCATGGCACAAGCCAAGGGATCAGAGTATTAATGACGAATTTGAGGAAAGCTAAGTAAAAGTCTTGTTGATGAAACAGAGTAGAAATTAAGTCTAGTGATAGTGGTGAATCTTAGTTCGGCTGGTCGGGGACCATACCAGTAGTTATTACATAGTCGTAGCCCTGTAGAAATCGGTGTCTCTTGAGGCAACTCAAGTAGTCCGTGGGTGCGCGATGCGTGTTTAACTCTGGCGGAGGTCAGGGTCTTGTAGAGACCATAGAGCCCGTAGGACTCGGAATTCAGGAGGAATTCATAGAAACAAAGATGAAGTTTGTTGTAGGGGCTTAATGAAAAGCCACAGTTCATGAATAAGATTCCTGCTGTGTTTTGTGATGCTCTAAGGATGTTTTATTGGCTGCTCCATCATGTTTAGTTGATTATTTAGTTTGTGATCTTGAGATTTGGGAATCAAATAATGATACTATCTCTGTCAATAGTGATACTACCTCTGCCAATAGTGATACTATCTCTGCCAATAGTGATACTATCTCTGCCAATAGTGATACTATCTCTGCCAATAGTGATACCATGTCTGCTAAAAGTCCCACTATATCTACCAGTTCTCATAATAATGCAAATTGTAGAAACCCTGGTTTACGTGCTACTTCAGTAGAATCAATTGGTCCTGAGTCAATTACCATTATAACAGATGCACTTGTACATCAACCAAAATATTGAGCTATTTGTTAATTAAGCTAAAGGAACGATACTTGTTCGGCCTAGCTACGTCCGGTCCAGTTTAACTGTAGGGACACACCTGAAAGGCAAAACAATTACCGGACCAGGAAGCTAATCTTGTAGGGTCAAAAACTGATCGGACCAGGAAGCTAATCTTGTAGGGTCAGAAATTGACCGGACCAGGAGGCTAATCCTGTAGGGTCAGAAATTGACCGGACCAAGAAACAAGTCTTGTAGAGTCATGGCTGACTGGACCAAGTGGTTAAATATCTGAAGGGTCTAACTTGACCGGACCAAAAACAATAGCAGAATGACCAAACGGTAGTTAATCAGTTTTTCATGCTTTAGATGTAACATTGTAATAATCGTAATTAGTAATCAAATAATGATTAATGCTCTGAACTCAATTTTTTTTAGTTTGTGCGAATTTTCATTGTGTTTTAGTCTGTACCAAATTCGGTCAGAAGTGACCGAACTATGTGATACTTTGCGGGGTATGTTTCTTTGCAGATTAACACACGAGAATGTGTGCGAGCAAGATGGTCGTGTCGGCGTCATTCATTGACTATTCTGAACGCCAGTGTCACCCGGCGGCGCTCGACAGAGTCTAGCCTGAGTTCGTGTGGAGTGGAAGAGAGCGCGCAGTGGTGTAACGAGACAGTCTTGGCTCTGGCATGTCACGGTGAACGTACGTTACGGAAGCATCGTACGTTCCCGCGACCCCTGGCGTAGGTGTGAGATGGAACACCGGGGTGGTTTTTAGTCAGTAAGAGTCTGACAGACCCCTCCGCCCGCCCCGTGGCGGAGGACATCCATGAGGATTTTCCACCCCGGAAAGTGTATGACGGGGCACAAGTTGCACTTTATGTCAGTTTATTCGGAACCGATCAATAATAACGCGAGCTGATGTCCATAGAACTAATGATGACAGTTAAATTGCAATAATCATTGTAGGGTTAAACCGGTCCAATGATAAATCAGCTATAGGGAATAATAATATTCCGGACTAGCCAAAATAAGATAAAATAAATTCTGAAGGGCTTGTAGCCGGACCAGAACTTGTTAATCTGTAGGGCTTGTAGCCGGACCAGAGCTTGTTAATCTGAAGGGTCAATAAAAAAATAAAAAAAAGACCGGTCCAGAACTTGTTAATCTGAAGGGTCATTGAAGACTGGTCCAGAACTTGTTAATCTGAAGGGTCAATGAAGACCGGTCCAGAAGTTTTAATCTGAAGGGTCATTGAAGACCGGTCCAGAACTAATTCTTACCAGCCTGTCTGTAGGGTTTAGATAAACCGGTCCAGATTGTAAAGTACGATTTTTGGTCAGGATAATCGAACGATTTATGCTTATTACAGATGTATGAATTGTAAGCGCACGAGGACGTCCGCACGTCAGTATGGCCGTGTCGGCGGCGTTGTCGAAAACAACACATGCACCGACGATCACGCCACCGACAAGTACGTCACTCGACTTCTCCCACCGCCCCACTGCTCGACTTGTTTTGACACCAGTATAAAACAGCGAGCAACGAAGCGGCAGGGGACTTGACCATTGGACATCGTACGGACATCATGTGCTCAGAAACTATATCGCGTTCGTATCTGGTTGTATCGTGTACCTATAGTGCTTGATTTGCTAATGTGATTAAATTGTTCATGAAATTATAATCTGATGTGAAGTGCAAACCGTGTTTCTATTGCGCATTAACCAACACTACCCACTTAGTACGCCCACAGTAATTAAGATATGCCTGATAATAATGACACACACTTTACCTTTGCCTATATATATTTTTTTATGTATGTTTGGGCATAATTCCGTCATATATAGATGGATTTGCAAAATTCTTTTTTTGTTCGAAAGAGCTTTATTCCGAAATGGTCCCATTTAAATTTCGTAAAGATCTGATGATGAGTTTTGGAGACAAGCAACGGAACTCTTCAATAAATGCCAGCAAATCAACCGCGATTGCTGCTATCGCATAACTGTATGCATTGTTCACGCAATCACACAACATAACATCACGCCTGTACTCTTTAAAGGGGTAGGCAGATGTGTTAAATAGCTTCCTGTCACTGACATTCACATAGCAAGTAGTGTTTTATGAATTTGTGTGGAGTAGGTAGGTTTGTTAACTTCATTTTCATTAACTTGAGTTTTTATTTTAAGTAGGTATATTTTATCATGCTAGGTAGATTGGTAGTTGAAAGAAAAGTAGATTACGCACATTGCTGAAGTGAGTAATTAATGCACTCGTGAAAATTTAGTGCCCTCGCAGGCGCTTGGGCGCTAACATAACTCTCGTGCATTAATAACTCACTTTGCGCTCGATGCAACAATCTACTATAATTTTGAAAATTTATTTGGAAATCGGTTGTTTTTTTTTTCATAACCACTGCTCTTGTGAAGGAAAACATCGTGAGGAAATCTGTGTCCTAGGACGAATAATTCGAAGACTTGGATCCGCTCCCTCTTACGAAGTGGAGGCCTGTGTTCCAGCAATAAGAATTGTATAGACTGACTATGCTATTGAGCACCTTGCTGCATTCATCATCATCGTTTCAGCCGAAAGACATCCACTGCTGAACATAGGCCTCCCCATCCTCCCCTCCCTCCTGCTGCTTTACTGCCTCGAACTGTATAGATTTAAATTTAAATGAAATGTTACTTTTGCAGACGAGAATTTGTAAAAGATTTTACCAGTCTTTTTTGTTTACCAAAAATCTTTATTTAAGACTAATCAGGTTTTGTAAGTTTGTCAAACAAAACATTACAATTATACATATAAGCTTACAAAAGGTCACACACAGCTTCAACGCTTGTTTGGCTTCAAGCCAACCGAGTGGCTTGCATGCACTTGTAAAAAAACTTCTCTATTGTTTCATACAGCTTATTACTGGAAGCTTTTGCGGTCAATTTTGAATGTGCCTCGTTATGTGTTTGTAAGAAATACATATATGTATGTGGGGTATTGTCGGTTCCTGTTCCAAATAACAAGTGGGTATAAAGAATCGCTCATCTTTAATGTTAAGACTCCTTCAAACCTCGTTGTAGGTATTATAGTAAATCATTTAATAGCTTCTTAAATCCAAGATCTCATTAAAATCTGCATAAAATATTTAATAATAAGATACCCGTTTAACAAAACTGATGATATTAGCATTTATATGAATAATATGAGTATTTAATTAATTTCTATTAATTATTCAAGTTCGTTCGTCAGTGTTGTTTGATTTATGTATTTATAACAGGTACTCCAACAGCGTAGGCATTAAGAATGTGAAGTTCCTCCAGATTTGTTGTATAGAAGTATGAGGAAGAGGGTGTAAAGTTCACTCAAACACGAAAAGGGAGGATCCTCCGACTAGACGGGTGTTGTGTCTGGCGGGCTACAGACCTATGATTCATGTCGGGCCGTTGTATCTATGCTAGTTGCGCAGTAAACTCTGCTTGCGAGATGCAGGATTTTGCGTGACGTCAGTATGACGCGTTGTTCTCATGTGGCGTTGTAGATACCGCTACAGTTGCTACACAAGGTGTTCTTTCCAGCCGTTGATGGCTCACCAACATATTGTGAATATGGCAGTGTGATCATGACATTATCTGTTGCAGATATCAAATCCATGTTTTTAACGCACCATCTTCTTCTTTATGTCACTGGCACGACAGTCATTCAAATGTTGGCCCAAAACTTTGCCACGGCGTTATCAGTGGCAGCGCAGATTTCATCGTACCATATCTATTTTCCTTCCTGTTAAAATATTGTGAAAATGACACAAGGCTTTTATAAGTCTGAGCTGGATTGGCACCCCAATTGCGTAACACACTATTACTCTCAATTTGAATCATTTTGAAGCATATTTCTAATCCATTACTCCTTATGTGTGAAAAATGTGTCTGCTCAACAACGCAAATAACGCAATGAATGTTCTTTAACTGTCAAAATTAAACCCATTGCTACTGATAGTGTGTTTCGACATTACCCTGCCGTTCCTAAGTCTACATCACATCATTTGAGGATTCATTTTGATTTAAGGCATCATAAAATAAAACTTTTTCACGTTAGTCATGACTTATGAAACAACGATTATTTGTTAAAGTAAGATGGAGTTGAAACAAAAAACAAACATGGCCGAATGTGGGCCAGCCGCCTTTTCATCTCTCCACGTAATTCACACGCGAACTAATATAACACGATTATATTAACTACAAATGAATATGAATGCTCAAGTTGAAGAGATAAAGCGATTAGCAATATTAATACAACTGTAATTTGTTTAGATGTTCGCACTTTCTAGGTATCTACATTTTATCATTTCTATTCAACGTGGCAAAGCTGCTAATCTTCTGGGCACGAGTTCTTTGACACCTAAGTGTCCTATTGTTTTTGTATTTATTTGTATACTTATTTAGTTACGACAGGTAGTCATTTAATTTAGCACGAGCTTGGACGTCTGGCTCAGTAGAAACGACTGTGGCATAAGATTTGTAGGTCATAGGTGCAATACTAGGCAGACACTGCTTTGTATTCATTATTTCATCACCACTGCTCTCAAAGGGGACGAAGCAAAACATCGCGAGGTAACCGGCATGTCCAAGAACCAAAAATTCGAAGACGTTTGCGACATCAACCAACGCGCACTGGGCCCGCGTGATGGAATACATTACTCCCTCTCATAGAGAGGAGGCCTGTGTCACAACTGTGGGAACATTATAGGCTAATTATGATAGCTACGTGGTTCAATTCCATCCCTCAAGAGCAGATATGTCCCTCATTATCTTCCTGCACTCATCTTTGTTAGCTTTTGTGACTGACTGACCAAAGTAACAACGAACAATACGCTCATTTAGATATTTTACATTATATTGTCCTAAGGAATTGGCTAAACTAGGAATGTTCCATATTTTTATACAAACCTAGTCTGCTATATTCACAAAAAAAAAAAACATCTACACAATATTCCGTTTAAAAACAAGAAGAGTACGAAGAAACTGTAGCACAAAATCAATCCGAAAGTTCCCCAGCATATCGTTTTAAAACTCCAAACTTTTCTATTAAAAAAAATCTCTTGACCGCTGCCAAATGTCGCAAGCTGAGCGTAATTAGCTTAGCTTAATTCGCTGTAGCCTACAATTTGAGCTGTTACATTTGGCTGGCATTCTGCCAGGCACCACAGCCTGCGGAAGCTGAGATAGACGACAAAAGAAATAAAGCGAGACAGTCAGCGGTAGGCGGACTAGGTGCCAGGTATTTCTGGGGATATTCAATTTTCTATTGATTTTTTGGCACACGTGGATGCCTATTGGTTTCTAACCGCCCGTTGTGGACACCTGCATTACGGATGCGAAGGGGTTGCCAATTCGCACAAAGATGACTGTCACGTACTTGTTTATTGTTTATGCTGCAAAGTTTTTGATGGTTTTCATTCTTAGGTATACCTGGAACCCTAAAATAAATCATCTATTCTTAAGTCCTCACGATACTGTAGGTCTATGTCAATAGACGGCAGTTTCGTCTTTAAATTAGCACAGGGTTGTTAAGCAGCCTGTTTCTCCAACAACAAAAACGTAGTCTATTTTGGGTGTCCCCAAAAGTCTTCCTAAGTTTGACAGTTCTAGTTTCTATTCTTCTACACTGAAAGAAATAAGCAGTAAATATAAATGAAAAAACATTAATCTTAACTGCTTTAAACAGTTCCATAAGAGCCTAACGTTCAAAACAGTATTTTTTACTGATCCAAAAACAGTTAAAGCTTGAGGCAAAATGTTAACGTCCGCGTCATGACAGTAAACTTTAGCGTTTTGAGTAGCTAAAAGGTCACAAAATTAACTGTTTTTATTAATTTGGTGAAAGCGTTCAAAACATTGAAATTTATTTACTTTAGGTACAGTAATGGTGGTTTTCCTTTTTATTTTGTTGTTTTTTCAGTAAATAGTATGTTCAATCATTAAAAGTTACTGTTTTGTCTGTACAAACATTTCTTCTTACTGTATAAAGTCAGTAAGTTTTAATGAAATCGCTTTAATGTGGTCTTGTGTATGTCTTCTTCTGTTGTGTGTCTTCTATAATAAAAATAAAAATCGTTTATTTAGGAACAAAAAAACAATATAAAAATATAAAAAATAAAATAGCAATATAATAGCAATATATTTTAAACTATTTATAAGTAGTTAAAGTAGTTAAAAATAAAAAGATAAAAGGAAAAAAAACAAAAATAATAAAATTACGGGATAAGTGTAGTGTAAGTGTGACTGTGTGTATGTGTGTGAGTGTGTTACACTTCCACAAGTATTTCTGTTGCCTTCTTTCTGTTGTCTTCCACAAGTCTTCTATAATTCTGTCCTTCGAGATCTAAACATCTGGTGACTGTACCCACACAAGAGTGGCTATCCACGAGAGTTACACTGTCGTGAAATGTTTGTTTTAGATCATTTGGTTATTCTGTTGTTATTTTATGCTCCGAGCTCACTTTGTAACGTTGCCATATTTTTACTTTTTATGTGTCTCGAACAGTATGCTCATTTTTTTGGTTTTAAAAATGGAAATGAAGTTTCTTTACTCTATGCTCTAAGTTGGATTAAATTACAGTACGATGTAATCAGTGTTAAGTTAGATATGTCTGATATAATGGCCAGTATGAGACAGTATTTTTTATATATAGGTCCACTTACAACATAAATCACTAAATATATATTTTAGCCTTGAAAGTAAAGTTCAGTGATTTGCTGTGCAAGTGGGCTAACAAATACTTTTTGTGAAAGTTCGGGGTGATAGTCCTAAGCAATGGAGATCGCAGGGGGACAGCATCCATCTTTGGCTTCCCTAGTAATAGACAAAATGTCATTATATCATTTAATAGGATCGGCCTACCGTTATTCACCTTAACGTAAGCATTTTCCAAAACTCAATCTTTTGCAACCCCTATAAGGCTCTTTCAAGACACGCCACCATATTCAATTGTCCATCTTTCTCCTATAGTAATTTGTTATATTTCTCAATTCCAGGTCCCGCCCTCGACTACTAGAAGGCTCTTCACAGAGGAGTCCAGGTGGGCCCGCCGGTTGGTTGGGCCCACCATTGCAGCAAGCTTTATTTATTGTAAGTAATTTAAAATTATTTGATCGCAAACTATTGTTTCCGATGGCTATTCCGTCTTACGATAAATCCTTTGACCTGCGACGCCAGTAACAGATAACCCATTTTGTGAGATTGGGACGCAAATAAATCTCTTGCTAGTGAATCTTTTATGTCGAAAATAACACCGTGAATGTTATTCATGATGCTTTAACTACAGGCAAACGTTTTACAAACTCTTGTTACGGAAAAATCAATATAAATGGTACATAAAGGTACTTATAGAATATTTAAATAAATATGTCAAACTCAAACTTCTGAATTGTCATGTATTCCTCAAATGTCGCTTTTGCACCTGTTTGTCTCTGCGTCACTCAAAGGTTGACTGGTGGAAAATGTCTATGGCATTTAGTTGGCCTCTGTACATTTGTGTACTCAAAGTAATCAAATCAAATCAATTCAAATCAAATCAATTTATTTGTGAAACATAGGATAGATAATTATAATAGATGGATCTTAAGAACTAAATAGTGCGCTATGTCTTGTCAATTTTGACATACAAATATTTTTAGAGAAAACATGCGTAGTCAATTATCATAAAAAAAATAACATAATGAATTAAATAGTTGGTTTACAGTGAATTTCAATATTAATTAACATTATCATTTAAAAAGTCTTCAATTTTATAATAACATAAATGTCAATTAGCAATAATGTAAGAGCTTTTTTAAACTTTACTAGAGGCATATTTTTAATATTGTCTGGTATTTTATTATAGATCTTTGGCGCAATGCCAAAAAAACTCTTTTGCATTAAAGATGCCTTGCATTTTATATTACATAACTGTGACAAATATTCAGCACGTATTGGCTTTCTTTTAATATCAGACATTTTTTCGAATAAGTGGGGGTTGCTTTTTATAAATATTGAAGATTCTAAAATATACAATGCTGGTAGTGTTAGTATTTTCAGTGATTTGAAGGATGGTACACTGCTATCGGTAGTCTTTAATCCACACATAGATCTTATACAGCGTTTTTGCATCTTAAATATAAGTTCTCTGTCAGTTGAATGTCCCCAAAATATAATTCGGTACCGAATCACTGAGGCGACTAGTCCATGATAAGCTGTAAGTAACGTGCTGATATTTACCTTTTTAGACAATTGATAGAGTGCGTACGCAGATTTACTCAGTCTGTTACATAGGTGTTCTATTTGTGGTTTCCATGTCAATTTATTGTCTACTATAATACCCAAGAACTTAGCACTATTAACTGATTCTATTTTGTTATTTTTAAGAGTACAATTAATAGTGGGATTTGCCCGACGTTGATGGAATTGCATGATTTTTGTTTTATCCAAATTTATTACTATATTGTTACAATTAAGCCAATGTATTATTTTTGTCAGTGAGTCATTAATCTCATTTTCATAATTTTTGGGATTAGTGCATTCTATTATAGCTGTGCTATAATAGAATGCACATAAATAAATACAAATTGAATAGTAGGTTTATATCAATAGTGCAGTTAGTTGCATGTCAGTGGTACCAAAACCAGTATACAATAAGCTGGCCACTTATTGTAGTGAAACCCCGTACTATGCGAGCTCAAGATCATATTGTAACTGCACCACATTGGATTTCGAACTACGACCTCTAGCCTGTTTGAACAAAGACTACATCTGATGACTAACTGGCTGCCAATAGATCTATTAAGTCGTAGAACCGTTAAAATAATATATTAGATTGTTGCATCGAGCGCAAAGTGAGTTATTAATGCACGAGAGTTGTGTTGGTACCTGAGCGCATGCGAGGGCACTAAATTAAAACGAGTGCATTAATTACTCACTTTAGCAAGGTAAGGCGTAATCTACTTTTCTTTCAACTAACAATCTACCCACCGTGATAAAATATATCTACTCAAAATAAAAACTCAAGTTAGTGAAAACAAAAGTTTTCCTAAGCTTTTAAATATTTATCCCGCGACTTTTGCGGCAAAAGGTTATTAACAATTTCATTTGCAGCTGTTTTTATACTTTCTGGAGTTGCATTCATATCGCTATCGCTATTTCCATTTTTTAATCTTTTCTTGCTAAATATGAAGTAGTTTTACAATGGTACAAAATGCGCACCATTTGTTATTTTTTTTTTTCACCAAGTCGGTTTTATTCAGCCGATTTTATTTTCAGCCAGTATCTTTTTGATCTAATGCATACATTTTATATTAAATTTAATAGGATACATTAAACCTCTGTGGTAAATTTATATCTAAATAAAAAATAAAAAACAGTGCTTTAATGAGTCTGTGCAACCATGAGATTTCATACAACATTTCTGCACTGTTTTGGTTCTAAGTAATTAATTAAGCAAAAATACGTCCTTTGTGATCGGTTTTGTAGTGATTTATAATAACATTACTACGTAGTTGAAAGAAAATATGATTTAATTTATCATAACTTTAATATTATAAATGTGAAAGAGAGCGTATTTGCTTTTAATCTATAGGTCATGACCTGGGTAAAGAAAAAGGCCACTTTTCCCCCTGGATTACAGGCGAAATTGCGGGCAAGAGTCTTAAGGTCTTAAGAGTCTTAAGGTCATAATCTGTGTGGTCTTTCGCCTCGCCGTCAAACAGGCGTAAACCTAACGTAAGCAAGTAACCAAAGCGGATCAGAAGCTCCGTACGCCGACTTGGCTAGGCTAGGCGACGCCTTACGGCCCGCCAACCGTTGGTTGAAGGTGCTGCAGGCAGGCCGCGGGAGGGGTGAGAGGGGCAAGGGTGGACGAAGAGACGTAAACGCGGGAACTGCAAAATGACCATGCACCGCACCGCGGTTCGTGAGCTTGTCCCGAAGCGTGGCGATTACGTTACGATTCCGATTAGTGTGCGTTGCAGTAGGGAGTTTCATACAAATAATATTGAATACAGCGTTGATTGATTGATACAGCGACGATCCCTCTCCGTGTTGGTACGTGTACTATAACCTTAATAAAGCAAACAATAGTAAAAGGTAACTGGAGAACGGTGAAAACTTTTATAACTTAAAACACAGGAATTTTAGTAGAAAACATGTTTTCGTCAGTTTTACGGGTCTGATAATGCTTTAAAGTAAGGGTGCGTACACATTTGGTAGATTATTTTTATGATACCTTAAATATTTTGGAGCAAGAATTTAGGTTTATGGGTAGAATAAATCCTAATAGCGTTTTGCGTAATGTTGTACCTACGTCGTCAGTTTCCGAAGAGGAAAATCGTCATAATCATAACGGCGGCAGACGGTTTCTGCCTTTATTCTAGTAAAATTAACATAATAATCTTTATTTGACTCTTGTGGGCTTTGCGAGATCAACGTCATCTACAAATTCAAGTTTAAAATTAACCTTTGCATTCGCGATTTTCTTGTGTCTCTCTTATTACACGCCAACTCAATATAAAATTATTTATTTATTTAAGGACTTTGGAAGACTTACAGCTAAATACAATGGTGATAAATAACAGTATGATAATCTGACAGCCAATTACAGGTCTTCACGTCTAGAGCTTGTCTGGTATAAAAGTACTGTGGAACACAATATACACACTGCCAAATATTGTCACACAAAAAAAGAACAAAAATAGTATAAAAAATAAAAAATAGTATAAAAAATAAAAATTTGCAGGTAGATCATCACCTAAGATATGTAAAAACTAGTATAATTGCGAAAGGTTATTTCCCATAAGTACCAAGATGTTAAAAATTTAATTTAAAAAGTAAAAAGAAAAAAAGTCTGTAGAATTTAAGCTTTAAAGAAATTCATTGCTAAACACTTTTTTGCCGAGGTCACACTCGTTTGAAAAAGATCAAAGTCGAACTGCTTATGATTATAATACAGTAGAAACCTATAGTAATTTTCATTTAGGTACAGGCTTTGGTTTTCATCATTAGTATTTTCATAAACCCACTCGTTCCTAATTAACCTGCCTCATAAATATTCCAACTCAGCGCCCAGGCTCTACCTCGTAGTGTTTGCTGATTAACGAACCATTTCAACTAAGCGTGAAAACCTCTGTTTTATTCTGAAGAATACCTTTATGTTCAACTCAAAGAAAATCTTGGGAAAAACGGTGAAAAAAACTAATTATTTCAAAGTATTTGAAGTCTTTCTACTTTAATAATTGTATGAAAAAAGGAAAAAAATAAATAAAAAGTATAATATCATTCCGAACAGACTTCTTTGAACAAAAGAAGTCTAGAATGATATTATATTTTTTAATTATTTTTTTTTTCAGAAAAACTATCACTGAGCACTTTGTTTTTATTGAGCACGGAATTGAAATAACTGATTTTGTTAAGTTACAAGTAAGTTTTTTATAGGGACAGGTTATGAAATATGGTTTTGCAGCAGAGTTACTGCAAGCCATACTGCTGGGGAGTTTGTTGTGCCACTTCTTCCCAGCTAAAGTACTACGAACTAGTGAAAGGACCCGTCTTATGTAATTTTGACATCAATAAGTGCTGATTCTCAACGTAGTTTGAATAAATTACTTTTGGTTTAACTTATTTTTAACATACTTAATCTATTTTACAATTTACACTAAAATATATATATTATAATACAAGTATATTATAAAAAAGGAAAAGAAAAAGGCAGGAGCTCATTGGGCATCAAAAAATTCGTCCGCATCGCTGTCAATGGGAAAAGTGCCGAAAACGCTGGCAGTGTGTTAAAAATAAGTTACATAAATAATTAATCATTATAAAAAAGCTATGCATAGACTGACAAACATTTGGTTGTAATTTATTTTTATTATATTTATTATTTTTATAATTTAATTTTGAAAACCAAAGCATTGTTAATGTTATTCCTCTGTCCGAGTATATTTTATTAGAGCTTCGGTTATTTATTCAGGATGTTAACGGGCTTTATTTCAGTTTTTAAAATAAAAAATGCTAGAAAGTGTACCTAAGTGGGTTAATGACCGATGGTGTTAAGCTAAAATGCGACAACTATAGTCAAATAACTGCTTGCATTAGCCAATACCATCTCTAAAACTCTAACATCTCTGAACAATACAGACAACAAAAACGATTCGTCGAACTTTCCTTCCTACTTTCCTCCTAAACGTTTTTGCATCCCGTCTGCACTAATTTTCCTAATTGCCAGAACCAGGGAACTGGAATCACAGGACAATATAAACTTGAACAATAACCATCAATCGTTAAAATTGTGTACCGTGTTATTAATTAAAATAGTCGCAGTTATCATGTTGTGGTCGAAAGGGTGACGTAAATTGTTTGGAATGGGCAGTCAAGATGCTCAAGTTCTTTATGGTCTGCATTTTATGTGTTACTTTATTCGAAATCAGGGGGCGTCGGCGTGGAGGCGGAGTTCAGGGAATCAGACCGGAATAACTTGATAAATACCTTAACCTAAACATACATAATTATTAACTTCAGTAGCTTGTTCTTGTGCTGTTCTGTGGTACATGTTCGCGAAAGCAACGGAACACCACGTCCTGTGGCCAGAAGGCTTCTTCCATGACGATGGGCAGATAGCAATTCGTCACGCGCACCACGAACGCCTTGAAGTTGACGTTGTGTTGCGACTCTAGTAACTGCACCCTCGGTGTCTACCTCTTCTTCTGGGGCACGTGCTCCATGATGTTGTCCGCCTTAGTGGTGTAAAAATAATGTAGTAGATTGTGTAGTTTGTTTTCTTATTGAGGTTATAGTTATTTTGTACCGACTTTTCTTCGTTTTTATTTTGTGTATATGTTACGGCTAATAGCCGAATTGCGGCTACACCTAGTTTTAGCCGAGTTCAACTAGGTGCATCCTACGTCGACGTATTACTGTGTAAAGGGATTAAAATAACCTAACCTAACCTAAGGGGTGCCCTTCGCTCGCTCTTGCATCCTACGTCGCCTATCGACCGACCGCAACCATCAACCGTTGTCACCCGAAGTACACACGAACCGCATGTGGCCGGCTGCACCCAGTTGTACCCGGCTAAAACTAGTTGTAGCCGCAGTTCGGCTATTGGTCGTGACATATACGTATATCAGCGATATCCTACAATTTCATATTTTTTAAGAACACTGTATAAGTTAGCTGTGTTTGCCGAACAGAATAAAATAAAATAAATAAAGTATTTCATAACACAGTAAACTTTAAAACAAATAAACTAATTTGACAGCTCGAAATAATGGCACCTAATTAGGCTGCTCAACGTATTTATATTGTGGTTTTAGCTAATTATACAGTCTCTTACCCTCAATTAACTACATTTTATTGTGTAATAACCAGTATTTGCCATGATGGTAAACTATAAACAAAAGTATTTTATGTTTACAGTAAACTCATGTAGCGACTCTAAAATTATGAGTGGTGTACAAAATGGTTGAGTGCCTATTTTGTATTCATACTCGCTTTTGCTTTTTTGGTTAATGAAAGTCTGAGATTCATTTGTTTTTAAGAGGGGGTAACTAAATAACAACAGCCGCACAGGTCGATCGATCAGGTTAAGTTACGCTTGCCGCGGTTGGTCTGTGGATGGGTGACCATCTTTACATCCGTGCCTCGCAAAGCACGTCAAACCAATGGTCCCGCCTGTCATTCGTGGATGTTTGACAGTCGTTACGGGTAGTCAGAAGCCCGAAAGTCTGTCAACCAGTCTTACCAAAGGGGTATCGTATTACCCAGTAACTGGGTTGTGTAGGTCAGATAGGCAGTCGCTCCATGTAAAATACTGGTCAGACTGGAAGCCGACCCCAACATAGTTGGGAAAAGGCCAGGCAGATAATAATAATAAAAAGTATTAAATTCTTACTTTACTTTTTTGTAATAGATTTTTTGGCCCCAGTGCAATATTAGGTATATGCAGAGAAATTATAATTGGGAGGCATCGTGATTATGGATTTTTTTAATTAGTATTCCCCCGTTCTTGTTTCCCCCCGAAAATTATAATAAAAACATAGTTTAATTTCATTCTCGATTACCCCCGAAATATAAAAATTAAGTAAAAAAGAGTTCAATCACCGTAATATTATCAGTACCAACCCGATTTTTAGACCATGCTAGAACTCGAGGTACTATGCTGATATTCTTTCTTTCTTATTGTAGTCTATGGCAACTGTTTTCAGACTTTTCGATCACACATTTCCCCCGCTAATTAACTCGTAAAATCTCTTTGTTTCCCTCCGCCTATCATTTTGAACGATCCATTAAATTTAATTTTACAATTCATTTTCATATCCCAAACATTAAACCAACTGTATCGTCCATTTATCCGCCTAACGACTTTACATTTTTGCGAGAAAAAAAAGCAGGAATTTTGGAAGCACCCCAATTATGGACCCTTATTACATCCAACGAGGGTTTCGGAGTACCTAAGATATCCCTACACATGATTTCAAGTTTATTAACGCAAATGAGACCCGAATGATTTTAAAATGCAAAGCTCATCGAAAACAATTTATATTTTCTGAGGTAGAACACAAGAGTAATAAATACTTTTTGGCCAGCGAAATTTCAAGTCAGTTAGGCTTTATGAAATCGTGTCAGCTTTTTCTTAGAATTTTTCTTTTTATGCAAATAATTTAAATTGTCTTTTATCTGACGCAGATGAAATCAGCAGAATTTATTTAAAATCAGTAATGTGAGTTACATTCCAAGAAAACTGTGGTTCTCAGGAACATCTAGGTATGTATTAATTTGCCATACATACTTAGGTATGCAGGTACTCAAAAACATTTTATTTTTCTACAGTTACAACGATTCCGCAACCGTATATTTTGAGGGTTGAGTTATATCTAAGTATAAACAGAAGATTTGCTTGTGTGTACCACGATCCTGTATCGTGGTACACACACGCAAATCTTCTGTTTATGCAGTGGTGGCCCAGTGGCATCGGCCGCGACTTACGGGTTTATAGGTCGTAGGTTCAAACCCAGCCAGGCACTTTACTTTGTGTAAATTATTTCATCACCACTGCTCTCAAAACGGTGAAGGAAAACATCGTGAGGAAACCGGCATGTCCTAGAACCAAACATTCGAAGACATATGACATCTACCAACCCGCACTGGGCCCGCGTGGTGGATTACGGCCCACTCCCTGTCACACAGAGGAGGCCTGTGTCCCAGCAGTGGGAACATTATAGATTGATTATGATGACCACGATACAGGATAAATTATAGATAAATAGATAACAATGCTTAAAAACTATAAAAGACTATTATCTCACATAAAATAACAAAACAGACATCATAACATAAATTTTATCTTCTAAAAATCATAATTCACAAAATGTTTTACATTTTCAAAAATAGGTTAAATATTTTTTATCACAAACAATATTTTATTACGAAAACATTTACGAAAGGATACATAGAGTTTGTAGCATAGGAAAAAGTTTTATTCAGAATAATTACATTACTTGATAAAGTTATAAGATATTTGGTGGATGGGTTAATATAATGTTTGTGGTAGCACTGTAATTGCCACTCTGCGTGGTAATCGAGTTTGCACATTGTGGTAATTGGTAGGCTGTAGTCCTTTTTTTGAATGGCAGTGTTCATTTGTTTTCTGTTTACCGCCAGCCAGTGTCTTTCGTGAGCAGGTATGATTGTATTACATAATTCAATTGGTCTGTGTTTGTTGTATAAATGAAAAATCCACAATTATCACTGACTATTATTTTGTCTACTTCACACGTTGCGTGAAGAAGGGTACTAATTTTTTCAAAAAACTCACGTTAAATTTGTAATTTTTGTAAAGTTGAAAAAGTGACAATTCAACAGGAAGTTGAATTGTCAGTCTTTCAAGCTCATGTTCACGAACGCGCTTTGTTAATAAAACGTCTATATTATTGTCTTCTTTTAAAGCTACATTTGCATTAAAACACTCGGTTCTTTTCCTTTTTTCTCTAGCAAGTAGCCATTTTCTTCAGGTGGTCGTTCTCAGTGCATTTGGCTGCAGGGCGTCCCACTTTACTTTAGCGGTCCGCAGTCCACATTTAAGAATATTGTTCTTTGTAAAGCACGTTCAACTGTCCTTAAAAGGACGTTGGGAAAAGTGTCCGGTTTAAAATCTTAGTGGCTTAAGATTGCCGTTATAGACGTTAAAAATCTAAAATTGTCTGTATTGGTTTTATAGGGTGAGCATTAATAACCACGTTAGGCACCGCTCGTTGCGCGACTTGCGGTGCCTTTGTGTCGCGTGTCAAGTCGCGCCTGTTTGTAGGAGCCTTTATCGGCCATTTCAACTTATTACTTACTAGCAGCGCCCCGCATAAATCTCGATCCCATGGGAATATCGGGATAAAAACTATCCTTTGTCCTTTTCCGGGACTCATACTATCTCTATACCAATTTTCATCTAAATCTGTTCAGCAGTGTGCGTGAAGAGGTAACAGATAGACCCATTTTCGCATTTATCATATTAGTATGGATTAGAATGGATACTTTCTCCAGGTTTTTGCACGTTTTTTTTTATGCAAACAGTTGTACGTACCTCTAGAATTCAGTTAAAGAGTACAAACAGAGCCATATTTTAGTTTGTTAAGTTAGGATTTAACTATTAACAAACTAAAATATGACTGAAAATATAAAAATATGATTATATTTTTAAACTATTTAAACAGTTTGACAAAAAAAAAACAATAATAGTTGGCCCAATAGTCGAGTTTGGAATTCAAAATCACATGTTGTAAAGCTGTCTTTTCTGTGAGGTATACAATAATTTAACCAATAAAAACAATGTTCTGAAAATCACCTAAGCGCAAAAAATGCAAGTTTTATAAGGCCTAAAAGTGTATGATCGACTTCAGTAAACAAAATCAGAAAAATATATGATATTCTTCAGGATATATGCTAGTTAGTGTGTTGAAAACATAATACAACTAATTTGATAGGATAGAAAAAATCATGAAAATACTTCTGAAGACTTTCTTTTTACTATAAAAACCATACTAATATAATTCTACAAGCAACATACTAAAGCACTAGTGTTTTAATTTTTTAGTCCAAACAATAGATTTTTTATAAATAGATAATTGCTTCATATTTTGCAATAAATTACCAGCGTTGTGTCATCGCACTTCTCTTCCTTTTCTATGCAGTCCGACAGTGACCGCGCTTTAGGTCATGTAGTCCCCATAACCAAAAGTTCATGCAAATTTTTGTAAACAAAATTTTCAGAAAAATAGCACTGAATTTTCCAAACAATTACCTAGAACCTAAGTTATAGTAACCAGACAATGGCCACATATTCCAATCTGAACGCGTACTGTCGCATAGACCCCAAAGGCAGGTATTATGTAAATAAAAGCAATAATAATAAAAACCTACGGTTATTGGTTATTACGCGAACGTTGCGAGCGATATCAATTTTGGCAACATCTTGTGTTATGCACTCCGCAGAGTCAATGGGATTCTTTTAGTTACAAAACCGTGTTCATACATATCCATTTTATACTTATTATTATAAATGTCTGTCTGCCTGTTTTTTGGATGAAATTTGTGTATAGAGGTAGTTTGAGTCCCGGGAAAGGACATACGTAGAAGAATGGGTACAGTAATGGCTCCTTAAAAACAAATTTGGTCTTATATGTCCACCGAGGGACCCGTGGCTAAATAATAAATATTATATATAAATATTAGCATTTTTTGCGAAAAATTAATTACACTATTACTTGTTTACATTCACTAAATCAGAAGTTGAGTCCAATACTAACGCAAATGATTAATTGCGAAATAACGTAACAGCAGCCGAGATTAAATACATTTCTATTTTACATAAACCCGTATCCTAAAAGTTAAGGAGTAAGAAAGAAAAAACCTTTAGCAACCATTTTCTAAAATGCCTGGTATTGACATTCATTTGAAAGCTAACAAGATTTTACCCCTTTACGTTCTAGTTTGAATATCTATTCCCGTAAAATAGAACCAGAAATTTACATTTTCTCTAGCAATAGAACTGAAATCTATTGTATTCAGTTTCATAATATTATCCCCGAAAATTCTGTATTACAATGTCCAGAAATGACCGCATTTAAAACAAGGATACAGCGAGTAATCCCGTTCATTTGTTTCAATGCGGAAGATGGGTCGCTCGCCAGAAATTAATCCGCAGTACGAAGCGCTTTAAAGCGGAAAGCTTTAAATGCAGACAACTCTGCGCTGAATATTATAGAAATGCTGCCAAAATTACTCTTCATTTTCAAGCATGGTTACTGTTATAGATTTTTCAATGTTAATTACTGGCAATGGAACTCAGTTGCTTTGTAAGTATTTATGTGAACCCCTCAAACTAGGTATAAGATTTTTTTTTTACTTTAGTATGCCTCTTTTGCTATAGCCATCAAAATTCATACTTAACACTTTTAAAATCTCATGCTCCTCATTTCTCTGCATTGCAAGGATACCTAGAATACACAAAACAAGTATATGTCTCAAGACTTTTAGCCAGTCCCTATATTATTTCTCCAGTGTTAGTCAGTAACCTCGAATCCACTCTCATACTCTCTCTTAAAATAATACAAGCCTTTTCGAGTTACATTTACTGTTAAAAGCAACATGTGTGGAACCACAATGAAAACTAATAGTTATTACTGTTTGTATATTTGCGCTAATGTAGGCATATACGACTTTTGTACACTTAGGGGCCGTCTCCACGAGCGAGAGAATCGCGGCGATAGTATCGCCGTGCCATCAAATTTTCGCCACCATGATATCGCCGTGTGGAGACACGTTCTAAGAGAGTGTATGTAAATACGTGGCACGTTGATAACATTGCCGTGATTCTCTCACACGTGGAGACGGCCCCATATGTACAGACGCCACCACATCAAGCTACTACAATCTGTCAAATTTCATTAACAGATTTTCAACTTTAACGATACAGAATAAGGGTCAAAGTTGATTGGGAAAATTTGACAGTTTCGGGTAGCTTGATGTGCTGGCGTCTGTATATACTCTTTTGAAAATCCTCTGAAAAGTTTTAGCTTTTAAAAATGGGTATCCTTGGGTAATACAAATCTTACTTAATTTCATTGAAATGGAGCTACGATAAAGATAATTAGGATGCGTTACAGATTACAGCCCACTCCCTCTTGAAGAGAGGAGGTCTGTATCCCAGCTGTGGGAACATTGTAGACTAACTATACTGTTATTAAAATAAAGTCAAGGAGCAAACATTACTCCATTAAAATTCATCACAACATTATTTATTTGTAACGCGTCGAATATGTATGTATGACATGATAATTTATTTATTATTTATTTAAATTGAACACAAAATATTCATATTGTTGCTATAAGTAACACTAATAAAACTGTTAGTAACATTTCTCATTAAAATAAATCTAAAATAATAAATGATAAATAAACATAGGAATATTACTAGATTTACTTGGCCTACTGCGAATCAAAATATTATATTTGAAACTTCTTCTTCTAAAGTATAACAGTAAAAGTGACTCTCATCTAATCAGCAATAAGATTGTGGCGGATTAAAGTGAAAAACTCTGACTTAATGTAATCATGGTAAGTCACAATATCAATTAAAACATGGTATCTTTCAAAACTTCTTGGATTACAAGCTTACCAAAGCGACATATATTTTTATATCCCCAACATCGTTTTATCTGATGGGATGTAAATAGTTTATGGGGACATAAGAGAAAATGAGGTTCGCTATAAATTCCCATACAGATCTTGATGTGAAAGAAAGTAATAAAACCTTGTTGTAAAAAGGTGATATAACAAATTCCTTCCTTCCCGCAAATAGTTTATTGAGTGCACTATCTTAGATCGCTTGTGAAGCAGACCGTGAAGGTTTTTTAAACGGTTTTATTTAGCTCACCCCGTTTGTTTTATTATATTTCGTCATGATGGACACTTATACTGCAAGAAATAATTTCTTACTACAACACATTAAAGCGATTTCATGAAGACTCACTGACTTTCTACAGTAAGAAGAAATGTTTGTAAAACAGTAAGAGACAAAGCAGTAACTTTTGATGATTGAACATACTATTTACTGAAAAAAAAAAAAAACAAAAAAAAAGGAAAACCACCATTGCTTGTACTGTACATTGTAATGTAAGTAAATTTCAATGGTTTGAACGATATCACAAAATGAATAAAACAGTTAATTTTGTGAGCTACTTAAAACGTTAACGTTTACTGTCATGACGGTAACATTTTGCCTCAAGTTTTAAATGTTTTCGGATCAGTAAAAAAAAACTGTTTTGAACGTTAGGCTCATATGGAACTGTTTCATTTTTTTTATAATTTTTATTTACTGCTTATTTCTTTCAGTGTAGGTTCGTGTATTTTCTAGCCAGATACTGTACAAGACCTATTCTAGTACGGTACCTATTTACCTCTTTCGTCAAGTGTATCGGTTAGTAGCTAAGTCGCTGGTGCTGATCCCCGATTAGGACTAAATCCTGGGTTGGATTTAAATGTGTGAATAAAGGCTGTCCTTTTTTTTACACTTGGGTAGCGTGAGAGGCATTATAGGATTATACCAAGGGATGGAGACCAACGTCCTCCTGAATACTAACTACCTATAACACGACCGAAAATCGATCTATAAGTAAATAATGGTGAATGTGGCAAGGTAACAGAATTGTCGATTATTATTTAAGACTAGATGCGCCCCGCGGTTTTAGCCGCGTAAATGTCGATCCCGTGGGAATATCGGGATAAAAAGTAGCCTATATGTTAATC
Organism: Luperina testacea; assembly: GCA_927399505.1. Classification (NCBI taxonomy): domain Eukaryota; kingdom Metazoa; phylum Arthropoda; class Insecta; order Lepidoptera; family Noctuidae; genus Luperina; species Luperina testacea. The sequence continues at coordinate 18,086,163 of OV656770.1, read as the reverse complement.
CAGGGTGTCGGCTACCTCCATACAAAATTTTATCAAAATTGCTCCATCCGTTTGAGCGTGAAGGAGTAACAAACATATAAACATACATACACTCACAAACTTTCGCCTTTATAATATTAGTGTGATGTAGTGACAAAAATTTAAAGGAGTATGCTTAGATGGTATGGTCATGTTGAGAGGATGAATGAAAGGCGACGAACAAAAGGTTTTAGAAGTAGATGTGAGTGGAAATGCCAGGAGGAAACGCCCTAGGAGGGCATTTATAAATGACCTATGTGACGTTCTTCAGAAATGTCAATTCCATAGTACTCGCAACGGGAGTATATAATGATCAAATGTATAAACGTAAACGAAATAAAAGGAATAATGTTAGGCTGGAAATACTGTTTTACCGACATCGATCGCGTACCGATTTATATGGACTCGCGTTCACTGACCGGCGGCGGTGCTACTGTAAACACGTCCATTTATTGTCAGCGTCTTCGCACGCCGGGCCTGTCCGACGGTACGCGACCGGCATCAGCGTAAGAGGAATAATTCAGGCCTTAGGCGTTCTCATTTCTGCCTGCCCCCACGGAAAGAAGGCGTCGGTTTATATAAAGTCTATTCAAATTTATGTTTGAAATTGATGTTACTTCAAGTTAAAGAAATATCAACATTATTATAATGTTCATTAAGTTGATTTCAGATTGACAAGCATTATTGAAAAGTTATAAAAATGTTTGAAATTGTGGCGTAAACTGAACTTTATTGTGTAGGATTTAAAGTTATTTTTCTATAAACTCATATTTGTTTACATTTTTTGCAAATAAATCGCGAATGCAGATGTATATTAGCACCTTTATTAGTAGAAGATCATGATAAGCAGTAAACATTAACATCAATAAGTATTAACTTAAGCAAACATCACAACCAATGAACAGAATATCCATTAATTAAAACAACATCTACGTACAATGCGTGCCACGAAAGATGAGACTTGACATACCACGTGGTTTAACTTGCGCAGAACACGATTTTAGGTATCTTTAGCGGTATGAGGTCTGAGTGCGGGACGGGACCGGACGTCATAGGGGCGGCGGAAAGAGCGGGGGAGGCGGGGTCAAGTCTCATCTTTCGTGGCACGCATCGTACTCGTAATACAAACACCACAACATTTTTTTTTGTCTTTGTAATAAAACTTTTTTGACGTATTTTCTTTCTTACCACCCAACTTGTTACTTAGTGAGCAAGAATTTTTATTAAAGTAAATCTGTTGTAAATAGAGATACTTATTTTTAATGGGTACTTCATCCAAGTAATTTTCGGGAACGACTAAAAGAAATTGCGAGCAAGTTAACAAGGTCTAGATAAAAATATGTACTTTCAATTAGATTTTTAAAAGCTTTTTAGACGGCGCTATCTCAATTTTAAAAACCTGCTGTTGGAAACGATGATGGTAATTAATGATTTATTATTTTACTTTTATTAAAAATATATAATATTAGAACCCCAAAGTATGTCTACATTTGAAATGACATGGTGTCGATATGATAAACTTTAGTCCCATGCTGGGCGCCACTAAGATTTTCGATACCAAAATGACGCCCAAGTGGGCCACATAATTTTCAACAAAACAACCGAACACCATGAAATACCAATTCAAATAGTAAAATATTCTAACTGAAGCAAAATAATAATTTTACTTGTACTAAAACTTATCAAAAACTAATTACAAGAACAGAAATTCAAGACGTTCCCTCAACCGTATTTAAAAGGTAACCGATCTGTATTAAGAGGGTGGCAAATGCAAATTACAAACTCTATAAATTCGGAAAAGTCTCGACGGAGCTGTACAGTGGCGTAGAAGGTCATTTTGACGTTCGAGACGTCTGATCCTATTAAATTACATAGTCAGACTTTTATTGGATTCCTCGCGTTTTTGATGTTGACTCTTTGATGTGAGTTGGGTGTAGTGTGATCAATGTCCATTGGTCCAATGCACATAATATAATGTAGTGGACAGAATTCGAGTGGACCAAGTGAATTTTAATGACGAACATTTTGTTCAGGACTTTGATTTGGAGTTAAGTGAATAAGAAAGTTCCAAATATTAAATTGAGTTTTATACGAAAATAAAAAGTATACCGTGTATGAACCGATGGTTTGGGAAAATTCAATCAAAAAGGGTTCAGGGTTTGTGGGTTGTGGATGCACCCTATTTGAGTATAGGCACTTGTGACAAGACCTTCGACTCAAGTGTGTTGATTTTATTCCCAATATTTGTATAAGTTTATCCTATGTACAGACTCCAGCACATTAAGCTACTAAATTCTATCAAATTTCTTTAATAGATTTTCAACTTTATCGCTAAAGCATAAAGTTCAAAATTGATTGGGAAAATTTGACAGTTTCGGGTTACTTGATGTGCTGGCGTCTGTACATTTTGTACAACAAGAAATGTAGAGGGCAGCATTATCATGAAAGCAATTCCAACACTTGGGAAGTTAATGAAAATTCTCAAGTAGATTGCTCGCTATAGAAATTCTTCTGTATTGAAGATTAGAATTAGGTGATTAAAATTCCTCTAGAGCTATTTATATAACGGGCCAGTCCGTGATGAGATAATAAGCTGTCACGACCACGGTTTGGATATTTTATACTCAGTAAACTAATGATTTTTTTACATCAAAGGACACCAATAGATATTTTGAAGATATGATTTTTATACGAAGGAAAACATTTATTGGAAATTCAAGTACCTACTGATATTTTTGAAACCGATGAGATTTAGATTGAGGTTACGTCGGTGAGATTTTGTTATCATAGTCTGATCCCGAATTCCAATTAAGGCGTGGATATATGTGAATTGGGCTTCATTTAGGATACATTAGAACCTTTTTTTTCCGTAACCCTTACAAGAATTTTTTTCAAAAAAATATATATTAATCTACACAATATAAAGCATGTCCTCTTCGATTCAAAAAAAATAAAAATATGTTTGAAATATCATAAATAAATACGCAAAGTGACCTCTGTTTTTGTAACTTACTACCATTTTTCTCCTAAAATATCAATCACAGGATCTTTTAATTGCCACCAATATATTATATTAAGTAATGCCGAGGGGACCTTCGGCTTATTTTTGCCAGTAACTTTCTTAATTATTTAATATTAATTTTTTTACGTAATCGCTACTCGCAAATCGCGTAGCCACCCCTCCGGCGCCCAATAAATCAGTGCGGGACGAGACGCTGTGCTGAACGGACCTGTGACACTTTTCTCCGCAAACACACTTTGACGACACGGTTGGCGCAGTGGCTGAGCGATTGACTGCTGCGCTGCGTGTCGCGGGTTCGATTCCCACACGGAACAAATAAATATTTGTATTGCCTACAGGTAGTTGTTCCGGGTCTGGCTGTTTGTGTATGTGAATTTAAATATTTGTAAACGCACCCACGGTACAGTAGTAATTCCTAGTGTGGGGCAACGTTTTCTTTAAAAAGAAAGAAAGAAACAAAATTATTGTCGGTAGCCCAACCAATTAGAATTTTTTTGGTTTTATATATAGTGTGTGTAAATATTAGGTTATTTTAGTGTTTAATTAGGTATAACGTTGTAAATAATAATTACTAGTTGTCGTTAATTCTTATTGAAAATAGCATACCTACACGAGGAGATTACAAAGAACAAACACTAAGCTTATAATATTTTATGTACTTGTTAGGTAATGAAAAAAATTGCACTGTCCTTCAAAATTTAGTTGATACCATACTTATAGAATTGCAATAACTTTTAAAGTAGGTATACACAAAATTAGTAAGTATACGGTATATAATAGACTCTATAACATAAACTAACACTTAAAGCAAATTAGGACTTTGAAAAATAAAAAAAATTCTAAACTAGGTAAGTATGCAGATTGCTAAAATTATTCTGAGAATCCGATGCACAATCGAATTACACGGTTAACTTTATAAAAATAAGGTCTTATTTCGGTTCAACATTTTCATAGAAAAGAGCACCTCGCAACTAATAATGAACTCTATTTCGACGGAAGAAACGTTCTATTTTTCTGTTCGTATTGTCTGCCTTTGTAGAAGCCGCTAGCCACCGCCAATCCGCCATTGTCACACAAAAATGTTTTGAAGGGCACTATTATCTTATAAATCATTTTATGGTTGATATTTCGGTATTATGAATGAACGTAAAACTATGTCAACAAAAAGTATGAAAGTAACGAACATGGATGTTAAACATTTTGTCAAATTTATTTTTACAAAATTTAATTATGTAGATCAGATATCTACAACATTATTTTTAGGATATGCGATTCCAATAATTTTTACACCATGTTATATTTTGTTCCAAAATATTTTTATTAAATTTTATCACCAGTTAATTACAATACAATCATTGTACGGTTAGGTACCTATTACCAAACTATTATCAATGAGTGTACGACACCGGAGGCCTCTCCCTCACACGTTCTGCCTCCTTCTTCGCTAGCATGACTGCTTCGCAGAAGGAGGTGACTACTTCTCTTTCCATCTCGCCCCACAGTATGTATATGTATGTAGTTATCATACAATATACGAATATATAAACTAAAATATATACCTAATACTAAAGCTCATTCATTTACAGAAAAACTAAAATTAATGTTAATACAAAAAAACTATAAATTATACAATATACATAATTATATTTTCCCTTGCTTTCGGTATTGGACATTCAAAAGGTTTTACACCTCTGCATTAGATACAGATACTGGAAGCGATAGCGATAGATAGCATGCGGCGGGCGGCGGGGGCCGGGCGCCGGGCGCTGCGGTGTAACATTGTAGCACAAAATTATATTCGCGTTGCACGAAATTATTGTTAGGGGTGGGGGAGGCGCGCGCGGGGGCTTTGTCTTGGTAACGCCCACATGACCAAGGTCAATGGCGTAGATCCAGCTCTTAATTTTCTGAATTTTAAGTGAAGTTCGAAATAGTAGGAAGGTCTGTGTGTTGAGAGGTAAAAAGCAAAAATTAAAGGTAAAATAAAGAAAGATTTTAAAACAAAAGGAATTAATTAATTTGCATTGTAGTGGGGCAATCACAGGCTGGTATTATTATTAAGGGGCCGGCTGAGCATGCGTAGCTCATACAAACGCAATACCAAAATAATTTTTAAATCAAATATTCATAATCTAGTGTGTATTTATTCCGATAGGGTTTCAGAATATCTAGGTTCCCCAATATATATATTGAATGGACACTGATTTAAAGACGAGTTATGAGAAAAATAAGTTATCTATAGATATTTGAAATTCTTCATTAACTCGTCTAAAAATCAGAGTCCTTTCAAAATATATATTTGGGAACCTAGATATTCTGTAATTCAATAGTAATAAATACAAAATACATTAAGAATAATATGTTTGATTTACAAATTATTTTGGTATTACGTTTGTATGAACTACGCATTACCTTAAATTCTGTTCATTGGATACAGAATTCCAATTACCAAATACACCTAAAACTAAATTCGACACTAAAATAATTAATCTAGTTATTACGTCCAAATCTGAATATGAAATACTAGAAATGATTATTTAATTTGTGGCAAACATGTTTGGATTAAATGAAAATAGAAGTGAAACGTATTCAATGGTGTTTCTCTAATTCGGTTTACTGACTAGTGCTGTGTTGTTTGCCTCGCTAAATCGATTGAGCATTTTACTTGTGTATTACGCAAACCCATTAATCGTGTTCACTAGCGCTGTTTGGTAATCATTTGTGAAATTCGTAGTTCATTTGCTATCTATACAATACATGTACAAATAAATAAAATGGAAGTGTCTTTTTGTAATGACAAAATAACAGATTTTTACTAAATTCATATAAATACCTTCATATGAATTTATTAAAAAGCTGGTATACGGTACGGTACGGTTTGTTATACGGTACTTACCTATAACAAAAAAAAAAACTAATTTTTTTGCTATCCGTAAACACTTACACCATTTGTTCATCTCTCTCATTTTCCTTGCCTTTGATTTTCTCCTTCATACTATTATTATTTCTGTCTTACCTACAAAAGTGAAAGAAAGAAAGATAATACATTATTTTGCGGTAAACTAGTGATAACTATAATTATCCTAAATCTATTCCCAAAATTCCCGTTCTCTTATAACCATCCAAGGAAAATGTACTTATTAGATAATCGATTTTATCCCACACCGAGTCTTTTGTGACAATTCTGCTAACGCCCTTAGTTGAATGTATTATATTTGCTCTCGGTAACGAACAAACATACGTTTTGTTAGTTAGCGACTAGGGTGTTGTATTTAGTATAAATATTTGTTTTGTGCGGTACGTATTGGTTGTCTATAATTAGATTTGTGTACATCGGATTCGTTTTGACGCTTGTGGGAATTGTGCAAATTAACGTATTAAATGCTTCGCGTTTGCATTAGAATAACAATCTAGAGTATTTTTTGATTATTTTAAGATGCTTAGTAGAAAACAATAAAATATTTAGATAGGTGATCGTTGGAAAATGTATCGCATTCTTTTATTAATTCGTCAAATAGTGGGACAGTATGGACTGGTTATATCAATAATATTTATGTCCTAAAGTTCAGCTTGACAAAAAATCCAAGCATATTACGTCAGTGAATTAAGGTTACACTGGCGATTCATAATCATCAAACTCAAACTCAAACTCAAAGCATTTATTTCAAGTAAACCATTTACAGGCACTTTTGAATTGTCAAAAAGTCGGTCAGTCAGAAAATATGAAGCTAGTTGCCCATTTCAAAGCATAGGTACCTATGGAGAAGAACGGGCAAGAAACTCCATGGACACTCTTTTAAATTATATTTTTACAAAAATATTAGTTACATCATTAATGTGAATTTATAATTATGTATATGTGAGAACGATGTAAAAAAGACGTACGCGTTAAAAGCACCCAGAGTACAGCAAATGGTAACAAAACAACAATTCAAAATTAAAATAATTAAAAATAAGCCGAGGCAGCTAAGTGATGACCAGCCCCAATTGACGGCGCCCGTTCACGAACATGACGCATAGATCAGCACCATTCAGCTCAACCATTTTGAAGGGAGCTAAATGATTCAACACACACGCTACCGTCAGCGAGACATTTGTGTGAACATGACATACTATCAGCCGCCAGGGCACATTCAAGTCAATGAAAGACACATTACCCGGTAAATAGTACATAGGGTATAGTAAATACATAGAACTCACATCTGTGCATGATCAGCCTATAATGTTCCCACTGCTGGGACACAGGCCGCCTCTTTTCAAGAGGGAGTGGGCTGTAATCCACCACGCGGGCCCCGTGCGGCTTGGTAAATGTCATTTGTATTTGAATGTTTGGTTCTAGAACATGCCGGTTTCCTCACGATATTTTCCTTCACCGTTTTTAGAGTAGTGGTGATGAAATTACTTTCACTGGCGAATCATTACTTAAATTTAAGCAATGTTCATTGAAAACGAATTTAGTGCGAACTTAACCTTAAACTACTCGTGCGAACATTTATTTATTTACTAAGCAAGGCACACAGTACCTACATGACTTCAGTTAACTCTTTGCCTACAAATGAGAGCTCCAACATAGACACAACCATGTATATATTATTCTAAGCCCTTAAATAAACCAACATCACTTTGGCACTCATTGTTGATTGACACAACAACAATGGAATGAATAATTGACAATCATATCGACGGGAACATTATTTTGCATCTGTGTAAATAAATGATTTATGTGTGAGTTGTTTGCGAGCAGTGGTGGCCCAGTGGTCACGACTTACGAGTTGTAGGTCATGGGTTCTAATCTAGACCAGGCATTTTACTTTGTCTAAATAAGTCATCAAACATCGTGAGGAAACCGCCATATCCTAAAACCTAAAATTCCCAGACATGTGACATCTACCAACCCGCGCTGGGCCCTCGTGGTAGATTCTCACAGCCTCTCACAGAGAGGAGGACTGTGTCTCAACAGTCGGAAACTTATAAGCTGATTATGATTTGAGTTGTTTGCTGATAGGAATTGCTGGTTCATGGAGTTGTGATCTTCCTAAAGATATTGTTATTAATGTTGCATAAAACCCGACTACTGAAAAGGATGAAACAAGAAAGTACCTTCCCGTGGTCGCATGCTACCATAGCTCTGTATTTTAGTACAGGAAGATACTTTCTTCTTTCATTATTTTCAGTAGTCGGGTTTTAGTTTTTAAACTTATTTTTTATTTAATTATTTTGGGGTTAGTAATATTTATGTTTTTGAAATGTGCTAGTTAAGCCATTTCATCTGATACCCAACAAGGTACCTATGATAAAAAAAAAACTTTTAGGTCATGACTTTATGTCCGCTAGAGGGCGCCATATGCAATTTATTGTGACATGACATAGCTTATTACTAGCAGACGATCAAGACGCTTCCAACGATGCTTATAACTGGCGTAGCGTAGTCCGTACACTTTGGCTGGCTTTTAAGTTTTGCATAGTGAAGGACAAAAACAAGTTTGTATTTCGTAGTACATATCTTGAAAAAACTAAGAAACTGCATTTATAACCGAATCGCATAATATCTTGAAAGTATTGACTTAAATAACAAAATCACTTGTAAATATGGGATCCAACAGTAAGTCTCATGCTTAAGTGGTTATTGATTTTTTTTTTCTTTATTTTTTCTCCGAGTTTTTACAATAGCAATTACGGCCATCTTTGGCTGTGCCACATCCTTACAGACGGACAGACTAACAGATGGAAAGAAGAACATGACGAAATCGTAAGGTTTCCGTTTTTGTTATTTTGTGACGGAACCCTAAAAATGCTAAATTCAACCGTGTTTTAAAAAAATCGTTTTATGTTGGTCTAGATGGAAACTCCAGTTACTTTGTTGATGTGAAGAAGCTACTGACCCAGACATAAAGAGTAATGTTATTAATTTGGACACTTCTAAATTGTTATTGTGTCTTTTGCACGATTCATAAACTTTACGATCGAAAACATTTTTTGCCTCGTTCCCATGACTGTTTCCATTGTTAGACTCCTGCTAGTACACAGAACCTACCATTGTATAGATAATTTAATGGAAAATAATTCTGAACGTTTCAAAAATTGATTTAATGCATTAGAAATGAAAAAAAAAACATTAAAATATTTCTAAAAAAATTCCTGTCAATCAAGTGTGAAACCAGAAAACGTAGCTTGCGAAAAAATCAAATAATTGAGAATTTTTTTTTAATATATTCGTTTCACCCATAGGAGGAACCCTATTGAACCATGGCTCTTTTATTCAAATTATTTTAATTACTAGCTAAAAGCAGAGTTTTGTGAGGGCTCGCGTCGTTTTTCTGCGTGGTAATAATCTTTAAGGCAGTTTTTTTTAATATTTTTTTTCGTAATTTAAATTATTATTTTTTTACTGATAACACATCTACATATAAATAGAAATTATTATGTTAAAGCACAAATCAATAGGCGTAATAGTTTTTCCGTAAAGTGTACCACAAAATGCTCAGGTTGTGGGATATAGCAGGGCTCGCTTCGCTCGCCCTGATAATTAATAAAAAACTAAGTAATATAATATCTATACCTATCTATGGTTTTTTATATGATCAAATGAGCATTACGAGTCTTGCACTTTTGGATTTTTCAAATTTTTTTTTTTTGCTCTGCGAACATTTTTAGGTGCCATACTGTAAGGCCATATGTCATTCGCACAAAATAACGTTGAAAGTTGTTAAAATATCATTAAAATTTATAACCAAACTGTTTATTAGTTATGGAATTCAAAATGTCAATGGCCAACATATGTTGATCATAACACCATTTATTAACTATTCCCTCATAATATATGAAGTCTTATTAATCTAGGGTTGCCAAGTTATTAAAAGCACTTACACACGATTTTATTACGCTATAAAATCGCTTCATAGCTTTTATGACTAGCCGATAATTGTTAAAGTAGTTTAACGTTCGGATAAAGTCACTGAGTCGATTATGATTAAATCGGAGGGAAATCGATTATCGGGATGAGTTAATAAAGGAAAGTTGGTGATAATGCAGGAATTGCTTTAGTGACTATATTTTGGTAAGCTGAGGTTTTGGGATTGATGATTTTGAACCTGGTTTTAGCCTTCATAGAGCAGTGGTGAGTTTATGTAAATGATTTCATCACCACTGCACGGCACAAAACGGTGAAGGAAAACATCGTGAGGAATCCGGCATGTCGTAGAACCAAAAAAGTTTGTGGACATTTGTGACATCTGCCAACCCGCACTGGGCCCACGTGGTAGATTACAAGACCCTCGAAGTGAGGAGGCCTGTGTCCCAGCAGTGGGAACATTTTAAGCTGATTATGGTAATAGTTTATGAGGTCATTTGGCATTTCTTTGCTAAATAAGACTCCTTACGTTCCACTTGAAAATGATAGTGACGTAAGTAGCCTATTATCATAGAGTAGCCTTGATACACCACGTTTTTTTTATAGAACACAACAAGTAATAAAAACTTGTTTACAAAAAAAAAAAAAAACAACCGACTTTGAAAAAAGACACTCCAAAGTGAAAAATAACTTTAGTTTCGGAAGTCAGTGTCGTTAGGTTCGCATTTTCGTTGTTTGCTACCGACTTCCGAAATTAAATTTATTTTTCACGTTCCAGTGTCTTTTTTGGAAGTCTGTAGTTTTTTTTTTTTGTAAAAGAGTTTCTATTTTTCACTTTTAAGTTGTACTAACTCCACACAAATTCGTATAACACTACTTGCTATTTGAATATTAGTGACAGAAAGTTATTATAACATCATCAATCAATATACTAAGTGGCAAAAATACGTATTATTGAAGCCAACTAAAAAACTACCCAAGCAAAGTTAATAAAAATTTATATGGGACCACCCCTAAGGCATACCCTACCCATTTTTTTTTTTTTGTAATCGATTAATAATTATCGGAGATATCGCCTAACATACATAGAAAAACAATTTCGTTTACTTGAATATTTACCAGTAATTTTGGTTTATAAACCAAACTACCAGTAATTATTTGATAAAATTTCTATGGGACCAATCTGAAAGTATATAATATTCAACTGAATTGATAACCTCCGCCTTTTTTTGAAGTCGGTTAAAAATAAATTGTTAAAACAGCTCGAGATACAATTGTTTTGAGCGTCGTCGACCAATGCTGAAAAACTTTTGAAAATTCTAGGAAATAGTAAACTGTAGCATGGCGTGAGCCGTAATCCACCACGTGACCTCAGTGGAAACTGTATGGTTTTCATTCGCAAAGTAGTCTGCTTTAAAAGCTTTAAAAGTTACATAGGTAGGTTGTATAGGTTCTTATGCCAACTCTATATTAAAATATGTATTAAAAATAAAATTTTACAGTTTTTCCGAAACCCATAAATTATGATAGCCAACCGACCACCGCAGGCAAGGCCATAAAAAACCTGCAGCGTCAACTAAAAAATCAATTGCTCTAAATTTGAAGGAAATCACTCGTAATAAAGTCGAGTGCTCAACTTTTATAAGTCATAAAGTTTACCTTTTTTTTTCATACCGCACTTAAGAGTGCTAGACATACCTCTATTTGACTGAAGGTCGACACAAGGCAGTAATTTTTCATGTATTATACCAGACTTTGGGTAGGCTCGGTTGATTGTAAATTGATCGATGTATCGAATTGACATTATTCTTTCTAGTACGTTAATAAAACATTTATTCACGTAATAAGTAATAAGTATTATTCTTTCTACTTATTACGTTAATAAATGTTTTATTAACGTACTAGAAAGAATAATGCTTGTAATATATTTAGATGGATTATTGTTAGTGTCCACCCACATTAGAATAAAAATAATTTAATCACGCATGTTAGTACCTACCTTAGCTAATTATTTCAAAAAGCGGTAGGTTTTGTCTGTTTGGTGATTCATAAACAGCCTATAATATTTCCTCGGTTGGGACACAAGCCTCCTCTCTGTGAGAGGGAGTGGGCGATAATCTACCACGCGGGCCCACTGCGGGTTAGTAGATGTCACATGTCTTCGAATTTCTGGTTCTAGGACATGCCGGTTTCCTCACGATGTTTTCCGTCACCGTTTTAGGAACAGTGGTATGAAAATAATTTACACAAAGTAAAATGCCTGCTTGGGTCGAACCCACGTTCAACAACTTCCAAGTCGCGGTCGTTACCAATGTGATAAAAAAAAAAAGTTTCTTTTGTGTAGTCATCGACCTCTGTTAGCGTAGTTACTTGAAATATCTGATTAAAACTCAGTTTTTTTTTGTAAACTTCACAGACGTGGTACCCACATCGATATCCAAACAGTCATGATAAACAAAAGAAAACAGATTTTCGTTGTGAAAATCTGTTTTCTTTTGTTTTTTTTTCTTTAAGTTTTTCTTTTTTTTTTTTTAATACGTCAAATAACAATACATACTGTCATTGACTCCAGAAAAAACATAACATCTTTTTTATTTTTACGTGTTTAGATAATTATCGATACATCTGCAGAGTTTCGATAGATAATAATTTATTTTGATCCTGTATAAGATTTTTCTTGTGCCTTATTGTTTTTAACAACTAGCTTAGGAGTCAGGGCTTCAAATTAAAATGTAACATCTTTTTTTATGTCAATAATATTTTTTTTATCATTTTAGGATAAGCAAAAAAAAAAAAAGAACAATATCGTTGTTAGAATAGAATATAATAGAATAGAATCCTCTTTATTATCTCTCTTCTCTCTCTCTTTTTACCTCTTTATTTTTTCTCTCTCTTTATATTTCTCTTTTTTTTCTCTTTTCTATCTATCAAAAACTTTTCAATATAAAACAAAACAAAATCAACACATCAGTCATTTCTTGTTGTGCAGAAGATTTAGGGCAGCAATTTCTAAACGCACGACGCAGCTAAACAAAATATCTGTCGGATATGCGAGTAGGAATATAAAAAACGCATCAAAACGAACGAAAGTAGCATCAAGTCTCGCTTTACCCTCACGTTTGCGTGCTCATATCTTGTGAGTTTTACTTACTGTCGCATGTTACTGCTCAGAAACAAGTTTTGGGAAACTTAGTAAATATCTGTTAAAAGCGTAAGGATGCTTCTTGATATTATTAACCAGCCAGTTATTTAGTACTAAAAATTATTTATTTATCTACCTACTTATTTAACATTAACACATATTTTAGTCTTAAATGAATAATTTATTTATCTACTTAGATAGGATTATAAAAAATCATTTTAAAAATGTAAATAGGTATAAAGGCTCCTTCAAACAGGCGCGACATGCGATAAAATCGCACGCAACACGAGAACGAGCACAAAAACGAGCGCGCAGTATTATTTCTAACGACGTCAGGTCGACGGAGCCCCTATTTCTGTCTGCAGGGTTTAAAGGAACCTAACCAAACCGAACCTAGGGTGCCCCTGACGTCGACCGTCTTCTTCTGGTTCAAAAGCACAAAATCACATTTTTAGCCGTTTCGTTTCGGTTAATGTGCACATTAACCGGCTAAAGATGGAATATCACGACGCAATCTAACATGTTATCGAACTTTAGCTGCTTCTCGAAGATAAACCTAAGTTTAGCCGGCTAATCTTAAGTTTATGTTCACACCTACCTTTAGCCGTAACATACATTCATACATAGCGGTCAAAATCATAACCCTCCTTTTTGCTTCGCCGTAGTCGGGTAAAAATATTTCATTTTTGTTGGTGCTGACTGCTGGTGTGTAATTGGTTTTTAAGTAATGTCTCTGAGTATGAAAATTGTGACAACATTGTTGTTTTGGATCCTATCTCTAAAATCAAATGTAATCTGTATAATATATAAAACAAAGTCGGGTTAATTACACCATTTATAACTCAAGAACGACTGGACCAATTTTTTATGATCTTTGATTTGTTAGATTTGCCTCCGCCCCGAATAGCAGAATAACTATTAAAACATGGGAAAAATCCACGAAGAAAAAGTAACGAAGATAATTCATTTTCTTATACATTTTGTGTTTATTGATTCTGAGGCGGTACCTAATAGCTATTCTAATAGGTAATCAGCTAGTAATGAATAAATTTTCATTTTAACATTTTCAGTCAACATCAAAACGACTAAAGTCACACTTTTTCTACAACATCCAGGTGAACATAACCGTCATATGCTGCGACACGGCATCCTAAATTGGAAAAGGGATATATCTCAAATTTTCTGACACGACGCGCCGAAAATATTTTATAAGCCAGTCTAACATTGAAAGGCATAATTGAACATCCTTTTGGATCATAATTTATTTGTACAGACGCTACTACAATCTGTCAAATTTATTTAATAAATTTTCAACATTGTCGCTAAAGCATTAGGTTCAAAGTTGATTGGGAAAATTTGACAGTTTCGGATAGCTTGATGTGCTGGCGTCTGTACCTACCAACTTATTGGCGATTCTTAGTGAATTACCAACAGGTCTGCCAAATAACTAACGGCACTTCATGAATTTTGCCATATAGGCCTCGGTAAACAATAATAGATGAATTTGGCCTCCATACTTATAGCAATAATCACTAAAACGGATAAAAGTGGCCACTATTTTCCGTTTTAGTGATTATAATAAAACTAAACAACATAAAACTACCGTTTATATTAACTATATAATAATATTAACGTATAATCTTGTGGAGCACAACTTAACGTGCTTATTTTCTGCATTTTCATTCTAAAATAAAAGAAATAACCTAACAAACGATGAGGGCGCCACTAGGCGGTCGGCATAGCCTTAAGGGGATTACATAGCCTAAAGTGCGGCCACTGTCAGACTGCGTGGAAAAGAAAGAGAAGCGCGATGACACAACGCTGCTAATTTTTTTCATAATATGAAGCAATTATTTAAATTAAAAAACTCTATTGTTTGAACTAAAAAACACTGGTACTTTAGTATGTTAATGAATGTAGTAGAATAATCTGACATAAAATCAGAACGATTGTATGTATATTAGTATAGTTTTTATTGCAAAAAGAAAGTTTTTATAGGTATCTTCATGATTTTTGAAGTGAAAACTTCTTTAGCGGCGCTGTGTATGTACTTTTTTGGAATGGGTAAAAACTTCTAAATTCGCGTCAGGTCACGTGACCCTGATCGAAAATTCGTAAGACGTAAAACGTCAGACGTCTCGCCCACAGCCTCGATTCTAACTAGGCATGGGTAATATCGCTTTTACACTATATCAAATCGTATCTATGTATCGGTTTAGAATATCGGATATCGTATCTATATATTTCAATATCTATTTGGCTGAATCAGTGTGGAACTCGGAATCGAAATTGGTACTGTGATATTTAGGTTTCGGTTTTGTTCGATTCATTACATCATTGTATTTTATTTGTAACTGTATATTCGAAATCAGTGAATGTATTGTTGATAATATGGCACTCTGAAATGAAACTAGTACAGCCGTTTCGGTTTTCTAGATTTATATTTTTATCAATTATTTAAATATGTCAAGTATCTATTCATCAGTCATGAGTGAAGCTAATAACTGAAGACTGACGAAAACAGCAAAGTGCAATCAAGGTCAAGGGTCACGTAAAGTGATTTTAAAACAATTTTTGATGTGAAACATCTATAGCCGCACGTAAAACAAATTTCTGGCGTGGCGACGCATGCCGTGGCGACGCGTCACCACGCTTTATGATGGTGTAAGTATATATACAGTCACAGTCTTGTGTACTGTGTGGCGACGCGTCGCCATGCGCAATGTTTCACATCTGCCAGGCGTCCCGTGACGGCTCACTTTTTTTGTTGAGAATGCCATAGGTACGATTTAAAACCCTTTGACGTTTATTGATGGTTACCTGTTTACAAGTGTTTACAAAATAATGTATTCGGTATTAAACTCTATGCTCCTGTATATAATGTTTAAAATTAGTATTAGACGTTAGCTTAACGCGCTTTCTCGCTCGTTCATCTCTAGCTACATCACTCCCGCCCGCGCGCATCGCAAGGATACGGTACCTACAACCGTATAACTACTACTGTACCGGAATCAGTTTGAACCGAATATCATAGATCATGTGATACGATATCGTTATAGTGTCTCGTTCTAGGTACGCGGATACCTGAAATATAGATACAGTACTGTCCGATATATAGGTATTGGATATTGTACCGATATATAGATATTGTATCTATATACGATTTGTATCGCCCACTCCTAATTCTAACTGTCAAATCAAAAAGCTCTAAATATTCGGGCGTAGACTGACAAAAATAATAAACTGTACTTAATTTTTTAAATATTTCTATTCTTTTACTACACAATTGAAGCTACATTTATTAGAAGAAGCTAAGAAAAGTGATAATTTGAAGAAAGCTCGACAGGCGAAACAAATACGAAAGTTTAAAACAATATTCCGTGATACAGATTTTATCCATATTTACAGGCTTTCTGAGGATTTAATTAATATATTGGAAGATGACTTAAGTCCATATAATTATGCGTCCGCGACTTCGTTCCAGTGGTTTAACCAAGAGGCTAAAGGTTTGTTTACATCTAGGTTTCTTGAGATATGATGGGTATACCTCACCACACACCAACAAAAGCCTATTGAATTCCTGATGTTTCAGATATTATGCACACTATCATTTTTGGCTAATGGAAGTTACCAAAAAATCATTGGGAAGAATGTAGACACATACATATCTCAGTCTTCTGCCTCTAGGGCAATCCACGAAGTTATTATTTACAATACAATGATAACTTAAACACAAGTCAAGATTGCACTTAATTCTAGCTTCATTCATTGATTTCAGGTGACTCAGGATATCCTCAAAGGCCTTATTTAATGACTCCCTTTAGTAATTCAGAAACTGAGACTCCAGAGCCATTACAACAATTTGCACAGCAGTGCAAGAAACAGTGTAGAGGACTATTGGAATCCTGAAAGGACGGTTCAGATGTTTATTAGTACATAGGGTATTGTACTATGATCCTATAAAAGTGGGAGAAATTGTGATGGCTTCCTGTGTTTTAAACGACATATGTAATAGAGCCGGGCTACCAGCTCCTATGATGATGAGACCAATGTGACTTAGATGAAGAATCTAGGTTACTTGGAATCCTGACACATCAGGCTCCAACACATGATGACTTAGAGAGTAGGCTGATAAGTAGGCGAGATTTAGTTAATCAATTATGGCGAGCATGTTGTATCTACAATTTATGCGTTCCTTTACAGATGTGGTTAACGTGTTTAGATAGAATATACTCACCATTATTGATTAGATACAATAAATAGGTATTTAAATTATTAATAAAAATATTATTATAATCAACAATTGTCATAACATTTAAGGTGTGTATTTAAAGTGTGGTGTTTAAGGTGTATATGATTAGTATAATATCAATAGCCTATAATAATATGTGCCTATTTATACCTTAGTCCCTATTTGTACTATATTTTTAAATGGGTAAGAGTGTATACAGGGGTATGAGAAATTAAACAGATAACTGCATTATTTTCTTTTTTATTTACTATTAAAAACAATCAATCAAATCAAAAATCATTTATTCAAAATGACTTTTGATATTCAGTTAGAAAAACTTGATTCTATACAATAGTAGGTATGCAAAGTAATTAACATTACAAGAAACAGGACATTTAATTAAATAATTTAGTATATACAATGAAAACTACCCAAGCAAAACAAAATTAAATAAGTACCTAAATAAAAGCCTGCAGGCATAAAGAGCATGCCCGCTAACAAACATTGACATTTACTACAAAAAAACAGTTCTTATACTTAAACTTCTTAACATCCATCTTAAATAAACTTAAAATTATCTAAACATAGTAGTAGATCCGTGTTTCGGAGATTCAACTTCCTCGACTGATGGATGCTCATAAATCCTGCAGTGCCTGGGTCTGCCTTGACCATGACTCACTTATTTCCTTAAAAGTCGAACATCCTCTGCTGGTTGTCAATAAGAAGTCTCTCATTTTCCAAACACCTCTCTTTAATGGCGACAAAACATTCAGTCAGGCTCGCCATTTGGATTGCCTTTGAGAAGGTGGTGAGTGCTGGATCAGACGGCGGTGTGCCGTTCGATGCCTACGAGATGCTATGAACATAAAAATGCAACAAATTACTATACAGAGGTAAAACAAATATGTAAGTATCATCAACATCACATCACTCTCCCTCTAAAGGAATAGATATTACAATGTAGTATACATATTAGATGTAGTCTATATCTTGATTCTATTAGATGTAGCCTATATCTTGATCTTGATTGAATAAGGGCTGCTGTTGAAAAAACCTACAGAAAATCCCAACAAATTGGCCCAACCCGGGAATCAAAAGTGAGACCACTACTATGTAGTGCTTTTTACACTAAACCAATAAGTAACCAAATTATAATTAAGTTAACCTTACATGAAGATGCAATTGGGGCATTACTCCTATGATGACGCATTGCAAGACTGCAAGTGGTGATCTAGCCTCAAACTGTAATACAAAAAAAAGTTATCTAAATATCCATTATAAAGTTAAAACATATTATTGTAAGACTTTTATTTAAAACTTCACCTTTTGTTCTGTATTAGGCTGGTTTTCCATTGGCACATTGTCCCTATACAAAGATGGGCCTGGTTGTATGTCCGTTCGCCCTGCAAATATAACATTACATTATTATATTTTATTAGAATTAACTTACTGGTATTGAAGGTGTGGACTGTTCGGTCTGGAGCATGCCTCTAGTAGATTGTTCTACAGGCAGTAATTGGTCAGTAGGTCGTCTTAGGGGTTGCTTAGGACTCTACAAAATTAAATATGAAAATTATAATTTCCAAGTACCTATACAGTTTTCATATTATGTAATGAAAGTATAGCACTTCTTGGCATGCTAAAACACACAATGTTACGTTACAACAATAAAGTTATACGTACATATTATAGTAAAACAATAGCTAATCATGTAATTTACTTAAATTTTATTAATATCTCGTGTATCATACAATACTCGTGGATGAGACAATAGTAATAATAGCCATATACTATCAGTGAAAAAATCATAATACTCACATTTCATTAGGTAGTTGTATTTATCCTCTTAGTCACAGAACTACCTATGTTAAAAGCACTCGCTGATACAAATAATCAAGGCTTGAACAAGAATCAAGCACCCAAAAGTTTAAAAACTACAAATTCAAGTGATTTTGTTAGCGTCGCGTGATCGGTTGTTTTTTTTTTTTTTTTTTTTTTTTTAAAGGCTAAGGTCTGAGACCATGCTGCCTAGTCATCAGTTACTATTTTTTTTTTAGTCTAACATGACATTAGAATATGGGTGTACACATTCTAATGTATTAGGAGTATTTGGCAGCAAATGTATCGAATCAAGTTTCCCGGTAAACTTCGCTGAGGTAGCCAAAACTACAAAAAAATTCTCAGCTCCATTTTACCGGGATCGCGTCTGTTTCAATGATTCCACATATTGTCCAGTTGCGCAGACACTTGAGATACAAAACTACACCAATTTTACATCACAATATCCACTAGGAATCAATTTGCGAATAATTAAAACAGCCAACTAGACTTCACTCGAAGAAATCCCGCCAAAAACTCCGTCATCGGTTGTTATTGTTATGTCATGTTGACTTTTAATTCATCGTCGCGTCGCGTTGCACGAATAGAGCAAAGGAATCGTCATTCAGCCTTAAAATGTAATAAGAAATATGAAATAAGCTCTTTTAAATATGATATTGGTTATACTGTATTCCTTATAATACTTAAAGATAGACCTTTAATATATATTTTAAACCTATAAAACTCTCAGTCGAGATTGATCGATTATAATTTATAGAATTTGTGTCAAGCCCTACGTTCGTCTGAGAAACAGCGACGGGAGGTTACAGCCTTGCGTTCGACGACGAGCACAACCACGTTAGTGAATACGGTTTGAATCAGCGCTGTACGCTCGGTCGATCTCAAGGCTGTCTCGTCGACGAGCTCGTCGCAGCTTACAGCCATGAAATTGTCTTTTAGAGAATAGCACTGCTGAAGTCTATCCTGTGTGCTTATTTGTAAATCTGAATAAATTCCTTTCACGAGAAGAATAAACCAGTCACTTTGTTCAAGTTTTCACTTCTGTCGGCACTACCGGAGTGCCAGTGTTTTTTTTTTTCTACGTATCAAATGAGCTATATTATGTTTTCAACACACTATCTAACTAGCATATATCCTGAAGAATATAAATATATATTTCTGATTTTGTTTACTGTAGTCGATCATATACTTTTAGGCATTATAAAACTTGCGATTTTTGCGTTTAGATCCTGTAGTCCCCTTAACACAAGAATAGTAATACTATCGCTCTTGACTACACTCCATATCTACCTACTGTTAATATTTTACTTAGGTTAATTTAGCTACAACGATATAATCAATACTTCATCGCATCGCAATCGCTTCCATCTACCTTAACCACTAAACGACTTAACTCAAACCGAAGAACTTTAACTCTTAAGTACTGGTAAAGTGAGGTTCTAAGCAGGACGGTGGTATTACTGAGACAGTTAACTAACTTATATTAAGACGACTGCGTTTTGACGTAGATCGAGTAATGAAAACTGGCACAAACTTAGTCTTTGAACTGTCTATTGAATCTGTTACGGTCAAGAGAGGTCCCAAATTGGTGAGCCTTGGTCGGATATCTGCTTTTAAGATTTCCGTTGGCCACGGGATGTTTAAGATGCTCGATTTCTTGGCAGATATTCAGTCTTCTTTTCATCTTTTGTTCATTACCATGTCCAAAACAGCCAGAAATAAATTCAAGACAATTTGTAAACAACTAATGAAGCTGATGAAATATAACACCCACGAAAAATTTCTAGAGAAGAGGCTTCCTATCTTCCCTAAAGAATGGTTATTTTGAAAAAAAGTAGTTACTACTGAGTAAAATTGCTATGTAGCAGTTAACATTCAATAAAATTGAGTCCATGCTATTAGTCTTAAAGATCGACAAGGCGTTGTTATGCAATGGAAAGCTGACGCTTCTAATTTTCTTGTACAGACGCCAGCACATCAAGCTACCCGAAACTGTCAAATTTTCTCAATCATCTTTGAACCTTAAATATGCTTTAGCGATAAAGTTGAAAATCTATTAAAGAAATTTGACAGATTGTAGTAACTTGATGTGCTGGCGTCTGCACACCAATAACAATCCATTTACCAGAACTGGGTATAACAGCAAAATTCTATGACGAAAGTTTAACGTGACAATCCATGTAAATAAAAATATACAGCCACTAAACATTTACGAGCCAAACTGACGATACAGTAAATCTATACTTAAAAAAACATGTACCACTACCATTTACTTTCATAATACCCATAGACTAACTCCTACTCATAAAAACAGCAATGAACCAATACTTTCAGAAGTCAAAGTCAGTAACAGTGAAACAGTTCCTATTGACAGCCGTCGTTACTTCTTTGCTTTACGACATCTGTTAGTGCGACAGAGTGTAAATGTTGAATGTGCTTAGTTATCGGGAGTTCCTCAGTCAGGGGTGTCTGCCAGCCTACGGTAGCAGGGAAGAAATTATGAGCGTGGCAATTGAGATTAACGAAGTTCTTTTTATAAGTTGATGGGATTGAAAGAAGTGGGGCTCCAACGTGATTCATTTAAAATGAAACGAAACATGTTAAATTTTAACATATACGAAACATTCAAAATCCTTTAGATTTAATAAACTTATTATGTACTAGCTGCGCCCCGCGGTTTCTCCCGCGTAAATGTCGATCAAGTGGGAATATCGGGATAAAAAGTAACCTGTATGTTAATCCAGCGTGTCAGCTACCTTCATACAAAATTTAATGAAAATTGGTCCAGCCATTTGAGCGTGAAGAAGTAACAAACAGATAAACACACAAACTCACACACACACATACACACACTCACAAACTTTCACCGTTACAATATTAGTGTGATTATTATCATGGCCATATTGTAGTCAAAAATTTGAATTCAAAAATTGCTACGTCGAATGTATGAAAATTTGCCATCCTTGTTCTAAGTTATGGCTCTTCGCCGATAGATCTAACGATGGAAATAAATATAGAAGTATTTTACTCCATATAAAGAGAAAAGGAAATGGCCCCGACGTAGAAACGATCGGATGTGGGAAAATACATAAAAGGAATAAGAAAAAAAAATAGAAAGATTTGTTGAAAATGATGTGCGAATTAGAATTGGGATGTGAGCCAAAGTTTACGTTACCGTATATCCTGAAAGAGGCTTTCGATTTGCACACCTTTGTAATGTTCCTTTTTTCCTCGTAAATTATTAATAACTAACTGCGCCCCTTGGTTTCACCTGCGTAAATGTTCGATCCCGTGGGAATATCGCGATAAAAAGTAGTCTATATGTTAATTCAGGGTATCAGCTACCTCCATGCAAAATTTTATCATAATTGGTCCAGCTGATTGAGCGTGAAGAAGTAACAAACATATGAACAAACACACACACACTCACAAACTTTCGCCTTTATAATATTAGTGTGACACCTGGGAAAATCGAGTCTATGTCAGCTTCCTACGGACGAACACCTCACGATGTTTTCACGTTATGCATCCAATTGTTTTTCCTATTTTAATTTAAAGTAAATGTCATTTCATTAAAATAAAATTAATATCACTTTTTCTCTTTTTTCAGGAAGTAAGTCACCTGTTTTTCTGCACAACTCCGAAGGTATTTAAAGGAAAACAAACACAAACTGACCAGCTGTAAGTTTTTCTTGCTCCCGAGCACTTCATAAAGTTACATCTCAAGTTCATTAAATTGATTAGGTTCATCTTACCTTTAGATCTACTTTTGTTTAAAAAATACAACCAAGTGATAGGATTGCCATTACAACCATTAATTAAATAAAGTTTAAAGTCATGTGTGTTACGTTACATAACAGTGAATAAAGTATCCACTGCATTTAAATCATGACCGGCAGATAATAACCAAAATATTAGACGAATCTAAAATTTTAATTATCTCATAACATGGTTACGCTTCATCGGCTATTAATCAAGACCTGAACTGACTCTATTTATGCCTGTCTTAGCGATAATTCATGCCCAACATGACAGTTCGCTATATCCATCGCTCTAGGCAGCGAGTTTAGAGGTTTGAAGATATAGATACAGGCTTTTAGATATTATGTGTAATGATTTAGGAGCAGGTGCAAATCAAATCAGCTATCATTATGTGTAAATGTATGTTGATCATAGATAACCTCCTCCTTGAAACTGACAAGAAGAGCTATCAAGACATTCTGATTGGAACTTAACTAGTGACAAAATAGAATTTCATTTCAGTTATAAAAAAACTGTAAAAGAAATTTACCTAAAAATTATACAAAGAATTTAAATGACAGTTTTCAAATACAGAAGTTACAGGCTGTAAAGACACACTAACAGCTTTTAGTTACTAAAAAGTTTTTAGATTGGAATTGCACCTTTCTACCATCAATTCCACCCATTTCACCCATCCCTATAATTTAAAGAGTAAATAAACCAAAAAATTACACATGATAAATAAACATACATTTTTTCCGCAATCTACCCTTAATACTTGTATCAACAAAAACCAATTTATCATCACATGAGAGGGGGTTTAACCACCCGTTTCGTTTCGAAATAACCCCTAACGTTCACGTGTCATAAACCCCTAAACGTAGCGTGTAAAACTTCCCTTACACCGTCATTAGGAGTAAGTGGCGGTTTGGTGTCTTAAGGGAGATTTCCACCAAACAGCTCGTATCGCATCGGATCGGAAAGGATACGAACGGATGCGGCGACAGCCGATCGCGTCCGGCAGGATGTCAACGCATACGATCGGCTCAGTAGGTACGTCGTTTGCGAATGTATCCGTTTCTGCGCCTAGTCAAATAGTTTCATTCATACAGTGTTGACGTGTTTTAATTTTTGAAAATGATTAAAGTTGACGTAGTATTGTTGGATTGATTGTAGTATTGTAGCATTAGAAGAAGAAGAAAATAATCATAAAACACAGAAGAGGAAATTAAAAATTTGGACGACAGCCGAAAGTATTCGATCGGATACGATGACAGGCGTATGAAGCCGATCGCGCGTCGCAGCATATTTTCGGCTACGATTGCGTATCGCGGAAGACGCCTGCGATCAAGTTTCTGTGCGGGGCTTAGTAATATAGACTTTAAATAATGTGTACAGGATTTAATATCGTTTAAAGATTGTAAAATCTGTTCCGATCCGATGCGGTGCGAGCCGTTAGGTGTAAATCATCCTTTAGGAGTGTGTGGGTGCTCTTTAAATGCCACAAAAAGGTGCTGTATAGGTACCATAGCAAGCATATTTGAAGCGGATTTGTATATGGAGCCTGGCGGCATATCTACTGTCGCGCCATTTTGTTTTTGTTTCAAAATGACGGCCACGCTTGAAAGCTATATAAACCGATAGCTGACACCAAAGCAAAAGAACAATACCCATAAAGTGTCATGTTTCCGAGATATTAAGGTTCAAAATTGATCACGTGACATCCATATTTTTTGAACTTGCTTACATCTTGTTGAAAGAAAGAAAGAAAGATAAGAAAAAGTATTTATTGCGACTCGTACAGGAAGATCACAAACTAAACTAAACACAGCAAAATAAAAATCCAAGTTATATAAAAAAAAGTAACAAAAGGAAAATGAAACAGAAAGTCCTATACGAGGCCAAAAGGCTCCTATCTCAGCATGATGCATAGATGATTGATTACTTCAAAATTTCAGAGTGATTTTTTCAAACATCTATGCAAGAAAGTAAAAAAATAGTTTTTTAACTTTCTTGCATAGATGTATGTCACATGATCAACTTCGAATGTTTGGCGGATAGGTAGGTATGTTCACCTGTTTGCCAGAGAGATATGGAGCGGAGTATTCTGGGTATGAAACTTGTGGACCGCGTTAAGAATACAACAATCCGTTCCATCACTAAAATAACAGATGTCATTCGGAAAACTGCCACGATTAAATGGAATTGGGCTGGACACATCTGCCGCGTGTCAGACGATCAATCGGCTAAACTTACGACGCAGTGACTCCATCCGCCTCCACCTAGACGGAGATGGCGGGATGGGCTGGAGTCCTTTAGCAAAGATTAGACCTTGGAAGCTCTGGACAGAGAGAGGTGAAAAGAGATTAGGGAGCCCGTTGCCCAGCAGTGGGACATTGAAAGACTAACGACTTCCAAAAAAAAAAACACTACAAAGTGAAAAATAATAATAATCTTTATGTTTTTTCTCTCTTCACAAAGGTTCACAGAGTTATAAAAAGAGAAGAAATATAGCGTTTTGAAAAAAAAAATGCAAAAAATATGATCATTTGTGAGAGACTGGCGTCCATACTAGGATAACCTGCGTGACGGATCACCAGGCTCTCAAATTACCCCGAATTAAACCTAATTAACATTAACATAACAACGGTTAATTTTACAACTCTAGACAAAAAAATAACTTTAATTTGTCGGCGTCGTTGTTTCTGTATTTTCGTTTTTTGACACCGACTTTCGTAATTAAAGTTATTTTTCTCTTTGTAGTGTTTTTTTTTTTGGAAGTTGGTTGTTTTTTATTTGTAAAAAAGATTTTATTTTTCACTTTTTAGTTGTACCTACCTACCCCAAACAAATTCATACAACACTACTTGCTATGTGAATATCACTGACAGGAAGCTATTGAACACATCTGCCTACCCCTTTAAAGGGTACAGGCGTGATGTCATGTTGTGTGATTGCGTAAACAATGCAAACATAATATGCTATAGCAGCAATCACGGTTGATTTGCTGGCATTTATTGAAGAGTTCCGTTGTCTGACTCCGAAACTGATCATCAGATCTTTACGAAATTTTAATGGGATCATTTCGAAATAAACCTCTTTCGAACAAAAAGAAAATTTTGCAAATCCGTGTATATATGAGGGAGTTATGCGAACACGAACATTATGATATTAAATCAGATCAAATTCTATGATCAGCCTTTTTTTTTCATAAAACTAAGAAGGTATTATTTAAGTGTATTTACGCATCACCTAGCATTTTCAAAGTTTAGCCGTTTAGGTCGACAATTTAAACTTCAAAAATACATTAGGCAAAGTTGTCTCTGGACAAATAACAATTACAATTCCTTACACAGTCAGACTTGAACCCACATCCCCACAACGTTGATCCAAGTACTTGAGCACAACACTTAACGTCAAGCCCAGCTATATAGTTTTAAACCAAGATTAAGGAGTGCCTCAAGGTCGGCCATTTTGTCACTATACGTTTAGACTGTGTCTTCATTTAAGTAATTTACGTTGTAGTCTACCATCCATTTAGATTGTTAACTATTAAGAAAAAATGACAACTAGTTTTACCAAGCGGTATCGTATTACCCAGTAACTGAGTTGTGGAGGTCAGATAGGCAGTCGCTCCATGTAAAGTGCTGGTATTCAGCTGCGTTTGGTTAGACTGAAAGCCGACCACAACTTACTTGGGAAAATTCTAGGCAGATGACGATGAACTAGTAAGAAATATACACTAAAGATTGTTGTTTTCGTGTGCATTTATTTTTCATAACTGCTGTTGTTGATATCGTGAGTTTAAACTATGTTATCTTTAAACTTTGCTTCTCATCTAAAATGACAGATAGAATAGACAAAATTACAGATTTCTAGAAATCTGTCTGTAATCTGTCAGTTTGTCTATTCTTGCTTTGACAAAACCCGTATCTGTGGTGGTCATGCTATGCGTGCTGGAAACACATAGGTGTTTACCAATCTATATCATATTATATTTTCCCTTATATAAACTTAAAGATTCTTAATTAATAAAATACTTGCTTACATACCAATAATACAACTTTAAACTCTTGATAAAAATACTTCTTTCCGACTCTCAATACTTTAACATTTGTTCACCAGAAGATAAATACATTCAGTAAAGTCTACGATCTCAGTGGGTTGTGGGTTAAGCCTGGGACGACGAAAGTCAATTTACTCACTATAAATCTTTTCCTCTGATAGTTAATGTAACAATGCCCAGTTTTCTAGAAAACGTCCAGTTAAGTTAGTCTAGACGTCTTCTCAATGATATTAGTTGAGAATATGCCTTATTTATGTTTATAGGAAAAATATAAAGTGTATTGAGTTAATGAAGGTTTTATTATTTTTATTGAGGTCAAGGCCTATGGTAGGTATCTTTATTTTAGGTCGGAGTTTATCGATACTGACTATCGCACATACTACATCAACACGGGCGTTTGACTGGTTTAACCCTTCGTATTCTTCGGAACGTGGATCCACGCTAGACAGAATGGATGTTTAATTGTTTCTGTAATAACGGCATTCAACCGGTTAAGGGTTAAATTTATCAAATCCTCGTTACCAAACTATATCGATAAATCTATTACGACAAATTCACTCGAAGGGCACTATTATTAATTTCTGAGGCTTTCCATCGCTTATCTCATAAAGGGTCTGTGTTAATCGTTATAATAGTCGGGTCACGTTGTCAAGCAAAACATATCGGGGTTGGTGGTATATCCGTCTCCGGAATTTGAATAACAAATTGGTTGAATTGACAAAAGCAAATCTGTGTAGTATTTTTGTTTTTATAACAGCTTATACTTAAACCATTACAGGGTTTACCCTAATGCGACAGTTAAGAACTTAAACTAATAACCTAAGCTTTATACTTACCTGGTTCAAGCCATGGTCCGGGGCGAGAGGGAGTGGGGGGCAGTCGCCTCCTTCTGCGAAGCAGTCATGCTAGCGAAGGAGGCGGCGGGACGGCTGAGGGAGAGAGCCTCCCGTCCCAGCCGCCGCGGGAGACGCTCCGGGTGTCGGGAGCCGCGCGACGACTCCCGGCCACCGTAGGCGCGGGCCTGCGGGCGGAGAGTAATGGGTAACTCACCGTCCGATCAGGACCAGGCCGGTGCGGGACGGCGCGTACGTGTTCCACGCGCGCCTCCAAGAGATGTCAGCATCAAGGGAAGGGGCCCGCCAGGGCCGAAGCCTGCCGGATCAGCGGGATTGTCCGAAAGGGCTACCGCTGGCTCGGAACATTATAAAGGGCTAAGGAAGGAACACGGGTGGGTTTTAGTCAGTAAGAGTCTAACACTCCCTTCCGCTCCACCCAGAGCGAAAGGGGTCATTTGATGATTTCCCTTCTTGGAAAAAAAAAAAGCTTTATACTTACAATAAACAAATTAGAAAAATTTAAAACTAATAATAATAATAAATATAATAAAAAGACGTTTTTTTTTCTCCATCACACAATGAAAAGTTAATAGGTAGGTACAATACATAATTGTTTATACAAAAATACATTGATGTTGTGGAGACTGGAGCCTGTACTCCAAACTACACGGACAAGTCACACGGATACAAACGTCTACAAACAGATGACAATGATAATGGGATGAAAGATAGAAAACAAAAGGAATGTAAAAAAAAAGGAAAATACAAATAATTAATTAATTAGACAGCACAGTAGGGTGTTTGGGTGTGGGTGTGTGAGTGTAGGTGTGGGTGTGTGGGTGTGGGTGCGTATTGAGTGTATGTGTGATGTTCAAAACTCGTCATAATATGGACTTAGGACATGCCAAGCTGCGTCTCTCAGTGGCTTCATAATCGTGAGATTGAAGCCAATTTTGGACTTTAGTTTTACAATTGAATATAAGGAGTAGATGGAAATGGCTTTATTGTCTTTGTTGTAAAGGTGATATCCTAGGAAACAAACTAAACTACGGCTGAAGCTAGTTTAGAAGGACCTTGTTTTACAGACTCTATGTTTGCGTCTCTTGGTAAGGATTTCGACAGAATTGTATGGAAGTTGAGTATGTCTCACGAAAGACAGTGCTTTAAAAAAAAACTGGCACTCCGGTAGTGCCGACAGAAGTGAAAACTTGAACAATTACGAGTGTATTTTGTGAATCGTCTTATAAACAAAACACGCGTGTTAAGGTGTGTTCCTTATTTTATAGGGTTTTTTGCAAATCAGGTATGATGACCAAAGTGACTGGTTTATTCTTCTCGTGAAAGGAATTTATTCGGATTTACAAATAAGCACACAGGATAGACTTCAGTTCGTGGTGTTGGTCGCGGCAGTGGTAAGAGAAGCAAGCCGCTCGCATAGAGCAAAAATGTAATGGAAGGACAAATTTGTTAATTTGCCCTTGGTGGGCGGAATATTTGAGAAAATTGTTTAGTTTTGTGCCGATAGATGGCGTTGTACCGTTACGTCACTTTTCTGAATCGCGGTGACAAGATGCGTAGTGGATTTACTTAGGTCAAAATTATTGTCAAGCGAAAATGAGCTCAATACACGGTTGAAAGTATTTATATTGTTTTAATATCATTATCTTCACCCCTGCTAAAGTAAAGAGTGCTGCAGAAGTGTCTTTCTGTGAAAGTTTGTTGTGACGCCTAGTAAACGGGTTGTTCAGCGCGTCTTACGTTTTACGTCTGACGTTTTACGTCTTACGAATTTTCGATCAGGGTCACGTGACCTGACGCGAATTTAGAAGTTTTTACCCTTTCCAAAAAAAGTACACAGCGCCGCTAAAGAAGTTTTCACTTCAAAAAATCAAATTATTTCACATAAACCTACATGGGCACTTATGAAACGTCAGAAGCTAGGTGCACGGTCCCAATTGGTCGTTTCCTATGGAGAAGAACCGGCAAGAAACTCCACGGTTACTCTTTTTAAAATTAATTAGCTTTTAGGTACAATGTTTTCAAATTACAGTAGGTATGGGAGGACAGTGTAGGCCTGTCAACAAGTATCAGGTACTTGATAAAATAATAAATAGTCTACAGATCTAAAGTCTACAAGGCCTACAAAGTCCTCACATTTACAAAATAAGAATCTATCAAAAGGATAAATAATAAAATAAAATATAAAAACCTACTAAAACTAAGTGATATGATTGCCATTACAACCACTAATAAAGAGGTGAAAAATTAGAATTGTCTTTATATAATGTCAAATAATAAAAAGATTATGTCAAGAAGTATGTAAAAAATAAACATCTTAATTTGAGAGCAGTTAATAGTCATTTACATAGTTATGCCGTTAATGAGGTGCCAGGGAAGCCACATGTGGAGAAGGATTTATTGCAAAACTACCTTGTCTTCAACGTAGTTTTTAATCTTATAATATTCTTTTTTGATAAGGACACGATTGATGAGGGTTTTGAACTTTAGATGAATAATTGGCGAACTGTCAGTACTTTGCACTGCTGGTAAAGTTGTTTCATTGGGAAGAGATAGGGAAGTTTACGACCAACTTTAAGAACAGCTCTCTGAGCTCTCTTCAAACTTACAACATTATTAAATTATTACACCATTAAAAGCAAAAAATATAGTATAACATAATTAGTTACGTCACCTAGTACAAACATAACATAGTACAACGTAAACACAAACATACTTTACTTACATTATGAAAAAATTAAGTATTATTTTGCTTGTAGCATAATATACGAGTAAATAGTTAATACCCTTGCGAATTCACTCACACAACATGTAAACATATCAATTATTTTTTTTGGATTGCCAGCAGTGGGAACATTATAGGCTAATTATTATGTTTATGTATAGAACCAATGCGAATAAAAAATCTTCTGAAGAGTCCTCAAAAGGTTTCTGCCATTTCATGTTACACCTTGTATTGTGCTCGTCACAGAAAAAACAAATTAAAGACTCACGTTCCAACAATTCGCTACATCGAAACACAAAAACGCTGCTAAAAGTAAATTTATTGTGTTTTCCAGTGAAATTCTTTC
This sequence comes from Luperina testacea, assembly GCA_927399505.1. Lineage (NCBI taxonomy): Eukaryota > Metazoa > Arthropoda > Insecta > Lepidoptera > Noctuidae > Luperina > Luperina testacea. Next base: position 18,055,329 of record OV656770.1, on the reverse strand, counting down.
GTGGGGATTTTCCCTTTATTTATTTACTAGGAACGCCCCGCGGTTTCACCTGCGTAAGTTTCGATCCCGTGGGAATATCGGGATATAAAGTATCTTATGTCATTTCCTGGGACTCAAACTATCTCCATACCAAATTTCATCTAAATCAGTTTAACGGTTTACGCGTGATTGAGTAACAAACATCCAAGCATCTTTACAAACTCTCAAATATATAATATTAGTAGGAAGCAGGATGTCTGAGACAAAACGTATTTATTAAATTAATACTTCAAGCACAAAAATGTAATATTATAATTGCGAAAGTTTGTGTGTGTGTGTTTATATGTTTGTTACTCCTTCACGCTCAAATGGCTGGACCAATTTCGATAAAATTGTGTATGGAGGTAGGCGACACCCTGGGTTAACACATAGGCTACTTTTTATCCCGATATTCCCACAGGATCAACATTAACGCAGGTGAAACCGTGGGGCGCAGCTAGTTAGTCAATAAAAAACATTATAGCAGTTTAAACATTTAGATCACAAGAATTTTAAGTGGTGTCACAGCTGAAGTGGAAAAGTGTCAACTAACTTTTGGAGGTCACTGTACACATAAATACACAAATATACTAAAAAAATTAGACAAACAATGACAAAAATTAACGTTGTGAAGACTGTGTGAGCACTTGGCATATTTCTTGACATATTTTCGCTCCACACATATCTTAGAGAAATATCATTAGCCGTACCAATAGAACACTTTACCTTCAATAAGTGACATTAGTGAAATTACTTCCATTACCGAGAATTGAATATATCCATTGGCTGTGGTGTATCTCCTACCTGTACCTTTGAGTTCTAAGATCACAGGGCAGAGTGAGGTTTGTATAAATTATTAATGCTTTACTAAAGCTCTCTGCCCATTTCACCGTACCATACCAATACCGTGCTATGAACGTATCAGCCACAGAAAGGAACATGACACGGACTACCATGCCCACTAGAACGTATCAACAGCGTATCATACTCGTTCGTAATGGTTTTAGTGACCGTAGCATCTACGTGTAATATCCGTACGGTTCCCGTTCTCTCGGTTGTAGTATTTTACTTGTGTTTTCGCGTGAGACAGACGCGTCAGGAGGAGCAAGTGAATATTTTTGTTGAGAAAATGATTTTCTGTACCATACGATTGCTGTTGAGAAAATTTTCGGGTTAGAATGGTCATTATACACGATTATAACCGGTTATAATCGTATACAATATCAATACCAGAATTAGCAACATCGCATGCTATGCACGGAGCTTACCAGTACCAGCAAAATAATCTCGGCGACAATTATTGTAGATGCTCCGTGCATGGTGCGCGACGGCGTTGCTCGTTGGCGGAACGGTTTAGTGGGCATGTCTCATACTTTTCAATACAAATATGTAATATGTTTACCATGACACGTTCCTAGCATGATACCATGTATTGGTACTCCTTAATGTCCCACACCTAATTTTATCGCAGGAAGTGACTCAATTGCTAATGATACGCCTCTGAAATTCATGGCATTAAACCTCTGCTCAATCAGTAGACAGAGAATTGCAAATCAGCTCAAGATACTAAGTAACGAACGTAATTGTGGAAGTAGGAATTAGGGCGTGAATTAATTGGTGTTTGTTAAGAAAAGTTTACGCGTGTTTTGTTTCAAGAATTGGGGGACCGTTGGTTGATGTACATCCTATCTAAACGATTATAAATGATAGACATAATTTTGATAAAAATCATCTACTTTTACAATATTTGTAAATATGTGAGCACCATGTATCTATCGCATAATTGATTTACCTGTCATTGCTTCATTTTTAGTTCTTTTTACCTTTTGTGGTAGACTAATTTTATTCTAGGTGCATCGTCTTGTGTGTGTATGTGGTGGTGTCGTCGTCGTTATGTATACAAATCCTTGTAAAACATTTTAAAAGAGTAACGGTGGAGTTTGTTGCCCAATCTTCTCCATACGAACACTACCTCTTGGAAGGGGCGACTAGAATCAATTCAATTTTACTGTAAGTTTTGACGTTCAAAAGTGCCATTAATGTGACTATTTGAAACAAATGATTTAACTTTGACTTTGAAACATCTTTGAACAAACAGTAGTTCTTAGTAAATATGTACAGACGCCAGCACAGCAACATACTACAATCTGTCAATTTTATTTAATAGATTTTCAACTTTATCGCTAAAGCATAAGGTTCAAAGTTGATTGGGAAAATTTGACAGTTTCGGGTAGCTAGATGTGCTGACGTCTGTACATTAATCAGCAATCAACTCAGCCTATCGCAGTCCACAGCTGGACATAAGCCTCTCCCAGCACCACAACACAAAAAGACAAATTATTTGGCAACTTTCGAATCAATATCTTCAGAGGAATTAATTTTGTTAACAAAGACACTTAGAGACACGCTTCTTTAATCCCTTTGGGACTTTCCTTGGGGAACTGTTTTGTCCCATTTTGTATTTTCCTTGTTTGTTTGTTAGTAAATACTTTGTGAATGTAGCTCGAGGAATCAGAAGATTGAACATCGACGTTCCTGGTTTCCTGCGAAACAAGCTCCTTGGTGATCGGTACATTTATTTTAATATCCCATTCTAATATTATAATGTTTGGACTTTAAAATGGACCATAACCTCTGAGTTTGTTTCGGCATTTCTTCTAAGGTATCAGTCAGCTAGGAAAAGCCGGTGCCATCTAGTCTTAAATTGATATCATTTTTATTAATTAATTGGTATACATTATTAATTTACGTATATATTATTTTAATTCTGAAATTTTTATTTTAATATTTTTTAATTTTTATTATTTTTTAATTTTTTAAGTTAGTATTTTTATCAACCAATAAAAACTTCAGAAACAACAAAAAGCTTCAACGAAATCATTTTAATTATGTAAGACTACAAGAGGCTTCTAGAAACTAGTTTTAGAAGTTTTCTTTCATCTATAGAGAATCAAGTTCTCTATCATTATTATTTAGACCATTAACTCTTAGATTGAAAAACCACTCAGTAGTAGTTGCATTATAATGTATTATGCCATTTAACGTATACAATTTGCAAGTTCTTTCCACATCATCATGAAACGCAACAATTGAAACTCAAAACACAAAAGTTTCTTTAAATAAATGTTCTTTCTGTAATTCACAAAAGGAGTTTTTCTTACCCGTCTAAATGAAAGTGGCAGCAATGCAATTATTATGGAGCTGTTTACATTTAGACGGAGCCGGAAAATCCAGAACTGCTTAGCGCCCAGACAGATGCAGTGGGATTTAGTTCGTTTGTAAACCTTTCTAACACAATTTTGTCTTGTCTGGTTGGATTTAATTTAGGTTTATGTTCGTTGCATGTTTTATTTAAGTTACTAAATGTTATTCAATGCTATGTACATTCGTGTACAAAGTTCTGTTTAAAACGGTTAAATCCTTTCTCTTACTAGGTATATATTTGCAATTATTCCGATAGTTTTTTATTGGCGAATCAGTGAGGATCTCAAGAAAATCTTTTCATTCAATCAATCAACCGTTTAAAGGCCCCTTCAAACAGGCGCGACACGCTATCGAATCGCGCGCGACACGAAGGCACCGCAAGTCGCGCGACGGGCGGTGCCTTTGTGTCGCGCGCGATTATATTGCGTGTCGCGCCTGTTTGTAGGAGCCTTAACAGTTAACTCTATCGAACGGATATCATTCGTCTTTTAAATCCAACCATTCAATTTTACATCGACACCTATAAAATCGTTGATGAATTCCCCGATCTGTTCCATCTCGTTGAATTATAAATAAACTGGTGCATCCGTAGAATTGCTACTATTCAAATTTCCTCTTTCATTTTCTTCACCTCTGATATTTCTTAATGCGAGCCGCTTGGCATCGTCTGTGGTTTAATGTTATACTGGAAATGACAGTTGCAATTTTATGTGTAATGTTGTCTTCTGTGGAATAAGTTGCATTTACTTCTACCTCCTTCAGTTACCTACCTACATCCTTCAGTTTACTTACATTGTATGTTTCCTGTGAATTTTTCGATCGAATAGTTTTATTACAGGTTCATTAGTTGAGTATTGACTCCTAAAGCTTGAACAAAATATTTAGTTTTACGAGCGTACGTCCACAATAGGAAATCTACGCCATGTGTAATAATAATAATCGTTTATTTGCATGAAATATGGTACTTACAGATGTTGTAAAAAGTAGTGCTAGGCGCTATGGTGACCTAACACTTCTTTCTCGGATATGGTTTATATGGTAGAAGTTAAAGTCTCGAATCGTAAGGGAAATAGCTGTATATTTAATTACTACAACACTTAGTTACAAGACAATGGTAATGGTAAAGGAAATAGCTATAAAATACATATAAATCACTATAACACTTAATTACAAGACGAATGGTAATGGTTTTGAGCTCGTGGTGTCTCTAGTGAGATCTGAACGCGAACTGGCCCACATTTTGGCGGACGAGCGAATGTGCATACTTGCGTTCGATGCAATTATGCATTTTCGCTTAGTGTTCGATTAAAACTCGAACAGATGTCATAATACAATTCATAGTACTTCATATTCCGCCTACTAAATTCAGCATGCAAATTTTGGATGTGATTCATAGTTATATTCATTAAAATTATTTTAGAAAAAGTCAATAAGATAAGAAATTACAAATGTCAAATTAAGAATACAGGCAAGTCAAAATTAATAAAATTACAGGAATGTCAACATTGATTAAATTACAGAAATGTCAAAATTATTTGAATTACAGAAACGTTAAAATTAATTAAACTACAGGAATGTCAAAATTAATTAAATTACACTATTCATATCTGTGCAATATTCCTATTTATATTATAATTCAAAAATTCATTAATAGTATAGTATAATATATTTTGCCCGACGTTGTAATCTAACCTAGCAGCAGCTGTAGCGCTTGGGACTACTAGAGCAGCAAGGCGGGCAGCCGGATCTAGTTGAGTTTAATCAAAGCCACACTTGCAGTAAAGCGAATGAATATGTAGGAACTGAATAAACGGTGCTACGAAAGAATTGCAAGGTACCCACATAAATGTTTACAGATTTCTTAAGATTTACATTTCACTAGAGAAACTCTAGTATTTCTTTGACATTCTTTGGCGCAGCTTTAAAAATAAACGTATTATTCACCGTTAATTTAGAATTCTATCGTACCTTTATTTTTAAAATGAAACGTTTCATTTTGCACTTGTAGTAAAATTTAAATTATAGCTATTTATTTTCTTCGAAGTAGTAGAGTACCTAATTTAAATGTTTATAACAATAATTTCATTACAAATAAGCCAGTACGATTAAAGGCTCCTTCAAACAGGCGCGACACGACACGCGACACAAAGGCATCGCAAGTCGCGCAACGAGCGGTGCCTTTGTGTCGCGCGCGATTATATCGCGTGTCGCGCCTGTTTGTAGGAGCTTTAAAGCAATGGGTGTCCACGTTAATCCCTCGTAAAAAACTAGCTAGTTTTTACGAGGGATTAACGTGTTCAGGATTAACATGGTGTTTATTGTAACAGTACAAATGCAGACACTCATTATTATTATATGTATTTATAAAAATAATGTGAAGAAATATGTTTAGAGTTAATCTGTACATAAGGACAAATCCGATGATTTTAGCAAAGTCAAAGTTAAGTCTTATAATTTATTTCTAATAGGCTCATAAAAAAGAACTTTTGAACGTCTTAATTTACAAAAAAATAGAATTGATGGAGAAGAATGGGCAAAAAACTCACAGTCACTCTTTTTAAAATATTTCATTAATATTTTGCATACATTGATTATATATAAAGACTATACCGCAAGAGTTGAGATAAATAAATTATGTGGTAGATACATGGTGCTCACATATTTACAAATATTGTAAAAGTAGACAATTTTCCTTAAAAGAAATGGGATCCATTAATAATTTAGTTCCAATAATAATTCCTCGTAATTGATACGGTTTTGAACTTCCAACATATAGTAATAAGGCCACGCTCATAAAAGTTTGACAAGGACGTCGATGTCTCGTACGATAGGTACTTATTCAACTTTGTTCCCTAGTACATATATTTGTTTCTGAGTTTGAATTGTAATGAGCCTAGTTAGGACAAGTTATAAATATAAACCTACTAACTGTCCTGTACTTTGTCTACTTGGATGATTTTATTAAGGCTTCTACAAACAGGCGCGAGGCGCGACACACAGGCACCGCAAGTCGCGCAACGAGCGGTGCCTTTGTGTCGCGCGATTATCGCGTGTCGCGCCTGTTTGTAGGAGCCTTTATTCCTCTCAAGTTCGTGATCTAGTTCGGATGTAATTAGATTTAATACCGTGGCAGTCTATTCGTTATGTTTGCTATTTTCTATCCTAAATAATAATTGTATTAAAAATAAATTAGATTGTTGAATACTATCTAATTTATTTGAGAACGTCTTCTCTAGATGAGTTCCTCACCATGTTTTTCTTTGCCAGACAAACTTTAATTAAACGGAATTAATATACCTACACCTTTTTTGTGTTTTGTTTTTTTTTTTGCGCGCTATTTTTTTTTTGTTTTTCCTGAACAATAGAGTTTTTATTACTTATTAATTTTTAATTTTCGACTAACTCGAAATGAGTCCCAAAAAAAAAATTGACATTCTTAAATCAGGGTCAAATACCTAACTCCACTTGAAACTTCGACTTGGCTGCAGTAAGTACTGATAAGGAGCCACAGCCTTTATGCAAAACCGTCCCAGCCTGGTTAGAATGCAATTACAGAGAAGTGCTAATAGGAGGATAGGCGAGATTTCTTCATTTCGTAAGCGCTAAGATCTGAATATTACTTACTTTTGAATCTGAGAGCTCGGTAGGTAAATGAATACCTTTTTCTTTAGGGAGTAGGTACTACATATATTAAAATATAACTCAACAGAAGCAGTAGTTGTGTTACATTAAATGATACTTCACGATTGAGAATTCTTAAGTACATCAGAATGTACAGACGCCAGTACATCAAGCTACCCGAAACTGTCAAATTTTCACAATCAACTTTGTACCTCATGCTTTAGCGATAAAGTTGAAAATCTATGAAAAAAATTTGATTTCTTGCAGGAGCTTGATATGAGCTGGTGTCGGTACCTTGTATACTCTGCCGTACTACCGTCTCTACTGACCATGACCTACTTTTGCACACTCAAAACATATCCCTTCGTCGACAAGCTTAGGTATTAAGTTCGGTAAAAATAGAAAAAGTAATTGTATCTCATTAGTGACAGTTGAGCTCATAACATAAATGCCGTAATGTGTATGGACGTCTTTAGCTGCCAATGCTACTTCAACATTACACTTTACCAACGAATTAACATTCACACAATAAATTCGATACTTACAAATTAAAATCACACAAATCCACCCTCACACACGCCGCCCCCTTACCCAGCACCCTCGCTATAGTCTCACACACACTACACAGAGCTGCTAATTAATTTATATAGATCATTGGTTTCTCTTTTTTTTTTAAATTAGTTCTTAATTTTAATTTTTATAAAGTATCAATATTGTTAACTATCAATTAAAGGAAGGAGCGAGACAACCCCAACACAAGTTATTAATTACTTACTGGGGCTGTTTCATTCACATTTGTAAATGTAACCGTTTAAAACAGAGTAAACATTTTTTTAATATAATTACGTTATTTTAAGCCAGCACACTTTTTACCTAACCGACAGATTTTTAGTCTACCAATATGGACTTTATGTCTTTATATACAAAGGCAACAAAATTACTTAAACAGTTTCATGGGGTTGTAAATGAAATTGTCAGTTGGCACGCGTTTGGTAATTACCATACATCCCGAGGCCTTTGTGCTTCGAACAGGAATTATATACCAAGTTCCTGCATCCTCATTGCGAAAGATAATATCTCAATCTGTATAATTTTGAAGGATATCGCTAATTCATTGCTTCATATGTTCGATAAATGTGTCTGCTCAACAACGTAAATAACGCAATGAATCTTGTTGAACTGTCAAAATTAAACCCATTGCTACTGTGTATTGTTACTATTGTGTGTTAAGCAATTATCCCGCTGGTTCGGTAACAAGTCTGAAGAAACATTCAGTCCAGTATTGTGTTTCTGTTTGGATTCTCCATTTCATTTGTTCAGTGTTGTGTGCTCCGTAAATTATTTCCCATGGGCGTGAAAAGAACATTGGGTTACATGAAGTACCATTGTGACTACTAATGTAATTTGCAATTGTGTGTTTGATCCCATAACGCATAATGCAATTTGCGGAAACGTGTGCGATGAATGTGGAATTCTTCTGTTTACATACAGGATACAGGAAAAACGGTCTTAATTCCCTCCCCAGAGGTGTCGTAAGAAACGGATTTCAGGATACTACAGAACTACTAGCACACACTAAATCTTACCAAGATGACGGTTTCTTGGGTATATCGTTTATTGGTACGCCGTTCACGTAATGCGAGTCGAAGTAAGAAATTGACTCAAACAAAAGGACTGAACTAGAATGGACCTCCTTTGATTTACTTCCGTTATATATCCTCTATTAGAATAGAAATAGAAACTGATTTCGGATGCTAAAAAGTTGTACAAAATCACGATTTTCTCCAAGGTATAAAACATGTACCTATTCTACATGTTGTGTCTTTTTTTTTTGTGGGGAAATCCTCATGGATTCCCGCCGTTTGGGAATAATGGAGGTTCGCGTCGGACTCCTACCAACTAAAACCCCACTGTTTCTTCTAGTCCCATGAGTCGGGGGCCCGGGAGATACTTGTAAATTCGCAGTAGCAGCAGTAGCAGTCGAGGGTGTGGCGACCCTCGACTGCTATCAGCCCGCCATGCCTAGCGGGCCCCATCCCTAAGTGCGGCCGATTCCACGACCGCACGCCTTTCCATTAAGGCGCGCATATTGCGTGCCACCTCTTTGAGCCTGACTGCTCGAGCGACAACATGGCCCCAATTTCGCCTTCCGCAGGCCCCTTCTTATTGTGGCCGGAGGTCGTTAAGCGCCCTTCGGCGACTGCTCTTCTGGTGCGGGTGGAATGAGAGGTATGCTTTCTATCCTTCTCCGCCGCTACATATATTGTGTCTACCATATCGTGTACACATAAAACCTCTTGTAAAATCTAGTTGTTCACAAAACTTGTTAAAAAGAACATGTCTGGAACTGCGTCAATCCATGTATCACACGACATGTTTTCGACAAATCTTTGACAAGACTTTCTGAACAAGTAACAGGATTTTTTAATGGATATTAAGGCTCCCGCAGACAGGCGCGACTCGGCTTTAATAGAACAATTTCTATGGAAACTTCATGGAAAATATTCTACCAGAAACGCGATGCACCGTCGCGTCGCGCCTGCCTGCAGGAGCCTTTTACGTGGGGTTATCGTCAATTGTTATTATTAATCTATGATAATCATTCACAACAGCGAATTGAGATATAAGATCTGAGGGGCACTTCTCGTAGTATTGAGAACGTTCACAGTCTGATCTCAGTCACAATCTGTCAAAAATACCTCTAATTATCCTAAATTTTTGACATTGATTGTCGCTGTGCTGTGTGAGCAGTGGTGGCCAAGTGGTAACGACCGCGACTTACGAGTTGTAGGTCGTAGGTTCGAACCCAGACAGGCGCTTTACTTTGTGTAAATTATTCCATCACCACTGCTCACAAAAACGGTGAAGGAAAACATCGTGAGGAAACCGACATGTCCTAGAACCAAAAATTCGAAGACATGTGACATCCACCAACCCGCACTGGGCCCGCGTGGTGGATTACGGCCCACTCCCTCTCACAGAGAGGAGGCCTGTGTCCCAGCAGTGGGAACATTATAGGCTGATGATGATGATGATGATGTCGCTGTGAGGGTTTTCTGAAATGACGTTCGCTAGGTGGCAGCACTGACACGTCAGGTCCAGGCATCTGTCACAGAGCCTATATTTTCTTTAGTCATGACTGAATGATGAACGAATGAATGAATCGAATGATGAACGTCATCATATATTTTATATTGGAAGACCTCTTGTCAAAGTGGTGCCAACTGGTGTCGTAAATTTTCACGAAAACCCCCATTACGGGGATTGGCTTTCAGTTTTGATTCTTATTTTACTGTTAAGAGACCTTATTTTGAAGAACAATTCCCATGCATACCAAGGTATTTTATTTCCAATACTATTTTACACTGCGGAAACAATGTATTTCTCTTTATTTACGGTACTAAATAAAATAAGTTCTGTCACGTAATACCTTTAACGCCCAGCGCAGTTTCTGTATTTATTTCGTGATTACTGTGTGCGACTGTAATAATTCTTGGCGTATTACTGTAGCCGGGACAATGCAGCTACTTATTACATTTAATTTGCAGTTTGTTTCGCTTCTGACTGCAACAATGAGTTTTACGCGAACGTAGATAATTGGACAGTTTTTTTTAATTCAGTAAACCCTTTATTTATGCACCCGGAGAGATGGGCAAAGATCGTCACTGACTGGATACCTGAGGCAGGATATCGCCGTCGAGGTAGATCAAGGCGAAGGGCCTTTTTTTTAAGGATGGGAAATCATCAAATGACCCCCTCCCGCTCTGGGTGGAGCGGAAGGGAGTGTCAGACTCTTACTGACTAAAACCCACCCGTGTTCCTTCCTTAGCCCTTTATGTTCCGGGCCAGCGGTAATCCTTTCGGACAATCCCGCTGAGGGCAAAGGGGCTGTGACGATCTAATATCAATTGCAGGGCCAACTTGGCCAGAGATCGCACAAGACAGGAAGGCTTGGAAGAAAAAAGGCGAGGCCTTTGCCCAGCAATGGGATACAAATTAGGGCTAACAAAAAAAAACCTTTATTGATAGAAATAAACTGTTCAAATAATTAATTTTTTTTTATAAATAAATATTGCACATCGACCTTTTCACACAAAACCATTTTATACAAAGAATAAAAATAATTATCAAAAGAAGCAAATCATAATTGTTTTAACAGCTCCTAATAGATACCGGACTGTTTGTATTTCGTGCGACAGAGATAACGCTCTACGAAGCCGAAATTAGCCGATTGTCTCTTTCCAAAGGTCGATGTGCAATATTTATCGCCGGGTACTGTAAGTAGGTAATTCGTTTTAAAAATATTATTGACGTGGAAAAGAAATAATTAGAGTGAAAAGTGTTTGTACCTACTTACAGAATAAAACCAATTTATCATTTAAAAGGTAGATATACTTTCTAAATAAACAAAATGTTAAGCTACTTAAAAATACTTATTCAAACTTTGTCCCAAAATTCTCCACCATTATTTTCAAGGTGTTCTGCGGTTGACCAAACAACTGTTTAGCAAAGCCGCTCAGAAAACCTTTTTTGTGTTCTGCAACAATATTATAAGCCTTAAGGCTCCTACAAACAGGTGCGACACGCTATATAATCGCGCGCGACACAAAGGCATCGCTCGTTGCGCGACTTGTGGTGCCTTTGCGACGCGCACGATTTTATCGCGTGTCGCGCCTGTTTGAAGGAGCCTTTACAATTAAATAATTCGGCTTTGACTGTGTTTCTTTAAAATCAGAGTACCTGTAATAACCTAAAGTTAGAAAGTACCTAATAGTAGGTAACTTTGCTGTTGTTGTTATGTTGGAGTCGGCTCCCAGTCTAACCGGATGCAGCTGAATACCAATATTTTACATGGAGCGACTGCCTATCTGACCTCCACGACTCAGTTACTGGCTAATACGAAACCCCTTGGTAAAACTAGTTGTCATTATTTCTTAATAGTTCACGATCTAAATGGATGGTAGACTACAACGTAAATTACTTAAATGAAGACACGGACTAAACGTATAGTGACAAAATGGCCGACCTTGAGGCACTCCTTAATCTTGGTTTAAAACTATATAGCTGGGCTTGACGTTAAGTGTTGTGCTCAAGTACTTGGATCAACGTTGTGGGGATGTGGGTTCAAGTCTGACTGTGTAAGGAATTGTAATTGTTATTTGTCTAGAGACAACTTTGCCTAATGTATTTTTGAAGTTTAAGTATTTTACATAAAGCGACTGCCTATCTGACTTCGACAACACACACAATCTGTTTCAAATTCCTACCTCGTCAGTTGTGGCCATTTCCTTAGAGAACAGTATGCTTCCACTCCACGTCCTGTGAGACGTGTGCCAAGTGTCAAGCTCATTCGATAAATATTTGAGGAGTAGTACCCAAGAATGATGAAGAGCAGAAGGTTTACTACACACTACAATAACTTAACTCAGAAATAGTCGCTTGGCCTGTATTGGCTACGAAATTTAAGTATAGCCGGTACCGAAATAATTTATTTATTTTATTTTTTTAAACGTTGCCCCACACTAGGAATTACTCGGAACACTAGGAATTATAAGGAATTGTTATGAATCTGCGTGCTGGTTGGTGTAAATCAAGTATTCTGCACGATGCTTCAATATTGGTGCCATCTAATCGTTGCAGTGTGATTTAGATTCATAAAGTCAAGCATAGATATACTTGACGTTAAAAAATTCCTTTTATGTGCCTACTAGCTTCGGCCCGTGAATTCGTCCCCGTGAAATTTCACCCTCTAAGGGGTGGAATTTCGAAAAACTCTTTCTTAGTAGATATCTACTCTTTACAAAGAACACACCAAATTTTATGTCTCTTGGACCAGCGTTTTAGGCTGTGTGTTGATATTTATCAGTCAGTCAGGATTTTGAATTTTATTTGTAGATTTGAAATAAATACTTTGACTTTGATACAGATATCCTTTTTCTTATGACTTGTTTTACTTTTATGCATCTTTGGTTATTGGTCGATTTCGATATTTAGTGTTTGTTTTCGTATCTGGAACGGTGTGGATATTCTGACCCGAACTGTATCGTGGATGGGTTCCCACTTTTCTAGAGAACGGCTGTTTATTTTTTATTTGGGCCTTGTTTGTGTTTTATTACGCTACTGATTCACCCGGCGCCGCCTGTAATTTTTGATTAAGGTACCCTATTTTATTGCTAACGGATCTTGTATACTGTTTTATTTATGGTTACATTGTTTGCGAACCTCGTAAAGGCGTAATATGAAGTACAGAATACAAACAAAAGAAAAACAAGATATTGAACTAACTTATATTTATGAAGGCCTACTTCCTCATTTTATAGAATATTTTACTTACCGGTCTTGAATGTTTAATAAATAAAACGGATGGACTAGAAAAGATTGTATTATGATGAAGATGCACCGACGCTGTTAAAGGGGTTTGCAGGACCTAAACACAAAAAACACAAGTTTTAGAAACAATAAAAGTATATGATCGACTACAATTAACAAAATTAAAAAAATATGTGATATTCTTCAGGATATATGCTAAGTAGATAGTGTGTTGAAAACATAATGCAACTAATTTTATATGATAGAAAAAAATCATGAAGATACCTCTAAAAACTATGTTTTTACAATAAAAAACATACTAATATACATACAATCATTCTGGTTTTTGTCAGATTATTCTACAAGCAACATATTAAAGCACTAGTGTTTTAATTTAATAGTCCAAACAATAGTTTTTTTTTGTAAATAGATAATTGCTTCATATTTTACAATAAATTACCTACCAGCATTACATCGCGCTTCTCTTTCTTTTCTATGTAGACCGACAGTGACCGCGCTTTAGGTCATAAAAGGGATGCGCCAAAGTAGCCCGCGAAATTCAAATACATCTTACGGTTTTGCAATTTGCAGGTCAGTGTCAGGTTGTTTATAAATCAAAATATGATTGACGACCGTAACGGTTACAAATATAACCATAAGTATCTGCAAAGTTATAACCATAAGAATCCTCAATACAGTTAGAATTGGCCTCAAGTCATTCACTACACTGATTTCAATTATTATAATTCTGTAAATACATACTTGTTATCGTCGCGAATCATATTTTGATCAATGTATAATCTAATACTGACTTGTAAATTGAAAAAAACTTAAGAAAATTTGAATTTCGAAGGATTTAATATAACGTGAAAGAGAAAACCAATCAACAATCCTTTTTCCTAGTGTAATGAATAGGCCAGAGTTATTATATTCTACAACAGATTTAAAAAAATAAAAGTACAAGAACCTCCAACCAAGGATACATCCTCTCACCTAAGTCCCAAAAATTCCTTTCTTTCATATAAATCACAACTTACAGAATAACAAGTAGCAATACATCGCATCCCAACCATCCACATAGAAATAGCGTATTATCCCCGAAAAACACCTGACAGCGCAGAACTTACACTCACAAAGAATCCAGAATTACTTACGGTGACAATATCGCAATGAACTTCACCATTTCGTATTCCCGCTTCACCCCCTTTTACCCCGTTTTACCCCGTTTTTTATAGTACATACCTACGCAGAGTGATAGATAGTAGACTTTCACTCCAAAAGCATTTTATGCACGTCCCAGATTTTATTCCGTACCGCGTTGAATTCATCGTTGTGTTTTTCGTGCCTGAAACGGTGAATATTTGGGAATATTTTATTATTGCGGGCTGAAATTTTTTTCCAGATGGGAATAACAGTGTTTTTTTGTATAATCAGTTGGTGTAGTGTACCAGAGTGATCCTGTCAGTAGTTGATGTATTGTACTTTTATGCTGTCGCCTTGACCTTTGCGCTTGGCACTGTAGGGAATTGTTTATTGAATTTTGCACTCTATTCTATGCACAGGAGTTCATTTTACACATTACATTTAGGCTCCTTCAAACAGGCGCGACAAGCGATAAAATCGCGGGCGACACAAAGGCATTGCAAGTCACGCAACAAGCGGTGCCTTTGTGTCGCGCGCGTTTATATCGCATGTCGCGCCTGTTTGTAGAAGCCTTTATGTTTATAAGAGGGTGGTAGGAGCTGACATTGAAAGAAAGGTCTATGATCTCATAGAGTCTACACGCTGTTTTCAAATTGATTTAAAAATACCCGAAGGAGCAAAAAAAAAAAGTATAAAAACAAATTAAAAAAAAACTAAGTATAAAATTGGAATGATGTGATTTGCCTCAATTGATTTTTTATCAGAGTAGTCATGAAGTTTAAAAGTATTTCATTTGACAGTTACCGTTAAATAAATAAATAAAGGTACTGGCTTTTTTTGACGCATGGAATTAAAACTTGATGTATGGAGCGTCGCCTACTTCCTAAATTAGTTCTCGTCGAGCCTCGAAACCTATAGATTGTCTTCAAGAAGTCTAAACTCTATACTGATATTATATTGAGTACCTAATCAAATAGTTTGTTAAATATTGCTATATACCAAGTTAGTATATGCAAGAATATAAACACAGACATATTTATACTGGATAAGGTGTGTTTACTTCAGTAATTTTATCACTCTGCGTGAGTTCTGATTACCTTCATTATTTTTAAACCATTGTTTTGCATCAAACAGTAACGCAAGGGCAACACAACCATATTCAGTGCTGACATTCCAAAAATAACCTAAAAACTGAAACCAGCGACCAAAAATATTTTCATTACCGCTGCAGAATCACTAAACGAAGTACGTAAAGTACTCGTACTTTGAAGTCTAAAAAAGCGTCTACTCTCTCATCTACCAAATGCAGACAACGCTGTCGTAGCCTCATTTACAAACCTTAGCGGCAATTCCATTTTCTCACAAGAATTGAACAAAGACCTCGCTCGGGTCTCTTTCCAATTCGCAATTTACCATTTACCGAGTTTTTTTCTAATAAAAAAAAATCAGAAACGCTTCTGTTTAAATTGAAAGATGTCAATGCATAAGAATGGAATGTTATTTCTTGTGTTTTTATTTTCTATTTTGTCTCCAACGGTTAAACGTTTAAGCTGTAATAAAATTGAGATCTTGAGTAAAACTTTGCGATACTAAAAGTAACAAATTCAGTCTGTGAAAAAGTTTCATACGTATTTTCAAGAGGTTTTTGATGTAAAGCTGTAATTTATTCTGTTTGAGAATTTTTATAGTAGTTTTGCCTTTCAAATATGTATTAAAGCAGGTATGACGATAGTTAAATAAATAAATTATTACTTTTATTACATATTACTCATTTTACCATGTTATGAGTTGAAAGATTTATAAAAGTAGGTCTTAAAAATATTTTACATTAAGTATTATTCTCAATAAATCAAAAAGAATTCAATATACGATGGTTTCGTTAGTGGTATTACATTCAATTGATGTACCTAATTTGCCTATGAATAAAATAGTTATGTAACGTACTCAAATAAAAAAGCCCCTGTTAAGAACAAACCGCTCACCTTAATGTTAGGGGTGGCAAAAAAAATGAGGGGTGGCGAAAGAAAAATTAATTTCTTCAAATGCTCCCCATCCAGCCATTGTTTATGAAAAGCTGCGTCAGTTCCTTTCACTTTATATGTTTGTCTATGGTTGAGCTTTAAAACGTCTCATAACAGCCCTTATGTTTCTTTTGGTCCCGATTGACTTAATTTGTGGTAGTTAGAAGAAAGTAATTTAAGTATTTCCTTATTTTGGATTTCGGGGTACGGAGTATTGCTTTAAGAATAAATTGTTTTGATTCTAATTAATCTGAGGTATGTGGTAAATGTTTTTGTGTGGCTATTATTTGCCACGAAAAAAACGAAATATTTCACGTAGACTTTGAAAAAAAAAAAGTACTCACGTCTCATAACATTTTACAGGGTGCGCTTGTTTTGGCTTCTCTGGCGTGAAATGTTTGTGTGTTTAGCATGAGTTTTATTTTTGGTGTAAGTTTTTAATTGTAATTTAAATGTTATTGGTGTTCTTGTCTGAAATAAACGATTTTTATTATTTCTTTTTAAATGATTTTAGTTATTTATTTATTTGATTTAAACAAACCAATTACATAAATCAAAGTATAATAAGTAGGTACTAACATAAAACATAAACTATTAACAACAATTAAATACTATTAAGGCTCCTTCAAATAGGCGCGACACGACACGCGACACAAAGGCACCGCAAGTCGCGCAATGAGCGGTACTTTTGTGTTGCACGCGATTACATCATTTGACGACACGGTTGGCGCAGTGGCTGAGCGATCGACTGCTGCGCTGCGTGTCGCGGGTTCGACTCCCGCGCGGAACAAATATTTGTATTGCCTACAGGTAGTTGTTCCGGGTCTGGCTGTTTGTGTATGTGAATTTAAATGTTTGTAAACGCACCCACGATACAGGAGTAATTCCTAGTGTGGGGCAACGTTTTTTTTTAAAAAGAAAAAGAAAGAAAGAAGAGAAACTTCGCGTGTCGCGCCTGTTTGTAGGAGCCTTTATTCTCACAAAAATATAGGCACATAACCATTAAATTGGCAAATTTATTAGCTACCAGATCGCAGTCCGTTATCATTATGTAGATTTATAAAGTTCATAATTGGCTTCACAACAGTTATTTTGTTATTTTGATTTATATTATGTCTTTAAGAAATATTAGTTTAGGACTTTAGGGTTACCGCTGGCCCGGAACATAAAGGGCTAAGGAAGGAACACGGGTGGGTTTTAGTCAGAAAGAGTCTGACACTTCCTTCCGCTCCACTCAGAGCGGGAGGGGTCATTAGATGACTTCCCATCCTGAAAAAAAAAAAGCTGTCAAAGTGTATCTTACAGAGAGACAGGTTTATTTTCATTACTACCATCATAATATCACGCCTTGTGTCTCCAAACGGTAAGGAAGAGGTACGGACGCCAGCACATCAAGCTACCCGAAACTGTCAACATTTTTCAATCAACCTTGAACCTAATGCTAATAGCGATAAAGTTGAAAATCCATTAAAGAAATTTGACAGACTGTAGTAACTTGATGTGCTGGCGTTCTGTACAACCACATCTTGCCAGCTATGTTTAAGGTTCCAGGGGGCGAGAGCCTGTTCTTATTATCGGACACAAATCCAGACCCCGGGTTGCTACTGAAACATTCCAGATGGAAAAACTCAATAAAAGGACTTGACCTGGGAATAGAACCCAGAACCTCAAGCTTAGCGTTAGCACTTGCGACCACTGGACCAAAGAGATAGTTATTACTTTTGTTATTCTACAACTTATTCGACACTTGCAAGAAGGTCGTGTGTTCTCCGCCAATTAAAAAGAACTAGATTACATTCAAGAACAAGAACACTAACATTGCAACCAAATACCAAAATAGAAACACAATAAAGTCGAATACCAACCTCAGTTAGTATCAATATAAGATCAACTCTTAGATTCCAGCTTACATAGACACAGTTTACGACTCCACTAATCAGGAAGGGTACAAAACAGGGGGCTTACTCTCCAAACTAATTTTAATTCCAATGAGATGCCAATATGATTCCAATGTTAATTTTACAGTCACGTGATTCGGTACTCTTGAAAATAATATTGTCAACAATTACCCCACGCCAAGCCCGAACCCAATTCCACTTAGTTCTCCAAAATGGACACCCAATCTAAAAATCATTTGGCGCTAGCATCGAACTCAAGAGTACGAAACGTCACAATTACAATGTCGATCTATCGGAATTAAATTGAAGAGTAAGCACCCAGATGGCTACATTTCAAACAAGCTCCAATCGACAGTTTGAACATACTAAATAAATATTAATTAAAATTCCACATGTACAAGACGTCTGCCAAGAATCTAAGCACTTATGACAATACATTTTGAATGTCAACTGTATACTGTCATCGGTAAATTGAAAAAGAAAAGTGCTATTTTGAAATAGTGCAACACGATCGTTGTGAAATTTACCAAATTTGGCAGATGGGTAGCTTGGGACCTGGTGAAGCTCATGGGCTACTTTTCATCTTGGATATTTGAAGAAAAACAAAACGCAGACGAAGTCGCGGGTAACAGCAAGTCTAAACTAATATTATAAAGAAGAGAGATTTGACTTTTTTAAACCGACTTCAAAAGAAGGAGGTGGTTCTCAGTTCGTCGGAACCTTTATTTATAATTTTTTTTTTCGATAAAATGGCTGGACGGGTCATGGGCAGACCATGACTTGGATAAGGAAATAGGATACTTTTATCCCGATATTTTTACGGGATCGAGATTTATCTTTCATACAAACAAAAACAGTTAAAAGAATTTAGCAAATCAGACATTAATAAATTAGTTTTAGTATTAAAATACTTGCTCTCAACACAATCAGCATAACTTTGAAATGGGTATCTACGCATTTACTTCGTCAATGTCACGAAAACGTGAATTCTGAATATTTACAGTTCAACGTTTTTCACGTCTCAGTGACTTTGCAAAATGTGCAGCATTTGTCTCGAGCTATTCTTAAATTTCAGGTGCGTCTGAATATAGCATCGAAAAATGTTCAACAATTTGAGAGTTTTCATCTTGAGATAAAGTGCTTGAAGTAAATGAATTCAATACAGAATTTACTTTTATTACAAACTAGCTTCTGCTCGCGCCTTCGTCGGCGAAGGTTTCTTGCTCCCCGTACCTCGTCGCATCGCATCGCCTGCCTGCTGTATTATTTCGTTTTTGCTTAGCGGTTTTTCTTACTTTTGCTCGGCTCATAAGAGTCCCAGCGTTAAACAGCTTATGGGCTCCCTCAAGGATTGGGCTATCAAATGAAAAAATATTTTTTCAAATCTGACTGGTAGTTCCATAGATTGGCGCGTTCAAACCAACAAACAAACTCTTCAATTTTATTATCAGTATAGATTACAATAATCTTTCCATCAAGAAAAAGCTAGCGAAGTACTATTTTTTATAAAAAAATATGTATGTTAATAAATAAAATTAAATAAGAAATTAAGGAATAATTTATATTAGACTCTTCTCGAGTTTGAATTACTTTTGAGAAACGAGTGTCATTACTGTGTGTGTTTTGGTATTCAGCCCAAAACAAAAAGATAAAGAAAATTCAGACTCATACGCAATATTAAACAAGACTGTAGCACGGTAATGTGATAAACGGATCATGGTAAAAAGTCGGTAAAGTAAAATATATAATGGAACTTTTATGTGTTTTTTACGAGTTATTCCAGTACACATTATATGAAACGCAACATGATACATTTCATGTTGCGTTGAGAGTGGACTCTTACATTGTTACATTACAGGCGAATGCGGCTTTGTATTTCTTATTACAATGCATTATATTTGGACGGCATATTAATTTCAACGTATGTTATTAGGAATTATTATTTGGTTGAATTAATGATTTACCAAAAAGGTCAACATTGACTTGGCCATCATCAGGAGTGGAGTCAAAACAAAAGACTGTCCAAAAGCTGTTTGTCATTTGTTTTTATCTATTTGCCTTTCACCGAAGTTGGTTTAATTAAGGGCTAATTTTTCCATCGCCAGATAAATTTTGTTTGAGGAATAAAATTGACGTTTGACAGTTTTTGTACGAATTAACTGTCAAAATTTCAAAATTGTTCTCCGAATAAAGTTATCATATGATGGAAAAATCAACCCTAAGTGTGGTAATCCTATAATACGAAGACTACCAGGAAGCTAAACCTTTTCTCACGGAATTAGTGAGAAGTGATTCTGGGGTTAAGACGATCCCAGAATCACTTCTCACTAATTCCGTACCAACATCAAAGTGTTGAATTCCGTTGCATGTAATTTTGGCATCGCCAGCGTCTATTTATATTGTAATGAAGTCATTGGCATTTGTAGCGAAAAGGACAGATAGACACCGATCAGTTTATTTTTAGATTGAATAGTCATTCGGGTGAGATGTGCACCTCGATCGAAATTCGAAGATTTATTGTCTTAGCAAGATTACATACGGTGAAAGTTTTCCTACGATAAAGTTGACACTAGTAATATTTTTTATCTGTGATACTTTTATAAATTTCATAAGAGTTTTTCATGAAAAAGGACTAGGTGATTAATATTTTTATAGCAACTTAATTAGTTTTATGGGTTGGTTTTCTTTTAATGTTAATGTGGTATTTTTTTTAGTCACAGCAATCGTAAAAAGTTAAGTGTTTTTACGTCTTTGATTGTTAGTCATTTAAATATTAACGAGTACTATAAACCCCAGATTTTCATAACCATGAATGATTGTTGACACTATTATAACAGCCTACCGTTTATTTAATTTTTTTTTTCAAATGCAATCAAAGACGTAAAAACACTTAACTGTTTACGATTGCTGTGACTAAAAAAAATACCACATTAACATTAAAAGAAAACCAACCCATAAAATTAATTAAGTTGCTGTAAAAATATTAATCACCAAGTCCTTTTTCATAAAAAAACTTTAATAATAGTGTTAAGGTGACTACATGACCTAAAGCGCGGCTTTGTGGACTGCATAAAAAAGAAAGAGAAGCGCGATGACACAACGCTGGTAGTTTATTGCAAAATATGAAGCAATTATCTATTTACAAAAAATCTATTCTTTGGGCCAAAAACTTAAGACACTAGTGTTTTAGTATGTTGCTTATAAAATAATCTGACAAAAAATTATAATGACTATATGTATATTAGTATGGTTTTTATTGTAAAAATAAAGTTTTTAGAGGTATCTTCATGATTTTTTTCTATCGTATCAAATTAGTTATATTATGTTTTCAACACACTATCAAACTAGCATATATCCTGAAGAATATCATATATTTTTTCTAATTCTGTTCACTGTAGTCGACCATAGGTATACTTTTATTGTTTCTAAAACTTGCGTTTTTTGCGTTTAGGTCCTGTAAGCCCCTTAATATAGGTCGTGTTTCCCGTAATAATAGGATGTGTTACCAACTTATCACACACATAACTGCGCCTGTCTCTCCAAAGAAGGCAGAGGTGTACCTCACATAGTTTACCCACATTTCACCAGCAATTAAGTCCCATAGTAGTAGGGAGCAAACCTATTGTCATCAACCCGGCTGCTACTGTGAAATTCTAAATGGAAAACCCAATAACATTTTACTCGACCAGGGAGTCAAACCCAGGACCTCACGATCAGCAGTAGCGTGACCACTGGACCAACGAGTAGACATATTAAGGCGAGGTTGTTGCATTTTTAAGTTTTTTGGAGCTATTTATATCTAATTAATGTAAATATTGCGCAAAATAAAAATCATTTAAAAAAAATTGAACATATGGTCAAGCGCTGACTAAAGACGGAAACTTAATTACTAATAATTGACTCGTTAAAAAAAAATCGCAAAGATGACACTAAACCAATATTTCGAACGTACTTCTTAGCAAAAAATGATATTACGAAACCATCTAAGTAATATATCAAAAAATAGGTTTTAATATTTTCTAGCGCTGGGTAAGGAAGATTTTTATTATAAGTGGTTATTTATTTTCGTAAGAACAAAAATCAGACGATATTGAGCAGTTCAAGCGCTCACGCCTGCTAGCCAGTGCCTGCGAGAGAGAGATGCCCCGATACGTATTATGCGGGGAGTGAGGAAACGTTATCATACCTACACACCGCACTACAAGAGGGCCTTAAATTATTTGCAAAATTCCATAATTAATTCATAACGAAATCTCTCATTAAAACCAACCTCACAAAGGCTTCACCCAAGCTTCTGTTCTCAAACAAAAACTAAATATAATCCAATTAAATTAGTATACACATCTATTTCGCGGTAAAACGCGTCGATTCACTCCACAAGACTTAGGTACAGTCAGCCTCAAATAAATGAATATAACGGCGCAGATAGCCTTTACCAAAAGTGGTGTTCGTATTAGTGGTTCAGCAGCTCAAATATCACCAGAATTGTGCCCAAACATAGCAGTTCGTCGTGGACGTGGTGCGAGAGCCCATCCCCTGAACATAGAGAAGAAAATTTAAATAGCCACTGACAATATCTTTCGTCAAAAGACCAACTCTGTTAAAGTGACAGTCACCGGCCAGTGTCACTCCTATCCGAACTTTTCGGAGATTTTAGTAGCTTTGTAATAAAACTAGACGGCGTCACTTGCTACGCTGTCATTGGTAAATCGACAAAAATTACTTTGATTATCTACAATTTGCGCGCCATAATATTATAGCGATTTGTAGATACAACTAAGCACTAAATATGTATTAAATATTACTATGTTTTGTTTCAACGTATGTGTTGATCCAAATTGGCGTATATTTTCGAGGATCATGTTTTTGAGACTGACTTTACATGGATTCAATAGACTTTTAGACAATCAAACCAAGGGTACCTATAAGACTACTCGGTCATTCCCAAGTTAACATGAAAGTCGTTATTAATACGCGCTTACTGAACACTGTTCTATTATTTGAGGTGAGAATTAGAGTCTATTAAATATAATAGACTAAATGTTTTGATTAATAAATCAAAACATTTAGAATCCATTACCGTTATCAATAGTTTGGTAAATTCAGATTTGGTTCGAGACGATTAATGAAAACCAAGTCAATCTATCTATCAACCAAAGAAGTTTATTGCAGTAATCACAGTCGGAGACAAAATTCCATAATCACTGAATTTGACACAAAGATTGATTACACTCCGTCCACTAGGTTATTCGTTTTTTGACAGCTGCCTAGAACGTAACTATTCCAGATTACGTTAACGTTAACTTTAAAATACGTAATAAAATAAATATATAAACTGCCTTACCTTATTGAATTACCTTATTTATGACTATTTAGAGGCATTATAATACCGTACACAAAAAAAATATTATGTAACTACATAAATAAAAACTATTAACACACACTAAATAACTATTTACACTAGGTACCTACTAAATTAAAATTAAATGACTATTTGTTTTTTTTACATTTTCATCAGATATTTTCGGAACAGACTGTACGAATGAAATGGGAATAATTCTAAAGAAAGATTTTACAAACCTTGCATTTGGCAATGTTACCATTGCCAAAATAAAGGTAATACAAACAACAATAAAGTAAACGTTGCCGGATATAGGAACTGGGCAAGTCCTCTTTAATGTTATTTCCTTCCTGTTATGTTTATGTTTTAAAACTGGACTCTAGCCATATCAGAAGCAGGTTATTGGTACAATAATGCAAGGAACCACGTATTTGTCTTATATTCAGGTCTGGCCAGATTCAAAGAGTAATACATGGAACGGTTTAAAATTAGCCAAGCGAAATCCAACTCGATTTCAGCACGATTTGCGATACCATTTGAAGATTTCGTTGATGAAAACTTTGTCATATTAAAATAGTCTTATCCGTCGTTTGATACTGTAGCAATAAGAAGAAAAGTTTTTTAGTCTGAAAATTAACTTATTCGGGAGTGTTTACTGTTCAGATTAATTTTTAAATTTAAGAATATCACCTGCTGTGTTGTTTAATTAAAAATATATATTTTTTTCTAATGCCATAAATTGTTCTATTAATTGGACATTATTACTCTTCTTTAGATAACCCTTTAAAAATATTGAGTAAAGGTTTGTTACGCAAACAATAAAAGAGTTGGCGTTTAATCAATCCCATTTCTTTGCCTTTCAGAAATGAGTGTTCGATTGTATTGGTATTATGACAATTATCTTGTTTCTAAAATACGCACACTCCACGACTTAGTTGTATATAATAACACTCATATTCAGCTATACAAGAATCCTCAAACCGAATTTAGGTAAACAGAAAACATAATCCTACATTCGCCAAAATTCCCACAAAGGTCACAACACAAACAAGCTAATCACGGTAGCGGTCAAACAATAAACAAGAAAGGCCATACGCTTTGTTTACAGAAATAAAACGCGCACGTCTTAAAATAAAACGCAGCGTGTAAACACGGCGGAGAAAGGACGAATTGAATCAAGCACGAGAACGCTTTGTGAGCGCGTGACGTATGTGTCTCATCACGTTATGAAGGAAATGTGGTTTATGTGCGTCGTGTGCAGCGTTGTGCATAGATAGATTTAGTACCAAGTTGCATGAACAGACTCGATTCATTCCGTAGCTTGATTCTAATTCAGAACTCACAAGGCGCCATGCTTTGGTGCTTTCAGTGGATGGATCTAATTAACCCATCAAACGATCGCCTACTGGAAGCCGTTTGCATATAAGCACGTTCTAGAAGCGGTTTTCACGATAATATTTATTGTCGTTTCGATTGTATTTTTCCTGTGAACAATCGTTCATACGACATTTATCGAGTTGAGCTGGATCCCTTGTAAATTCGAGACAACAGGCAAAGTTTGCGTTCCATAGTCAATCCGTATAAATGTGTACCCACTGACTATATGATAGGTACTAAAGATCTTTCTAAACTAGACCGTTATTCCATAAAATTAAGTGAGCTGTTAATAGTATCAATTCCTAGCATCAACCGATCACCTCAGCATATGGCAGTCCACTGTTGGAAATAGGCCTCTATCTTACTGCGCCACAATTCCTAATGTGTCACAATTCCCAACTTTACCTAAGACGTCGCGGTGAGATTTTCACAGAACAGACCGGCTGGGTCTAAATGTTGTCTTCAAGTGTCACAATTTTGCACAAATTCTGTAAAACATCTGACTTGTTGTTTAGACTCCCACACTTTTGGTTTCCCAATATTTGTGTCAAGTTTAGCTAAAGAAAATTGTATCGAAAGTTGACACAAGAGGAATGCTCACTTTGGCATTTATTGTTTGTTATTTTCAGTCAGACAAAATGTCAACACACTCATTATCATTTAACAACCAGGAAACAATTGTTTAAACTGACCAAAAGATTTTAACAACAACTTTTATTAAATAATCCAACAGTTACCTTAATAGTCCCACTTAATTATGACCCACCTAATCACAACAAATAATTAAAACATTATGCTTAGTAAGTGAAAACAATCAGGCGCAACCTGTCCAATGACCTTTCGACGACCAAAAGGAAACTGTGACGGGAGTAAAATAAATCACGACGGCGCAAGCGCAGAGAACATCCCAAAATAAAGTCAGGCGCACGAGGTATCGAGTTCCCCTCAGTTTCAACTAGCGTGTGCTAGAAGGCACACCTCAAGCCTGTGATAAATCTCTAGTCGTACAAACTCTCCATAGTGCTTCAAGCTGCTACAATATGACAAGTAAAGTGCTATAAACCTATTGCCTGCCCCAATAACCCTTCTTGTGTGATTGGATTACCCCAGTGTTTTTTTATGTGGCTATAATTTTGCTGTAAGTATCCGCTTTGTATTTTTTTTATTTAAATTGTTTAATTTACGCTTCACACCTGACATTTTTATGTGACAAAGAGTAAAGTAACAAAGAATTTGCCAATCAAACGGCTGAATAATTTTAGTACGATGCGAAGCCGTTGGTTTGTTTTAAAATAATACACCTAACTTTCAGACAACTGAATCGCCTACCGTTTTTAGCCAGCACTATATTCCTTTTATTATTACATGATTCTTGCACTTTACCCCACACAAAGAGGTTGCATTTACCCAATCTACTGCGTTACCCTTTCTCACCTGTCATTGACAAAAATAAGCGAGTTTTCTGCATGACGTCACAAAAAGAGACGTAGTCAGCACGTGTGAAACTGCGTAATTTTGAACATTGTTTAACAAACTAAGATTACCCAAAGACTATTTAGGTATATCTTAGTCCTCTATTAATAGGATGATTTACTAAGCGTAACTAATTGAACTAGACCGATGGCTGTTTATTGATCCTTTGTTTAGTAAAATGTATAGAGTTTTTATCTAGAAAAATTATGTGCACCTACTTTGTGAGTTTATCTTGGATATAACTGACATCTGTGAAGGAGTATCCTATACCAACCCGTCTTGAGCAAGTGTGGTGGTCTGTGCTCGTGCCTTCTCTGTATGAAAAGAGGCCTTTGCCCAGGAGTGGGATAATAATAGGCTGACATTGTTACCCGACTGCGGTGAAGCCCAAAAGGAGGGTTTGTGTTTCTGACCTGTATGTCTGTCTGTTTCTTTGTTGCCTCGTAACTCCTAAATGAATTAACGGATTTGCATAAATGATACGTTATAAATATAATAACGTATAATTTATGCAAATCCGTTTGTTAGCGCAAGTGTCACTGGCTACATTAAAATCAAAAACAAAGTAAAATTGCGGATTTGGGGTGCTATTTATGGAGTTCGAAATAATTTTTTCTTCTAATAATATCGACTTGCATATCAAAATGAAGGGTTTCAAAAGGTGATTACAAAAATATATACAACTTATATGGTTAAAAGTAATTCGAAATGACAAATCGTATAAAACACGTACGACAAAATAAAAAAAATATCACACTAATATTATAAAGGCGAATGTTTGTGAGTGTGAGTGTGTGTGTGTGTTTATATGTTTGTTACTTCTTATACCCACGGAATCATTCGCGACCCTTATGCGGGAGAAACTGCGGGGCGCAGCTAGTGTATAATAAAATAAAATTTATTATTGTTCCCTGTCAAAACGGTAATTAAAAAAACAAAAACCACATTGCGGTAAAAAAAACTGAAAACCTAAAAACAAGCCCATTTTAAATTAAATAAAAGTTGGAAGCATGGCGGGACCCATTCCATTTTTATATTTTCAAATTCAAATGGGTCCCGCCTGCTTCCAACTTTTATTTGATTTAAAATGCGCAATCGCACATACAAACTCACGCCTTTCGCGTTTCTCGCGTCTATAAAAATATTCTCTTTTCACCTAAAGACTAAAAAAGAAACATGAACATTCCAGCTTTGTGATTCAGCAATGATTCAAAAGATTACTCAGCCAGTTAATATTCACTGTCATTGAAAACCAATGCGTTTTCAATGACTATGCTCTAGTAACAAAATGTAATCCTAACAAAAAAAAAAAACAGTGGCACTCCGGGAGTGCCGACAGAAGTGACAACAAAACACAAACGGAATACTTTGCCATCACTCACTGACATATTGGATATACATTAAAAGCGAGTAGGTACATCCCGAGGATAGCCGAACACATCCGAAGCGGGTATTTTTTTAATCGTCTTATAAACAAAACGTCGTTAAGAGCAGTGGTGGCCAAGTGGTAACGGCCGCGACTTACGAGTTGTAGGTCGTAGGTTCGAACCCAGACAGGCGCTTCACTTTGTTTAAATTATTTCATCACCACTGCTCACAAAACGGTGAAGGAAAACATCGTGAGGAAACCGGCATGTCCTAGAACCAAAAATTCGAAGACATGTGACATCTACCAACCCGCACTGGGCCCGCGTGGTGGATTACGGCCCACTCCCTCTCACTGAGAGGAGGCCTGTGTCCCAGCAGTGGGAACATTATAGGCTGATGATGATGATGATGATGATGATGATAAACAAAACACGCGCGGTGTCGCTTACGGTAACAGCAGCGCGAGTTCAATGGTTTTATCCCATCTCAAAAAAGGCTCGTCGCGCCTAAAGAAGTTTTCACTTCAAAAATCTTGTTATTTTGAGTCATTTGTCTATATTATTTTGCAATAAAATTGAAAATTGCTGTTAATTTTAAATGGTAAATATGACTAATAAATTACCCTTTTTAATCAGCTTTAATGCTCACTGCTGGAACATAAGCCTCCTCTCGGTGTGAGGCCCAGTGCGGCTTGGTATATGTCACATGTCTTTGAATTTGTGGTTCTAGGATATACCGGTGGACAAATTTATAGAATCTTTGATTTGTAGAATTTGTCTCCACCCCTAATAGCAGAATACCTATTAAAACATGGGAAAAATCCACGAATAAATTTATAATGTAGATAATTCGTTTTCTCATACATTTCTTGTTATTGATTCTGAGGCGGTAGTTCAGCTAGTTAAATACACAACAGATTAATAAATTTCACAAAAGTAAAATTTTATTCTGAATTTAGCAAAGTCGTTAAAGAACAGTTTAAATTTGAAAACTAGATTACAAAGAGATTATTTAAGTTACAAAATTTACGGCTGCGATTCCTAAGTTTGAAAACGTTTTATTAACTTGGAATTTCCTAGAAATTTTGAGTGTGAAACTAAGTCTGTTGTTGTATATATTTACTTAATTTAGACCTTGGGTTTCTGTATAGGTACAACAAAGTTCTATTTACAACAAGTAATTGAACATTTATGTTGGAAACTGTTTACGTGTTTATAATTGAATATATAAACGATAGATAAATTTAGCGAAAGCTCCCTAGAATATTATTATATCTAAAACAGCTATTCATTATTTAGTACCTACATCCACAGACAAATTATTAAAAGGATAAGGAACCCTGTTCATATCCGATATTTTACTACCCTTACAAAGAGTTGTGTTAATCTAAGCCTATAACTTTCTTCGAAGCATGTCTTCCCTAAAAGCCTTACACGCCATATTTCAAAACATCACAATAATATCAAAAGATTTCATCATTTACCTTTTTATAGTAGGTACTCCAGCTAACATTATTCCGATGTACTGTCAACACAATTTATGACAGACTTCAAGAAATAATATTATGTTTATTATTCAGTACAGTAAACGTACGTTTGTACGTTTTGTTTACTTGGTTTTTACACAAGCTTTTATGTAAACAAAAAGACGTGAAATATTCAGATTCATATTGGATAACATTTGAATTAGAATAGATCTCGAATGAATCCCGCTGGGATGACTTAGAGACAAAATATACAATGACTTCAGATTTTGAGGTCATTGGTTACGCTACATTTGAGCCATGTCTCACATACTCACAGTATTCGAATAATATCTTCTTCGGTCTTCGGTCTTCCAGACCGTAATTCGGTCATAGATGGACAAGTGGAAATACTCGTATTATAGTATACAAACGCACTCTCTCTTCCCTCACTAATATAGTCCGATGGGACAGCACGCAATCCGACACGACCGGAGAGAGATCAGAGGCAAGACGAACGGGCTTTTCGAGGCACGGGAATATCATACCGTCAACTTCTAAACTCCAGGCTGTTACTTTTCTTAGTATATGAATAAGCACAGCACAAAAAAAAATACCACATATAAAAAAATATATTTTAAAATTTTTGAAATTGGAAGTTTTTCTTTAGGCCGACAGCTTAACTTGCCAGACTAAGGAAGGAACACGGGTGGGTTTTAGTCAGTAAGAGTCTGACACTCCCTTCCGCTCCACCCAGAGCGGGAGGAGTCATTTGATGATTTCCCATCCTGAAAAAAAAAAAAAAAAAAAAAAGTAGCTGCGTGGTGCGGGAGGGGTGACAGTTGTTACAAGTTAAAGAATCACTGATCTCTCACATCACGTCACCACACCCGCACCGCGCTGCTACCTCAAGCAACGTCTCAATTAAGGCTCCTTCAAACAGGCGCGACACGCGATAGAATCGCGTGCGACACAAAGGCACCGCAAGTCGCGGAACGAGCGGTGCCTTGGTGTCGCGCGCGATTATATTATAGGAGCCTTTAAGCGGTCGGCCTATAGAGACGGCTATTAGCTTGTAGTATCATCTCAGCTAGTACAATGGCAATAGAATCCGCATTTTCACTTACACATACTCATAAGTCTGCGATCACAAACTTTGCGTGCCAAGAATGGGATTATGGCAATATTTCATCAGATATCCTCGTTTAGGTACTATCATTTTCAGTAAAATGGGTATGAAAACCGACATACAAGAGAACAAACTGAAATATTTCATCCAATTTTGTATGGTAAGTTAAAGTATGTAGGTATGTATGTTTAAATATATGTATGTATGTTTGTATGTTTAAATATACAATATACACACATCAAAAGTGTCTAGGGATCAAGCATTTTTATGCGGATTTCTTGAGATTGAGATGTGGCTTTGTAATAAATTTATGATTTTATAAATTTATATGGATCCTTTTTGGTGCATTTTATAATTTGAAACAGGAACTGTTAATCAAATTCGAGTAAAAGATGAAAATCAGCTGTCAATATTTTCCCTATAAAAACATACAACGCATTGAAGACATTATTAGTGCTACTGTTTCCCTACTACTGATTAAAACCAACGTTATTATGGAGCGGCGACGTCATTTAAGCAGGGAAGAAATGCTCAGAGCCGTGGGAATGATAGAAGCTGGTTCCCGGCAACGTACTGTGGCTTTAGCTCTGAATACAAGTCAGAGTGTTATCAGTCGACTTTGGACACGTTACCGAAGCACTGGTACCGTGGCTGAGCGCCATGGAGGACGGTATCGCTGCACCACACGGAGACAAGACCGATACATTCAAATCTTAACTCGAAGAGCTCCAACAATAACCGCCATGATGTTAGCCGTGAGGCTTCATCACTCTTCAGGGTACTTAATTAGCGACCAAACAGTCAGAAACCGCTTGCATGAAGTGAACCTTTATTCCCGAAGACCGCTACGGGTACCACCTATAGCAATGCACAATCGTAGGATTCGATATCAATGGGCTCTTGAACACAGAAATTGGGCAGAAGAACAATGGCGTTTCGTGTGCTTTTCTGATGAGTCTCGTTTTGGTATGAGACCGGATACAAGACGTATACGACACTGGAGAACCCCTGGACGGCAACAGCGATTAAAATCCTGCCAGGAAGTCCATCCTTATAGTGGTGGAACCATCATGGTATGGGCGGGTATTTGGATCGGCGGTAGAACTGAGTTGATTTGGATCAGAGGCAACCTCAACGCTCAAATTTATGCTGAGACGATTATATCTGACGTCATCGTTCCTTAACAAGTGCAAATCGGTCCCTTATTTCAGTTAATGCATGATAATGCACGACCGCACACCGCAAGAGTTGTAAGACAGACTCTCGCCGCAGCTAACATCAATGTCCTGCTCTGGCCTGCTCAGTCGCCAGACTTGAACCCGATTGAGCATGCATGGGATATGCTACAGAGAAGAGCTCTGCCGAATATGGAGGGTATCCAGTCGCAAGAAGACCTTTTTTTGTTGTTGCAACGAACATGGGCGGCCATTCCACAGCGTGATTTGGATGAACTCATTTTGAGTATGCCAAACCGATGTTCTTGTGTTGTTAGTGTTCGCGGTAGAAACACGGATTAATTATTAATTGTTTAAGTTACCCAATAAAATTTTAAAGAAAACTGTTATTTCAGTCTTTTTTTCGAACTTTAATGTTAGTGGTTCAAATGTCAAAAATCCCTTTATTAGGAAAATGGCAAATTTCTTTATTAATGCAAAGGTGACTTGGTTTATCGTTACTGTAACAAACGAAAACACTTTATTTGATGAATCCTTAAAGAAAATTTTAATTAATATCAATCAGGAGAAAAGTTATTTCAAAAATATATGTTGATCCCTAGACACTTTTGATGCGTGTATTTTTAAACATAATAATATGTATGTCTAAATATGTATTCTAAAAATAAAAGTTACGTAAACCGATGACATTGTCATAATGTACGACCTATTTAGAAAAAAGAGAACTGTTATTCCCAGAAAATGTTTTGCAAATGTTACGACATGTTTTTCATGAATTTTCATTGCCATTTCCTTTTGCAGCTATTAAAAACCAATAAAAATGTCACCCATTGTAATGTTGTTAACCAGAAATGAATAAAACATCAATACAATTGTGAATTAATTAACCCGGAACCAAGCAAACAATGCTTTACTCAGTTTCAAAGAAAAACGTGTCAAACGCACAAAAGCTTCTTTGAGTACAAGCCAAATACGTAGAAAAGTGATTCAAAGTGTTCAATGAAAAGTGAAAAAAAAATAAACCGTTTGCCAAAAGGACTAAAAATAATGATGACGTTTTCATTACCCGCCTACAAGGGAAGTGAAGAAACGTATTCATAACATCCCACGCAATAGAAATTAATATATTAACACTGGAAGCAAAACATCGGAGTTTAAATAAATGTTTTGTTTATCTAGTGAGCTGACACGTTCGAATTAAGCGGAATTCAAAATAGCATCTATATAAATAGGTTTAGTATTGAATATCCTACTAAGAAAGCTCTGCTTTCTTTCAAATAATCCCAGATTTTGAATAGTAGATCTTTATACGCAGATTTTCTTTCCAAGTAACGATTTGTTATCTCATCTTCTAAACCACATCCGATTTCTTTAGTAATAAAATTGTGTTCAAGAGAACTTGTTTGTCTAGTACAGGTACCAGCACAGCAAGCTACCCGAAACTGTCAAATTTTCCCAATTAACTTTGAACCTTATGCTTTAGAGATAAAGTTGAAAATCTATTAAAGAAATTTGACAGATTGTAGTAACTTGATGTGCTGGCGTCTGTACATAGTAAAAGTGCAGCTTTGAATCCTTGTAACTGTCATATTTCCATCTTCAACCAACTTTAAATACTAAATTATAAAATAAATTTTCCTGAAATGCAGCTGACAAATCACATTTAAGAACATCCATATTTATAAATGCAAAAGTCTGTCCCTCTGTGTCTGGGTATTACTTTCTCACGCCTAAACCACTCAACCGATGGTTATGAAATTAGACAGATAGATAGCCTGGAACCTCGAGAAGGACACAGGCCATTTTCAACACAATTGTTTGTATACTAAAGTGGCCAAATGCAGGTCGGACTCGCACACGGGGTTCCGTATCACCGTACAACATTTACACAACATTTTTTTGTTCAACTTTTATTATTTTTGTTATTTACTACTAGCTAACCCGACGAACTTCGTTCCTCCTCAGAATCAATAAGCTGTTTCATACAAATGTATGAGAAAATGAATTACCTATCCTCATTATTAATTTCTTCGTGATTTTTCCCATGTTAACATGGAAAAAAAAAGCCTCGAATAGCAGAATAATTATTAATAGTTATTCTGCTATTCGAGGCCTCAAATCCAACAAATCATAGGTCATAAAAATTGGTCCAGCCGTTCTTGAGCTATAAATGGTGTAAAAAACCCGACTTTGTTTTATTTATACAAGCTGGTCAAAAAACTCGTGAATCAAATCAAATAAAGGAGGTCATTTCCAACGCTTTTAAAGTGAGAAAGTTTTTTTGGTAACGCTTCAAATTTTTTGGAAAAAAATTAATTGCTCTTGATGTTTGGTACCCAGAGCCGCAATAGGACTTTTGTAATGCTGATACATTTTCTAGTAATAATACAACACCGTTTATTTTATATCACATTTTTTTTAATTAGTAATATTGTAAAAGTACTCGGTAAGTATACAAAAATATTCATAACTTTTAGGAAATTGAATTATGGCCATGTTGTAGAAAGATTTATTGTTGGAAATGACCTCCTTTATCTCCTTATTTCGTTCGATCTACGACTTTTTGACCACACTGTATAGATACCTATATTGTTATAGTGGCAGTAAATACTTTGTGAACATTTCAAAAGTCTACATAATACGGTTCAAAAGATACAGCCCTGTGACAGAACCCTAAAATGATGAAATACAAAATACACTTAGACAAAGTCGTAGCTCATATAACAGGTAGTCACAAATGCTTTATCTCCGAAAAAAAGTCTATCGCTCTTAGAAAACCCAATATTAGGCGAAAATGAAGACGTAACTAATCTGTCTTCAGAAATAAAGTGAGATAAGATCTCAAACAGTCTGTTTTGGTCCATGAAGTAGTCTTGTACGTCAGAACTGAGTCCTATTTGCCTTTTGGCGTTGAACGTGACACGATATACATTTTCTAAAAGTGTTTCTTCGTCACAACAGGGCAACAGGGCAAAGATAGCGATGATGGTGATTATAATGATAGAGCGTTAGGAAATGTGACGTCAAAATTGTGTTGAAAGCTTTATAGCACTGGCTGGACTCAAATTGGTGTGGTTGTTTCCTCATAATACCATTTCACTAATCTACATATACATACACTAATCTACATAATCCTCACAGTCATAATCTATCCAAGACTATGTAAAAAGAGACTTTGATCGCTGAGTTTGTTTCACTATTTCTTCTTAGTCAGATAGGAAGTGTCGAATAAATCTAGCTATTTTTTTATATGATGCGTAAATATGATTTAAACAATTTTATTTTATTTCTTTATTTATAGTTTTAATTAAGAAGAATGAAGAAAACATTCACAGACTTAAGTATTCATAACAGTGACGACTTACAAATTGCTGAATAACATTTTTGATATAACAATTGAAAATAACTACGGTCTGAATATAAATACAGTACAAACCACATACAAACAATATACTATAAACGCACGCTCACGCACAATGGTCGATTTGAAGGTCTAAGTGCGGAAACCAAACCCCATAACATAGAATACACTATAAAGTTTCAACCAAGCCTTATTCTGTAAAGACAAAGAATGTATCCACAAAAGTTACACTATACTCTCAAAAAAGTTCCAAACACGACGAGAGTGTCATTTTCACAAATAACCCAGTTCCCTATTGAGTTACGACACCAAATGACTCAGAAACAATCAAGACAGAGCCAAGTTACATATCGACAAATTCCAACTAATTATCTAACACTACAAATCTTAGTCTTGGAAACCAATATTTCTAGAAATTGTTGACTATTTTTACCTATGATGATACGCACTTCCACTTTTTTTCGTTGGTTGTCTGGTAGTAACGAAAGTGAAAACAAATCTGACAATAACAAACTCGGAAATACCCAAATAACAAGTCACCATTTCTAAATGGGGAAACATTCTATTGAACAGAACAATATTTATTTATTTAGGTATTAAACTTTATGCACGTAGTAAAAAACTGTACAAAGGCGGACTTAATGCCTTGGGCATTTTCTACTAGTCTACCTTAAGGTAATGCAGAAACAACATTCAGTAGGTGCAATAGCAAAAAACAAATAGAAAATATTTATAAGTTAAATATAAGAATAAATACATATATATACATACATATAAAAATATATATAACAAACCAAAAGAAAAAGTTAAGAGAGATAAACAAGGAAACCTACAACAACTTAATTCTGAGACGAATCTGCCAACTTCTTGTGTAAGTGTTCTCGAGCTTTCATTTTAAATATGAACCGGTTGGAAACCGTCCTGATATTCTGAGGTAGCGCATTCCAAAGGAAAACCGCCTGGACAAAGAAAGAAGACTAATAATTACAATAATGTTTTGTTTAGTAATATCGTTTCGAGAATCATACATTAAAACTAATCAAATTTTTCCCGATTATTTGACATCGGCACCTTAATTGTGTAACACACTATCTATCGGAATCTGAATCATTTTAAAACAATTTGATAATCCATTGCTTCATAAGTTCGAAAAATTTGTCTGCTCAACACGTAAATAACGCAATGAATGTTGTGCAACTGTCAAAATGAAACCGATTCCGATTGATAATGTGTTACGCAATTGCCCCGCAGGACTCGACTGTAACGAACCGTACATTACTTAATCGACTTACGCGCCGGGCATGCTGCACACAGCATTTGTGTCTACTATTGGAAATAATAAAATATACACAGTGTTTGATAGAAGGACCGACACAATTATTTGAGGGGTCGGGGATGTCATTAATGTCATTTGCTAGCACAAAATAGATTTAATTTTCGTTTGAATTATGAATTTTTAAATTGAAATTTTTCATTCCATAACACAATTTTAGGACTTTGGAAGCACCCACGTAATTTTTTAGAACCGATTATACATAAATGTACATTGAAAATTACACCAAAATTTATGACGCTCTATTACAACCACAAACAAAAAAGATGTGACGATAATTCGCGTGCTTAAAAAGGAACATATCTACTATTATCTCAATTACCTACCGTGACACTTAAGACAGGTGTTATGAGTGAAAACTAGGATAATATGACACTTCCTATCCCTAAGAAAATTGTGTCAGTCCTTCTACCAAACATCCTGTATATTAATAAATCAGTGTATAACGAACATTCACGGCGGTCGATTTTATTTTATCAACCCTATGGAACCACCACGTTAGCACATCACTAAGTGCAGGGACCAATACAATTTTATTACATATCCATAACGACAATTTAAAATTCTATAAATATCAAAGTTACAGAAATAAATTTATTTTACTGTAACTTCCACTGTTTATTGTTTATTAAAAGGTTCAAAGCTGGGTGTAAATTGTGATAAACGACAAAACTCTAAACCAAGTTTTGACTTCGTAAATCCCCATGTGAATTACACTTTATGATTCGTGTCACAAGGCTTTTAATAACTAGCTAGATGCACTTTATAACTTATGTTTGAAACTACCGAAATGATTTCACTGAAATTTACATCTCACCTAATTTATACTTTACTTTTCATGCCATAAGATTCAAAACCACTATTCTCACTAATTATCCTGATGTAACCGCTGAAATGTCAAGCTATATCTTCCTTGCGATACATGTTCTATTTCCTTCTCCATAAGATTGAAAATCATTTGACGCAGCCAAGAGTAAACGTCCAGTCAAACAGGCGCATGAAATACCAAACGTCTCTATTTATAACGGCAGCCCGATTTCAGAGGATGTGCCTTGTGCGAACACCAAATTTAACTTCCCAGCTTCGTCCATAATGATAGCTACGTATTTGATGCCATAAAATTCTATATTAAGTGAAGGTCGTTGGTTTTAGAAAGGTTATTTTGTAGGATAACAATCTTGGCATAACAGTACAGTCAACATCTTTATTTCTATAGCTTCCTCCTCAATAGACTTGTCTTCCTTATAGCCCTTTGAATATGCCAGGCGTTCAATGTCACTCGACTCGCCATCTGAATTTTAAAGCAAAATTCACCTTCTAAAGACATACGACTTCGATCAATATTGGATCTCTGTCTTCGTCGCCAAATCGTATATTAATGCAAATCTCATCGAAATCTTTCCTGTTCGAGATTTCAGTTTTAGATAAAAATTGCGTTCTACGAAGTGTGAGCATCGATTTGAAATGAGTTGTATTTTAAGAGAATTTATCGATTTCCTGTGATTTTATGTAAAAATAGAATACACATCACATGTGTGGGTGTAAGAGGCAACAACAGGGAGAATTCACGGCTTGCTCATATGTTGGTTCTAAAAACGTCTTGAAAACACAAACAACAAAAAATAACATTTACCAAAATTGTGCAATAGCGTGTAGCGGTATCTACAACGCCACATGCAAACAACGCGTCATACTGACGGCACGCAAATCCTGCATCGCGCAAGCAGAATTTACCGCGCAACTAGCATAGATATAACGGCCCGGCATGAATCAACGGGCAGTTGCCCGCCAGACAACACCCGTCTGGTTGGAGGATCCTCCCTTTTCTATAGAGTATGAGTGAACTTTACACCCTGTTCCTCATACCTCTATAAGCGAAAAGATTGCAGTGTTAACCCAGAAAGTTAGAAATTTATATCAAATTAATAACCCTAAGACTGAGATTGATAAACGTTGCACTTGTAGTTTAAAGAGAGATGCATCAGTGATAGCAATAATGCTAATTCAACTTTTGTGATAAGTAAAGTTTATTAATCTCAGCATAAGTGTCTAAAAGCACGTCCATCTATGTCAATGGTTCCCAACCAGTGGTCCGTGGACCACCAGTGGTCCGCAGAAGCCGAAATATGGTCCTCGAACGATTTTAAATTTAAAGTTCAGTCCTAGGATAGCCGAACTCGTGAAGAAGATGCAAGCTCAGAAATCACATTAATTCAAAATTACAAAAGTTTATCCTAAAAATGTTATTATTTCTTTTTATTTAATTTCATATTAGATTTTTAATTAGTTTCAGTTTGATTATTACAGTTTATTTTTATTACACTAAAATTTAGTTATTTAGTGACTAAATAGTGGTCCGTGCCAAAAAAAAAAGAATGTAAAAGTGGTCCCTGACCAAGAAAACGTTGGGAACCCCTGATCTATGTCCTTTAAATTGGCTTCCTCACTGAGAGATATCAATAGATAAATGCCAATAGTTCACTTTCTACCGCCATTTTCAAAGCGTCACACACTTTCCAAATACATTAGACTCCATTATGAACGTGTAGGTTTTCTCACGATATTTTCCCTCATTCTTAGAAGCCATTGATAAATGATATAGGTATAGATATTTCAGAAACACATTAGCTGTCGTTAGGTTTTCAATATCTCGATATCGAGTTTCTGTCCTGTTAGTATCGTAATATGTTTTGTGAATTATTCTTTGTGCCTCTTTACTGAGAATATTGTACGATTTTACTTTTATAGTGCCAGTATTGGAGGGAGTACTGTTGTACTCATGTATTAAAAATTTAACAAGAACGTTTTAATATGTGGATATGAAAGGTCTTTATTAAGACTGACTTGTTGGATGCTAATAACTTAATAATATAATTTTTACAACTAAATAAAACCATGTGAAACCTCAAGCACTAATACACAAATGCCTGCAACATGCACAAAAGTATGCAAGTAGATTGCGTGCCATTGTGACTTTCATCAATAAAAAGATAGTTTCTATTCCACAACCAATCATTTCTCCTAATATCTTTCGTATTTTCTTTATCAGGTACGTAAACAGCACTGAGCAACTATGGAGCACTTCGAGTCACTACTGACGTGCTGCGTCTGTCTCGACCGGTACCGGAATCCGAAGCTGTTGCCATGCCAGCACAGCTTCTGCATGGAGCCGTGTATGGATGGCCTGGTCGACTACGTCAGGCGACAGGTGTGGACTATTTTTTGCTATATTTAAGTCCTTAGCTATGTTAGGGTAATTTTTCTGTAAAGATACTTGTTTAGAATTGAGTAGCAAGTAGTATAATATTAACTTATGTTGTAAGTTTAATAATTCCGCTTTTTTGTATAAAATGCTACTTGGAAGGAGAACAATATTGAAGGTAAACGTGTTACATGGTTAGTCTGTAAATATGTAAGTACATATAATTTAATGCTGCACGTAAGTTTTTGTACAATAGTGTATTTTAAGTCCAGTAAACATCACACTTTAAATTATATTCTTTTGCAGGTCAAATGTCCAGAATGCCGTGCCGAGCACCGAATCCCATACCAAGGAGTTCAGGGATTCCCAACAAATGTCACTCTCCAGCGATTTTTGGAGCTTCACGCAAGTATTGCTGGAGAGCTCCCAGACCCCACTGCTGGACAGGTCATGGAAAGATGTAATGTATGCTCAGAAAAGGCATACTGTGCACCATGTGCCCATTGCGACAAAAAAGTCTGCGAAGACTGTAAGTCAGCACATATGGAGGTCTTACGTAGAGAAATTTCAAGAATCAACAATCAAATTCGCCGTGGCCTCAACAGACTTCAAGATATCCTTGGAGTGGTTGAACGCAATACAATAAACCTCCAGACAAACTGCGGAGCAGTAGCCGGAGAAGTTGACGAAATACATAAAAGACTAGCGAAGGCTTTGAAAGATAGAACCGATTTCTTAAGAAACGAAGTTGATCGCTACCTAGCTACTGAACTTAGAAACCTCACTCATTTGAAAGATAACCTAGAGTTAGAATTAGGTAATATACAAAGTAATTGTGATCTCGCCGATAAATACATGAACGACGACG
Source organism: Luperina testacea (assembly GCA_927399505.1). Taxonomy (NCBI): domain Eukaryota; kingdom Metazoa; phylum Arthropoda; class Insecta; order Lepidoptera; family Noctuidae; genus Luperina; species Luperina testacea. Next base: position 18,015,026 of record OV656770.1, on the reverse strand, counting down.
TAGAATGGGACGATACGGAGTTAGTAGACACTAAAGAAATTTTCCTCAAAACGGTCGAGTTCCTCAGAAACTTCGATTATGAGGCTGGTGATTATAACCGTAGAGTACGGTTTATCATGACACATGATCCCAACCAACTTGTCATGCACGTCGCAAGCTACGGTGAGTTAAATATCACTCAGCCTAACGCCTATTGTGCGGGAATGCCACAGAACCAAGGTCTGACAAGGTCTAAGAGTGATCATCGCTTAGCTACACAGTTCCGCACCCAGGAAGAGGCAAAGGGTTGGCAAGAAAACGATGAGCCAGTCTTAGGTGGACGTAAATTCGGTGAACGTCGTCCTCCACCGCCTGAAAAGCACCCGAGAGACTATGGTGCTACTGATGACTACAGTGGCTATGAGTCCGAACATAGACCAACCAGATCTAGGTTCCGTTCTCGTTTTGTCAAGAGTCACCTAGACAACGACTCTGATTCAGAACAAACCACTCGCGCTGCTAAGACCGAGCAACAGCATAAAGAAAAAGAGAAGGTCACTGATACTGAAGATGCTACCCGAGGACCTCTTAGTGGCATATTCAGATTGAGCGACTGTCCGCGTGTTATGCAAAGGATATTAGATGTTGACAGCGGAAAGAAGAAGGAAAAAAAAGAACCTCCACCACCCCCTAAGCCAGTTCAGCCCACACCTCAGCCGCGTCGTCCGCCACCTGCGCAGAGGCAACAAAGTGAAGATGACGAGATAACGCGCCTCAAAAGGCAAAATAAAGCTGGCGCAGCTGCTGCTTCATCTCAAGAACCTGACCGCGCACCTGCTCGTCCAGCGGAAGAAGAACGCAGCGCAGTAAATCGTAAACCACCTACACCGGCGCGGGAGGTGAGTTGGGAAGAAGATAGAGAGTGAAAACTAAGCCAGCAGTACAACGTAGATTTTAAGGAAATCATCGATACTAACAAGAAAAAACGCAACAACTAACGGCATTCCATAAAATACACTCCGAATACATCTAACTCATTTATATACACATACACAAACACTACAACAAAAAATATACCTACCGTTTTGGTGTCAATATCGATTTACATGTAATTTCTCAGGCGTCCAGTGATGGTGAATCCGATGAATCTATTGGATCTCTGCAGCGAAATCAGCGTAAAAATGTACCTGCACCACAAAAGCCGGCAACAACGGCAAGAAGACCGTCAGCCACTGAAGCATCAGCACCGCACCGAGCAGCCGCACGTGCTCCTAGCACTGAATCGAGTGCGTCAACTGAAAGCTCCGGCTCGGCGGTGAAACACACAGGTGCCATTTTAAGCATCGCAGAATTAAAAGCAAAATACAGCCCAAACGCGCATACAACAACTCTTGGATCTCGTTTCTCTTCCGCAGGCAACGAGAGAACGACGCCGGCGGCAACAAACGGTACAGCCGGTGGTGCGCAACGGGTCCAAAGCCGCTTTGTCGGCTCCCAGCGACCCGCCCCCGCACCCGCACCCGCACCCGCCGAGCCGGCACACGAAGACTCCGACACGAGCTCCGAGGAAGAAACCGACTCGTCGGAGGAGACTGATGAGGAGCCTGTCACGCAAAAAAAGCCCGAGAGCCAGGCGATGGCTCGAAGTGACATCGGTCCACTTCTCGCGCGTAGCAATAATGCCCGTAATGATGCAGCCGATAGTAAGACGAAAGAGACTCCCACACAGTCGCGTTACCGCTCGAGACCGACATCGCAGCCAGAAGAAGAGCCCGCATCTAGGTACAGCGCTGCATCTTCGTTAAGCAACAGATACGGAAGCAAGCCAAGAGAGGAAGAACCAGCATCGTCTCTGGACGATGAAACGAAATATCCCACGGCTAGATCGAGGTACCTCGCCCTGAAAGAGCGCCGCAACCGTCTCGCTAGAAGTAAAAGCAGTCACACCGGTTTTGGTGCAGGAGACGACGACGATCAGGACGATCCAGTGTCACCTACGACAGCGTCACCTTCTGCGTACCTTGCGGCTCGATACGGCTCCGGCACTGGTGGATCGGAGTTGTCTCGCAGCCGATCTTCACACGCACTAAAGTCTAGAGAGAGCTCGCCCGAACGGCCTCCTCCCGGTGAAAAAGACGGAGCGGCCCTTAGTTCCTGGGCAAGATATTTAAAGAGCAAATACGGATCGCGGGGCAAGGACCGCGAACCTACCAGTACCTCGTCGAGCACGTCACGTCGCCTGTCTCTCGGGCTACCATTACGCTCGGCAAGCGAGCATGCCAGTTCTGATGACGATTCAAAAAACGCGGCAGGCTCCCCCATCTCCCCTACGGCGGCTACAGCAGCGGTAGCAGGTTAGAAAGAGAAAAGTGGCGTGTATATAGATTGAGTGCTTCGGTTTTGGTGTGACAGATGGTTTTTCCCCTCGTTTCATTCATGTATGCTAATCTATTTTTCTGATGCTAGGTTTCGCAGCAGCCGGTTCCTCCCCTAGGAGCCAGTACATGCAGAAACGCCGTTTACAATTCAGCGTGGGGAGTCGGGGGAGCGAACCCGGATGCTTTACTTGGCCTCGTGGTATCGCTGTAGGTCCCGACAATACTATGGTCGTGGCCGATTCATCCAACCACAGAGTGCAGGTGAGAATTTCTTAAACTGTCAAAATAGCGCATGAAACGCAAAATTGAAGTTTAATTCAAAGCTGTTATAAAACAGCTTACTAATGATTTAGAAGAAGTTAATATTACAATTATGAAATCAAAGTTTGCATTTGAAATTCAAAGCAGTCAGAATTCATAAATACTAGTTAAATCTCAATAAGTCTTGAAATTTACTATTTAAGCTTCACAAGAATATTATGTAAAACTCAACAATTCTTAGCTACCCACGGAATCAACTTAAAATATACGCAATCGTAAAATATTTATTATTAAAATAAACTCTAAATATCGGAATCCAATTCCATACAATCATATTTTCGACTAAAACTGTTCAGAAAATCTGTAGTTTCATTCGGCTTGCTGTAAAGAAAGCATCATAACTCCTAGTTATAAACGATGCTCGATGACCGCTGTTCCAAATATAAATGATGAAGTGATGTTGGCCGCACATTCTCCATTTTGGCACAAGGTCAAAACAAAAATTTCGAACTATTCCAATTTTAATGGGAACGAAAACATTGCTTGGTAGATTGTAAAAGTATTTTGGGCCGGATAAGTAGTTCAAGGGCTAAAAATAAAAATGGTCTTTCGAGACAAAACATTTACTATATATAGGTAATACAAAATATCCTACATTGATTAAGACCAACTGACTTTTTTACCGTCGGACAAAAACAGAGTAACTGAAACAGGATAGGTGAAACTGTTTAATATTAAGATCTTAATGTACCTTAAGCTCAGAAATAAATTTATTTAAGTATTTATTTTATAAGCACAGAAACTCTTTTTTTTTTCACAAAAAACTAATAAATCGACAAATAATATAAAAATTCAACTTAACCTTTATCAATGAATACGTAGCGACCTTCAATCATTTGATTGAAGCCATTGGCCGGCTTCAATCGAAAGCTTGAATGTAAAAAAAAAGATTTTTTATTTTCTTTGTGTGAAAAAAAAAAGATATTTCTTTACCCTAGGAGCTTACGGAGCAGAAGTCCGTTCACCTTTTATATCCTGTTTTTATCCAGACGTTAAAAAAAGTTGGCCGGTACAAACAACTCTCTATTGGAGGCAAAATATTTAAAAGTTCCTTCAAATAGAATACGATATTCTCTCAAAAGTACACTCGATCGATGCTTATGTATCTTCAATTGATACTGCATGAAGGTCATTTCAATAAAAGCAAAAGCGAATATCAATATTTCTGCTTGCTAGAGTAACAAGCCTTGCTTTTCATATTTTGATATTGTTGATGTAGTAAGAAATTGGACTTGTAGAATCTTTCATAATATTATTATTATTATAAGCAAAGCCAGTATTGAACATTCTAATAAATGAAGATGTGATCGACGATAACCCTTGTCTCAATATAACTTACAAGAGAGCTTTAATAATACGGCCTTCAGAAATAGCTAAATACACATGTAACACAGTTTCTAAAAACAGAAACGAAATATCCTAACGATCTTTTTCAGCGAAAGTGGTCCTAATGGTCCTTTTTCCCGCAGGTGTTCGATTCCAACGGTATTTTCGTCAAAGAGTTTGGCCAGTACGGTAGCGGTGAGGGAGAGTTTGACTGCCTCGCCGGTGTCGCTGTCAACAGGATCGGGCAGTACATCATTGCTGACAGATATAATCATCGTATACAAGTGAGTTTTAGTTTTTATTTTTCTTCTTCTTCTCAGCGCGTCGATGGCAATCTAAATGAACTCGGCCCAGAATACGGTTGCGTGTCTGGCGCCATCACTAGCATCCGTCAATTCCTGTAAAGTGCAGCTGACAGGGCACGTAGGACATGATAATAAGTGTCCCATCGTTTGTGGAACAGCACCACAAACGTTGCGTTTCTGTTTATTTTGGTTTATCTACTTTTTTGTGGAAGACTCAGCCGTAGATGGTAGAACGCACTTGAGGATGCCTACATGAGGGACTGGTACATATTACATATTAGCTCAGGACAGAGTTGAATGGAAAAAGTGCCCTTACTTTGCAGGCAGTGGGATTTCGAAAGATTGAGATCAAGGTCAATAGAATGAAGTTCATTTGTTAAAAATTTAAGGTCATCAAATACAGCTTCTGCATCGCCTCCCAAGGTTCCATCATCCAGATACCAAACGTTAAATTAGGAATTTAGCTGTCGAATAATTGGCTGAATGGCTAAACTAAAAATCACTGGCCCGAGGGGGTCACCTTGTTGACAGCCGACAGCAGATTCCAAAAGGTTGTCCCGATACAGTAATTTAGAGTTTGCTTCTTAAAAACCAAGCAGCTGATTAATAAACTAAACAATATTTTTATTAACATTCTTTATTTAGTTTGGAACCAAATTATTGGTACAGTCTTTGGGCAAATACAAATATATAGATAGATTTTTTAGAACAAGAAAACCAACAAAATGTTTTATACTTATATTTGTTTTGTATAAATCCCAAATGTAGGATTTTCTTTACATAGAAAAACATAGCTATTTTCCTTGTAGCCCAGCGGACTGATTGCGTATCGCTCTTATATTAGTTTTTAGATTTTTTCCTTTACTTTTGCTGCATGACCTTGCTTCTTGCCAAACTTTATGATATGGAAGTACCCTATAAATTTTGATTCCCTTAAGAGTCTCGAATTATACGTTTTTTGAGGCATAAACGGCCGTATCTTTTTTTTACGCTAACTTAGAAGTTTTATTTTTTACAGCTTCAAGGAACCGTAAACTTGAGTAAAGGAACCGTAAACTTGAGTATATGGTTTTAATTTCAACTCGATACCTCCACACGTTCCCGAGATAAAGGGTCTTGACAGACAGGAAGGAACAAGGAAAAAACGGAACCCTTATAGGAGCTTTGTTGTCCGTCCGTTCGTCGTCAAGACCCTTTATCTCGGGAATCTTTAGAGATATCGAGTTGAAATTAAAGCCATATACTGAAGTCTACAGTCCCTTGAAGCTGAAAAAAAATCAAACATCTAAGTTAACGTGAAAAAAGATACGGACGTTTATGCCGCAAAAAACGTATATTTCGACACTTTCAAGGGAATCAAAATTTATAGGGTACTTCCCGTTGACGTAGAATCATGAAATTTGGCAAGAAGCAAGATCATGTAGCACAAGTAAAGGAAAAAATCCGAGAAAACCGTACAATTTTAGGTACAGACTGAGCACATCAAGCTACTACAATCTGTCAAATTTCTTTAATAGATTTTCAACTTTATCGCTAAAGCATAAGGTTCAAGGTTGATTGGGAAAATTTGACAGTTTCGGGTAGCTTGATGTGCTGGCGTCTGTACATTAAAAAAAATCCTGTGATAAACTATTTACATACCTACAAAGTACGGAACCCTCGGTTTGTTTTTTCTATTTTGGCTGTACAGTGGAAGTGTTCCAGTAATTTACGTAGTTTTGTTATTTTTGCAAAAAAAAAATTACTTATATTAAAAATGTCAGAAATCGATTCAGTAAACGATTCTGAACTAACTACATTTAAAATGTGCATTCATTCAGTTACACATTGTATTTGGAACCAAGTTCTATTCGTTTGTTTATTAATAATTTTTACATACGTTGAACCAAAATTAAAGTCTTATCATCTTAGCAACAGTACAAACGAATAAAACTCACACCTATTCTCAAATCTTACAACCTCAACATATTTGTCAAAGCGCCAATTATTTGTATCCTCAAATATATACATATGCACAGCTTCCTAATGCTAATGCGTTTCTTTGCAAGCAGTCCGTTTATTTAAAACAAAGAGAATGAGCAAGTATCGGCGAAGTGACAGTTCGCAAACATGAATAGTATTAAAATTTAAAATTCAAAGTGACCCTGTTTATACATTCACAATACAAAGATGGTGAATCTTCTTAATATTTCGTATACCTACTTAAAATAACAAAGCCTTATTAAATCAGACTTTCATGGAGAATAAAGCTCATTTTGGAATAAGTAGAGGTACTTTCAATAAGATCTAAAAGCTTTCAATCATTACAAAAAGGATTAGCCCAGGTACAGTCACCAAGAGAGATAACTAACCAGGGTCGTCGGATACAGTTGAAATTTAGTAAGAAACCGATGGATATTTTCCAACTAAATTAAATTTGTTAAATGAACTGTTTGTTTTCTAGTAACTAAATTAAATTTTATTCGACAACATTCATTGGTTTCTTACTAAACTTCAACGATGTACGACGACCTGGTTACTTAAATATTTTGGTGACAGTACGTATTGGCGCGTTTTTCCCGCGGCGATATTTTTCGCACTCTGGATTTTGAACACACTGCTTAAAGGCTCATGCAAACAGGTGCGACGCGCGACGCGAATCGCGCGCGAAACAAAGGCACCGCTCCGCTCGTTGCGCGACTTGCGGTGCCTTTGTGTCGCGTGTCGCGTCGCGCCTGTGTGTACGAGCCTTAACGCCGAGTGCTGAAAACCCACCAGTGTGTTTATTTGATGCGCTGAGATACCTACACTGGATTTACAACTCTCTGTGATGAACCGAGCATTCATAGTCCAGTGCGCGATAAAATCCCGCCGCGATATTTTTACGTCCATGCGAACTTAGATTTATGCATGACTGGATTTTAAAGTTTAACAAACTGGAGACAAAAGGTTCACCGCTATCATAACTTCTCATAATTTGGTAAATTAAAGTTTAACAAAAGAATTTATTCTTACATTCTCTTTTAGCTATCAAATAATTTTACATCTTATGAACTTTAAGCCTTTGAATTTAATATGAATACTAAGTACTATAAATTAAACTGACACGATGCTTACAGTATTTAAAGTAATCTACACTTGGACTAAAAAGCGGCCAAGAGCAAGTTGGACTCGCACACGAAGGGTTCCGTGTCACCATAATAATATTTAACACTACATTTTTTATATACTTTAGTAAAACTCCTTTAATTTTAAGATTTATTTTAATTTTATTATTTGTTATTAAAGCGGCCATAGTAGTAGAAGCTCTGTAAAAATTTCAAGTGTCTACCTAATACGGTGCAAAAGATTTGTATCTTTTTGTCTGTCTCTGTGACAGACAGATAGATGGACGGATGGATAACGCGGAGCCTTAGTAATAGGGCCCTGTTGGCAAATTCTCTGAATAGTTAATGCGACATCACCTATCACAGCTTTTATAATAAGTTACTAGCAGCGCTCCGTGTTTTCACCCGCATATTTTTCGATCCCGTAAAGATATCTGGATAAAAAGTATTCTATATGTTAATTCTGGTTATAAACTATCCGTGCGCCAAATTTCATTCAAATCCGTTTAGTAGTTTTTGCGTGAAAGAGTAACAAACGTCCATCCACCCTCACATACTTTCGCGTTTATAATATTAGTAGGAAGTGGATTGATCGCAGTTAGCGCGAATCAAAACATCAACAAGAAAAAAACAATACCACTTTTGCTCACGACGATACTGAGTCGGAAATCACTTGTAACATATTTCTCGCCATGATCTCACAAGTAAAACAGTACAATGCGTGCCACGAAAGATGAGACTTGACCCCGCCTCCCCCGCTCTTTCCGCCGCCCCTATGACGTCCGGTCCCGTCCCGCACAGACCTCATACCGCTAAAATACCTAAAATCGTGTACTGCGCATGTCAAACCACGTGGTGTGTCAAGTCTCATCTTTCGTGGCACGCATTGTACTCTGATTTCTTAACACACTATCAATCACAATTTGAATCATTTTGAAGCATATTACTAAGCCATTGCTTCAAATGTTCGAGAAATTCGTCTGTTCAACAACGTAAATTACGTTGTTGAACTGTCAAATGAAATCCGTTGCTACTGTTAGTGTATTACGCAATTAACTCGCAAATTTGCAATTCCGAAATAGTATTTCTTGAACTTGCTTCCCTTTATTTTCTCTGAAAAAAGAATTTCAATTCCATTCGTCTTTTTGTTCGCACCGTAAGCATTTATGTCAAGATATTTTTGCCACACTTAGGTTCAAAAACAGGGTACAGACGTGAGCACATCAAGCTACCCGAAACTGTCAAATTTTCCCAATCAACTTTGAACCTTATGGTTCAGTGATAAAATTGAAAATCTATTAAATAAATTTGACAGATTGTAGTAGCTTGATGTGCTATTTGGGACAGGATTACCTTAACAAATATAGGCTTATGTATATGTGTCATCATTCTCATTTTACGGAGAAATGTGTGTTTTATTTTCCTTGCAAAAAATATAAGAGCAGATTTAGAAACATACATTACTTTTACTTCTTTTTGTAATTTCATACGTAGTAAATTCTCGACAAAATCTTATGATTAATAGATACCTTTTTCTTGAAACAAAGCTGTTCTTCTAATAAAGTTTTATTAATGGAAGTATTGATAATGTTCAAAGGCTGCTTCTCAGATCTTTTTCTTTGTCAAATTTACTCGTATATTAAGCTTCAAACAGTCCGTACGCACCTCCAATCACTAGGGATCCTTCTGTAAAGGTAGAAAAGACACGCTCTTGACGCAGCGTTCGAAAGTGAAACAACTCTAATTGGAGTGATCCCATCTCAGAATATTTCCCGAGAGACCTGAATTTGTATTCCATTCGTCTATTTGTTCTGGCCGTAATTCATTAGTACCAGTCATTCTCTTGACCGTCTCAAAGGACCAGAATAGTGGCTAAGACGTGTGAGCTTGCGGAAATATCTATTAGATCGTGAAGACAAATTGCACTTTTTTGGACGCCGTCTATCCTACTTTACCAGGCCGTAAGAATAACTTGACAAGGTTTTTTGCTAATGTAACTGATAGGCCCAATAAAGATGATTTAGTAGCTTATGTGGGAATGTTTTTGTTTCTTACAAATTTTGCGGAATGAAATAGTAGATTGTACAACTAGTGCTTAAAAGAAGAATAAAAAGGCTCGTTTATGCCCGAGTTATACAATACTCTGATTTTCACTTCGATTGTGAGAAAATGAAACAGACTTAAAGTATATAGCATTATTTAATTAAAATTGAAAGTTAAATTTGTACAATTCGTAATAGTAAATGACAACTAGTTTATCTGGTTTTATTAAATTAAGGATAGAAAATACGGAAGTGATATAAATTAATGCAAATAAAATAAAATAACGACATTAATCTGCGATGTGTTACTGTGCCTATGAATGGCTGTTGGGCCTGAAAATCTTAGTCTTAGAAAAAAAAAAATATGCACGAGTGCATAAAAAGTGACTTTATGTCGTCTACGCACAACATAAAGACGAACTTTTAGAGCATGAGAAGTGAAATCTATATATTTTTGTCACTTATTAATACGTTCAGATGTTTTTAACCCTTATGTGAGTGACAAATAAAACACCTATAACAGAGTGACGAGGTACCCGGGTACCTTCATACAGTTTACACGTAATGTAAATAATCAAGATCGGCTTTTGAGTTACACATACTTTGAATATTATTATTTTAGCTAAGCTAAACAGTTGACAATCTGTGGCGATCAAAGCGGAGGAGAGGTGGAGTACTCAATACATGCCATCAAAACCTGAAAAGTATGGCATAAAAATATTCTGGGCTTGTGATGCAAATAACTCCTACCCCCTAAATGGACAATTATATACAGGAAAGTCAGGTGATGGCATACGTCAAACAAATGTAGGAGAATGCACTGTATTAGATCTCGTGGCTAAATATAAAAACTCAGGACTGAATGTAACTACGGATATTTTTTTTACGTCACTTCTATTAGCCCATTCCTTGAATTCGTGGAATATGACACTAGATGGAACGATAAGAAAAAATAAACGTTTTCTTCCTGCTAATATGCAAGCACACAAGGAGAGGGCGATTTATTCTTCTAACTTCGCATTTAGCAAAGAAGCAACTGTGTGCTCTTACGTACCTAAAAAGAATAAAGCAGTAATAATGTTGTCATCAATGCACATGTCACCAGTTATTGAAAGTAATAAGGTAACTGCCAAGCCAGAAATAATTTTATATTATAATAAAACCAAAAGTGGAGTGGATAACATGGATAAGCTGTTAGCAGAATATACCGTAAAACGCAGAACAAATCGGTGGCCTTTAGCACTTTTTTTACAATATCATTGACATTGCAGCTTTGGCAACATATATCATTTACATGGAACATAACCCACAATTTGGTCTCGAGTGACAGACGTAGAAAGTTTTTGAAATCATTGAGTCTGCAACTGTGTGGTAAAAATATAGAAGAGAGATCAAAAAATTGCATTGTGACTTCAAAATTACATGTGAGATCTGCAATGCAGGATGTGCTTGGCAGAGAACTTGGGCCGTCAATTTCTTCTGGATCTACAACTTCTATAAGTCAGACTAGACGAGATTCTACAGGCCGTGTTGCAGTCGTCGGAAGTTGTTACCTATGCAGAGAACTCAAACGCAAGCAAAGAAAAACTCGAAAAGCTTGCACTAACTGCAGAAAACCAGTTTGTGATGGACATGCAGTAACTCGTCCAACATGTAACACCTGCTTCGAAAGCTGTACTAATTCTGTATGAACAAAGATTTGTATTTTTTATAGAAATAAAACACTTTAATAAATGCATCTTATTAAAATTTTGTATGAAATTATAAATACTTACTTCATAGTCACAAAGAGGTACCCGGGTACCTCGTCACTCAATTATGAGTTTAAAATATGTTTTGGTTTCCACAAAACATTGTAAATAGTTGACTTGGTCAATACATTAAAAAATATGTAATTCATAAATAGTTAAGAGCTCTCAGGAAGTCACAGCTATCTACAGGGCGTAAAACATATTTTTTTTTAAATTTGAAAACGCGAAAGGTACCCGGGTACCTCGTCACTCACATAAGGGTTAATATACTTGTTTATTGACTACTGTCAAAGGCCGTTCCATGAATGTGCCAATCAAAGTCACACTCACCTTTAAAATAAAATCCAAAAGTTGGCGTCGTCAAGTACTTTACCCAGAATATTAACAGGGAAATAGTCGTCTGGGTATTTTGACAATCTTTGTCTCACGGACTGGCTCAGTTCCAAGTTTTAACACGTTTTTGGTGCACGTTTAAGTGCGTGGTGCAACAATGTTCTAGGTTTAAAGAACTTTAAAGTGCATAAGGTGACAGGTCGTTTAACTGTATGTTGATCCTTGGCTCTTAGAACTGTGTGGTATTCAAACCACATTTTTTCTTTTGAGGATGGGAAATCATCAAATGACTCATCCCGTTCCGAAGGGAGTGTCAGACTCTTACTGACTAAAACCCACCCGTGTTTCTTCCTTGACAATCCCCGCCCGGCAGGCTTCGGCCCTATCGGGCCCCTTCATTTCATGCTGACATCTCTTTGAGGCGCGCGTGGAACACGTACCTACGCGCCGTCCAGCACGGGCCTGGTCCTGATCGGACGGTGAGCTACCCATTACTCTCCGCCCGCAGGCCCGCGCCTACGGTGGCCGGGAGTATTCAAACCACCTTGGATGGGTTTCTCAGAATTTTGTATAACTTTTGAAATGTCCAGCAATCACAACGTAGACAAAACAACTAGTTAGATTAAAGTGATTTAAAATTCTAAACATATAATTATGAAGTAGTAGGTACCTAGAAACACTTTTCTAACTACAGACGCCAGCACATCAAGTTACTACAAAATGTCAAATTTCTTTAATAGATTTTCAACTTTATCACTAAAGTATAAGGTTCAAAGTTGATTGGGAAAATTTTACCGTTTCGGGTAGCTTGATGTGCTGGCGTCGATTGAAGGCTACGCTTGCCGCGGTCGCTTCGTGGATGGGTGTCCATCTATTACATATTTAGACTCCTCCGTGCCTCGAGAAGCACGTTAAGCCGTTGGTCCCGGCTGTCATTCTTGGATCTAAGACAGTTGTTACAAGAAAACAAAGTATGGCAACCAGTTTTACCAAGGGATATCGTGTTCCCTAGTAACTGGGCTGTGGAGGTCAGATAGGCAGTCGCAATTCAGCTGCATTCAATTAGACTGGAAGCTGACCCTAACATAGTTGGGAAAAGGCTAGACAAAATGGATTACCTAGAAACAATTTTAGGATAAACAAATTGATTAAACTAATCGTTAATTCTAAAGAAATTAATTTTCAGATACGACACTAAAACCAATTTAGTTTTAACGATTAAAGGTTAGGCTTCAATGACTAAGGTTTCTATGTCACGAACTACACAGTAATAATAATCAGTGGTCGGAGTAGGTAGAGCTGTTTGGGGTGAATGACCGCAAACATTGATGAATTGTATGAATGAATTCTAATACGAAACTTCGTATGTAGAAGAATGGGCAAGAAAATCCATAATCACTCTTTTATAATATTTAAAATTTTGTATACAAGTATTTATAAGTGAAGACATAGAAACATTCAAATTCATTACTACGAAATGTTAACATCTGTTTCCTTGTCCTAGGTATTTGACCCTCAAGGCCGGTTCCTGAGGGCGTTCGGCAGCCAGGGCACAGGTGACGGCAAGTTCAACTACCCGTGGGGCATCACAACGGACGCGCTCGGATTCATATACGTCTGTGACAAGGAAAACCATAGAGTACAGGTATGTGTTTTTTTTTTAATTTAAACTTTTAATAAAAAGTTACCAAATAGCTGAAACTTTTTCAGTTGTACAATTTTAGCTTCAGCCATTTTTAGAAAATTGTTTGTCAAATGGACTTGCTCATGTAATTTGCCGTGTTAAAGCCTCTTCATACAACTGTCGAAGAACGACAGTTGTGATTTGAATATACGGACAAGTTGGCAGTCAATTTGCTTAACAATTAATTTCCCTGACCTTACAAAAGGACTATTTAGCTGAAAACGTATTTCAGTTCTACAATTATTTTAGTTTTAGCAATTTTTGTAAATGGCACTGTGTGGGACAAAAGTATGTAGATTACGGAAGGTATTAAATATTATTTATTTAATCTTGGTAATTATAATTTCGTCGTAACGAATAGTAGAAAATTGTCTGAAATAAAACAGAAAATCTAGAGAGAATATTTATTCAAAACACTAAAAATAGAAAAACCTCGGGCATTAAGGCCGCCATTGTACAGTTTTTTTTTTTTTGTTTATTTGTGCTTTTGTTTATTTTAATAAAAGTAATCAGCGGCTTTTCGTGCTGACTGTACCTACAGATAAATAACAATAATTAGTTTTAAACTTATTTTAGTTTTGTCTTTGTAAATGGTTTTACAATTATGCCCATTCCATTTAATTGACTTATTCAAAGAATTCAGCATGAATGGTAACTATAATTATTTAATTATTGTTCAACTACTGCGCGGAGTTCTAATTACTTAGTCTATGGTAAAGTTTTACCAATTAGTTGTAGCTAACTTATAAATAAAACCAGTATTACCACCTTATTTGTCTTTTGTATTCATTTAAACTAATAAAATAAAAAATTTTATACTCAAGCATGAGGAAAAGTAATTGTTAAGCAAATTGGCACCCTATATCAAGTTTCCGTGTTGCAGCCATTTTTTCTCGGGTGTTCTCAACTCAACCCAAAGAATTTATTTCAAATAAACCAATTACAGGCACTTTTGAATTGTGAAGGGGTCGGTCAATCAGAAAGATGAAACTAGTTGCCCATTCCAAAGCGTGGCGGTTCTTGCCCGTTCTTCTCCATACGTATCTAACCTATGGAGAAGAACGGGCAAGAAACGCCACGGACACACTTTTAAATCAAAATTATGCTTACAAAAAATTGATTACATCATTCATGTTGAAATTATGCACGTGAGAACGATGCAGAATGTTGAGAGCGTCCGAAATAAAAAGATAAAAAAGAAAACAATTCAAATATTAAATACAAGTACATAATTTAAAAACTAACCGTCTTGAAATAATAATAATATGTACAAGTATATAAAAAGGAGGGGAAATAATCAAAGGGCATCAAAAGATTCGTCCGCATCGCTGTCAATAGGAAACGTGCCTAAAAGGCTGGCAGCAGTGCCACGTTGTATGGCAATGCTGATATTTTCACAAAAAAATTGGCCAAAGAATGAGGGCTCGAGTGCCCACTTACTTGCCCCCCCTCACTTTTCGAGACATCGCCAAGCGGTTGGTCGACTCTTCACGTGACCAGAGGGCTAGCCTAGTTTTTGGCTAAAGAATATTAAATTAAATTAAAATAAGCCGTGGCAGCTAAGAGATGACCAGTCCCTACTGACGGCGACCGTTCACGAACATTTCATATTAGATAAAATTACAGGTTGCAATTTGAATAAACGATCAGTTAAGTTGGCAGTCAAACTCAATTTGCTTAACAATGAACTTCCCTAACTTTACAATTATAAATATTGTGAAAACGTTAGCCACTGTTGAATTACACCCAGCCGTCATCAGATTGTTCTTTGTCATATCTTTGATGCGTCAGTTTTAATTTGTATCATATATTAAGAAAAAGTCCGAAGCTTTGTCAATGTTTTCATAGCCCCAACAATAAAACTCATTCTATCTCTCTCCTGCTCTAGGTGTTCCAATCCGATGGCACGTTCGTTGGAAAGTTCGGATCCTTCGGGTCCAAGCTTGGCCAGTTAGAACACCCTCACTACATCGCCGTCTCCAGCACCAACAGGGTCCTGGTGTCAGACTCCAACAACCATAGGATACAGGTCTTCGATGTCAATGGAAGGGTCATCTCGTCATTCGGCGAGGAGGGGTCTGAAGATGGACAGTTTAAGTTCCCGAGGTAAGAGAAAACTTAATAAATTATTTTATTTTATTAAGCTACACACCGAGAAGAGTGGAAGGCTATGGGGGAGACCAGTAGCCAGCAGTGGGATAATACAGCAGAGTAATTTCGTAACACACCAACAGTAGATAGATAGATAGATAAACCATTTATTTGGCACATACAAGAAGACAGCACAACACACAAATGTACAATATTAGATGATAACCAAATTAACCACATGATTATAAAACAAGGTGCCGATAAAGAAACAAAAAGTAAAATAAAATTAATAATAATAGGAATAGTAGGAATGGTTTTCATTTTTTTCTTTGACCACGCTCTGTGGTCTACTTGAAGGACTAAGTGCGGAAACCGAACCCATAACATAGATGGATTGACAGTTCAACAATATTCATTGCGTTGACTAAGTTGTTGAGCAGAAAAAAATTTCGAACATATGACGCAATGGATTAGCAATATCCTTCAAAATTATTCAGATTCTGGTTGAAAAAAAAAGAATTTATTTCAAACAGACCAATTATAGACACTTTAGAATTGTCAAGGAGTCGAAAAAACGTAGGTACGTCTAAAAGCGTAGACAGCGCATATAAGGTTCTTTTTGCACAAACATGCTCACCAAAAAACGTGATTATAGCTGAAGAGCTGAAAAATAAAATGCAAGAACCTCATCAACCGCATTCCACTTCTTTAGTCAAACTCCAGCAAAATGAGATCATTTACCTACTTAGTTAATAACTTCCAAAATTAGCTCATAAACCTAAAATCCTTTACATCTTTTGAAACTGAAACCGGATTGATCTTGCTCGTAACGTGTGCTACCAATGGCTCTATAAAGTGCGGTCGGTTGGTCTTCTAATTTAGATTTACGGGCCCTTAAATCCTGAACTTGTACCAAATATTTACGTTAAAAGCCATTCAAGTCCATAAGAGCTGAGTTGTTAGCCACACTATCAGCTAGCGGATAGTTTAGAGGCTTTTGTGAAGATATCGATGGTAACATGATCGGTTTATAGTTTGAAGGCAACTATGAATTTCCTCTAAGATCGTACAGTAATTTAGTTAGAGCTAGCTTTTAGATTATGGTTTAAGTCCTGATTTATGCTGGGCAAGATCGACTCTGTAACATGAAGATATAGAATAGACTATTCTTTATTAAGTACACCATAGAAAATATAGACATAAATATTATATAATTTTACTTAATATGACACAATGGTCTTAACGCTAAAAGCGATCTTTTAAGACAGAATTTTCGATCTTTTAACTTAGGATGGATTAAAAGAGGGAAAAGAGACAATACTGTAGGTAGTCTATGGTGCAACAATCATAATAAAGTTCAATGTTTAAAAATGGTACGTCCTTTCTCGACCTAATTATTGACTTCAAAAGCATAAACAACGTCCAAACAAAAACAACATTTTGTGTCACTAAATAATTCGCTCAGCAAAAAATTTTTACACTGTCGCAGACAAGACTTCATCTGGAATCTCGGTCACAATCAAAAATACATGAACAAACCTTGTCTAACAAAATACTCTTTCATATCACTGTCCAACGATAAAAGTGAGTGCCAACCTTCGTTACAGTGATGCCAATATTTTCAACCTGAGTCCAGACGTACATACCTTGACCGAATTTCGTTTGCAATAATAAAATATGACCGGAATACGTGGCAGAGCAATATTTTACAGCTCTTCGTTTCAAGAACAAAATGACTTACATTATTGCTATTTTTATGTTCAACACAGCAAGTTGTAAGTTCACATTTTATTGTAGGAGAAGTTGGATGTGATAACTTTATTAATTCTGTCAGCGTACTACGAAAATGTGTGTGACATTTACTAGCTTTTGAAATATGGCGTTTTTAGTTTCGTAGTTTTCGTTGAATTTTGTACAGTGACCTAAAACGGCCCATGATCTAAAATACTGACCATTCTTTTATGAGAATGCTACATGAAAGTACACTTCAGCTTGTGAATGTTTTTTTTTTCGAAAACTTCACCATCTAGGAACTGATGTCAGTGGAGTAAAGCTCAACTTTGCTGGACACTTGTTTAATGATCCTTTAATACTATTGCAGGGGATACTTGATACTTCTGTTACTTAGGAGACAAATCCTTAAAATAAAAATGCTAAAAAGATCTGGTCATAGTGCCCAAAGACACTGTGACACTGTGATTTTGGTCGCGGCAAATCACGTAGGAGATGGTTGATTGAGCTGGATAGGTTCCGTCAAAACTGGAAGAAGGACGCGCGGGCTCGTGAAAGATGGAAGAAGTGAAGAGAGGCTTTTGCACAGGAGTGGGACAGTACAGTACGCTAGTAAAAAAGTAGTCTTACTACTTTGAGTTGACCGGCAGATACAAAATCCATTATAATATTATAAATGCGAAAGTGTGTCTTCACGCTTAAACCGCTGAAGCGATTTAGATAAAATTTGGTATAGAGATACTTTAAGTCTCGGAATAGGATATAGAATAGTTTTTATCCCGATATTCTTACGGGATCGATACTTATGCAGGTAAAACCACGGGGCGCTGCTAGTAAGTTATATTTTTTGGTGCAAGTTCGTTCACAAGTAGCCCGTTCATTCGCTACAAACTGTATTAACGGTGGTGAAAAGTGAAAAAGTGGTAAAAGGTGAAAAGATGTTTCACCACGTCAGAACTATTCTCGTCTCGAAAGAAATAACAAGTCTCAGTCCGTCTCGCTCTGACGCTCTATCATTCCTCATTCACTAACTCCTTCTTTATCTCTCTTCAGGGGCGTAGCAGTAGACGACCAAGGGTACATCGTGGTTGCGGATTCTGGCAATAATCGTATCCAGATCTTCCACCCTGATGGGAACTTCCTCAGAGCCTTTGGTT
The DNA here is from genome assembly GCA_927399505.1 of Luperina testacea. Classification (NCBI taxonomy): domain Eukaryota; kingdom Metazoa; phylum Arthropoda; class Insecta; order Lepidoptera; family Noctuidae; genus Luperina; species Luperina testacea. Next base: position 17,996,842 of record OV656770.1, on the reverse strand, counting down.
CTTGGGGATCTGGTGACGGAGAGTTCAAGGGTCTTGAAGGCATAGCTGTCATGTCTGGAGGCAATATTATTGTCTGCGATCGGGAGAACCATAGAGTACAAGTGTTTTAAGGTGAGAATGTTCAAGTATTTTTTTAACTAAATGAAATTATACAAATAAAAAATAAAATACAGAGATAGTTTTCTTTAAAAAACAATTAACTTTGATTTTAGAATTTTATGTCATCTTTATATTGTTGTTTTTTTTGGGTTCCGTACCCAAAGGGTGCGGCGGGACCCTATTACTAAAGCTCCGCAGTCCGTCAGTCTGTCCATCTGTCTGTCACGGGGCTGTATCTTTTGAACCGTAATAGGTAGACACTTGAAATTTTCACAGAGTGTGTCCTACTTTAGACGCTATAACAACAAATTATATGAAAATAAAATAAAGTCAAAATTAAAGGAGGTCTCAGATTAAAAAGGCGGGGGGGGGGGGGGCGTACAATGGCAATAACAAAAAGAAGTACTATACAGTGGTGGTACGAGACCCTTCGCGCCCGACTCGCGCACTTGGACGCTTAAAAACTTTTTAAATTCTGTTTACCTACTTTATTTTTCAGTAAAGTGATTTGAAGTAGATAATCAAAGTAATACCTAATATATGATTTCTTCTTCAAAGAATTACTCAAAAACCTAATTTTCAATTTACTTAATGGTCTTAATACAATTTTTTTTTTAATTATCTGCTATCAGTCATCCCTGACTATGATCAGATGTGTGGAAAGATACATCACATTAATACCTACAATGACATTTTTCTATTTTCAGATAAACAGCATTATCAACGAAAGTTTTCAATACGATGATCGTTTTCTATTTTTAAATACTCTGTTTTATACCAAATCATGATGTTTCCTTTGCAAAATGTAAATCATATTTTTTTATTTAAAAATAAACAAGGTTTCTTCCAAATTGCCAGTTTCAATCCTTTGGAATTTCGAACAACAATGGTATCCAGACCATTTTTAAACCAGCTAACGCAAATAAATTCTATAAAACTTAATTGTCTACATTTTTAATAAAGCTTCAAAAAAAAAAGAAGGCATCTGCAAAATTTAAACATAGACTTTGACTTATCAGGTTGAAAGATTGACAAATAATCTAAAGGGTCGACTGGATTGATTGAATCGCTTTTCTTTCTATTAGATCCAAATCTTAAATATCTTTGGGTCAGTCGATCAGTATCCCAATTGTTATCACTAAAAGACAGATGGCAATCGATGGACCCAGTGATTTCCCTCAGGCCTATCTCTTGCCTTCGATTGGTCGGAAGGTCACAGAATATTGTAGACATCGACGGTAGCCATCTTTTGTGTTCGAATTTTAAATTCTAAAACGACAGTTAGGAACACTGTTTGTAGTGGTCATTCTTTTATTTACCCGCCTCCAAAAAATGAGGGGGTTTTCAATTCGTCTGTTACGCGATATTTACGGCAATTGTGGATTAATTCCCAAAAATTCTTTGTTTTATCTTTAAAGATTACACTTGATTGCATTTTTACAATGGCTCCGGTTTCACGACGATTTCCGATGTTGCAAAAAAACCTTTAACAGCTATAAAATAATATGATTTATTCAAGCAAATATTTCTTTTGAACGAAACCAATACTGCGAAAGCGAGATTCCGATCCGCAGCACTTTACGCAAAGTAATCGAGTAACAAAGCATGGTTATTCTCAGTTTTATGCTCTCAATCCAGTTCGACGAGTCTGGAATGATACTACAGAGTTATTGTTTGCAACAGGAACCTTTCTTTCAATCCATTAAGTTTTTACTGAACAAAAAACCTACATAATTTAACATTAATCTTCTTCAAAATAAAGCTCAAATATGTAATATACACCATACAAAAAATTAAAAAGCATTTAAACATAAATTGTTAACTTATTTTTTTTTTAAATAAAATACTCTTAAGCATTTATGATATTGACTTGAATCGTAATGTTTATTAAAATAAGCTTATCAAAGTTTAAATACATATTATTTTATTCAAATAAAACATAATTATATAAATGTAAATATAATTTACTCGATATGAACTGAACGGTAGGTAATATGAAATAAACCAAAAAATGTTGCCATACTCATTACGTAGCTTATAGTAAATAATTGTTTGCTTATAAATGTTACTAGTCGATTTCAAATAAATGAATTGTAATTGTCTTATTAATTTTATGCTATAATAGCCTTTATGTGACTAAGAGTCATATTTGAGAATATCTATAATATTTATAAACAATAATAAAATATTTAAAATCCAATTTCAAAAACGATAGGTAAAACTCTCGATACGAGTAGGTTTATAAAAATATTTATACACTTTATAATATAATTTTAAATAACTTATAATATTTTAGAGAAAATCCTTATAATGAAATTATATTATATATATATATATATCTATCTGAAATTCTGAATAGTACCAACATCTAGTCTTAGCCGTAAATAATTTTCCCACGAAATGTAATGCTTACGAAATAAGGGTATACCAAATAATAAAATTGTGCCAAAAAAAGAAGCGTCTTATAGGAAAGGGGCATTGTGATAGCAGGCGCGATTCTGTGTTTATTTATTTTATAAAAGTTTAAAGTTATTTCATAGCGCAGTATTTTTTTTCTCATTTACAATAAAAATACATTACTTTGCGAAAATTTATAAGGTGGTTCAGACAGCGCGTATTGTTGATACAAGTTGTTTGAATTAGACTTACTTATATAGGAAATTAAAATAAATCGCTATCTTTTTCAGTAGTAATACTTGATGTACCTAATCTTAAGTAAATATAAGTACACCACTTCAATTCATATTTCGTGATCATTATTTTCATTTGTTTATCAAAAAAATCCTTGTCACTTTCTTCTGCAGGCTTATCATCTACTAAAGTAAATCGCCCCCGCTTTCAACATGTCCCCACCCTTATTATTCCGTACCGATGCTAGGAAATAAAATGTTATTATGTAAACGAGATATGCTTTCTATATTTGTCATAAGTTTGTGTCATTGAGAATACTCTAGATTCTTTCGGGAGTTCTGATCGACTTGCGACAAAAATTTGTCATGAAAAGTTTTATCTTTTTCTGTTACTTGCTGTAGTTTTATATGAACACGATGTATATTTCTGTACTTGGAATTATTTATGTTTGGGCGAAAGATTGTAGTGTGGCAATCAAGCGGACGCAGCGCTGAAAACAACTTAAAAGTATGGCTTTTTTTTACGCTGTAATATTGTATGGAATGATTGTCTACCGGTTGTCTTGCTGCAATCTTTTAAGAGCACCGACAGGGCTTGTCCGACGAAGTTGACGTTTAAATTTAGAACATTATTGCACTCACGATCGATTAGATACAAAAATTTATTCGATACTCGGTACAACCCCGAAGTGACAATCGCTGTATATTTTTCTCCTTAATTATTTTACGTAGTCATGAAAAAGTGTTCTTAAAAAAATTAGTCCACTTTTAAAACTGGTACGGAATAATCCAATAAACCGATTAAATCATATTTATTTATCATAAAATTATGTAGTTAGAATGGAATTGTATTAATTAACAATTGCACAGCTTTGCTTACGTTTTAATTAAATACGAAATAAATAATTATTTGTACATTTGAACGACATGTACTTGATAGTTTTAAGAACGACTTAATGTTGACAATGAGGACATTTTGTATGATTTTGAAGTTTAAATAAACATGATTTGTTACTGAAAATATTGTTGTTTTATTTTTATCATCTAAAATTTTAATGTATTATACTTACCTTTAAATCTGAAGGTCGAGTTCCGTAATTAAAAACGTTAAAAATCTATTCGCAATTTCATCTCAGCGACCATTAATGTCAAAAACTTGTCAAAAATGTGGGGAAATTAGTGGTATTTTTGATAGATTGGGACTGAGATCAGACTGTGAACATTCTTAAAATTAGCTTGCAAAGTAAGCCAGCTGAATTGGCAGTGGGCTGGCCATGTTTGTCAAAGGCCACCGATGACCGGTGGAGCAGACGAGTCCTGGAGTGGAGACCGCGTATCGGCAAGCGTAGGACGCCCCAACTAGAGGAACCAAAGACTTCAAGAAGATGGCTAGGCCAGACTGGATGCGGGTGGCGGAGGACAGGGTGCAGTAGCGCAGTCTAGGAGAGGCTTATGTCCAGCATTGGACTGCGACAGGCTCAGTTTTAAATTCAACATACACAACACCGTTTTCTGGGATTCTTCTGGGCCTTAATACAACTTAAGGATATTTTGTTGTTGACTACGTCAGTTCTTCTTTTAAGCTACAAAATAGCTCATGTAGATACTTAGAAATGGAAGGATTAGCTATTAATTAAGATTGATAGCAAGGATGACTGTCCTGAGGTTCCAACAACGTAGGTACGTAGGTAGAAACTATAGTAGATAGCTCCTCTTAAGTGGTAAAATCAAAATTTGATGTCAATAACAATAGAAAAAGTAATTTTGTCTCATTAGTCACAGTTGAGCTTTTATATCGAAAAGGCTTTCATGAATTCAATCTTTATGTCATATATTTATATATAAAACAAAGTCGAGTTATTAACACCATTTATAACTCAAGAACGGCTGGACCGGTTTTCATGATCTTTGATTTGTTGGATTTGTCTCCGCCTCGAATAGCAGAATAATCACTATTAAACCACGGGAAAAATTCACGAAAAAAAAATAATGAAGATATTTGATTTTGAGGCGTTGCAAAGTTCGCCGGGTCAGCTAGTAGTCAAATAAAGTATAAATAAACGATGACAAATGCCACATATTCATAGACATAGCCATAAGTTTGGGAATTCTTCGGGCTATGTCTATACATAGCCCGAAGAATTCCCAAACTTAAGTGGCAGTGGGCAGGGCACATTGCTCGCAGAACAGATGGCCAATGGGCCGAAAGGTTCTGGAGTGGCGACCGCGTACCGGAAGACGCAGCGTTGGAAGGACTCCCACAAGGTGGACCAATGACCTGGTGAAGGCCGTAGGAATCCGTTAGATGCGAGAAGCACAGAACCGGTCGAATTGGCGGTGCTTGGGGGAGGCCGCAGTGGACTTCTTTCGGCTGAATGAATGAATGATCAAACACTATGGCGCAAAAATATTATGTCTGATCATTCAATAAATTACTACAAATATATAATACGTTCTCATAAAACATTTTCGTAAATACCTCAACAACAACAACAACTTAATAACTCTGTACCTACAACTCAATTTGAATTTCTCTCGTCGCATCCAGAAAATTACAAAATTAAAAATTATAAGTATTAATTAAGCAACACTAAAGTCTATGAAGCTTAGTAAAGATTAATTAAACTAAGCCTAAGAACGAGTGTCAAAAAAACTTGTGGAGATTTTGAAATTTTAATTATGAAAACCAAACCTCTATTATGAAAAGTACGTCAAATACAAAGTCTCTGAGGGAGTCTTTTTAAATGAATTCAGTTTGACGGTTTTGTTTTAGCTTAGGTGAATTTTATGGATTAAAACTTTGTTGAAATAATTATCTTAATAGGTACAGTGTTGTTTTAATGTTTATCAAAGTATTTAGTGATTTGTATACTAAGAAATAATAAAATATCAGTAAAATATCTTTCATCTACTATTATGTTTCTCAATATGCCTAGCGTTTTCCCAACTATTTTGCGGTCGGCTTCCAGATGTATCTGAATACCTCCACAACCAAAGTACTGGGTTATCAGACTTTTAGGCTAAGAACTCACGGAGCGATTTTCGCCCGCAACCGCCGCGGTCGTGGATCTGCGGTTTTATTTCAAACCTCACGACACCGGTTATTCGCGCGGTTACGCGGCCGCCGCGGTTGCGATCATCGCCCGCAAACGTGGCGGGCGATGATCGCAAGATTGCAAGACGGGCGGTTAACGATCAGTTGAGGTCCAGACCGCCATGGACACACACCAGAAGCGAGCGCCGCCGGCCCCCGCGGTCGCCCGCCAACCGATCGCAAAGCGCGCGGGCGCCACCCTCCGAGGCTGCGGGTAACCGCGGCCCGCGCGATTCTACTAGTTGCCCGCCGGTACAGCGGGAGCCGCATACAACCGCGTACACCATGGGCGTAAAACGCGTCGTGAAATGTGCTTTAATTTTTTATATAAATATTTGCATTCTACAGAAGCTGCGGGCCCGCAACCGCAGCGGACGCGGGCGAAAATCGCTCCGTGAGTTCTTAGCCTTAGGGTCCAACGGCGTAACGTGCTTTGCGAGGCACGGAGGGATCTCGATATGTAACAGATGGTCTACGTACCGACCGCGGCAGGTACACCTGAACCTTACATCAACCCGTGAGGCTGATAATATCTAGTCTACTATTATTTTTGTCACCATGACAGTATTTCCACTAAGTTGAATTATATTGTACCTATCGTCGCTCGCTTGACTAAAAATCCTATCCCATTTTTCTCAATTTTTGGCCGATTTGGGTTGGTACAGCTACATTTTTCTATTCGTGATTCTTTATACTTTTCATTAACCGTCGTACCTCTATGTTATTTGGATCTCAAAATAGTATAAACATTTTGAAAAGTAACAACATGTAAAGAATCACGAATGGAAGAATGTCCTGACTCAAATCGGCAAAAAAAATGAAATAGGACACAATAAAGAACAACACACAAGACACAACATACATAACACACAAAAACAACAAAAACACACATAACAACGAGACACACAAAAAAGAGAACAAAGAAAGACACAACAAAGAGACATAATGAAGAGTATTCTATTCTATTCTATAGGACTTTTAGTCATGACGATATTATGTGCATCAAGTAATTGTACTCCTTTACAGCAACCAGAGTTTGTACTATAGTAGAGACGCCAGCACATCAAGCTACTATAATCTGTCAAATTTCTTCAATAGATTTTTAACTTTATCGCTAAAGCATTAGGTTCAAGGTTGATAGGAAAAATTTAACAGTTTCGGATAGCTTGATGTGCTGGCGTCTGCACTAGGCATGTTATCCAGGGTGCCAGGGACACCGACGCATACTGTTACCATAGATACAGTACATGATTCTGAAACCCCTGGCGTCTGTACATAATAATTTTCTTATAGGAAATATTATTTAGTTGGAATATAAGTAACTTTGTAACTAATAAATCAATTATGTACTGACAGTATCTAATTAGTTAACCTAATCAAACATCCGACTTCAAAACTTTCGCTCCCAGAACACAGAACTCAATAGGAACAAATACCACAAAATAGATATACTCCGTTGGTTTAGGTAGTTACCTAAAGGTAAACAAAAGAAACCACGTGATGCATCACATGGTTTCTTTTGTAATTTGTAATAACCAAAACTAAAAGTCAGTTATTACAACTTTTGAAATCATTTTATTTATGCTTGTAGCAAAGAAAGTACGCGTCACTTCAGTTGTCATGCTACGTCACGGTAGTACTCTTCAAATTAGCAACGTTATCTAATTCGTTTTATTTTTTGAAGGTTTAGGGAATCTGTCTCTTTGGGCTCTTTACAGTAGACAGATTACAATATATATTGTATTTTTTTTAATTATAAATCCAATTAAAACATTGTGCCCAAGCAGTTACAAGAGTAGTTTAAGAATTAATAATAAAGATTAACACATTAATAAAAGAGGAAACTATCGTAAAAATCGAAAATAAATTCAGTATGGATAAATCGTATTTTTTTAAACAAAAAATGCATAAAAATATATTTAATTGACTTCACAAAAAGGAGGAGGTTCTCAATTTGGATGTTTATATTTTTTTAAGTCGCGTCGCGTCGCGTCGCGTCGTGTCTATAGACGCGTTGGGCATTTTTTGAGATGGGAAGAACCATTGAACTCGCGACCCTGTTACCGTAACCGACATCACACGTGTTTTGTTTATTAGACGATTAAAAAAAATACCCGCTTTGGATGTGTTCGGCTGTCCTCGGGATGTACTTGTTTTTAATGTACTCGTATCTCCGATATGTCATTGAGTGATGACAAAGTATTCTGTATGTGTTTTGTTGTCATTTCTGTCGGCACTCCCGGAGTGCCACTGTTTTTGTTTAATTATTTGTTGTTGTATCAACACCCGCCAACTTTCAAACGCTGGGCTGTTAGTAAGAAATTCCCAATAACCCTTTTCCCGACCCAGACATCAAACCCAGCGCCCAGCAGTCGCGCTTACGACCACGAGAACAACGGGACAGTCAACAAATTCCCGATACATCGCAGAAAACCACAAGCGAAGCTTATCCATACTAATATTGTAATTGCGAAACTATCTGTCTGTCTGTTACCTCTTCACGCTTAAACCGCTGAACCGATTTAGATGAAATTTGGTATAGAGATAGTTTGAGTCCCAGGAAAGGACATAGGATACTTTTTATCCCGACATTCCTAAGGAACCAACACTTATGCTGGTGAAAGCGCGGGGCACTGCTAGTAGTAATAAATTCGTTTAAATCTGCCCCTCACGACGCATAATGGTTGTATGGCGGTCGCTATGACATGTGGGGCTGTAGAAGAGGTTAGGTAATGGCGCCCTCTCCTCATGATGATAAATGACGCCGCTATATTTCCATGACGAAGCCGAGATGAAAATAATGGGCACAGGCGTTGAAGAATTTTTCATTAGGTTGTTTTGACTAAAAAAGTATGCATTTATATTTTTGAAATGGAAAGTAAGCACAAGAAAATAAAGGATGCAAGATAAAAATTATTTGACTGATTTTATTTCAGTCCAAAATAATAAAATATGTACATACTTCATTTATACTGCTTTTCATTAAATTGCGTTATAAAGACTGTATGTGGTCATCGTTTGCTTTTTTGTTATAGATAGTCAACCTGATAATTTATTTGCTTCCGCTAACAGTCATAGCCTATTTCCAAAATTTATTATTTTATGACAAAAAAAGAACGCCATCCAATAAAAATATAAATAAATAATACCTATAAATATCCATCAAAAATCATCCAACTTAACAGATCTCTTAATCTCTCTCAAAAATAACACTGCATAATACATGAATTATTACATTTTTAACAGAATTTTAGCAGGAAACGCAAACAATAAAAATACGACTTTAAAAAAATCACATAACTTCAAAAATCAATAACACATAACGAACTTAGAAAAAATCACGTAAGTACAGTCAAGTGCAGAGAAAAGGTACCCCACCAAGACTTAAAGATTATCGCCCGAGCAAGCTCGGGCCCGCGTGTCACGTGAGCCTTGAGCAGCTCCCTCCCCCGCCGCCGCACCCATCTCTGCCCGCGTGCATCCACCGATCCGCCTCAAATAATATTTGCAAGTATTTAATAATTTTATATGGTATTTTATCGGCTTCCTTCTGGCCGAACTGTATAGATACCAAGAATAACTTACAAAAAGACACTGCGTGCGATTAAGATACGAACCTGCTTCACCAGGCGCCAGCCGATCAACTAGACCGTGCCTTATACCACTAGGCTATTGGCTCAGTTATCAACCTCAACGAAAATTTGAATAGCATTACTCCTTTTATCGAACAAGGTTATTAACGGTCTAATCTTCTAGATATTAAGGTTTAAATTTCAACTTCCGTGTTATATTATTTTAATACTAGCACCTTACCGTCTTGTTTTACAAAATGCAATACGCAACTCCTCAATTAACTAAAACATAAGGTTGAAATTAGCATAGATTTCTTGTTTGGTTGAATAGAATGTGTTGATTCCGATTGTTGCACTACCCTCATTTTACTTCAGAAACTTAACTGACGTATGAACTGAGAGTTAAGGTTGAATTTAGTATACTTCTTCGCCTTATTTACTAAACTGTGATTGAGGGTATTTTTACTTTTCAAATGGTTTCATTTTCGTGCCGATTCGCTTGTGTCTAATTATCTTCATCGTAATATTATCCAATTTATTATGTTTTTGACCAGTTGATTTTATTAATCGATGGTATGGTTCGATTAACAACTTTATTGAAGGCTAAAATTGTTGTTCTGTGAGAAAAGGAACAAAACAAAGTAAATATCACGAGATATGATCATAACGGTAAGATTTACGTTATTCTTACACATATACCTATTTATTGTTGCAATCATGTTGTATTATTACTTACAAGTTGGATTTTTTTAATGTATTTCTAATATTATTATTTTCATTACAGAGAAAAACAGTTCGTAGATGGATACAAAGGTATCAAGCGACGGGTGATGTGAAATGTGATCACCAAGGCCCTCGCCCGATTGCTTACACTAATGAATCGAAGCGACAACGTAATATGTATTGTGAAAGTTCACTCAGTGGCACCCTTCAAAACTACGCGTTCAAATGCTGACTTCAAGAAGTGTTAGACAGTGACGGCCATCCTATCCGTTATGAATAGGCAACTCGGCAGATTGACTGTGTAACTTATTTGATAAAATTGCATTGGAACATTTATATGAGCAAGTGTTAATAATTCCCAATATCATTCCATAATCAGTGGGATCATTATCTCGTAGTTAATCAAAAATAAACAACCTTTATTATTATATTATCAATCCAGTTACTCTTGTTTACAAGTAGTGTTGGGTAATTGAGCTGCATTTCTAATTTAAATAATAAAACTCAGATCGGATTGAAAAATTGCGTGTGCTTCGTGTAATTGCTCTCTTGGTACAGTACTGACATTAGTGACGTTGACAGATAAATTAGACAATATTTTAGGAATAGCTACTAGGCTTTGTGCCATAAAAATTAATTAAATTAAACTAAATGTTGTGTTGCCAACAGTAGTCTGTTAACGATTCATATCTGACCTCACATATTTTTCTAATATTGTGTTAAATAAGGCTAATCAGAAAATGTGATAAAAGAGAAAGATGTATATTGCTATACTGTTATAGTTTAGCATGTTGGTTCTTCCTCTGTAATTCACAGGCACAAATGACAACATTTCATTTTCAACCAAGCTCTTTTTCCGATAAGATCATACAGAGTATAAAAAATGTATGTTTTCACAACTTTAAATAAATAAATATTACTGTAGTTATGTTTCTAGAAATATCTATAAACGAAGCGTTATCTGTTAAACGTTCTAAGACAAAATAAGGTATCTATTTTGTGTTTAGTTAATATTCTAAATAAACAACCCCAATTTAACATAGACAGGAATCTGTATATTCAACCAGGAAGTGGATTCCATAACGTCCTAGAAATGTAATTAGAAAAATAAATGAATATTGTTTATGCAAAATGCCTAACTTTTATTACAAACCTCCATTTGATTTCTTAATAATAATAAACAAAAATCACCTACTAAAGAAACTAAAAATAAATAATAAAGGTAAATAAAAAATAAAATAAAAAAAACCCTTCTCATGCGCGGATTTGAACTCGAGACCATCACATTGCTAAGCCGCAGTGTATACCACTAGACCAACACGCCATTTGCGTTACATTCCAAAAAACTTAAATAGGTTCGATGTCCTTACCAAGGGGGTAACTATCACTGTGAAGCGCACTGTACTTACCTAATAAAATAGCTGCTCCAAAACGAAAGGAGCCAGAGCGTGAACGTTAACTAAGTTACGGAACAAGAAAAACATCTTGGAATCGAATCGCAAAAATTAGCCATCATTTATCATGCTGCAGTACGGGTCGGCCATTTTCTGGACAATGCTTACGTTACACGCTCAATTGTGCGTTACATTGTATTAATGATCTGCATGTATATTGGTGATGTTAATGGATGAATACTGTTGATTTTTTGTGGTTATTGGGTTTTTCGAAAAGGAATTCCTTAGTCTGGATTTATGCCCGGTAATGGCAATAGCAAAATCAGCTTATAATGTTCGTATTTCTGGCACCTGTCAGACCTTACAAATCAGAGAGTGGGAGTGAGCCGCGCACGCGGGTGCGGTTTGATGAATGTCACATGCCGTCGAATTTTAGGTTCTAAGACATGCCGGTTTCGTCACGATGTTTTCCTTCCCGATGTTTTTCTTCCGATTATGCTACCATCGATGTGACTACACACATCAACAATTCATCAATTATACGACCTGTGATTGACGACTCGTGACACGATCAGTATCCCCAATCTTGGATGGATGAGCCACGGTATCAAAATCCAATCATCTGAGTTGGGCGATCATTTGTCCATGTTGCGTTTTCATTGTTATTGCTATGGAGGTTTTGTTTGTGTTTTGTTTCCTTATACGAGCTGGTGATTTACACCCGTATTCACAAAAAAAACTTGCCTCAGTAAAGTGGCAATACTATGCAAAGTAAGGCATTTCTCACTGCGTTCCTTATGACAAGCCTTTACATTCACAAATAATTAGGGGCGCATAGTACCGATCGCCACTTAAGAATTGTCTATGAATAGGTTTTTAGAACCCTGTGCGTCCGCGCGCACTGTTAGACCTCATAGTAATGTTTGTAAATACGGGTATCAGTCTACTGTAATACGGGCTTTACTCAGGTGACTATTATATAGCCGCACGGCTAAAATTCAATTCAGCTGGACCGCAGGTGACTCGCAAATCGCAAGTTTCAAAGAGAGTAGGGTTGTATGTACTTTAGTCGTGCGGCGACAGGTCCCATGCAAAATGCTTGCAGGTGAATAAAATTAACCGTGAAAATGCTCAGTCGTATAATACCGATCCAGCCTGTCCCTAGCTGCCCTCTCCCAGCTATGCCCTAAGCCGAGGTCCGTACCCCACAGGAGGTGCCTTTAGCGTGTAGTCTAAGTTTTTTAGGCCTTGATTGGAGGCCTTGGTTTATAAGTTTTTTAGGCCCTGGTTGAAGGCCTTCATTTTCTGAGGCATCTACAGGCAAGTCCGGTTAAGCAGACGACAACCTCCTAGGTTCAACCACGAGATACCACTGAAAAAAAAAAGCTCAGTCGTAGACGATCGCCCGCCGCATGAAGTTCGATGTCGAGGTTCATTTTGATGCAAAATTAATTAGTCACCAGCGATTTTTATTGACTTGTGTAAATTGGGTGGCGACCCCACGCTCAGCAGTAGCACTTGCAACCACGAGACCAACGGGACAAATTCTATTTAAATGATCCTGTGGCGTAGTGAAAAGGTATATTAATTATAATCAGTCTGTTTGCTAACTAGCAAAAGTGATAAAACTATTTCGGAAACAAAACTTCGTAACCGATTCAGACAAATGCGGTGTCATTAGTTTTGTTTGGAGTTAAGGCCAAAAGTGGCTAGTTAAAATGTTTTAGCTGCGATGTTACCTGGATTTTGGAGAAAAGTTTTCTGAATGAAATGAGAAAATGTATGATTTATTTAATGCTGTAAAAGGTAAAAAGGGGCTTGACAGTCTAACGGATCATGGTTCAAAGAGTATAGAGGGTGGCAGGGACATCGAGGCGTTAATTGAAACCATAAATTCAGCACAATGACATGATTCTAGACCCGTAGAAAGATTTCGTCTGTTATCACAAAAAAATATTGTTGTTTAATAGAAAAGTGCAATGTGGTCAAAATTTATGGAACATTTTTTTCTACGCAGGGGGCTACAGAATTATGTAATACATGGTAGGTTGCGCGTCGATGTTTCTACTACACGTCGATGTTTATGTTTCTAGAATGTTCTTAAACATGTTTTGAACTTAAGAGAACGACTTCATGTATAACAAAATTTTGGAGGGCATTCCTTCTTCTAGACGTTGAATTCTCGTCAACTATCTTGGGGTCGGCTTCCAGTCTAACCGGATGCAGCTGAATTCCTGTATTTTACATGGAGCGACTGCCTATCTGACCTTCACAAACCAGATACTAGGTAACACCATACCCTTCGGTAAGACTGGTTGTCAAACTTTTGGGCTTCTGAAGCGTAACGACTGTCAAAGATCTACGAATGACAGCCGGAATCACAGGCTTAACGTACTTTTTGAGGTACTGAGGGGGTCTTGGTATGTAATAGATCATCTAATAATGGTCATTCATCGCCTAACTGACCGCGGCAAGTATAGCCTAACCTTCGATTGTCACGTACGGCCGTTATTATTCAGTGTCGAGCCCACGAAAGGAGGTAACGGCCCAGTGGTAACGGTCGCGACTCGCGAGTTGCAGGTCATAGGTTCGAACCCAGACAGGTGGTTTACTTTGTGTAAATTATTTCATCACCACTGATCTCCAAACGGTGAAGTAAAATGTCGTGAGGAAACCAGCATGTCTTAGAACCAAAACTTCATTTGTCGGGTCAGCGGGATTGCCGGGTCAGTGGGATTTGCCAGATAAGCGGGATTACCGGGTCAGCGGGATGTGCCGGGTCAGCGGGATTTGCCAGATCAGCGGGATTACCGGGTCAGCGGGATGTGCCGGGTCAGCGGGATTTGTCAGTTCAGCGGGATTGTCCGAAAAGGTTACCGCTGGCCCGGAACATAAAGGGCTAAGGAAGGAACACGGGTGGGTTTTAGTTAGTAAGAGTCTGACACATCCTTCCGCTCCACCCCGAGCGGGAGGGGTCATTTGATGATTTCCCATCCTGAAAAAAAAAGGAGGATTACTCTTCCAGATCAACTTTTGACAGGACGAATACTTGAAAAAAATGCCTAAGATCATCGACAAGTAGACACCGTATCCTCTCGAATAAGAAAAGATATCTTTATCGATACTTTTATTATTGTTTCTCCTTCAGTAAAACTTGTTACAACGAGATTGTATTGATACGGGAGCGATAAAAGATCGTTTGTGAGAATGAAATCGTATTGTCTACCCCTATTCTAACGGATTCCGAGATACCAACACTTGTAGTGTCTATTGAGTCTTTATTGTCTCTCACTGATCAAAGAATCCTAGTGAAAACGAAAAATAAAGGCTTTCGAAGCAATTTCGCACTTCCTGTCCTTTTTTTAAGGTTCCGTACCCAAAGCCTCCGTTGTCCATCCGTCCATCCGGCCGTCCATCCGTCCGTCCGTCTGTGTGTCAGCAGGCTGTAATCTCATGAACCGTAATAGGTAGACAGTTGAAACTTTCACAGAGTGTGTATGCCTCTATAACAGCAAATTAATGATAAAACTAAAATACCTATAGTTAAAAATCTAAGGGGGTCTAAACCTCTCATCCAAGACTATTTTTTTTCTGCGTTTCAGCCGTCTGGTACGCAAACCTTCTTGTGCGACTCACACCATCTCTGAAACAGTTACTTTATTCAACCTTTCGATAAGAATCTAAAACAGTTCTTTCTTTTCAAAGACCGTTCGATAAAACCTTTTTATATGTTAAGGCTTCAAAGTCTATCACACTAGCATAGAGCTAAATGTCCCGGGGTTCAATTCCGATGCCCATAATCATAATCGTTGGGCCTGATGTATTATGGAATTTAATCTACCCTAGGGTCCTAAATGTCCAATAGACACTATTGAATATTTAGGCCCCTAGATAGAGGATAAATTGGTTGATTTCCAATGAAATAGAAGGTCTAGATTAGAGTTAACATTTAATTTTATGGGTAAGCTAAGTCAGTCACCCAAACAGATAAAAACTTATTATTACTCCCTAGGGAAAAACTGGAACACCGTGGAAATTGCCGATTGATTTGATTAACCTTGGAAGCAAGGCCATTATAAGTCTGTGTGTAGGCTGTAGATATGTAATTTTGCCGGCACACATGTCCTTCAAACTAGAAGTCCTTATACGGACTACCATTAGAAGTTCTACATATAAACTAGTGTTATAATACCTCAGTTCCTCAGTATTGAAACCTGCCCCGTTCAGAATAGAATAGAATATTCTTTACCATCATAAATATTACTGATATAAGTATAGAATTTTATACCGATATAAGTTAAAAAGAAGGCTGGCTGAATGGCTAAATAATAACAGCCGCACAGGTCGATCGATCAGGTTAAGCTAAGCTTGCCGCGGTTGATCTGTGGATGGGTGACCATCTTTACATACCGTGACCCCTCCGTGCCTCGGAAAGCACGTTAAGCCGTTGGTCCTGGCTGTCATTCGTGGATCTTTCATAGTCGTTTCGGGTGGTCAGAAGCCCGAAAGTCTGACAAAAAGTCTTACCCCTTGGTATTGTATTACCCAGTAACTGGGTTGAGACTTCCAACGGCCAAGCAACCAACCGCGGCAAGTGTAGCTTAACCTGATCGATCGACCTGTGCGGCTGTTATTATTTAGCCACGGGCCCCCCAAGATTCAAGATTCAAGATTCCCCAAGATTCAAGATTCAAGATATAAATGAAGAAATTTTACATAGGGTGACCCAATGGGCGGTCTTATCACTAAAAGCGATATTTTACAGACAACCTTCAAGTAGACTAAGCGAAAGAGATTTGATCCTCAGCTCAGGAAATATCAAAACTACCACCACCAATTTGTGAAACGTCCGTTCCTCATAACAAACCACTCTGAGGCCCATCATAACTATAATCATTTGGCTTGACGTATTAACGTTTAATCTTACCTAAATGGCCGCCCCAGTTAAGACTTACGACGCAATAATTTTAGTCAAGATGGAGTAGCAATTTAGTGCTATAGAGTGGTAGATAGTGTCGTTACTGTGTATTATGCGTGATATATGAACACTAGAGTGGTCCCACTGGCGGAGGGACGTTAATTTTGATTATACTAGAGGGGAGACGCGTGTATCGATCGTTCGAGAAAAAAGGTCGGTGTTTCTAATGTGTTCACGCCGTTTCATTTTCTTGAGACGGGTCCTAACGTGTTTGTTGGAAAATGTATGTCGTCTTTTAACGTTAACGGCACGTTTATGTGAAAATTGTCTTTCATTTTTAATAATGTTTTGCACGAGGTAAATTCTTACGCATTTCTTATTAAAATTGACGTGAAAAGAGTATAATCGTTTGGTATAATGTATTTATACTTGTGTAAGTTATAATAACTTGAAAATAATAAATTGGAAACAAGACTACACACTCTTTTTTTCGGGGCCGTGTAGAAGTTTGTTTCAATATCGAAACGTTGTCAAGGTGAACATTTTAATTCAGAACTGTCGTTATTCATTTGTTTTACCTGACAGTTGACAGTTGGCATCATCTGTTGACGTTTGTTTAATAGAATATACGCTTACATTAACGAGTTATCATGAAGCCTGCAAAACTGTTTCGAGCGAACTTCATTGTATTTAGTTGTCACTGGTACGAGAACATTTTGTTTCTTGTTTTATTCAAACTTTTCCCAGGATGCGATTCTGTTTTTTTTTTACAAATGTTAACTTAGTAAGTAGAGTTCAAGATTGTTCGATTACAAATTCGTTCCTTTTCAGTTGTTATTGTTTTAGTTTAATTTAGGTACGAGCAGTGGCAGCCCAGTGGTCACCACCGTGATTTATAAGATGTAGGTCTTGGGTTTGAACCCAGACAAGCGCTTTACTTTGAGTAAATTATTTCAACAACACTGCTCTCAAAACGGTGAAAGAAAATATTGTGAGGAAACCGACATGTCCCTTGAACTAAAAATTCGAAGAGATGCGACATGTACCAACCCGCACTGGGCCCGCATAGTTGATTATGGCCCACTCTCTCTCACCGCGAGGACGCCTGTGATCCAGCCGTGGGAACACTAAAGCCTAATTATGTTTGTATTGAAGTACAGGAGCGACGAGGCTTGATGTTCGTTCGGTGCATCTTGGACTGTCAGTCCTGAAGAAGACTGGACTTGACCGTTTTTTTATTATTACTCTAAGCACACAATTATGCCGATTCGGACTCAATGCCATAGGCATTTTCTTGTTGTTGTTTTATTGTTTTTGATTTCTTTATTATTAGAGTTAATTATCTTTTTGTATGCACATCTTTCTGCGACTAATAAACCAATTTTTCATTCTTTCATTTAAAAAAAATCATGCGTTACAAAAGAAATATTCTTCAGAAAATTTCTTTCAATGAAAAAATTACCTAAGTAGCGTCGCAAAAATACTTCATCGCCAAAACTATGCAATAGACTCACCAACGCCTTCTAATAGCTTAAGACTTACACCACAACATCATTACTTGAACCGAAATTCCGCTGGTGAACCGCACAGCGCATTTCTCAGCACGCATGATAGTCCATTCACTCGACTAACAAGCCAAGACCTTCCAGTTTCAATACCTCACCCCCTTTCACACCGCAATCTTGTATGACAAAGGAACGGGGGGAGGGGTCGAGTTAAAATGGTGGTTTCCACTATACCTACCTAGATGCGATGAACGATATGGCAGTTCTTACCCTTCGTGTTTTTAGTTTATTAAAGGCATGATTCAAATATTTGTATTAAGTGTTTAAGACTATGTTCATGATAGCGAGTGAGAGAGAGGAGGGAGAGCTTTGTTTTATGTAGATACAAGCTGCGCCCCGCGGTTTCATCCGCATAAGTTTCGATCCCGTGGGAATATTGGAATAAAAAGTATTATATGTCTTAATCCTGGTTATAAGCTATCTGTGTGCCAAATTTCATCCAAATCCGTTCAGTAGTTTTTGCGTGAAAGAGTAACAAACATCCATCCATCCATCCTCACAAACTTTCGCGTTTATAATATTAGTAGGATGTGTCTGGGTGGAGATATTTTAATTAAGTAGTTGTATTTTACGTATGGTTTTGGGCTTACGATAATTCTAGAGGAAGGAAAGCTAACTAAGCAACATCTCTACTTAATTATATGGATACATTTCCAAGAGCCAGATAATCTGACAAAAGAAGATATAATTATCTGCGCTAGGTTTTGACTGATTATATTTTTTTAATTTATTTATCTATTTAAGTACACACATATAAAAATATAGAAAGAAAATAACAGAAAAATACGTACAAAGGTTGATGCTTATTTCTAAGAAAGTCTCTTCCAGAATACCTGCGATAGGAAAGAGGATTAAAAGAAATATAGACACCGTGTAGTAGAAAAGAAAATAAAATACATAAAATAAAAAAACAATTCACTTAATTTATTTTAATAGTTTGTTAGTTAATTTATTATCCAATGTATATTTTTTTAAATTTTAATTTTGAAATATAAGATGTTATCATACTTGTCAAATGAAAAAAAACTTATTAAATAAAACATATAATATTGTAAAAATATTTAAAATAAAGGCATTCGAGTATCTACCTATTATCTTAGTTATAATTCAATAAAAATTAATTCTGTTTTTTTTAAAAGCATTGGACCTATTAAACTTATCTCTGTGGTTATCCTACCTCAGAATTAATGAATGAATGAAAAATGAATGAACTATTCTGTATCTTTCACTAATCGTCACCATAAAACTGAAACAACAAATAACCTTTTTTTTTGCTTTCATTGACTCTAGACTGTTACCAAAATTCTACTTCGAATTAACGAAGGCTGTAAAATTGACTGTACATAATTAGGGCAAAAATTTACATAATCATTTAATTTTGAATTTGGCGGTCCTCCTTAGCATATCATATCCCCTTAAGGAGTAATTTATAACCACTTTAAAGATGGCTTAACCACAGTATTATAAACAGTGGATACGCTTAAATTAAAACTTCCTTCTGTCTTAGCCACAGAGCATTGTAAAAGATAGAGGGACGCCATGGTTTCGACCTACGAAAAATCATAATAAAGCTAAACTACTGTTTACATCTATTTTCTAAAAATCAGATATGCTCATGCAGTAAAGTTATGCAATGCTTTGCTCGTGTCGTTAAGGCGTGCTCAATATTGACCATTTTTATAATTAATGAAAAAAATAAAAAGTACGTTTTTAAAACGCTCTCAAAATTATAAAATAATTAAATTTAATTCTAAAAGCGTGGAGAGCTTCACGGGTTAAAGTTCGCGCGTGTGTTAGTGCGTTTTAAAAGCGTGTTTTTTTTTGTTTTTTTTTAAACTACATATTTTTATTTTTAACTTTTGCGTCTAGTAGGTACATTATTCATTAACCTTTTGACCGCCACACGTCAAAAAATAAAAAACGTGCCCTCGATGTCAAAGTCTGTCATGTAGTCGAACCGTGGTGTGCTGGGCACATTTTGGTTTGTCATCTATACATGATTGTGGCGGTTAAAAGGTTAAGTTAGTATGTATAAAATCAAATTATGACGATTACGAGCTACTAACAAACCTGTGTATACTTCACAGACGTTATATGTATCAATGTCTAAACACGATAAAACAAAAGAAAACTTATTTCCCGGGGTTAACGACCGGAAAATATGTTTGAGATGTAGACACCGTGTGTGGTAAGAGTAGAAAAGAAAATAAAATACATAATAATTAACTTATTTAAATAAAACAAATAATACGAGAATATACTTACAAAATAATTATCACCGAAATATTAATAATTATAATGTAATTTATAATAATAAATACATACGCAACTATGACAAAGTGGAAAGATAGTGTTCTTTGTCTCTGCTCTTGAATACTGCAACAGTTTGACAGTCCCTTATGTCAGGCAGAAGTGAATTGCACAATCGCACCGCGTGCATAGTAAAGCTGTTAGGAGTACAAATCGGTGGTCGTTGTTGTAGATTTGTAGTCTCTGTTTTTGAGAATGCTCTGTGGTCTCAGCGCAATTTATGCATTTAGAGATGCATAAGTTTTGCGTAACTGTGGAGTAGTGAGATTACTGTGGGTTAATGAAGAATGTGTTAATTAAAGAGCAGCTCAGTGTGGTTTATATTGGATTCACTCTAAGTTGCCAACTATTCGCAGATCGGATATTTGGAAACATTTTATTAAACCATGGAAAAAAGTAGGAGGTTCTCAAGTTGACACAATTTTTTTTTAAATGTATAGATGCCAGTACATCAAGCTACTACAATTAATGTCAAATTTCTTTATTAGATTTTCAACTTTATCGGTAAAGTTTATAGTTCAAAGTTGATTGAGAAAATTTGACAGTTTCGGGTAGCTTGATGTGCATATTTTCACTACACATATTTTCATGTACAACTTTAAACAGAATAGTCCGATTTTGGCGATCGATTCATTTTTTACTAGATGAGGACTCGAAGCTAGTCCCAATTAAAATTGAAATATAAATTCCACGGGTTTACACACATCAACAGAATCTAGGGATATTTTATATTTCACGAAGAATTTTTTGATATAGTAAATGGAAGAATGATAGGTTATTAAAAGGCCTTTAATAAAAAATAAAAAACATTTCGTGATTTTTTTGTTTTGAATATTTTTTTTTTAATTGCCGTTGGAAATTAGTATCTATGATAAAAACATCATTGCTTCTTATAGAACTAATAATTTTCATTATGAATTTAAATAGTCTTATGCAATCCAATTATTAATAATAATCAGTGTTGCCACCTCTTCCATTAATTACACATTGACATCGATTATTCATACTTAAAATTAAATTGTCAATGTCTTGCTGCTGTCTGAGGTCCCATGTTCTTTGCAAGTGTTCGTAAAGTTGTTGTTCCTTCGTCAAATTTGGCGGGAAATCTCTCAAAGCTTTTCGTTGTAAAATGTCCCAGGCATGCCTTTATAGGATTTAAGTAGAGCGACTGTGTAGGCCAATCTAAAACTTGTATATCGTGGTCTCGGAAAGCGGCCGACGCCAGCTGCGTCGTATGGGAAGGAGCATTATCGTGCATGAGTATAAATCCCTGGCCCATTTGGATTCTGTGTGGGACAATAACAGGCTCTACTACCTCTTCGTGGTATTTTTGTGCATTCATGCTGCCTTGGATCCATACCAGCTGGGTTCGTCCGTCAATACGAATTCCTGCCCACACTATGATAGTCCTGCCTTGGTATGAGTGGACCTCTTGAGGGAGTCGTAGACGGCTAACTCTGCCTGGAGTTCTCGAAACGCGTGTTCTTCGTGAATCCGGATGTAACCCAAACCGGGACTCATCGGTGAACAGCACCAAAGACCATTGTTCGTCACTCCATGGGTATATGCTCCCGAGCCCACGAAAGCGGCCGACCGCGATTGCCACGTTGCAATGCTGGAACACGTAGTGGCCTTCGAGCATGAAGACCAACTTTATGCAACCTCCTTCGCGCGATTTGGTCGCTTACTAGCAGTTGGTGGTCCTCCTGAAGCCTTTGTACTAGTTGCATCGCTGTGATATTGATACCTTACCATACCCTTGATATCACATTTTGGCTGGTGTGTAGGGCCTTAGCAACGACGCGTTGAATAGCACCATTTTCTAACATGCTCACGGCTCTTATCATTTCATCTCGACTCAAATGACGACGTGACACGACTCTTAAAGCTCACACGGCACGTTAAATTAAAAAGAAAAACAATCTAATCCCTTTTCATTAATTAATATTCATAAAACAATTTTAATTTTCCTTAACGTAACGAATTACTAACAATTTTGCCGCCGTATTTTGTTTTTTCTTTTGTTTCTTTATTTACATTTTTAAATTTTGAAAATGGAATAAAAGAGATTTCAATCTGTATACCTATAAACTTTTTATGGAAACTAAAAAGATTTTAAACAATAAATTCGAAAATAATTTAGGATTATGGTATCCCTACTTTCTGTTGATGTGTGTATTTGGGTAGAAAAATAGAGATTGATTGATTTTTCATATAGGTACTGAATTTTCAGTTGTGAACCGATTCTGTTGACACTTCACTCACATTTATGTAGTTCTAATGATATTTCAACATAATACAGACCTCGATTCCAGGATGACAGTCGAGAGGACTCTTCAACAGCTTACAGCAGCTATCTAATTAGTGCCTGGGGTTATTTCATTCATTTTGATAAGCACTTTAGACCTGGCTGGGACTTAACTGTCATCGAAGGTCAAATATTTGACCTTCGATGACCTCGACAGCCATCCGTCTTCATCATATGATGAAGACGGATGGCTGTCGAGGAAAGGCCCTATCTGAAAACGAAACGGAAATGCGAATAAAAATTGGCTAGACTCAAAATTAATAATATACAAGGAGCATAGTTAGACTAAAAACTTAGTTTAATTTTTCACTTTTCAGTTCCATTTTTCATCAGTTTATTTTTTTGTTACAAAATCATTTCTTTATTAATAAGGCTACTTTTAATGCCAAGAGGTTTAGGTAGGTATTGTAGAGATAATCTCACATAGCGTTATGCTTTTGGCCACACATTTTAGCGATCTACAGCCGTAAAAAGAAGTTACTTAAACGCTAAGATCATAAAGTTGGTTGACCAATCAGCAATCAATTTTACAAGTGGACATTTTTGACGGCAGATTTCAATTGATTTTGGTACTGAAACCAAACAACAGTACAATGCGTGCCACGAAAGATGAGACTTGACCCCGCCTCCCCGCTCTTTCCGCTGCCCCTATGACGTCCGGTCCCGTCCCGCACTCAGACCTCATACCGCTAAAGATACCTAAAATCGTGTACTGCGCAAGTCAAACCACGTGGTGTGTCAAGTCTCATCTTTCGTGGCACGCATTGTAACGTGGTTTGACAATAATTATCACAGCGAGTATTCATCATCATCATCACCTTACACTGACAGCAGTGTGCTGATGATATGAATTCTGTCAGTACAAACTTGTGTCCAGAAGTGGAACAGTCCACTGCTGGACTGGCTTCTCCAATTTCACGCCATTTAGCTCGATTCTTTTCATTCTTTTTCTCATTCTTTCTTTTTTCGGGATGCATGAAGAAGCATCCTCGTGTAGCGCAGTTTGTTCCGTCAGTTAATCAAACTGAACCGAGCGCTCGGCACATCCTAAACAGTCACACCCAATACCTTATTTGATTGGCTAATTCTTCCCTTGCGGTGGTAGGGCTGACGCGCGCCTGGTTTGCGACCGCTCCCACCGGAGTCAGGCGTCAAGCAGCCTGCTGTGTTTCGTCGATACATGAGAGTTCCAGTGCCTTAGGCATCTTCTGGGCACGCACGTTTCATCATAGACCTCATCCATCGCTTTCCATCAGGCGTGTTCGAGGTCAAGAGCGAGCCAATTTAGCAATAAAAGAAGAATCTCGACCACTCTCATCCAGTTACTACCAACGGCCATGTAAAGATCGTCACTCAACTTAGCCTGAGGGCTTTCTTCTGTTCGTTTGCCTTGTTTGTTTAGCTAAATTTATATAAATACCTATTTACCCTGACATTTAATGAATTTATGTTATTTACCCTTGACATTTAATGAATTTATGTTATTTAATATAAATCCGCAAAGCTTATTCATTTCATAAATCCCAAAGAAAATCCAAAAATGAAGACCTTTAAACGACAAAACGGAACGTTTAATTTCCGAACCGAATAATTATGACCATCAGCTGAAAGCCGAGATAACTAGCAAGCGAACATTTTGCTAATTACTTGTAAATGAATACAAATTCTTCGGGTGTAAGATTGGCGACGAATTTATTTATGCGTAATACTATTCCTATAAGAAGCTCAACTTTTGGGAGTTTTTGTTATTTTAGAATTTCGGAGTTTTATAAACTTTATTTCATGGAATAGACAACACAGAGTTTCCAAGGACTGCCTCGGTATTCGTTCCTAAGCGATTGGCCAGAGAAGGCATAAGATAAAGAAAATCGGAAAATTATTTGTCCAGCAGTGGGATTTGTCTCACTAAAAATAACAAAAAAAAGGTTAAAAAATACACACTTTCTCCTTTGCTTATAACTTTTGCTCAAAGTAAAATAATGATAAGCGACTGTTTAACGATACATATTTGACTTTAATCATCTTTTATAAATAAATCCCTATTCCTAACAACCAATTTATACCATTCTATTAGTAAATTCAGGGAAATTAATTGCTAAACAGATTGACGAACAACTCAATTGTCCGTACATTCAAATCGCAACTGTCATTCTTTCACAGTTATAATATATGAAATGGCTATAATAACACGGCAAATTGCCGTAGAATGTTGATTTGCTACATGTTGATACATTTTCATTTACCTACAACATAATATTATTCTATTAACGACTGTGACCGCATTCCGAATTAGCTATAATCGCTCACAGCACTCACATCATCTCACATGCTTTCCGATTTAGATATTACGATTATGACAGCTGAGAGCTGTCAACAATTCGGAACGCTCGCGAACGCGCTCATAGTTCTTACTCAATGTCAAAACGATATTATTACACTATTTCTTTGTATAAATAACACATTTTTTCTTCTTTGGTTAGATGGCGACTGTCAGCCAGAAACACAATTTCGAAAATGCCACGTTAGTTTAATTTAAAGTTATGATGCAACTCAATGCAAAACACATACTGACACATCCACACACACACACACTGTCTTTTTTGACAGCGCTCACGGTGATATTATTAAAAGGCATAGTCGGCGTTATCGCAAGATGGTGCATGTCATAACGTCATCAATGACGATTCACGGGACATCGTTATCGCACTCACTCTAATTCGGTACGGGTTTAAGCACGCTCAAATCGATCATTTCCTAACTCGGAACGTAGGGCTAGTTTCCCCCCTTGACTAAGCCTAGATTACCTTGATACATCTTGTTACCTTCATTTGATGGATAACTACATCCTATGTTATTCATAAAATGATCAATCATTTAGGCTATCCATTTTATTTTCCACTAGCTGCGCCCCGCGGTTTTACCCGCATAAGTTTCGATCCCGTGGGAATATCGGGATAAAAGCCTAATGTTAATCCAGGGTGTCGGCTACCTCCATATCAAATTTTATAAAAATTGGTCCAGCCGTTTGAGCGTGAAGAAGTAAACATATAAACACACACTCACACCATCACACACACACACACACACTCACAAACTTTCGCCTTTATAATATTAGTGTGATTCATACCAAACCGTCAAATTTTGAACGAAACTGTACTTAGTATCACAATCTGTCCGATTTTAATACTCTTAAAATTGTAATATTATAAATTAAAACATATTGTAAATTATATTATTAAAGATGCTATTCGTGTCTGGCCGTTTGACCGCCTTGTTCTTTAAAACTACGGAACGGATTTTGATACAAGTTCACCATCAATATTAGTTTTTTCTTTCCTGAATTTTTATAAAGTATGCCAGATCACACGTCCTCCTCTAAGGAGCACTAGAGACGTGACACGATTATCGAATGTACTAAAGTATCGATGCTCAACCGATTACTTTCAGGATTCGGTGGCACGTGACATGCAAGTGTGGATGGAGTTGGCTGATAAATCGGAGGAGCCAGCTGAGTTTCGTTACCTGCATTGCGTTTTCCTTGCGATGTATTTAGTTTCAATAGTGTTAACACATCACATAACTTTCCCTATTTTTAGTTAGAACTGGGCATAAATCCAGACTCGCGGGCTGAAAAACCGTACTGATGGAAAAACCAACAAGACTTTGCCTAGCCTGAGAACTTAGGTTCTCAGGCTAGGCAAAGTCTTGTTGGTTACAATACAATAACATCATTAATGGGTTTCCGTAATGTTTAGTTTAGTTATAGTCGTTTTATACCAACAGTATAAAAGGACTATAAGATCGTTAATTACTAAACCAATATTAGATCAACGAAAATCCCTAAAAACATCAACTGGCCTCATCTGTCAAGCGACTCGAACAAAGTGACAAATTAGTCCCTACAATCCGTCGCCTGTCTAACTCAACCATCCAATTTAAAAATCAATCGGGTCTTAGGAGCGAAGTGATTTTTAAACGGATTTCAACAAATCTTCTCTTTGAATTACAGTTTTTCTCTTCTTCTTAGAGAAGTGGCATTCGCATTGTTTCTGTAAGCGATTTTTAAAGCTTTAAGTCTGTAGTCATAGAAAAATCTTTAGTGTTTTTGTTTTTTATCTTTATACAATGTACAGACGTCAGCACATCAAGCTACCCGAAACTGTCAAATTTTCGGGTGCGCCAAAGTTCACCTAAATTTTTAACTCCGATAATTGGAAATCCGAAAATGTTCTTCCTAACATTTTTCATCCTAACAATCACAATTCCTAACTACTCCGTCTCTAATGTTCATAATTCCGAAGCATTCAACTTCATAATGTCAGTAGCAATAAACATCTATTATACTTTTATTTGTTTTCCTATATTTTCTCAACATAACCATCTTTTACACTATTATTCAAAGTCATATCTTTTTTGTTTAGATTTCTTTTTATTCATAATAATCAGTATTATATACATTAATTTTGCGTAACTTTATTTTCACATAACATGTATAACATATAAGAATAATGGGATCCCTTCTTTTCGCATAATATTCTTTTTCCTAATATACTTTGGCATAACGATTTTGGCATAATTTGTTTTGCCATAATAATACTTTGCCATATTTTTTTTTGCCATACAGTTTATGTTGGCATAATTATCTTGAAGGCTAATTTTTTTTAGCATAAATTTAATTCGCATAACGTTACTAGGCCTAATGATTATTAGCATAATAATATTTAGGCATACAATTAATAGAAATAACGGAAACAAATTTGAGTTATTTTTACGTATTTATTTTGGATTTCCACGTTAATGATTTATTATACAAAACATTATGTAACTTAACTATGTATTTTTATTTTAAAGTGGAGTCATTTTAATAGGTAACATTTGACAATTCATCAAATATTCAACAACGTAACCTTGTAACGGCGGGCATAAAATAACATATTTTTTCGTTTTGTTAGAACTGCACAATTGCTTACCTTTTTTCAATTACGATTACATATTTATTGTAATAATGACCGATACGAGTAATTTTACGATTTGCTTTCATTAATAAACCATTCTAAACATAATAAACAATTTCTGATCTAAAGAACTGAACGTCGTTACAAGGTTACGTCAGTTAACCATTTTTCTTTTTAAACACTAGGGATGTTACTCTAAAAATCGAAAGCTGATAAGTAGAATCGAATGCAATGATGACTTGTGAAGAAATATCACCATAAATTAATAATTAATAATATCTCTGAGTGCTGACAGCAGTGATGAAGATGACAATACTTTTAACAGTTCTGATAGTTCAACTGAATAAATGCAATTTTTTTGTTAAATTGTGTACTTGTCTTATTTTGCTCCTTAAATTTACGAAAAAAATAATAATAATGGGACAGGGATTCGCCTGATGATTTTTAAATTCGCATATGTTTCAAGTCCGTATCGATTCATTCACTTTAATCGATGTTTATAAGCAGGTCACCTCACTATGAGGATAAAACTGACAGACGTCAAATGTTACCTATTAAAATGACTCCACTGTAGGTGTATGTTTTTAGCAAGAGCGAGCGAAGCGAGCTCGGGAATTGGGGCACCCCGACTCGGACAGGTTAGGTTCGAAGGGGATGACGGGGGCTCAAGTGAGCGAGCGGAGCGAGCGAACGAGCCCCCGTCATCCCCTTCGTGTTAGGTTCCTTTAAACCCTGCAGACAGAAATAGGGGCCCCGCGAAGCGGGGCTCCGTCGACTACGCCTTATTATTATTGTTATGCTTAATAAACTTATGCTTTAGAATGTTATGCTTAAAAATGTATGCTTTAGAATGTTATGCTTAATCATTATTATGATTAGAGAAATTATGCGTAAAAAAATTATGCGTAAGCTGTTATGCGTAAATAATTTCACCCTCAAATTAAAACTATAAAATCATCTTCTACCCGCATATATTTTTTATTACACTTTGTAAATGTTTCTTTCTGAGTATGAATGAAATTAATGTTATGGCAATTATGTTTAGGGATAAAAGCGTTATGATAAAAAACAGTAGGAGTTTAAATATATTTACATTAATGATATTATTAATTACAATTTTCGGAAACATGAGTGTTATGAACATCGCCGGTAGCACTACAAATAGTATGAATGAAAACTTTAGGATGAAAAATTTTAGGAAGAGTGATCATTCGGATTACAAATCGTTAGGAAGAACAATTTCGGGTAAAGAACTTTAGGTGAGCCAATATGGACCCTAAATTTTCCCAATCAACCTCGAACCTTATGCTTTAGCGATAAAGTTGAAAATCTATTAAAAAAAATTGACAGATTGTAGTAGCTTGATGTGGTGGCGTCTGTACAACATTTCGGTTCAAATAAAGTCGTAGTGACGAAAATAAAAAGAGTATGGTTTGGTTATATTGAGAGAATGAGTGAAAGGCGATTATTAATATGTCTGGACTTCAAAAGAGACCGTGACCTCTGAGTTTGTTACGGCCTTTCTTCTCAGAATAGTCAGATAGGAAACGCCGGGAAACGCCGGGAAACGCTCATCCAGTTTAAAAAAATATAATTGACGTGTGTTTGCACAAACCTACTTACAGAAAATAAATCATTTATCATTAGCAAAAGGTATTATTGCATTGGTATTGATAATTTAAGGTGGATGTGAGTGAAAACGCCGGGAGGGGATGCCTTAGAAGGATATATTGTGACCTCATTGGTGACGTCCTTCAGAAAGATCTGGTGAGTAGGACTCGTCACCAGTGCGCGTGTATGACCAGATGTGTGAACTTCAACGAAGCAAAAGAAGAATGTAAGAATCTTTTCAGGTGGGGTTCTGTAGTATAAAGGCGGAAACAGACTTATAACACACCACGAAGCTTACTCATTGGTCACATTTTTCATCTCGTTGAGCTATTTTCGTCATTAGGTCAATAAGTAAGCGTGGGATGGCGTCGGGTGTTACAAGTGTGCTGCGGCCTTGCCTTCCCCCATGGGACGAATGCGAATACAATGGTTGTATGGTATTTCTGTAGTGGTCTTGCCATTTTCTCTAGCAGTACAGGTCTAAGTGATTATGTCGCTAACGCAGACCCGGTCTTGAAGCCAGCGGGCAGATCGCGCGGCGCTAGAGATGCGTAGTGTTGTGAAATTAGTGTCTTTTCCGCGAACGAAATGTCTAAACAGCGACGACAACGTTTTTTTGATTCAACATTTTGAAACGTCTGTCGTTAAAAAACAAAAAATAAAATGCAGAACACTACGTCAGTGCAGACGCGAGGGCACCGCTAGACTGGAGCGCATCGCTCGTACGCCGCTCTCCGCGCCGTTGCCTTCGAGGCCCCGCGCCCGCTGACTTCGTGTCCGCAGCCTTAAAACCAGTTGTACCAAAGTTGTACCTCTTACTCTGTAACTGGGTTGTGGTGGTCAAATAGGCAGTTGCACTATGTCAAATACTGGTATTAGAAAGAAAGAAACAAACAAAAAACCTAATGAAAAGAAGGACCAAATTCAGTTGTTGTTGTTAATTGTAGTATAATTTTCTAAAAAGGAATCAAGGCTTCAGCTGAAATCCAGCAATTACTAAGCCGCTAGGGGACCTCCGCTTGGAAATAAAATTGGAAGGAAATGGAAATAGGTCTTTCTGACATAGAGCTATTTTCTTTTAGCCCTATAAACTCGATTATCTAGTTACGTTTAGCCCTATAAACTCGATTATCTAGTTACGTTTAGCCCTATAAACTCAATTTGAACTGGTTGTAAGTACAAATGCCTCTTAGGTACCATTCTAACAGATTGAACGTTTGTTATGTAACAACACGCTAATAGCGGTTAGGGATCCTCTTTAATCAAGGCCCATCTATCTTATTTACCGGCTTAAACCCAGTGCGTACTCTAGACTCGCAATGTTGTTCTTTCGTCGTAATTTATAATAAACGATGCTTCCTATTATCGTCACAAGTTTATGGGATAGAAAATACAGAATGCCAACGAATGTTAAGCTACACTTGATGAGGTCACTTTTTGGATGGTTCACCTTTAGATACCATAACCTAAATGTCTCACATGAATCCTTTGTGTCATGTTTTGTGCACATTTGTTGATGGAGATCAAAAAAAAAATGTATACAATATAAAGAGCTCGTTTTTTCGATATTATTTTTCATTAATAAAAAATACCAACCCTTTTTTATCCTGCTACAGTGCAAAGGCCTCTCTTCTCATATAGAGAAGGAACAAGCT
Source organism: Luperina testacea (assembly GCA_927399505.1). Classification (NCBI taxonomy): domain Eukaryota; kingdom Metazoa; phylum Arthropoda; class Insecta; order Lepidoptera; family Noctuidae; genus Luperina; species Luperina testacea. The sequence continues at coordinate 17,966,008 of OV656770.1, read as the reverse complement.
TTATTAACCATGCTTGGTCAAGACAAGGTTGCCGATTTGAGACTTATTTAGCTAGCTGCGTCCCGCGGTTTTACCCGCATAAGTGTCGATCCCGTGGGAATATCGGGAAAAAAACTATCCTATGTCCTTCCCCGGGATGCAATCTATCTCTCTGCCAAATTTTATCGAAATCCGTTCAGTGGTTTAGGTGTGAAAAGGTAACATTCAGACAGAGTTACTTTCGAATTTTTAATATGAGTGGGGATAAATAAGATTATCTATGACAGTCGAATAACATAATCGTTTCTTACTTCTGTCATATAATTTTTGATACGGTTAAGTTTTACCAATCGGCAGAAAACCGCGGTAATCCTTGGTTTCGGGCATTGCAAGGTCAGTCGTTGTGGGGGCCATCATTATAGCAAAATGAATGTTAATTTGTTAGTTGCTAGGACATTAGTTAGTGTGGACAGACTGGGTGAGAAATGTGAGGACAGAGTACTGTGATGAAGTCTGGGAGAGGTCTATGTCCATCAATGGATGATCAATCAATGAATGATGTAGGATCAATGGATGGATGAATGTCCATTAAAGAGATGTCAGCAACTGTGAAGGGGCCCGTTAGGGCCGAAGCCTGCCGGGTCAGTGGGATTGTCCGGAAGGGTTACCGCTGGCCCGGAACATAAAGGGCTAAGGAAGGAACACGGGTGGGTTTTAGTCAGTAGGAGTCTGACACTCCCTTCCACTCCACCCAGAGCGAATGGATTGCGATAGACTGAGTTGATTGATTGAGTTAGTAGCTTAGTATTAACGCTGAAATAATGCCGATAAAGTTATATCATTATTCTGTCTACTTTAATTACAGCCGACTTACGACGCGGACGTAATACGATATACATAGATACACCTAGATAACGTAAGAGCAACTACTTCGCGTGCCAAAAATCGCACCAGCTTACGTACAAAAATCGTAAGCCGCCACTTTCGCGCTCAGTCCTCAGTACTGCTGCCTGGGTGAGCGTGAGCGCTAGCGCTAGGCCCCGGGGGTGGGGCGACACGGGTGCCGCACGCGGCAGCGTCTTAATCGATTTGATTTTCCCATCACTAAATAGTGCTTTTGACGTCATAGTAGGTAGTCATAAAATGCGCTTGGTTTTCATACAGATCGTGATACTTGCGTTACCTAGGTCTATCTATATCTGTGTGTAATATCTATAATTAATAATTATTATTTTAAATGCGAAAAAACCCTCTCTATCTGAACAGTGGATTTCGAAGAAAGGCACATACGAACACGTGGTCTAGGAGACATAGGATAGTTTTTATTTCGGTACTAAGTTACCGAGGGTTTTAACTTCCAAGCTCCACGCGGGCGAAGCCGTGGACAGAAGCTAGTTATTGATATATTTATTTCACATCAACAATGAGACTTCTGTCCCTTTCTATCTTGTGTAAGCTCGCTAATCGTTAAGGGACCTCTCAAGAAGTTAATTGGCTGTTTTGTATTTTTGAACAGTCAGATTACGAGGAGTGATTGGCTTTGTTCGATGTTTAAAAGTGGTTTTTGTTTTGCCTTTCAATAAGTGCCGGAGACTGAAAGGTGGTTCGGCTGATTTTGCGTGGTATTTTTTGTAACAATATAATTAAAATAAAATGAGTGTCCATGGAGTTTCTTGTTCATCCTTCTTAATAGGAACGTATTATGGTTTGGAATGGGCCACTAGCTTCATCTTGTGAATGACCGACTTCTTTAAAAATTCAAAAGTGCCTGTAAATAGCATAATCAGCTTATAATGTTCCCATTGCTAAGTCACACGCCTCCTCTGTGTGAGTGGGAGTGGGCTTCAATCCACCATTCGAGCCCAGTGCTGATTGGTTGATGTCTCGTGTCTTCGAATGTTTGGCTCTAGAACATGCCGGTTTCCTCACGATGTTTTCCTTCACCATTTTGAGAGCAGTGGTTATGAAATAAATTACCCAAAATAACGCACCTGCTGGGGTTACCAATAGGCCTCCACTGCTCTTACGCGGCAAACACTACTGCCCTCAACCTGTAAATGGTTTAATTGAAATAGTGATGAGTTTGTTATCTTTATCCTTAATGGCTTAATGATAAAGGAAACATCTACTCCTTAAATCATATAGTAACTGCAAGAAAATCCTTATGGAGGCACTTCAAACTATGTCCTATGAAGATACAGAGAAGTTATTACTTGTGCTAAAGTAAATATTGTTCGTATTATATAATTTGTATTGGTCCCATAGTAAAAGTTGTTCATAATGATGAGTACAATGACCTCTTAAGGGGTTGTTAATGTTTTACCATTAACCCTGTATACTCATGGCACGTGTCTCTCGTTATTATCAGTCATATTTAAATTACTGTGGGCGTACATAGTCATATTTAAATTATCAGTCATATTTCAGTCATATTTCAGTCATATTATCAGTCATATTTAAATTACTGTGGGCGTGGTGGTGTTGGTTATTGCGCAACAGAAAAACCGTTTGCAGTGCAAATCACAATATAATTTACGAACAAGTTAGTCACACTAGCGAATCACACACTGTAGGTACACGACACAACTAGATACGGAACGCGAGTCATTTTCTAAGCACATGTAGTCCGTACGATGTCCAATGGTCAAGAGATCGATCACTGTTCCACTTCGCTGCTTGACTCGTCGACTCGCACGAACGTCAGCCTAGACGCTGTAGCCTGCCGGGTCAGCGGGATTGTCCGAAAGGGTTACCGCTGGCCCGGAACGTAAAGGGCTAACGAAGGAACACGGGTGGGTTTTAGTCAGAAAGAGTCTGACACTCCCTTCCGCTCCACCCAGAGCGGGAGGGGCGGGGGTGACGATTTCCCACCCTGAAAAAAAAAAGGCTAGACTCTGTCGAGAGCCACCAGATGCCGCTGGGATACCGGATACCACTTGATTGTAACATACTTTATTGTACACCAGCAAAATACATACCAAAAAATTCATCAAACACTACTAAACATACAATGGGCGGCCTTATTATCCTCATTTGATAAGGCCTCACTGTTTTGACGGCAACTGATTCTTGTTGTTTGATTTTCAGGCGTTGATTACAAACTGCTACATAGAACTAGAAGCCTCAAAAGTTAACTTCAATACATGCTTTGATTGGTGCTAGAATGTATCCCATTATCTTAATATCTTATTTATTCTCTCCACAAATCGAACAACGGTTCTTCTTCGACATTATATTCCCTGCCCTCGTTTTGTCTTATCGATTATCGTTCGCGCCCTCATCGCTTAGATACGGAGATTAGATCAGCCGGTAATCCATTCATATCTTAACAATAATACACTTTAGGAATTAACTTATTATAGGCTTATTCTGCACGCCATATTGAAAACAAACATCATGAGATTTTATAACAAAATGAAAAAAGATACCCATCTTATACAATCCAGCGGGGTGATTACGTAACACATTAACAGTTCAGCGGGATTGTCCGAAAGGGTTACCGCTGGCCCGGAACATAAAGGGCTAAGGAAGGAACACGGGTGGGTTTTAGTCAGTAAGAATCTGACACTGCCTTCCGCTCCACCGAGAGCGGGAGGGGTCATTTGATGATTTCCCATCCTCAAAAAAAAAAAAAAACACACACATTAACAGTAGCAATGGCTTTCATTATGACAGTCCAACAACATTCATTGCGTTATTTACGTTGTTGAGTAGACAAGTTGTTCAAACATATGAAGCAATGGATTAGCAATATACTTCAAAATCATTCAGATTATGATTGATCCTGTGTTACGCAATCAGGGCGTGAATTTTTTAATGGATTATGCAACTAATATTGTTAATAGGTTAGGTAGACCTGTTAATAATTTTATTAAAGGTGACAGAAGCCTTCGAGAGTGGAGAGTCACTAAAAATATTTGTAAAAAAACCTTGACAAGAAAAAACAGTGGCACTCCGGGAGTGCCGACAGATGTGAAAACTTGAACAATTACGTGCGTATTTTTTTAATCGTCTTGTTTATACAAAACACAATCATAATATTTTACCATCACTCACCGATTGATATTCGATTATTTAGAATTCGATTTGGCATAGTACACCCCTGACATATCGGATATATACATTAAAACCGAGTGAATCCCGAGGACAGCCGAACACATCCGAATGTAGCGCGGTGTCGGTTACGGTAACAGTTTCGCGAGTTCAATGGTTTTTTCCCATCTCAAGAAATGCTCAACGCACCTAAATAAGTTTTCACTTCAAAAACATTAGAAAGCGCCCGATTTAGGAACCCCACTTGCCCAATACTACACAAAAAAAGCTCATACGACAAGAGCCACCACGAAACAGCATCCTTTACTCAGGCAATTAAAAAGATACCGCTGACACAAAACCCAATATACACACAATTGATTAAAAACAAATTCTAACAATACTCAAAAAGGGCTAAACACAAAAATGTACAGGAAAATGCCCGACAATGTACAAACACGAATTTACATTCCGAAGTACCGATAGCAATAAAAGAAAATGGCCAGTTCCTGCAGCATTTTCGATACGTTAAAGGATATTTTTCAACGACATTCGAGTTGTGGAGCATTGCAATGGTAAATCCGGAGTCACTCGGAACCATTTGTAAGAGGCGTCTCGGATCGTAACGTTTCACACCTCCCACAATTTAGGCGAAAGTTACGAGAGTCAAGATAATAAAGGAAGTTTCAAAAATTATAATCTGTGTTAGACTAACCAATTTAATAGTCTGTGGTTTTCACGTACACGCATTTGTTTTTCTTTTCCCATATTTCCCACTTCCTGGGGCTTGTTTAATAAAACGAAATGTGACAGGTAAAAAATCGAAAGGTTTTTTCAAACATTTTCTACTTTATGTCAGAGATATAAACTGTACATGTTTATATACAAATAAATACAATTAAAGTATCTCTTCGTAATGTAAAAACAGTTTATTAAATGCATATTATGAAAGTGTGATACCATACTTATAACAAAAAAACAATTTTAAACCTTTTTGTTTGTTTGCTAGCTCCGGATTATCTCCTTTTGATGAAATTTGGTATGGAGATACTTCGAACCCCGAAGAAGGACATAGGTTTTTACCGACATACCACGTGGGCTATGTCGCAGGCGGAAGCTAGTTCAAAATAAACGGTCAGACCGTAGTCAGCATACTAATTATTATACCTGAGTTTTTACACAATTTTGTGCCCATACTGACTCGTATTAATAATACTTGAATGATGTCAATCAACTTGGAAACCTTTTATTCTTCCACTCATTTGTGATTATAAATACTTTGTTGCTTTCGTCCGCCGAGCTCTTAAGACTTTCACCAACCGGGCCGACGTAACCGCCTAAGGAGAGTCATTCCTCAGTCGTTTATTTTATCTCTAATACAAGCGTTTTATCTCAAGACGCCTTGACTGACAAGCAGGCTTGAAGGCGTTACATTGTACGTACGGTTTCCCATCACAACACTCATGAGACTGGTAAATATGTTCAGTACAAATATGGCGGTAATTTGTATGGGTCTTGGTAAATTTGGGACGCTTGAACTTGTGTAAATTTAGGAGCTCGTTTAGGATAATTTACTTTGTAATAATGAACAGGTAAACGTTATTTTGAGGCTCAGAATAAACGCTAAATTACATAGGGGTTTGTGAAGATATTGTTACAATTAGCACGATTTGCAGGTTTGTGGTACAATTGCTTGTAGGGCTGCTACGGAGATCATACTTATAATTTTATTATAATCACACTATCACATTAATATTGTAAAGACGAAAGTTTGTGAGTGTGTGTGTGTTTATATGTTTGTTACTTCTTCACGCTCAAACGGCTGGACCAATTTTAATAAAATTTTCTATGAAGGTAGCTTTTCTTTTTCTTCTTTATTTTATTTAGGAACTTTTGAACGCAGTTCATGCCAGTTCCATCATAACTTAATCTATGACTAATACAAAGTAATCATTATGTCTATAATAATACTATAGAAATTATACTAAGTACCACTGTTGTTATTATTAACTAAAGTGTAAATCATTTTTGCAATGAAGGTAGCTGACACCCTGGATTAACATATAGGCTACTCTTGATCACGATATTCCCACGGGATCGAAACCTATGCGGGTGAAACCACCGGGTGCAGCTAGTATAATATAATTGCGTAAAGCACTATCAAACTCAATTTAAATCATTTTAAAGGATATTGCTAATCCATTGCTTCGTATGTTCAAAAAATGTGTCTGCTCAACAACGTAAATAACGCAATGAATATTGTTGAACTGTCAAAATTAAAGTCATTCTATTGATAGTGGGTTACGCAATTACCCCGCCGTTTCACGACATATACTGATTGTCTTGTCTCCTTCAAACTCAAACTCAAAGCATTTATTTCAATTAAACCTTGTACAAACACTTTTGAATTGTCAAAATTAAAATCAGTCAGTTAGTCAGAAAGTTGAAACTAGTTGTCCATTCCAAAAAGTAGATCTCTATGGAGAAGAACGGGCAAGAAACTCCATGGACACTCTTTTAAATCAAGATATTACAAAATCCTGGGTACATTATTCTTGTTGCTTCTATATGTGAGAACATTGTAAAAAAAAGGAAACAAATGAAGAAACAATTCAAAGTATAAGATTAAAAATAAGCCTTGGCAGTTAACAGATGACCAGTCTCAACCGACGGCGCCCGGTCACGAACATGACGCGTGGATCAGCACCATCCAGCTCAACCATTTTGTAGGGAACCGAATGATCCAACACACGACCGAATGATCTAAACCACGACTTCACTATAATACCTAGTTATAAATACTTACTTATTGTGTTACTAACTAAAACTTGTGTGTTGAAAAGTGTCAGAGGTCAAAGGAAGGGCACGTAGTAAGAAAACCATTCTTACATTCTAATAAGACGTCGACTTTCTAAAGCTATCTTACCAAATATCATCATCTGCCTAGCCTTTTCTCGACTATGTTGGGGTCAGTTTCCAGTCTAACCGGATGCAGCTGAATACCAGTATTTTACATGGAGCGACTGCCTATCTGACCTTCACAATCCAGTTAAGTACTGGGTACGACTACCCGTAACGGCTGTCAAAGATCCACGAATGACAGCCGGGATCAACGGCTTAACTTGCTTTCCGAGTCACGGAGGAGGTCTAGGTATGTAAAGATGGTCACCCATCCACAGACCAACCGCGGCAAGCGTAGCTTACCCTGGTCGATCGACGTGTGCGGCTGTCTTTACTTAGCCACGGGCCCCACGGCTATCTTACCAAATAGTCAACTATAAAATTATGATACTAATTTTACGTAAGTACTTTTAGTTAAAATTGATGTGGAAAATACACAGGGCACGGAATTGTCACCCGAAGTGTCTCGGTGCTCCATGGAAAAAAATGCCAGTGATAAAATCACCAAGTCAACAAACAAAAACAAAAAATCAAGTTCTATTGTCTTTCCGAATAAAAGCATAATTGGTGGGAGTCGAAAAGCGTTAGAAAAACAATGGGAAGGCGAGAATCGCTTAATTCTTTTTTTTTACTTCGAATCGAATTCTGGGTCCCCCTAAGGGGCCTTATTTGTTTGCTTATCTCTTCTTATTAACTGCCTTAATAGAACTCCGCCTTAAGTCTCTTGAGACTGGCTTTGTTTGCGCGGTACAGAGTTTCGTGTTAGAGAGATATAAGGTGGAGTCCTTATTTGCATTGGAGCCTATTATCTTGGAAGGTGAAGGTGAGATGACCGTAACTAGAATTAAGAAAAGCGTAGATTTTCTGGTCTTTTGTTTATTTATTTAATACTTCATGCATACAAATCTACAGAAGCGAACTTTAGAGTAAGTTTGACTGGTAGAAAATGTCTATGGAATAAATGCCTTATCGCATTGGAATAAAGCACTGCAGTAGTAGGTGCAATAATGAAAATTTAAGAAAAACTATTTTTAAATATAACATACGCATAGCCTATCAAAACTAGAAAAATAATATATATAACTAACATACGAATAAATAAAACATAAATACACGAATATACTAAAACAAGACAAACATTAAGTAAACATTACTACTGTAATGTCTTTTGATACGTTGATACATTTTTGAACTTTTATCTAGTACGCCTTGACAGCACTTGATGCTGATACGTCGTTAGACGTCTATTTTTTTTTCAAAATACGTCTATATTTTTTTTCATAATTTCTCGTAATTATTTTTTGTTTTAGACTTTTCTTATATAATATACCTAGTACTTAATCTTATTATATATTTATTATTAATTTTATCATTGATGGAAAGTATTCAATCAATGATAAAATTTATTATATATACATATATATAATTTTTTTTCTATTTCATTACCATAGTAAGGAAATAAATATGAAATGTTTCATGATCTACAAAATAAATTAAGTTAGGATAGTAATTGTCAAACCTAAAAAAATTAAGTAATTATTCAATTAATTCATATTTGTTTACATTTTTGGCAAATAAATCACGAACGCAGATTAGGTAACGCAAGTATCACGATCTGTATGAAAACCAAGTGTGCCATTTTTTGACAACCTATTATGACGTCACAAGCACTATTTTAGTGATGGAAAAGTCAAATCGATTCAAAGACGCCGCCGCGCGCCGCGTGCACCCGTCCCGCCCCATCCCAGCGCCACCGCTCACGCTCACCCAGCCAGCAGTACTACAGCCGGTCGATTCTGTAAAAATCTCACTGTGAAAACTTAGGTGAAGTGAGTTTGTTTTTGCTAGGAATTGACACTATTGACAGCTCACTTCACCTAAGTTTTCACGGTGAGATTTTTACAGAATACTGTCGCGAAAGTGGCGGCTTACGATTTTTATACGTACGCTCTGGGCACGCGAAGTAGTAGCTCTTGTGTTATCTAGGTGTATGTATGGGTGCGTTCCGAGTTGGGATGTAATCGATTTAAGCGTGCTTAAACCCGTACCAAATTAGCGTGAGCGCGATAACGATGTCCCGTGAATCGTCATAGATGACGTCATGACATGCGCCATCTTGCGATAACGCCGACCATGTCTTTTAATAATATCACCGTGAGCGCTGTCAAAAATGACAGTGTGTCTGTGTCGCCACCTAACCAAAGAAGAAGAAGAAATGTGGTGTTAAATACAAAGAAATACTGTAATATCGTTTTGACATTGAGTAAGCAATGTGAGCGCGTTCACGAACGCTCCGAATTGTTAACAGCCCTCAGCTGTTAATCGCTTACATGCGTCTCGATTTAGATATTACGATAATGAAATCGTAATATCTAAACCGAGACGCATGTGAGCGATTATAGCTAATTCGGAATGCGGCCTATATCTGTGCCCCACACCGAAGAGGCTTCACAAAATGGAATACTCAAATAAATTGATGGTGTACTACAAAAAGGTGGAGTCCAAAGCCGATAACTATACGCTCACAATACAGAGACTAAAGTTAAGGCGTCTGACTGAATTTAACTTCATTATGACTGACCTGTATTAAGCACTTACTGGGGTTTTACCCTTTACATCTACAGGGTCCAATTAAATTAGCTAGCAGAACTCTGAAGACGTTATGACTATCGTTATCTATACACTATAAGATAAAAACAATAAATATTTAATGTATGTTTTGTTACTTACAATATGAGTTGAGAAAATCTGTTTTCTTTAGTTTTGTCGTGTTGACCCATAATGTCTGTGAAGTTTACACAGTAAAACTAACGTCACATAAATTTTTCTTTTTTCTTTTATCTAGTTTCGATATCGATTTTCATCACGTCTACGTAGTTTTGCTAGCTTATTTAAGGCCTATTCAGACCGAAGCGGTATTCGCTACTGTCTGCGACAGCCAGTGGGTATGCGCCGGTAATATTACTGTTCAGACCTAAGCGGTATTCGCTACCGTCTGCGGCAGAGACCGTCGCTCAGGTCGCTCTAGCCGCGGTACTTGATACTAAATACCTGAGCGAAACCCGCGCGGTATGTACCTCTAGCCATAGCGGCAGCAAATATCGCTCAGGTCGCTCTAGCCGCGGTACCTGATACTAAATACCTGAGCGAAACCCGCGCGGTATGTACCTCTACCCACAGCGGCAGCGAATATCGCTCAGGTCGCTCTAGCCGCGGTACTTGATACTAAATACCTGAGCGAAACCCGCGCGGTATGTACCTCTACCCACAGCGGCAGCGAATATCGCTCAGGTCGCTCTAGCCGCGGTACTTGATACTAAATACCTGAGCGAAACCCGCGCGGTATGTACCTCTACCCACAGTGGCAGCGAATATCGCTCAGGTTTGAATAGGCCTTGTACACATTACAAAAATTTGCTTTTCATATCCATCGTGACAACTGTAAAACGTATTTTGATGCGGTTTTCACCATCATTTCATTTCATCATCATTAATATCGATCAAAGGTTAAGCTTCATTTGCCGCGGTCGGTTCGTGATGGGTGATCATCCATTACACATCGAGACACCTCCGCCGTTGGTTCCGGCTGTCATTTGTAAATCTTTGGCAGTCATTACGGGTATTCAGAAGCCCAAATTAATAGTCTGACAACCAGTACATTGGTATTAAACTTAAAAATAAAGAAATCTCAATATTTTGTCAAGTCGCAAAAACCGAGCGAAGTAGGTTCGGCTTACTAGTTTATTATTAGTATTACGTTATTGATATTTTATGTTTGTTGTAGGTACTTTAGTTAAGTGGATTTTCATGTTGTGAGAAACGCAAGCTTTTCTTTAAGTGGGTCTAAAGTTTGAAGTCATTGTAATACGTTGTTATTATAGGTCCTGAGAGCGATAAACTCGGAGTTAATTACGGGTAAGTTCCATGGTGGATTGCAATGATCAAAAACTGTTGACTAACTCAGCTGATGTTCATTCTGAGATAGTGTTTCTGATTGGAACACGGCCAAAACAAATGAATGAATAGTGTAAGCGAAACTGATGCTCAAAAATATTCGGGTATTAACCAATCAACGTTTACATAAAGAACACAACTAGGGGTCTAAAAAGGCCACTTTGGAAAGAATCATAAAGGCTCCTTCAAACAGGCGCGACACGACACGCGACACAAAGGCACCGCAAGTCGCGCAATGAGCGGTGCCTTCGTGTCGCGAGCGATTCGCGTCGCGCGTCGCGCTTGTTTGCAGGTTCAAAGCCTTTTTAGGACCTTTTTAGGCCCCCTGGTCGTTATACCTGTATGGTTTTATTGTTGTTATTAGTGATAACTGGTTTATTTATTTTACTTCGATGCTCCTAGTTCATCATTTATGACTTCAAGTGACAACTATGTGAACAGAACCCAGCATTGCATAAATATGTAAGGTAGTAAGATTTTGTTTACATTTTTAATTATTATTCTATGTTTGAGTACGTATAGTTTTTATTATTGTATTTGTTGGTATATTGGCGTGGCTAGCTGACATGGCATATAATGTAATTTAATGTTCTGTGTCCTGTAATTTTAATTACTTTGCAAACCTAGTATTGTATAGGTACAGACGCCAGCACATCAAGCTACCCGAAACTGTACCTTATGCTTTAACGATATAGTTGAAAATATATTAAAGAAATTTGAGAGATTGTAGTAACTTTATGTGCTGGCGTCTGTACAATCAAGTATTTTCTAACTGAAGAGACAGCTGTGCTGCTGGGGAGTTTGTTGCGCCACTTCTTCTCCCCAGCGAAAGCACTAGGAAGTGGTGAAGGGCGGGCGTTTTGGGGGACTGTCTTTTGTCATTTTGACGTCCGAAAAGTGCTGATTCTCAGCCTAGTTTAAATAATTGACTTTTGATTTTGAAATAAGAACCAGTTGTATTCCTATACGGTCTATTTCTAGCAAGTATCAACCTTGATAAAAAGCTCAGAATTCTTCGTCGTTCCTCTAACAAAAGCGAAAACTATTCCCGAAAATTCAGCAAGTTACCGAATGCCAGGATAATGGTTAACCCACATACAAGCCGGCTGAGATATCGGAACCTCGATAGCTCCAACAATACGACTAATGACGCCGCCACTTGTAACGACAGCAAAAAAGAGATAATGATGTTGACATTTTATATGACGAGCTCAATCCGGATTGAACTGCTTTCGGCAGGATATAGCCGGGTGTAACCGCTTTTGTGATTTATTTTTTATCGATGACGGGAGAGTACCTATTTAAAAAAAAACGGTCAAGAGCGAGTCGGACTCTCGTACCGAGGGTTCCGTACCATCATGTTTTTAATTTTTCATCAGCGAGGCCTATAATATTCGTCAGAGAATTTCAACACTGTGCACTACGGTGTAGAACATTGCAGTTTTATGTCAGCGTCATCTCTTGACCGATAGTGGAACTAATGTAACTTAGGTTGATGATTTCTAAAAGTGTGCTATTTAAAATTGGCACATACTCGTAGATAGACCATTTCCTGGATTACCACAATAGGATAGTTTTTATCCCGAAATTCTCACGGAATCGAAACTTACGCGGGTGAAACCGCATGAAAAACCGTATGAAAATATATGTCAAACTGTCGGAGTTATTCTTCATTATCTGACTGTTGTATAAGTTATCTGCTTATTGAAAAATCAGCCCTAAGTCAGGTACAATGCGTGCCACGAAAAATGAGACTTGACACACCACGTGGTTTGACATGCGCAGTACACGATTTTAGGTATCTTTAGCGGTATGAGGTCTGAGTGCGGGACGGGACCGGACGTCATAGGGGCGGCGGAAAGAGCGGGGGAGGCGGGGTCAAGTCTCATCTTTCGTGGCGCGCATTGTACCTATGTTTTTTAGTCAGTTCAAGCTCATTCAACTATGAGCCACCCTCTCAACTATGACTAATTTAATTATTCCACTACAAGTTTTTAGTCCTACACTAAAAGGTTTAAGATCTATGATGACATTCGCGAAGCTAATTTTAATAATTTCAGTACACAGGTACTGAAATTATTAAAATTAGCTTCGCAACTTCTTTTACAGAAAAGAAATTGTTTTAATAAGTATTTGGTGTTGACACCTTTTGACAAGGGTTCTTTTAAGACCCCGATCGTTATTACCAATTAGTATTTTGTAACAATGAAAACGTTGAGAACAAAACGTTTTTTAAAATAAAATATGAAAGAAAATTATCGCAGCAAACTTATGTAAGAGACAGTAATGAGAAAGCAATTTTATTGGGGGCTTTAAAAATATATTTTATTTTATGTTTTTTGTTTTGTAGTTAAATGAAAGAACACCTTTTTTATCAAAGGACCTGAGTTGTTTAGTAAATGAGTTTAACTAGAACTCTATGTTGCTTAAATCCGTACCAAAAACCTATATCAAAATAACAGACATTTAAGATCCCAGAAATACGAAAACTTTCATTTGCATAATCACGGTCGAAACTTGCCATAACTTCAACAAACCATAATGTACGAACCGTGTTCCGAGAGAAAGGCTTGACACGTCCACATTACTCATAAATAAACTCCATGCTACCGAACACTTTTAATTTATTTACTCTGGCAACCCATTAAAAGTCGCATGCCAAAGGGTGGCCAGTTCTCGGCGGTCGATTTGTGTAAATTAAAACACATTTTCTGTGCTAACGACCAGGGGTACAGATACCTTTATGGCTGAAACTTTTTGGTCTCATCGCTCGCTTGGGACATGACATTGTTCTAGTTAATAATGTTTGACGAAGCCCTACTTTAATTTAAGGTAGGGAAGCATTAAGCATTGAGTGATGGACGTCACTTGCCAAAAGTTTAGACCTCTGAATACTAATATACGTTGATGAACGTAAACCCGGAGTTTTACGAGCCTGTGAGGGATAATGACGCATGAATTAACACCTGAGTATTTATACTAATAGAAAAAGTTTTTTTACAACCTCTGGATTTACCTAGATTTTTGATCGAAATTTTAATTATTGCATCATCATTTTGGCCTGTTAATTACCAAGGGCTTCTACATTACCACTAGGTAGGACAGCGAACTATCAAGAGGGTAATTACTTTCAACGTTATTGGTAGATACACTGAAAGCAAAAATAAGCAGTGCATAAAAATGGAAAAAAAAAATCTGTTACTGCTTTAAAGAGTTCCATATGACCCTAACGTTCAAAACAGTATTTTTTACTGATCCGAAAACAGTTAAGCTTGAGGCAAAATGTTAGCGCCATGACAGTAAACTTTAACGTTTTAAGTAGCTAAAAGGTCACAAAAATTAACTGTTTTATTCATTTGGTGATATCGTTCAAACCATTGAAATTTACTTACATTACAGTAATGGTGGTTTTCCTTTTTTCAGTAAATAGTATGTTCAATCATTTGAAGTTACTGTTTTGTCTTTTACTGTTTTACAAATATTTCTTCTTACTGTATAAAGTCAGTAAGTCTTAGTGAAATCGCAGAAATTATTTTTTTCAGTGTAGTAACTTTCAACGTTATTGGCTGATACAGACAGATTTTCATCGATTCGACGAATTATGTTCCAAATTTTAAATGGAAATAGCTATTTATAATTACTTTATCGACCTCGGATTGTGGAGTGGTTATCATGCCTAGAGGCTTTTATTTAGGTATTAAGTTTTCGTTTTTATTATGTGTTTCTACTTGAGTATAGTTTACAATCTTTTTGTTGGTATACTGGCGTGTTCAAGTTAACATAATAATATGGCAAATAATTTAATTTAATGTTTTGTGTTTCGTAATATACTACTGTATAGAATCAAGTTCAAGAATACTTAGTTTACTTTTGTATAGAATCAAGGTCTTCTAACTGAACAGATAGCTGTGCTCCTGGAGAGTTCGTTGAATCGTTGCGCCAAGTCTTCTCTCCAGCTAAAGCACTAGAAAGTGGTGAAGGACGGGCGTTTTGGGGGACCGTCTTTATGTAATTTTGACTTTCAAAAAGTGCTGGTTCTTACCTTAGTTTGAATAAAACACTTTTGCCTCTTAATATGTCAATATTTTATTGTATTACTAGCTACGCCCTGCGGTTTCACCCGTATTAGTTTTGATCCCATGGGAATATCGGGATTAAAACTATCCTATGTCCTTTCCCGAGACTCAAACTATCTCTATACCAAATTTCATCTAAATCGGTTCAGCGGTTTAAGCGTGAAGTGGTAACAGACAGACACACTTTCGCATTTATATTATTACAAGCAGCGCACCGCGTTTTCACCCACATAAGTTAAGTGTCAATCCTGTTCGAAAGACACGTGGCGCCATCTATTATCATAATAACGTTATTGTTGTTTTCCTCGGGAACAGCACTTTTTTTCGGGATGACAGGTACCCTATGTTCGTTTCTGACAACGTAGATATATGCAAAATTTCAGGATGATCGGTTTAGTGTTTTAAGCGTGAAAAGATAACAAACTTATTTTCGCATTTACAATATTAGTTAGGATAATAAGTATGGATACCAAGGTCTTTCAAGTATTATTTTTTTTAACTATGATAATTAATCAACGCCTTGGATGAGTCTGTAACGGTGTTATATTTGTTTGTGTAAATATGTAATTGAAGTATATTACATTAAACCAAAAATCGATTCATAAGGGACATGCAGAATACTCTAGTTGGTCCCAGCACAATTACCTACTGATTCTCATTAAGGGCCACGCCTAAATTCATAAAGCGATAATTGGCGGAACACAATTAAAATTAAGTGATTAGTGATAATATCAGTTTCTGTGTTTATGCTACATTAGTTACTAGTAAATTAATTTTTTAACACCCTTGCTCGTAAAGCTGATGTAATTCCACCGGTTTTAAATATGTAAAGAGGGTCATAAAAAACGCGTGTGTTACCAAAGCAAATAGTTAAGTTATAGTCCATACAAATTCCATAACAGCATTATTTGCCATTTCAAATTTGGAACTGATCGCCGGCGCACGACTCCAGCTGTGACTCCAGCTAGTCACTAGTGACACAGTATAAAGACATACAGTACGAGGTCTTCATACAAACGGACGAAACGCGAGCTATACCTACGCGCCTCGACCACGGCATGAGCTCAGCATGCAGACAGTCGCGACTGTGCTGCAGTGACGAACGGACGGTGTGTTGTTTTTTTTAACAATAACCGCGCGATTTTTGCACTAAAAATAAGTTCAAGTACATATTTAATATGACGAGTAGGCTATATTGTGCTGTTTTTGGTTGCATGAATTCGTCAATAACGCATCCAGAGATAACTTTTTTTAGATTACCTGGAAACTCTGAAAGGTAAGACTATAAAATAATTTTACTTACTTGTAGGTAGGTACATAATGTGTGTATTTTTAATGGATAAGTATTTCATTTTATCTCCCGAAAAAAAGATGTCTGGATTAATAAATGAAGTGAATAGAGTAAAGGAAAGTGATAAACACGAGTGAGGTAGGTAGTTATAGGCGGTTCATGAATCATTAAACGGTAGGTACGCTTGTGTTAAAACCTCGGCGCATGTGTGTTTTGTTAGTTTGTATAATTCAAAGTAAAGACGTGCTTTTTATTATTAATAATAGTTGTTTATTGTACTGTGTGTATGAATAATACTACAAAAAAATTGGTTGTCTGTAAAGTCGATTTACGGACGATAGTTTAACGTGACAACATCATAACAAAACATTAATGAAATGATTGCATACTTTTATGAATAAAATTAATTATTTTTATTGAATAACTGTTACTGTAATAAGAATAACTGTTTCATGAAATCATCATTCTTTGGACTTACATGGTCTTAGAGAGTTGTGTTGATGACTTTAATGATTATAATTCTGTAATAGTACATTACGATATTAGTGCGTTAAGATGTTATAACCAATACGCACGTATATCGTACGACGTTTTTTAACACATTTGCGAGGAAACAGAAAAAAAAACATTTCACAATACAAGTACAAAGAAAAGAAAATTTGAGAAAAATGGCGCGAGGATTATTTTCTGCCGTGGCTGCGTGAAAATGTTGGCAAAGACACTAGAGCATGCAGCCAAGTTTTTAAATTACCGAATAAACTGTTTTTCTAATTTTAAATAAAATCAATCTGTGAATGCACACTTGCTTTCCCGCCATTTTAACAGCGCGCTAGCGCTGCCTACTGACTGGCGCCGCGCGGCGATTAGTTCGAAATTTGAATAGCAACAGCGCGCTGCTGCTCACTAGCTGGAGTCGTGCGGCGGCGATCAAAACAACACGCATTTTTATTAAACACTTCCTATTCAATTCACAAAGTATTTTATTTGTTTATATAAAATTATTTATGTACACACAGTAAAATACAATAACAAAACTAAATGGAAACACAAAGTAGGCAAATGTAATTAAAATACTGGAGGCGGGCAGCCCTATCGCATGTTTACGTACCGCGCGGCTGTAGGCATTTACATCAAGGTTACGGCCGAGTAACAATACTGTATTTCTTTATTCTGTGCTAGTGAGCAGCGCGCTGTTGCTATTCAAATTTCGAACTAATCGCCGCGCGGCGCCAGTCAGTAGGCAGCGCTAGCGCGCTGTTAAATTGGCGGGAAAGCAACAGTGTGCATTCACAGATTGAGTTTATTTAAAATTAAAAAAAACAGTTTATTCGGTAATTTAAAGATTCCATCCAAAACAAAGCAAATATAAGTGCCAAAATAACTCAGACAATAAATTTGGAGCCACAAACGAAGAAGTTTTGCCCTGAGCCGCGCCCCTCTTCACTGATGATACTTTTTTATTTACAAACTAATGACGAATTACAATGCTCTTCTGCCGCCTTTCAAGAAGTTTCGTCGTCTCCAACATTTACCCTAACACAAAACAATGACATTATGAATAGTAATAATAATAAAAACATAATTAAAAAACCAACTACAACTACGTATCATTTTAACAATTGTCATTTCACTAACTGTTTCAATAATTAAAAATGAACAAAATATAAAATGTTTTTTTTTCTGTTTCCTCGCAAATGTGTTAAAAAACGTCGTACGATATACGTGCGTATGGTTATAACAGTTTATTCGGTAATTTAAAGATTCCATCCAAAAAAAAGCAAATATAAGTGCCAAAATAACTCGGACAATAAAATTTGGAGCCACAAACGAAGAAGTTTTGCCCTGAGCCGCGCCCCTCTTCTACTGATGATACTTTTTTATTTACAAACTAATGACGAATTACAATGCTCTTCTGCCGCCTTTCAAGAAGTTTCGTCGTCTCCAACATTTACCCTAACACAAAACAATGACATTATGAATAGTAATAATAATAATAAAAACATAATTAAAAAACCAACTACAACTACGTATCATTTTAACAATTGTAATTTCACTAACTGTTTCAATAATTAAAAATGAACAAAATATAAAATGTTTTTTTCTGTTTCCTCGCAAATGTGTTAAAAAACGTCGTACGATATACGTGCGTATGGTTATAACATGCTCGGCTCAATTACGGCTTAATTACCGAATAACCATCTTTACGCACTAATATCGTAATGTACTATTAATTTATATGCACTATGTTTTATCCTCCGTGCCTCGGAAAGCACGTTAAGCCGTTGTCCCGGCTGTCATTTGTGGATCTTTGACAGTCGTTACGGGTCGTCAGAAGCCCGAAAGTCTGACAACCAAGTCTTACCAAGGGTATCGTATTATCCAGTAACTGGGTTGTGGAGGTCAGATAGGCAGTCGCTCCATGTAAAATACTGGTATTTATCTGCATCCGGTTACACTGGAAGCCGACTTCAATATAGTTGGGAAAAGTCTAGGCAGATGATGATATGATTCACTATGATTTAAATTGGTTAGTACCACAAGAGATCGGGCATCAGTTCATCGACTTGAAGCTAAAAAAATAACAAAAAATATAGGATGGGGCACCTGTGTTGCCAAAAACAAAAGTCGGTATCAAAACAAAAAAAAATCGATCATCCTACTGGCGTTCAAAACTAATGTAAACAACTTTATCAAATCAAATCCATTTATTTGCCAGAATGTAGGTTTACAATCTATGATCTTAAAACTATAACGGCCACTTTAAATTCTACCATTACATAATGGTGTGCACATATTAAATTTTAACCTGCACAAAGTTTTATTAACTTATTTATTTAAACTGTTTTTTTTTTATTGAGATCGGTATATCGTTATTAAATATACCTACATTGTATGTGATTATTCTTTAAAATTTATCTTTTTCACTAGCCCGCGACTTCGTCCGGGTGAAATTTCTTGTTCACCGACCCACTCCGTCGCGTCGCATCACCTGCCCGCGTAATTACATCGTTTTCGTTTAGCGTTTTTTCTGACATTGTTTTTTACTTGGCTCCTATGGGTCATAGCGTTATGTTAAATATGCACATATAAAGAATTGGGCTATCAAATATTTTTTTTTAATTTGACAGGTAGTTCCAGTGATTAGCACATTCAAACAAACAAATAGACAAAAAAATAAACAAACTTTTCAATTTTATTATTAGCATTAACATATAGATTAGAAGTAGAGGAGTTTTTGTGTCAGTTAAATTAACTAAACAACCATAAACATAGTTTAGAATACTCGTTTTATGTCACAGCCCTTTACTGCCCGTAAAATGATAATTGCACTTTACAATTTTCATTAGGTAATCACACAGAACTGTTATGACGTCACACTAATATGGTAGGTCAATGATGTAAAGTTTGGTTTACGGCAGTTTTAGGCTAATTTCATGTTGTGGGATAAAACAAGGGACAACTAAATAGTACTCATTCATTCACAATCTAATTATTTTAATTTGTTTAATCACCAACAGATCGATTTGAATTTTTGAGTAAGCTCACTTTGGTTCAAGATTGGATGTCGGTTTTTGACAATTTTTGGTGGAAAATATCTACTTTCTACTGCGGAGCGATTCTGTAAAAATCTCACCGTGAAAACTTAGGTGAAGTGAGCGTGGAGTGAGCTGTCAATAGTGTCAATTCCTAGCAAAAACAAACTCACTTCACCTAAGTTTTCACGGTGAGATTTTTACAGAATCGACCGGTTGTTTTCAGTTTCGAAAGAAAAAACAAATAAATTGGGAATAAAATGAGTTCGATAGTTTCGGCAAATCAATTCTTATACCAAATACATTTATCAAGAGAAAATAAATGATTAAACTCAAATGTGAAACAATCATTAGGTATAATTTATCTTGAATTAAAGCAAGTAGGAGCGCAATTGATTGAACACAAATACGTACGTAGGATAAAGATAGATGATAATTGAAAAAGCATTTACTTAAGGCGACAGCGCCAGGGTAGCCCGCGAAATTTGTTTTTTTTTTAGGTTTTTTGCAATTTGCTGGTCATTATTAAGTTGCACGTTGATTAATATATGAATCGCGGCCGTAACAAATATGTATTTACAGAATTATAATCATTAAAGTCATCAACACAACTCTCTAAGACCACGTAAGTCCAAAGAATAACTGTTTCATGAAATTATCATTCTTTGGACTTACGTGGTCTTAGAGAGTTGTGTTGATGACTTTAAGGGATGATTCTCATTAGAGCGGGCCGTGCCCGGGGCGGGCCGAGGCCGGGGCGGGGACGGGCCGGAGCCCGTCCGTGCTGCACGATTTATATTACGATTTTATATTGCATTACGACGGACGTGGAGGAGGCGGGGCGGGACCGTGCAACAACCGTGGCGTCGAGCGGGCCCGGACGGGACACGGAACATGCACTGTGTAATATAAATTGCTTCATACAAAATGTATGTAACGTTTCAAATCCGTGCCCCGTCCGGGCCACGTACACGGCCCGCTCTAATGAGAATCATCCCTAATGATTATAATTCTGTAAATACATGTTAGTTACGGCCGCGATTTATATATTAATCAACGTACAACTTAATACTGACCAGCAAATTGCAAAAAACGTAAGAAAATTTGAATTTCGCGGGCTACCTTAGTATAATATAATACTAGCAACATCCCGCGGTTTCACCCGCATTAGTGTCGATCCCGTGGGAACATCGGGATCAAAACTATCCTATGTCCTTCCCCGGGATGCAATCTATCTCTCTGCCAAATTTTATCGAAATCCGTTCAGTGGTTTAGGCGTGAAAAGATAACATACAGACAGACAGACAGAGTTACTTTCGAATTTATAATATTAGTATGGATAGTCAGGATAATAATAAATTTATTTTGCTATCCTTACCCTGTAAAGTAGCTAGTGTTCGCTCAGGTCAGGTGCGTCAGCGTTCGCTCGGCTTTTAGCGCGATTACTCGAGTGATCTCTAAGACTAGACTGACATTGCAACTAGTGTGGATCTTAGTGCCAAGGCCAAGATTCCGATTACGTTTTAGCTGTAGTTTCATGTCAGAGAGATTTTGCCTGGAAAAGTATTAGCACCATATTTATATATCTTTGCAAACATTTTTCTTTGACAACCTAAAATGGTCTCGACTTTTGTTTACATAAAAAATCAACAATATAAATCTATCAAAAATTAACTAATAATTATTTGTTTACCTCTTTGTCATTGTAACTTGTAACTGGCCACATTCGTAATATGAATAAATGCACTATTGTACAGACGCCAGCACATCAAGCTACCTGAAACTGTCAAATTTTCTCAATCAACTTTGAACTTTATGCTTAAGCGAAAAAGTTGAAAATCTATTAAAGAAGTTTGACAGATTGTAGTTGTTTGATGTGCTGGCGTCTGTACATGCCAGTTGCGGAGAGTACCTCATCATCTGCCTAGCCTTTTCCCAACTATTTTGGCGTCGGCTTTCTGTCTAACCGGATGCAGCTGAATACCAGTTCTTTATCTGACCTCTACAAACCAGTTATTTGGTAATACTATACCCCTTGGTAAGACTGTTTGTCAGACTTTCAGGCTTCTGATGACCTATAAAAACTATCAAAGATCCACGAATGAAAGCCGAGACGAACGGCTTTACGTGCTTTCCGAGGCACGGAAGGTTCTTGGTATGTAAAGATGGTCACCCATCCACGGACCAACCATGGTAAACGTAGCTTAACCTGATCAATCAAACCGTGTGGCTCTTATTTCTTAGACACAAGCCCCTACATCCAAAACTTACAAACTTTACCTCTTTATATAATACACTGAGTGGCATCGACGCGCAATCTGTTACAGATATTCTATTTCACGAAGTCCGTTCGGCTTTGATTGTAGTAGTGACGTATCCCGACAAGCGCGCTCCCACAGCGGCTGCCCCTTGCTGCCGTCGCATGAGGCTATTTCCGCGAATGTGTACCGTTTTACTTCACCCATTTTTGAGTCTCTGTTGATCACAATGTGCATGTGCACGCTTGACAACATTCATAGCCAAACGGACTTCGTGACATAGAACATCTGTATCACGAATATTACTTTTTTAATAACTGACGGAAAATTTCAACGCAGGGGTCCCCGAATCATGTGCGGAATCCAGGGTTGTGCGTCGATGTTCCTGCCACCCTGTATATTAGTGTAGATTATTACACGAATGTATTTCCATTTCTGAGAAATCGCGCTAGGCCGGCTAAGCGTTTCGGAAAACCCACTTTAGGTCGCTGAGCTAGAGGAGTTTGTTTATTTAATTTTGATCATGGCATTTTTATGAAATTACATACATTAGGTACGAAGAAAATCTTCTTTCCCTCAACATTGAAAAGTGTTATGAATACCTAAGTGACTACGCGCCTACCTACCCATAAGCTGCAAGTGCACTGCCTGGGCGTCCATCAAAGCCTTCAAACGAGCTAAAGTCCTTTTTCTTGACCTAAAAAACCGACTCAAAGTGTGTGAGATTTCATGTGACATACTTGCTCATCCGGTACACACAGCCGAATTGAATGAAGTATGGCAAAATTATAAATGTTTTCCCTTATTACATGGTACAGACGCCAGCACATCAAGCTACTTGAATCTGGCAAATTTCTTTAATAGATTTTCAACTTTATCGCTAAAGCATAAGGTTCAAGGTTAATTGGGAAAATTTCACAGTTTTGGGTAGCTTCATGTGTTGGCGTTTGTACAAGTATGTTCTCGTTTAATTTCTAATTTATAGTAACCAACCATTCCTATGTAAATTAACAAATATCTTTAGCACACAACAGCAACAATTTATCCCTCTGATGAACCCTATATGTATCAAGCCGAGAAAGTTGTAACCCGCTAAAACATCATTACTCGCATAGTTTTCAATGTAATAAGGAGTGAGATATTTCATTATAAGGATTGTTAGGCAAGGCTTGAGTTAGGCGAAGACATCTAATGTCTGTGGTTGAATTCTGTGAATGTCTACGAGTTACAGAGTGCCTAAGTGTGACACTCTCATGCCTCAATAAAATCATTTGCACATACATATATTAATTTTGTAAGTAAAAAACAAAGTTATGAAATTAAATTTCAAATAAAAAAAAATTATTCATTAATATTGATTGTTAGGGTTCCGTAGTCAACTAGGAACCCTTATAGTTTCGCCATGTCTGTCTGTCCGTCTGTCCGTCCTCGCTTAATCTCTGTGACCGTTAGCACTAGAAAGCTGAAATTTGGTACCAATATGTATGTCAATCACGCCGACAAAGTGGTAAAATAAAACTTGGGAAAAAATGTTTTATTAGGGTAGCCCCCCTATATGTAAAGTGGGAAGTGATTTTTTTTTTAATGTCAACCCTAACGTGTGATATATTGTTAGAAAGGTATTTAAAAATGAATAGGGGTTTACTAAAATCATTTTTTGATAATGCCAATAATTTCGGAAATAATCGCTCCAAAAGTAAAAAACAATGTGTCCCCCCCCCTCTAACTTTTGAACCATAAGTTTAGAAAATATGAAAAAAATCTGAAAAGTAGAACTTTATAAGGACTTTCTAGGAAAATTATTTTGAACTTGATCGAAACAACAGTTTTTGTACAAAAAAGACAAAACGTTGTACAAAATAATTTCTGGACTAAGTTTGTAGTATAAGCGTATATGCAAGCATTTTTTACTTTTAAACTCATAAGTGGGAACACTTATTGTGACGGACGGGAAACTACGGAACCCTACACTGAGCGTGGCCCGACACGCTCTTGGCCGGTTTTTTTTATTTCTGATATTGCACTTATCTATAAACTTTCTTACTTTTTTGATAACCTACGAAAATTTTCTACGTTACGGGGTCTAGAATCATGTGTTGAATTAATTGGAAAGAGACAATCGGCTAATTTCGTCTTTGTAGAGCGTTATCTCTGTCGCACGAAATACAAACAGTCCGGTATCTATTAGGAGCTGTTAAAACAATTATGATTTGCTTCTTTTAATAATTATTTTTATTCTTTGTATAAAATCGATAGGATCGAATAGGTCGATGTGCAATATTTATCGCCGGGTACTATACCCTAGCCACGCTGTAAAATATACTCCCCTATTGTATTTAACAATACATATATTTAACACTAATGATAATACTAGTTGCCGCTACATCGTGTAAACATCGATAAATTGATGTGGTGTAAAGCCTTATTGCTTGTAATTATAATATTACTGGGCACAATTTGGGACGCTTCTGAGGAGCTATGGCATCGAAGATATTATTAACTTGTCTTTATGGTATGCGATTTAGTAATAACATGTTATTACGCAATTGCAAGGCAAAGGGATAATTTCAATCGAATATATCTATCACCCTTACTTATAATTAAGTTTAAGGCGAAAGCGCCAGGGTAGCCCGCGAAATTCAATTATTTTTAGGTTTTTTGGAATTTGCTGGTCAGTATTAAGTTATACGTTGATTAATATATGAATCGCGGCCGTAACTAACATGTATTTACAGAATTATAATCATTAAAGTCATCAACACAACTCTCTAAGACCACGTAAGTCCAAAGAATAACTGTTTCATGAAATTATCATTCTTCGGACTTACGTGGTCTTAGAGAGTTGTGTTGATGACTTTAATGATTATAATTCTGTAAATACATGTTAGTTACGGCCGCGATTCATATATTAATCAACGTATAACTTAATACTGACCAGCAAATTGCAAAAAACGTAAGAAAATTTAAATTTCGCGGGCTACCTTAGCGCTTCCCCCTTAAGAGATTTTGGTTTGTTTTTTTGAAAAAATATGTATTAGGTACCTATATTAAATGGCATTATTTCTTGTTCCCTGTCCTATAATATTATTGAATGACTTTACGGGTCAGATAATAACATAAGCTGGGAGTACCTCCATGCGGTGAAGGCGGTGAAACCCTCACGAACAAAACTCCTTGCAAGAACTAAATCGTCTGCGAAATCTTTCACATTTACACAAACTAAAACGCCGAAAATAAAAAAAAAGTAATTAAAAAACAAAAAACCCGACTGCAGTAAAAAACTTATGTTTTTAAATCTGAAAAGCTAAAAACAAGCCCATTTTAAATTATATAAAAGTTCGAAGGCGGCCCATTCCATTTTTATATTTTCAAACTCAAATGGGTGCCGCCTGCTGCTTTAAAATGGGCTTGTTATTAGCTTTTCAGTTTTTTTTTTAACTTTAAGTTTTTTACCGATTCAGCTAGCTTACTCTGCAAGTTATGTCAGTGTTGCCTACTCCAAATTACTATTATAATTAATCAAAACAAACCAACCCCGTCAAAACTCTCGTATCGCGCTTCCTAAAAGTCAAGTAAAAGTTAATTCCGTGGCCTTATTCAGTGAGTCCCGGCTATTTGCACATTGAAAGGAATATCCTTTCCCCTCATTAGGATCAAGCACTTCCTCATTAAGGTCTAATGTAACGAAGAGGTCAAGAGAGCGTTTGTTTTGTTACGTTTTTATATTATTTTTATTACGATGAATGGTATTTAGGACTTTTGATTTCTTATTGAAATCAGGACTGCTTTTTAAAATATGTACATTTAGTTTATGAGGGGCTTGTGAATAAGTAATAACAGCTGCACGGGTCGATTAGGTTAAGCTACGCTTGCCGCGGTTGGTCCGTGGATGGGTGACCATCATTACATACCAAGACCCCTCCGTGCCTCGGAAATCACGTTAAGCTGTTGGTCCCGGCTGTCATTCGTGGATCTTTGACCGTCGTTACGGGTCGTCAGAAGCCCGAAAGTCTAACAACCAGTACAACTCTCTAAGACCACGTAACCCCAAAGAATGACGATTTCATGAAACAGGTTATTCTTTGGGGTTACGTGGTCTTAGAGAGCTGTGTTGATGACTTTCATGATTATAATTCTGTAAATACATATTTGTTGCGGCCGCGAATCATATATTAATCAACGTACAACTTAATACTGACCAGCAAATTGCAAAAGACCTAAAAAAAATGAATTTCGCGGGCTACCCTGGCGCTTTCGCCTTAACCGACTTCAAAAAAGAATCCTGGTTAGGTGTGTGTGAGATGGCCCTTTAAAAAAATCAATTTTCTTCCATTAAAAGGTATTTTATTTAAAGTCTGAATTAAGATTTATCAAGTCTGCATAACCAGCAAAACCCGCAGGAACCCGTTGGATGCAAGAAGCACAGAACCGGTCGAAGTGGAGGTGCTTGAGGGAGGCCTATGTCCAGCAGTGGACGTCTTTCGGCTGAAATGCTGATGATGATGAAGACTGCATACTGAATGCAACTAGGGTCACACTATTTATTTAGGGAAAAACAAGCACGACGGTACTATAGGTTACTACAGGATACTTTGTTTTGAATAAAATCATAATATACGGCAAAATTAAACATTTTTATGAATTTTTAGTCAACCCAAAAACCACCTCAAACACAACTCTTAACACGCTTACAAAGATAACTAAATATTACTAGCACTGAGTTTACAGCGACAGCTAAGCTCTTATCCACTTTATAAGTATTTAATTAATTAACTCAGTTATCCTTTGACTCATAATACGGAGTCATAACACAAAATATGTACAAACAAATATGGACCTCGAAATATGTTCTGTTTTACGGGTAAGTTTAATTTCAGGACCGCAAGGTGAGGTTTTTGTGTCGTTAGCAGGGCGGGAAGCGGGTATAGCTACGGTCTACTACAAGAGCGGTGGCCATCGAATAACAGCCACAGAGACAGCTGTCATGCCTTCGAATTTTTGGTTATAGGACATGCCGGTTTCCTCACGATGTTTTCCTTCACCGTTTTGAGAGCAGTGGTGATGAAATAATTTACACAAAGTAATGTGCCTGTCTGGGTTCGAACCTACGACCTATAACTCACAAGTACCGCTCCCTATTACAAAGGACTAAAACATGGTGAAATGTGGGTATATGAATGTATCTTTACAGCAAAAATCGCTTGTAACTATTTTAAAGCGCTAAAGCTGCATAGCGAACCTAACAGTTGTAAGTTACAAAACAAATACCACCAATTTAAGAAAATATTAAAAAAATACTGACAGGAAAAGCCTACTTTAATATCAATGAATTTTTAAATGACAAATCGCTCTGATATACTGACTGAATCTATTATAAATATTTTGAACCGCATGAATATTTACCAATTCTTTTTATTTTTTTATTTATATTTTAATAGTAATGTTAATTGTTTTTTAGATTATTTAACTTTGTATATTTTTATTTTTTATAAAATCTTATGATCTTCCGACCTAATTTGTACACCAGCCATGGTCGAACATGTTGTGCCAAAGAATATCCTGTAAAACCTATAATAAACATTATACCATGTATAATATCTACACATATTTTCGCAAATAAATGAATATTTATCTACTTTATCTTTATCACCAATTCAGGTAGGTACAGACGCCAGCACATCAAGCTACTACAATCTGTCAAATTTCTTTAATGGATTTTTAACTTTATCGCTAAAGAATAAGGTTCAAAGATGATTGGGAGAATTTGACAGTTTCGGCACGTTTCGGGTAGCTTGATGTATTGGCGTCTGAAAATTAGGGAACAGTAAGTACGAAGGAATATCAAAGTAGGCCAACCGGGCGATATACTCGAACTTCGCATGAATACCTGTAACTTTGGGTGGAAGTGGAACTGATACAAAGTGACATGCGAGCGAGTTGAACAAATTCAATAGGTACTTGTTCCTAGATGACTATTCCATACCGTTCCAATTAAAATGTTTTCGTCATTATAAATAACTAGCTGCGCCCCGCGGTTTCACCCGCGTAAGTGTCGATTCCATAGGAATATTGGGATAAAAAGTAACCTATATGTTAATCCATTGTATCAGCTACCTGGATACTAATTTTTTTTTTAATTGGTCCAGCCGTTTGAGCATGAAGAAGTATCAAACATATAAACACACACACACGCTCACAAACTTTCGCCTTTATAATATTATTATACAGTGTGATTCCAAAATTTTCCATTGTTATTTTCCTAACTTGGGTGGACTGTGTGAATGATGATATGGTTAAAAAGGGGTGACTATCGAGATGGCGACTAATAGAGAAAGAAAGAAGGAAAGAAAGAAGAAGAAGAAGAAAGAAAAAGACATGTTGTGCTGACCTCAAATAAATTCGGTTAAGGGCTGGAGAATGACGAAGTATGGCTCAATTAAAGCAATCTAATTTGTGTACAAAGCTAGCAAATGAGATCAGACGAGTCATTATAAATAGTTTAAGTCTATACGAGATAAATCTCCGACTCCTCCAGTTCATTATGGACGAGGTGCTCAACAAAACTACGTTACGCTAAAACTCATTACAACCCTGCTACCTTAAGGGCAGATTTCATTGTACACCCGCCTAAGGGTTGTGAATAATTCATTCGAAGCGAGCTTTTTGCTGAATAAACATTAACCATTCACGACTGTACTTAAATAGAGAATTTTGTTTTTCTTTTTTCTGTAATAGCCTGTGATAATCACATATTGATGGCCAATAGAGCAGTGGTGGCCAAGTGGTAACGGCCGCGACTTACGAGTTGTAGGTCGTAGCTTCGAACCCAGACGGGCGCTTTACTTTGTGTAAATTATTTCATCACCACTGCTCACAAAACGGTGAAGGAAAACATCGTGAGGAAACCGGCATGTCCTAGAACCAAAAATTCGAAGACATGTGACATCTACCAACCCGCACTGGGCCCGCGTGGTGGATTACGGCCCACTCCCTCTCACTGAGAGGAGGCCTGTGTCCCAGCAGTGGGAACATTATAGGCTGATGATGATGATGATGAATCACATATTGCAGTCGGTGTACAGGTTAAAATTGGATGACATATAAACTGTCTCTTAGTTAATAAAGAATTTAAATAAAAAATTAAGATACATTAAAAAGACGAGAAAACCAATGACAAACGAATGACTCCGACATACATTTAAAATTCATGAAATACTTTCCTGTTTACCTATCTGCGTGTGACCAAAGACAGCCTTGTGTTTTTCATGCATATGTATGTATGTGGGATTATTCCTCGAGCAATGTGGGGTATAGGAAAAGGGATTGAGGAGACGATTTAAAAATTTAACACACAAAAAGATTTAAAAATAAAAATGGAAAAAAAACTGCAATTAATAAGTTCAAAACTAGCTCACTTTCCAACAGTCTAATGCAGTTGATGATATCAAATCTGAGATTGAACTTTAATAACTATCACTAACTGCGTCAGGCTACATAAAAAGTGACCTTGTTTTTAACTTTTTTTTGTTGCTGTAGGATTTTATTTTCTCGTAGTAGTATTTTTTCTTCACGATATAAGTGCCAATTATAACAATTATATCTTATAATAGGAGATCTGTTTTGTTCTCTTCAGATTTTTAGTTTTCTGCATGTGACAAGGTCTACAGTTTTTGTTTGTTAGAAAGCAGACAATGAGATTATTTTTCTTTCAGTCGCGTATCCTTTGTAAAACAGTAATTTTTACGACAGCTAACGCAACATAGTAAGTTACCATGTCTCCTTAGTTATTCAGACCGGTATAACTCGAAGATTTACAGACAAATAGAATCAAAGCAACTTCTATAATTATACATATTATAGGTAATATAACAATTACAGTCGCTATTGGTGTCTGTCTGTGGCACCCCTAAGTTCTTCAAAACTACGCAACAGATTTTGATGCGGTTGTCACCTTTTTTTATTCCAGAAGGTTTATGTGCAATATAATATTTTTTTTATATAATTCATATAAAAAATATATTATTTCCCCCCGTTTTTATATAGGTACCTACTTGTACATATTATTATTATTTTAAGACTTTTACCTTTTTAAATTATGTAAATATAATGTAGCTTAAATAAAAAAATCTTATTTAATTTTTAAATATAAAATATATACATACATAAACTCACGCCTTCTTCTTATGGGGGTAGGCAGAAACTACAGTACGCTACCTGCTACGATCCTTATAAACTTCTTTTCCTTCATTTACGTTCATACATCTGGTCATACACGCACGTCGGCTGCGAGGACTGCGCATGTGATCTTTCTGAAGAATATCACTCACATCTGCCTTGTTAATAATACCTAAAATATAAAACATTAAGGGCTGACTTTTCAATCGACGGATAATTTTTATTCGTGAAATAAAATTGACGTCTGACAGTTTTTGTATGGAAGAACTGTCAAAAATTCAAAATTATTCCTGCAATAAAATGATCTGGCGTTGGAAAAATTTACTCTAAAAGTAATTCTCAAACGCAACAATTTCTTTTCTATCCATACTGACTATAAAAAAGACCCAAGAAAGGATAAATCTTAAATCAAAATTCCGGGGATAATCTCAAACCTACCATTCCATACGTATTCGTAGCGCGCGTCGTGCGTGCTATAAAATCGGAACCATTACCTTTAGTGCCGTTATCATAAAATCATTATGTACTGTGAATTATTTGAGTTCACTTTGTGAATGCTAAGCTGAGGAACTGATAGCAAAAGGTGGGTACGTCAAGTTGTTTACAGATTCTAAATTCTAACAAACTCAAACTCAAAGCATTTATTCCAAATAAACGAAATACAGGCACGTAAATTGTCAAGGAGTCGGCCAGTCAGGAAGATGGAGCTAGTTGTCCATTAGAGAAAGAGAAGAAAGGACAAGAAACTCCACGTACACTCTAATATGGTACAAAAAAATGATAACAGCATTAAAGTTGAAATTATGCATGTGAGAACGATGCACAACGTTAAAAGCGTCCGTAATGAAAATATATTAAAAAAAACAATTCATATATAAAAATAAAATAAAATATGCCGTCGCAGCTATAAGTTGACAAGTGCCTACTGAACGGCGCCCGTTCACGAACATGTCACATGGATTAGCACCATTCAGCTCAACAATTTTGATGAGAGCTCAACAGTTTTGAATTGATCCAACACATGCGCAACTATCAGCGACATATCAGAGTCAGCATGACATACTTTCAGCCGCCAAGGCAAATTCAAGTCAATAAAAGACAGCAGATGAAGTAAGAAAGAAAGAAAATACGTATATTTGCGGCAAACATGACGCATAAAAATAAAACAAAATAACAATTTGGGAGAAAGTATGCGTCACATCTACGCAAAACGGCCATCGCTCAGCATAATGCTAAGACCCTATACGAGACAGAGCCCCAGCGATGGTTTTCAGCGACAGCCGGCGTTGACGTGATGACGTCAGCCAGTGCAGCATATGATTAGATATAAATAAAAACGACAGAGAAATAAGTAATAAGCTATGACTGAGAGACTGATAGGTATTGGCGCTCAGGTAAGTCTGTTTCTACCAAGTAACCTGGAATGACTCTTGCAGACCAAATTAAAAGAATTTTCTAGGCGATGTGTTAGTAGATACTGTAAAGGTTGTCTGCAAAAGTCGACCTGATGTAGTACAGGCTGGCAATAGAACAACTCTGGTTGCATTCGAATAGTTACCCAAGTATTTAATAAGATTTAAAATATTTGTATTAGGTTTTGGTTTGAAAGAACCAGTGGTAGTATCGCCGCGGTGATGTAAAGACGCTTGCTTGAAGTTATAGAGATATGAGGAACAGGGTATAAAGTTTACTCAACCTCCACAGAAAAGGGAGGAAGCTCCGACCAGATTGGTGACGTGTCTGGCAGGCAACTACCCGATGGTTCATGTCAGGCCGTTGTATATATACCTACTAGTTGCGCGGTAAACTCTGCTTGCGAGATGCAGGATTTTGCGTGACGTCAGTATGACGCGTAGTTTGCATGTGGCGTTTGTCGATACCGCTACAAAATAAACGCAGAAAATATAATGTTGTATGATTGTAACACAATATCACACCCATCATGTATACTACAGTAAGTACGAGCTAAAAGACTCTAATCTGCTGTGATGAAGAGATAACCTAATCCTCAAAGTATCAGGGCAGGACGACCAGCAAAAGAAGAAAGTAAGCTAAATGAATACCTAAGTCTTGGCTTGACTTTATTAAAACTTTTGTATAAGAACAGTGAAAATAAAAACTTAACTAAGCAACGCCGTTCAACAAAGTTAACTAAACAATAAATCTTAAATTCGGCGCGCACCCGGACGATCATAATGTCATTACAATATCTCAAACGGTACCTATAAAATCATTACGACCAATCATCTGGGGCACAAACAAGAATACGAAAGCATTCTAAGTAAGGGAATGTGGCACTAGGGATGAATAATTACTTTTCAGAATTCGTCGTATACCTACTTATAAAATAATCCATAATCGGCCTAAAATGTTACCACTACTGGGCCACAGGCCTCCTCTTTCTGTGAGAGGGATTGGGTTGTAATCTACCACGCAGTCCCAGTGCATGTTGATGGATGTCAGTGATGTCACATGTCTTTGAATTTTTGGTTCTAAGGACATGCCGGTTTCCTCGCGATGTTTTCTTTCACCATTTTTGAGAGCAGTGGCCATCTTTTGGGCACGCTCGTTCCATCATAGACCTCATCCATCGCTTTCCATCAGGCGTGATCGAGGTCAAGAGCCCAATCAGCAACAAAAAAAAAATACAATTGTATTTTAAATAAAAAGGTCTTTAATATCTACGAAATTCATGAGTTATGTGTCATTCATATCCACAGAACTCAATGCTTGGAAAGTTTAATAAAATTCAATACAACAATCGCGATCAAAATGATACTTTCTTCCTCATTACTAAGGTTCGTCTCAAATATAAATATAGGCGTAATAAACTGTAGACATTATTTTCAGCTGAATGACATGCCTGTCAAATGCCTTACAAAATTTAAGAATATCATACCTAAATATAACCACGTAAGGTTATCTTGCGAAACATGTCAAGTGTTTCATTCGTGAAACTCACATTCGTCTACTCAATAAAAAAGAAAAAAGTAAAGAATAAATAAGAAAAATGGACCTTTGTTGATTGCTTTAAAAAAATAATATTTCCTTCTATAGAAGAGAAGAAAGAAGAAGAAGAAAGAATAAGAGAGAGAAAGAAGAGCTAGATAAGAGAAGAGATAGAGAAAGAGAAGAAGAAGAGAAAAACGAAGAAGAAGAAGACAAAAGAGAAGAAAAATAAAGAAGGAAGAGAAGAAAAGAGGAGAGAAGAGGAGAAGAAGAAAAGGGAAGGGTAAAGGGAAGGGTAAAGGGAAGAGATTCATGTTTAGCGGGAAACGTTTATTTGGATAGTGAATGTTTCTCAATGTTCCACAACATTCCTGTGTGGTCCTGGGTTCCTAGGCCAGACGAAGATTTATTGGGTTTTCCATCAGGAATTTCTCAGTCGCAGCCTAGATTTTTGAATGTGTCCAGTTGATGACTATAGGCTGGCCTCCTATTTCATAGTACTTAAACATAATTGGCTAAATATGGGGTACTACAGATACAGCTCTGCCTACCCTTTCCGGGATTATGGCGTGATATTATGTGACGTGTGAATATTACAATTACCTACCTACCCTTAAGTTAATCGAATTTACAATGCGTGCCACGAAAGATGAGACTTGACCCCGCCTCCCCCGTTCTTTCCGCTGCCCCTATGACGTCCGGTCCCGTCCCGCACTCAGACCTCATACCGCTAAAGATACCTAAAATCGTGTACTGCGCAAGTCAAACCACGTGGTGTGTCAAGTCTCATCTTTCGTGGCACGCATTGTACGTAGTTTTATTTCATTTCATTCCATCACAGACCTCATCCATCGCTTTCCATCAGGCATGATCGAGGTGAAGTCCCGACCGATTCAGCAATAAAAAAATCACGTTATACTAGAATGATTGCATAATTATTATTCCCGAGAAAGACCAGTCTATTTAATTGCTGTTCTGCATTGTTCTTACACTAAATTCGTGTATAATAAAAATATTATCCCTGTGAAAGATACCTTGACCCCTGCGTTTGGAGGTAGTTCAGTTGCTTGTAAAAATCGGACCTGTAATTTATTGTGATCGAAATACTGAAATAACAAAGTCAATGATTTTATTTCATCTATCTCATATACTTACTTAAATAAAAATGAAATGCTGTTGGTTTGTTAGCGCATCACCTAAGAACGGCTGAAGCGATTTGGCTATTTTTTATTTTAAAATGTTCGTAATTAGGGTTTTATTGGAACACTAAATAAATATTACGAACATTTACAGAACAAAGGGCATTGTCCATTTTCTATAGGACTTTGGCCACTCGTAAACAAACAGTTCAGCTCAGTAAGAATGAGTCTATAAACCTAGTTTTGTATCAAGATGTAGATTTAGATACTTTTTTAACATTTAATTGATCCGTATCCGATTCCGTAGGTGTGCCAGGTTCAACGTAAATACAAGGTTCGGGGTCCATAGAAGTGCGAGGGTCGTCAAGAAGGGAAGAATTGGAATCCATTTTAACAAAAAACCAAAGTAGTCGTTAAAAAACTCACAAAAACAACACTCACTAAGTCACGATGCAAAGAAACAAAGCGAATGTTAACTGTCATTTTGACAAATTGACACAATATTTTTAAGCACCGTGTTGCCATAAAAAAAAGCAATTCTATATCGCATTCGAAATCGATCAAAATGTTATAAGTTCTCCAGAAATAATGTATAAAACGTCAGTTTATAATTTTTTATGTCCTAAATCGTTTATTAGCATTTTTACTTATGTAATTTAACGAAAACTATGTTAAATACAGTGGAGAGATTGCATTGTATTTTAAATCGATTTTAATTTGTTGTTTTAACGAATTTTGGTTTGGCAACACCGAAACCAAATCCAAAGTCGGAACCGTGCGTTTCACGAAAGAATTCCCTTCGCCGTAATGTTGGCACCATTGCTTTTCATTGAAGGTAAAACAATTCTTCAATGAAAAGCAATGGTTCCAACATTACGGCGAAGGTAATTCTTTCGTGAAACGATTTTAGATCAAATCAGATACTAAAAAAAAAAGATTTTTTACAGTGCTAATTGATACAAAGTTATTTCATCAGATCATTACTAAAATATAATTTAAAATAATGGTAAATTACTTTTTTGCATAGCATCGTGTTTAAAAATGGCCAAGTTTAGACAATGCCCTTTGTTCTGTAAATGTTCGTTTAACTGACCCGACAGACGTATTTATACGTCTGTCGGGTCAGTTAAACGTGGTAAATGGACTAACACGTAAATAAATAAGTGTACAATTATTATAATATTGTACCCTACTTTCGAATATTTTTCAAAACCGACCTTAATTTGAAAAGTAAATCCCCGTTACAGAAACTCAAAGTAAATACTGATTAGGGCAAATAACCAACACGTTTGGACATGTCACGTCAAGCGTAACAATTAACTGGGGGTAAGCTTTAAGGGGCTTACATGACCTAAAGCGCGGTCTTTGTCGGACTGCATAGAAAAGAAAGAGAAGCGCGATGACACAACGCTGGTAATTTACTGCAAAATATGAAGCAATAATTTAATTACAAAAAATCTATTGTTTGGACTAAAAAATTAAAACACTAGTATTTTAGTATGTTGCTTGTAGAGTATCTGACAAATAATCAGAATGATTGTATGTATAGTATGGTTTTTATTGTAAAAAGACAGTTTTTAGAGGTTTATTCATGATTTTTTTCTATCGTATCAAATTAGTTGTATTATGTTTTCAACACACTATATACCTAGCATATATCCTGAAGAATATCATATATTTTTTCTTATTTAGCTTACTGTAGTCGATCATATACTTTTATTGTTTCTAAAACTTGCGTTTTTTTGTGTTTAGGTCCAGTAAGCCCCTTAAGGCCAGGATCTTCGAGCGTAGTAGGCATTTAGCGTTACCTCCGTCCTCGCGTGGCAAATGCCGCGAAAGCGCAGTTCGAATGAACTCGCTGACCCCTGTCACGGTTATTTTTATAAGTAATAGTATTGTGAATCGGCCCTATTCTTGAAATATAGGGCTGCTCGTCTACAGTATTTTAATTTCATCATCCTACTTTAGTTTCTTTCTAGTTTTGTGATTGTAAATATTATATTTTTAACCGACTTCAAAAAAGGCGGAGGTTCTCAATTCGGATATTTCTATTTTTTTTTATGTATGTTAGGGGGGGCATAACTCCATCGTAAATAGACAGATCTGCAATTTTTTTTTTGAAGTGAAAACTTCTTTAGCATCGTTGTGATGTGATTTGAAAATTTTATGAAACGAAAAAGCAACAGTAAAAAGAGACATGAGATTTAACGTGGGAGAAAATGAGATAGGAAGCATTATACAGTGTTTTTGTTTTTTATTATTACAAATGACATCACATTTAATCCTATGCTACTAATTTGTGGTGATGATGATGATGAGGATGATGGTGATGGCGATGGCGATGGTGATGGCGATGGTGATGGTGATGGCGATGATGATGATGGCGATGATGATGATGGCGATGGTGGTGGTGATGGTGATGGCGATGGCGATGATGGTGATGCGATGGTGATGGTGATGGTGATGGTGATGGCGATGTTGATGATGGTGATGGCGATGGTGATGGCAATGGTGGTGGCGATGGTGATGGCGATGATGGTGATGCGATGTTGATGGCGATGGTGATGGCGATGATGATGGCGATGTTGATGATGGCGATGGTGATGGCGATGGCGATGGTGATGGCGATGGCGATGGTGATGGCGATGGTGATGGCGATGGTGATGGTGATGGCGATGGCGATGGTGATGGTGATGGTGAAGGATGGATGGATGGATGGATGGATGGATGGATGGATGGATGGATGGATGTTCTTTAGCATCGTTGTGATTTGAAAGTTTATGAAACGAAAAAGCGACTGTAAAAAGAGACATGAATTCATAAGATTTAACGTGGGAGAAAATGAGATAGGAAGCATTATACAGTGTTTTTGAAGGTTTCATTTATACCACGTGTGAATTGCACACATGCTGTTTTTTTATTTTTGTAAAGATCTGATGATGACTTTCAGAGACAAACAACGGAACTCTTCAATAAATGCCAGCAAATCAACCGCGATTGCTGCTATAGCATATGTAATCGCAATCACACAACATAACATCACGCCTGTACCCTTCAAAGGGTAAAGCAGATGTGTTCAATAGCTTTGTTACTGATATTCACATAGCAAGTAGTGACATATGAATTTGTTTGGGGTAGGTAAGTACAACTAAAAAGTGAAAAATAAAAACTTTTTTACAAAAAAAAACCGACTCCCAAAAAAAAAAACACTACAAAGTGAAAAATAACTTTAGTTTCGAAAGTCGGTGTCAAAAAATGAAAATATATTCTTCACGTTGTAGTGTTTTTTTTTTTGAGTCGGTTGTTTTTTTTGTAAAACACTTTTTTTGGTTGCTTGAATTCGTCAATAAGTTTTTTTAATTAAATCTACTAATCAAAAACACCACAATACGTATTTTTATTGAACTCTTCCTATTTCATTCACAACGAATTTCATATTTTTAAATAAAAAAACAGCAAGTGTGCAATTCACACGTGGTAGAAGTGAAACCTTGAAAAACACTGTATAATGCTTCCTATCTCATTTTCTCCCACGTTAAATCTTATGAATTTACATGTCTCTTTTTACTGTCGCTTTTTCATTTCATAAACTTTCAAATCACAACGATGCTAAAGAACATCCATCCATCCACCCATCCATCCATCCATCACCATCACCATCACCATCGCCATCGCCATCGCTATCACCATCGCCATCGCCATCACCATCGCCATCACCATCTCCATCACCATCATCATCATCGCCATCGCCATCACCATCGCCATCACCATCGCCATAACCATCGCCATCGCCATCACCATCGCCATCATCGCCATCGCCATCACCATCGCAATCACCATCACCATAACCATCGCCATCACCATCATCATCATCGCCATCACCATCGCTATCACCATCACCATCGCCACCACCATCGCCATCACCATCACCATCGCCATCACCATCGCCATCACCATCGCCATCATCATCGCCATCACCATCACCATCACCATCGCCATCACCATCGTCATCGCCATCGCCAACACCATCACCATCATCATCACAAATTAGTAGCATAGGATTAAATGTGATGTCATTTGTAATAATAAAAAACAAAAACACTGTATAATGCTTCCTATCTCATTTTCTCCCACGTTAAATCTTATGTTTCTTTTTACTGTAGCTTTTTCTACTGTAGCTTTTTCGTTTCATAAAATTTTCAAATCACAATAATGCTAAAGAAGTTTTCACTTCGAAAAAATATAATATTTTACCTATACAATCACAAAACTAGAAACACAAACTCAAAAACTCAAATTTTGCAATTGAATATAAACCTTATTCCGTTGTAGTAAAGTTGAAAATCTATTACAGATATTACGATAATTGTAAATTTATGGTACCGACCTGCTACTGCTAGTACTGTGACGAAAGCAAGAGAACCTATACGTATACAACTACAATATTATTCTGTCGCGTCGTCTTATAAGTGGGTAGTTATAAATACGTAGAAAAATAATAATCAAAATTACCTTATTTTTTTTTAAGCTTTGCAGTTCAATGCTGAACGTTTTTTTTTCTTTCTTCTGTTTTTATTCCCCATAATTTAATCTTAATTATCACTATATTACAACTATATTATAACAAACTAATATTCAGTTTAATTATTAATACTAGAACCTAAACAATATTTACAGACTGAATTTTGAAACTAATACACAAACACGGAAATTAACTAACAATATTATAACGTATATTTCGATCGATTAGCGGGAACGCGGCGAGCCAGCAAAAGCGACACAGGTCCTACCTCGGTAACGCCCGGCGGGCTACTGAAGTGAAGCGCGCAGGCCGCCTTTTTAGATTATATCTTGTTAAGACAATAAAAATCAGTTTTGAGAAAAATTAACCGTAGAATGTTCTACTATACATCATTGCCTATTTTTTCATATATTTTTTGCGAGTAAAAGTTAAGTCTACTTCAAATGCGACTTGAAAAACGATTAAAAACTTCGCTGTTTTCGATTTGTTTGCGATTTTTTATGATCGAGTGAAGTTGTAAATATCGTGTTTTGAACCATAGAATAATCAAGAATGTTAGTTAAACTATGCCATATATTTTTTTCAGATTAAAACAAAGAATATTTGATTGTTTAATGTTGAATCAAAAATAGGTCGATTCCGAGATTTCCGAGAGTCCTGGCCTTAAGTGGCTTGCTTCCTGACGTGTCGTGGTTTAGTTGGTTGACTAATTTTCTCTATTTAATACCAAAATGTGAACTGATAAAACAGTAGGTACATTGGCGTCGAAAAAGTCGCTTAATATTTTCAAAGCCAACTTTAACCGTAAAATCTTTTGAGAGAGTCTATTTTAACAACGATTTTTTTTATACTGAATTGATTAAATTTTTCTTACATCCAACCAATATGTTTGTTTGCCTTGGCAAGAGATGAAAATCGGCAAAAAAAAGTGGCACTCCGGGAGTGCCGACAGAAGTGAAAACTTGAACATCTACGTGTGTATTTTTTTTAATCGTCTTATAAACAAAACACGCGCAGTATCGGTTACGGTTCAACAGTGTCGCGAGTTCAATGGTTTTCTCCCTTCTCAAAATTTGCCCAACGCGCCTAAAGAAATATTTACTCCAAAAAAAATTGTTTTTTACAAGTTTTGTGTCGACACTTTAGAGACACACTAAACGCCAATAGATGTAACGGCGCACGATAGCATTCACCTATACCTACCAGGATACCTTATGCCAGAAGTGGTCATCGTAAAAATGGTTCAGCAGGTTCAATATCATCAGGATTAAGATATTGAAGCCGCTAAAGCAGTTCTATTACTACAACGTTTAGTAGTAGAACTTCTAGACCAGTGTGGGCCTATGGCTGCAACATCCAAATTGTAGGTCGTAGGTTCAAATCCAGACAGGCACTTTACTTGGTGTAAATTATTTCATCACTACTGCTCTCAAAACGGCGAAGGAAAACATTGTGAGGAAACCGGAAACCAAACCAAATAGAACCAAATGTTGAAACTCAAAAGTAAAAATAAAGTGCAAAATCATTTGACATCTACCAACCCGCACTGGGCCCGCGTGGTGGGATACCACCCTCACCCTCTCACCAAGAGGTGACCTGTGTCCTAGCTGTAGGAAAATTATAGGCTGGTTATGTAATGTCATCAGGATTATGCTGGAAGACGTAGCGTTGGAAGGCCTCCCACAAGGTGGTCCGACGACCTTGTGAAGGCCGCAGGAACCTGTTGGATGCGAGAAGCACAGAACCAGTCAAAGTGGAGGTGCTTGGGGGAGGCCTATGTCCAGCAGCAGCCTATGTCTATGGGCTATCGGCTGAAATGATGATGATGATGATGTGCCGGAATGTAGCAGCGAACGTGGTACGACAGAGGCAGCGGTTCCTCTCTATCATCAGAAGACACCCGCCATACAACCATCTATGCGACGCTCTGCAAGAGTGACTGTCACCAGCCAATGTCGTTCTTATCCGACCTTTTCGGCGGTTCCAGTCACTTCATAACAAAACGAGGCAGCGCCACTTGCTGCACCGTCAGGCGTAAAAACCATAAAACTTCAATTGCTTTAAACGTTGGAATGGCGGAATTACAGAAATAATTAAAAAAATTAGGGTCTCACGTGGATCCACGTTCATACGAAGGGTTAAGAGTCCTTCAACCGATTAAGGGCGAATTTCACCAATAAAACTGAACCCGAGCAAATCTAAGCCGCATTAACGAACTGTCAGTGTTATCATTGTTGTGGAATATTGACATTGACAGCCTTTGAACGTGGTTTAGATGTGCTGATCGCATTCAGGTGCATTAAAGAAATTCACCCTAAGTGAAAATTGGTCATTGTTTCACATGTGGAAGACAGTCGAATGGTTCGATAAACTAGCATAATACGATCTCAGAATACCAGCGTTCTATTTGCATTTATGTAGAACCTCATCGCCATCAAAACCTGCAGAAAATACATCTCCAAAGTCGCAATTAGTAGTGGTGATCCTCTTAAACACAAAACAATGAGATTACAAACTCATTAAGTGAGGATTGTATCCAAATTCCTGCAGTGGAGCATTAGAATAGATCTCGCCAACTCGCCGAGGCACGTGGGGCTTATAGCGGAGTAAATAGGTACAGAAGGCCGGCTCAATATAATAAATAATTATAATTAATAAATAAATATTAAAAAATGTAATTACAATAAGAAAAACTACTAAAATAATATGGTTATTTCCGCCTAATTGGACTTTTTACTACCAGTATTTCTGTTACTTGTACCATACCTTGCGAATTGCGGGTGTACTATTCACAGTATACGCCCCTGGGGCTAAGGTTGGGCCCTTTGAAAGTATACAGGCGTGATGTTATGAAGGAATTTCATTTCCACAACTTTTTCGCGCAACTGTCATTGTTGTTGTTTTGTGTTGGATTGGCGTAAGTGTATGCGCCCAAATGTTTTTCACGCAAGTGTTTTTCGTGCAAATGACCATTCGCGCTAAAGTCCATTCGCGAAAATGTCGTGTCGCGCATGTGTCTTTCGCGCAAGTGTCCTGCCGCGCAAAAGTTCATTCGCAGAAATGCGTTTTCGCGCAAGCGGGTTTGTGCAAGTGTCTT
Source organism: Luperina testacea (assembly GCA_927399505.1). NCBI lineage: Eukaryota > Metazoa > Arthropoda > Insecta > Lepidoptera > Noctuidae > Luperina > Luperina testacea. The sequence continues at coordinate 17,924,102 of OV656770.1, read as the reverse complement.
TCGCGGAAATGTCTTTCGCGAAGTGTCCTGCTATAACTGTCTACATACAGCGAGTACAAGCAGACTCGCTATTAGTCTTCATTTGACATTGTTTGAGATCGCCGTACGTACAGTTATTTCATTTATATCTGTAATTAATATGGGGTACATAAAAAAGAGCATACTGGGCTATTCTCAAAATCAAAGTCAAAGCATTTATTTCAAATAGGCACATAAAAGGCACTTTTGAACGTCAAAAAATACAGCAAAATAGATTTGATTCTAGTCGCCCATTCCAATAGGTAGTATTCGTATGGAGAAGAATGGGCAAGAAACTCCACCGTTACTCTTTTAAATTGTTTTACAATATTTTGCATACATTAATTATATATCTACTGAAAATATGTGAAGACGATGCACGTAAAATAAAATTACTATACCACAATATGACATATAAATTAATTATCTGATAGATACATGGTGCTCACATAATTACAAACATGGTAAAAGTAAGTAGTATTCTATTCTGCAGTCAATTGCACATGTGTTTACAATCCGACATTGACAGCGCCTTTAAGTCATAGCAGTAAGGTTCATAGTGCTAGTGAGGTTGACTGTTCGCACCTATGATTATTCGCATACTTTTTCCCTCGTTCTATGAATCGGTTTTCTGTATCGTAATTATTCTGTGTCGTGAGGCTTGTGGGGTTCGCGGGATTCGAGTTGTGCCGTCATACCTTCTAGAGAGGTATGCAGACCGTAATAATACCTTGCAATTTAATGCTGATGTAACATATTTTAATCAAATTGCTAACAATAATTTCAAACGTGGAACGGCTTATTTTGTCTTCAAAATATAGCTGGCAAAATAGAAAACCATCCAATAGATTCCATCATTTTCAGTAACCACAAAAGTTAATCGAAATCAATATTAGAGGGGTAGGTACAGACGCCAGCAAATCAAGCTACCCGAAACTGTAAAATTTTCCCAATCTACTTTGAACCTTATGCTTTAGCGATAAAGTTGAAAATCTATTAAAGAAATCTGACAGATTGTAGTAGCTTGATGTGCTGGCGTCTGTACTAGCAACGTGCGCAAATTTAATTATTTTATACAGCGGGGTAATTGAGTAACACACTATCAGCAGCAATGTGTTTCATTTTGACAGATCAACAACATTCATTGCGTTATTTGCGTTGTTGAGCAGACATATTTTTCCAACATAAATGGAGCAATGGATTAGAAACATGATTCACATTGAGAGTAATAGTGTATACAATAGGGTGGTGGATAGCATGACATCGACGCACAACCTGCTACCATGGATTCAGCCGGTCGATTCTGTAAAAATCTCACCGTGAAAACTTAGGTGAAGTGAGTTTGTTTTTGCTAGACATTGACTCTATTGACAGCTCACTCCACGCTCACTTCACCTAAGTTTTCACGGTGAGATGGTTACAGAATCGCATTGCTGTATCTACATTATTCTGATCCCCGCTACGTTGAAAATTATCGGCGGTTATTAAAAAAAAATTGCTGTTTCATAAATTTTGACCGCATAGGTATTGCAATTTTCTATAAAACAGCAGATTTTTTTTTTTGATACCTTACGAAATATTTTTACTCAGCGAGAATCAGAATCATGTGCTGAATTCATCGTTGCAGTTTGCTCGTCGATGTTCCTGCCACCCTTTAAATATTTTTTCATCCCATCTATTCGAAAAGGACGACTTGGTTCGCCTTTAAGTGCACCCAAAGGTGGTGTTTTCTATAAGAAACTTTTAGCGGGCAGTAATGAGTTTTTAATCCTCTTTATAAGTGCGCCGCAATTATCTTTGCCGCGCACTTTTTGAATTTGGAACATCATAGTGTTCAGCGCCAAAGAAATCGAACGCAATGTTTGAATAAAGACTGGCTGGTACGACGGCTCATAGACGATCCGCGCGCCGCATGAATACAAAAAAAAAAGAAATCAAATTAAAAACGCGCGAACTATAGCCCGCGTTTTCGTCAATTTTCACGGATTGTTAGAAATTCATGGTTTTGTTTTGAAAAATGAGTTCCTCAAGTGACAGTGAAAGTATAGAATTAACTCCTGAAAGTATTAGAACTGACGCAAGAAATGTGATGGATAATCTACTACCTGCAAAATCCCGGGAGAAATATATGAAAGCCTATGGTCATTTTATTGAATGGAGAAATGCAAGAGGCGCCAAGAATTTTTTAGAATCTGTGTTTTTGGCCTACTTCCAGTACTTAGCCAAAACTAAACAACCTTAATATTCATAATTGCGAAAATGTCTCTAATGTAAATATAAGTCTTTAGTTGTTTTTTATTAGATACTATTTAATTTCAATTTAGTTGTTACTCTATGTTTTATCAAATAATAATATTACAATAAAATATGAGGCGCCTTATTTTCTCATAGTGATACACTCTACTTTTCATCACCCACTATGACATAGTGGGTGATGAAAAGTAGAGTGTATCACTCGGGCGCAAAATATATTTTGGCTCGGACGACGTACTTTGAATCCCTCGCCGTAAAAATATTATTTTGCTCCCTTATGATACAATCTACTATAATATTTCATAAATTTTTAGATTGCATTATCTATTAGAATAACCAGTCTCTAATGGTCCCACTGCTGGGACACAGGCCTCCTCTCTGAGAGGGACTGGGCCATGATCCACTACGCGGGCCCAGTGCGGGTTGGGATGTCACATGTGTTCTATTTTTGTTGGTGCTAGGACATGCAGGTTTCCTCACGATGATGTTTTCCTTCGCCGTTTTGAGAGCAACGGTGATGAAATTAAATACGCATTAAATAAAAATCGACATTAGGTATTGATTTTTCGGCATTTCCAGTATTTTATTCGGTCGTTTCCTTATTTGTATTCGCATATAAATTGTCGGAAAATTGTATATAAAGCAGTAAATTTCATATTTTGAGTATGCTCATATTAAAAATCTTTTTTGGAGCTTTTATTACTACCGATTATCTGTTGGCAACTTACAATCAACACACTACTTCTTTATGACCTTCAAACACCCACCTACACAGATCGGATCCCTCCACAACCCCATTACCAGTATTAGCCCTACTTTTACCCCACACAAAGATAACCGAAGATACTCCAGACTCCCTAATGACTCCATAACGGGTCCGCATGAAAAACGACGACATTAACTGGATAATATAGAGAAAGTTTCTCTACCGCTAATATATTAGGAGTGGAAGTGTTTAGCGGGATCGTGTGGCACGGGATTAATATATCCACAAATGTTTGTTAACTTGATTATGTTAATTCAATTATTATTTGGATGAACATATGAGAGGAAACATAATGGAGAGGAGGGTTGATAGGGTAGCTTTACGTCACTGGGATACAGGAAGTGACGTAAAAGGAGATTAATAACCGTTCTAAATTGAAAAAGTTATAGTTGCTAGTTGCTGCACAACCAAAAGTGTTGATGATGTGTGCCTTTTTTTTTTTCAGGATGGGAAATCATCAAATGACCCTTCCCGCTCTGGGTGGAGCGGAAGAGAGTGTCAGACTCTTACTGACTAAAACCCACCCGTGTTCCTTCCTTAGCCCTTTATGTTCCGGGCCAGCAGTAACCCTTTCGGACAATCCCGCTGACCCGGCAGGCTTCGACCCTGACGGGCCCCTTCTGTTAATGCTGACATCTCTTTGAGGCGTGCGTGGAACACGTACGCGCCGTCTGGCACGGGCCTGGTCCTGATCGGACGGTGAGCTACCCATTACTCTCCCTCCGCAGGCCTGTACCTGTACTCGAATTTGCCGTTGGGCTGCGGGGTAATTGCGTAACACGCTAACAGTGGCAATGGCTTTAATTTTGACAATTCAACAACATTCATTGCGTCATTTACGTAGTTGAGCAGACAATTTTTTTAACATATGAAGCAATGGTGTTCTTGCGTTAAGCGTCTTCCTCTTCAAGGTGTGATTGTGGTTGAAAGTAAATGATAACTTCTTGTTGAAAATATTAGAGATCTGATTTATTGCAATTTGAGTTAGTGTTCGGTACAGTAGAAAGTTTTTGATATAATGAAGCTAAACAGAGCAAGGTCGATTTTAATGTGTTAGTTTTTTGAAGAAAACCAGCGGTTTTAACGTGCCGCGAAGGAGTAGTCGGAAGTCTTCGTAAACTGCTCCTATTGGTGCTTCTTTGACGACTTCCTTGAGGACCTCTCATTGGCCGTCCGAAGATGACGTGCTGATTTTGGTTTTCGGTGCCAAGTAGGTACCCCAAAGAAAAGTGCGCCTAAAGCTTGTGTCATAGCAACACGCAGTTTGACAACAACATGCGTGAACATCCTCCCGGCTTTGTTGGAGAATGCCCTTCTTATGACCCCCTTTTCGGTCTGGATATCCGCCACTCGTGCAACTCCGTCGCTGCCTGGAACAGTGCTGATGATACGGCCAAGACTCCATTTCAGCGGCGGTGCATGATCATCCTTTATGAGCACCAGTGTGTCTGGTTTCAGATCAGCTTGCCTTGCCTTCCACTTCGTCCTGGTCTGCATCTCGGAAACGTACTCTGTGGACCACCTGCTCCAGAAGTGTTGACGAATCTGCTCCACTCGTTGATAGCGTGAGAGACGGTGTGAAGATCTGTCAATCAGGTCCTCGCAGACCGGCGCTGTCAGCGGACGGCCAACCAAGAAGTGAGCTGGGCATAGGGGTTGAAAGTCATGGGGATCTGTGGACATAGGACTAAGAGGACGGGAGTTCAGGACTGCTTCCACTTGTGTCAAAACAGTGTTGAACTCCTCATACGTTAAGTGCGAATTTCCCACAACACGGCGCAAATGATGTTTGCATGATTTTACCCCAGCTTCCCATAATCCACCAAAATGCGGAGCATAAGGGGGAATAAAACTGAATTTAATGTCTTGTGAAGTAGCGTAATCTATAATATTTTGTGAACATTCGGAAAGGAATTTTGAAAATAAATTCATTAAGCCAACGAAATTCCTTCCATTGTCTGAAAAAATGTGTGACGGTTTTCCTCTGCGTGAGACAAAACGTTTGAGAGCCAATAGATATGCGTCTGTTGACAAGTCACCTACAAGTTCTAAGCTAACCGCGCGAGTAGTGAAATATATAAATATGCATATGTATGCCTTCACGGTTCTAGCACCCCTACCCTTACGGTTCAATATGAGAACTGGTCCCGCATAATCCACACCTGTAGTTATAAAAGGAAACCCTGGAGACAAGCGTTGTGCAGGTAAGTTACCCATAATAGGTGCAATAGGCTTGGCACGAAATCTAGCGCATCGAACACAACTATGCACAACTTGTTTGGCGAGATTTCTCCCTCCCACCGGCCACCACGTCTCTCTGAGTGTGTACAAGAGGGCCTGCGGCGGCGCGGCGTGCAGTACAGTAGTCGCTCATGCTCGGCGAGAAACAGTAACCGTGTGAATGTGTGCTTGCTGCATAATAGTAATGGATGCTTCTTGCTATACGAAAACTCTGGTGAATTACACAAACGTCCCCCGACTCTAATTAAATTTTGTTCATCTAGAAATGGATTTAATTTTGTTAAATTGTGTGAGTGATTTAAGGTTTTGTGTTTAATTAAACTCTCTAAAATGTCGGGGAATGATTGTGTCTGTGACGCCTTGGTTAGAATAGTTAGTGCCTCGTTTAACTCGCTGACGTTCAATGAGCCAATACACTTAGCGGCTTTGTTTTGCACATTATGCACAAAACGTAACATAATTATAGGCACAAACACGTCTCATGTGACTGAATCGAGTGAAACGATGGAATGGAAACCAACTGTCCGTATCAGAGATTTGATGGATATGTGCTTGAGACCTAACCTCTGGTAAATCAAGTGTTGTATAATCTGTGTGCTCAGAACTATTTAGATTGGCTATATTAAATGACGGATCCGAAAGGAAAGACGGCCCTTCCCACCAAAGCGGGCATGAACTCAGAATGTCCATGGTTACACCGCGTGATACTAGATCCGCCGGGTTTTCCCTACCAGATACGTGGTTCCAGGGCATATCCTTTGTTAATTCGTGTAGCTCCGCGACCCTATTTTGGACAAAAGGCTTTAGAGAGTTAGGATTCATGCGTAACCAACCTATTACAATAGTGGAATCTGTCCAAAATGTGACACTATCCAAAGTACAACGAAGTGACTTTGTGATTCTATCATATAACTTCGCGCCTAATAGGGCGCCGCACAGTTCCAATCGTGGTATACTGACGGGCTTCAAGGGTGCAACCTTTCCCTTTGAGCACAGTAACTTCGTTGTAACTATGGAATTGCCTGATATGGAACGAATGTAAGCACACGCGCCGTAAGCTGTTTGTGAGGCATCGGTAAATAAATGTAGTTCTATACGAGTAGCATCGATACCTATAGCGTGTCGCGGTATTCGTAATGTACTTAGCAATGCTATACCATTTGTAAACTGTGCCCAACTGTGTGTGACGCTACTAGGTAACTTATCGTCCCAACTTAATTTCAATAGCCATAGTTTCTGAAGTAAAACCTTTGCAGTCATGACGTAGGGACTGAGTAACCCTAAGGGATCGAAAATCTTAGAGACTTCCGACAATATGATGCGTTTCGTTAATTGTCGATTGTCATTTGTGTATTCAGTGTGAAAATGCAAAGTGTCAGACTGATTATACCAGCCTAAACCTAGGGTTTTGTGATGTGCGTTTTCTCCGAGTGAAAGTTCCTTGGAATGAGACTCAAACTCTTGTGTGTCATGATCAAAATTGAAGATCCATTTGCGAAGTGGGAAACAACCTGTCTGTAGGACATTTGTTGTTTCCTTGGCTATGTATTTCACAGCCTCAATACTGTCAGCACCGGTCACCAGATCGTCGACATAAAAATCATCCTGAATGATTGTGCGAATCAATGGCTCAGAACATTCTGATGCCAGCTGTTTTATACAACGTACGCTAGTAAACGGTGCGGATGCGGTACCGTACGTGACAGTATTGAGCCTGTAGATTTCTAATGGGTCTGTGGGGTTGTCATGCCATAGAATTAAAAGTAAATTTCGCTGATTCGGGTCTTTCCGAATTTGGCGAAACATTTTTTCGACGTCTGCACATCCTACCCACCTGTGTTGTCTAAATCGAAGCAAAATAGCAAACAAGTCTCCCTGTATTGCTGGGCCTACGCGTTGTATGTCGTTGAGTGATTTGCCGGTCGTGGTTTTGGCACTTGCATCGAAAACAACTCGTAATTTAGTGGTAGTACTATGCTCGCGGAATACACCATGGTGTGGTAAGACGTAGTGTGGTTTGTCGTATGCATAGATACGTGACATGTGACCCAATGCGACGTATTCATGGATGAAATGCATGTATAATTGTTTATAGGCCGGCGTCCGTTGCAGACGTTTCTCTAGTGCATAGAAACGACGTTCTGCCTGAGAGAATGAGTCACCCAATGCGTCAGGGGACTCCTTCAAAGGCATGGAAACGCAAAACCTGCCATCAGAACCCCGTGTGGTGGTCTTTATAAAATGATCCTCACAAGCCTGCTCCTCATTACTGTGGAGATCAGTCGATCTGCCTATCTCTTCGAGCTCCCAAAATTTCCTCAACTGCTCATCCAATGACGATGTGACGTTACATGAAACGTGAGGACTATGTGTGCGGGTATTCAAAGGCCCTGAAATGATCCACCCTAATCTAGTGTTTTGTAGGTATGGACCATTTTTCAACCGAAATCTCCCATTTTCCAGAAGATCCCAGAAGTGGTCAGCACCAATCAATATGTCTATGGATTGAGACTCGAAGAAATAGGGATCGGCTAACTGAATGTTTACAGGAATATTAAAACCATCTTTAGATAAAGAAACGGCTGGTAATTGTGAAGTTATGGAAGGTAGAATTAAACAATGTATGTGTGTAGTGTAGGAACCTACCAGGGACCTAATTCTAACATTACAGGTCTCTGTGACCTGGGAAACTGAGTTACCTACACCTGTTATTTTGTAAGTGGACTGTATTTTTTGTGTGTGTAATTGATTACATAACGCATCTGTGATAAAACATCGTGTACTACCGTTATCGAGAAGTGCGCGTGCCGTGTGATAATTGTTGTGAATATCGGCTATCTCAACTAACACGGTGGACAACAGAACTGGCTTAGCGACTGGCTCTAGCGTGGTGGGGTCGCCGTCGCAGTCCGCATTATGTGTGTGTGAATTCAATGCGGTTTGCGAAACTTGTCCTACTGTCACTAATGAGAGAGATTGATTTCGCGTGCTATCATCCTCTGACTCATTACGATGTAGTAGTGTGTTATGTTTCGTAGAACATTTTCTACACGGTCCGAATGGGCAGTCGTTCGCTTGGTGCCCTGAGCGCAAACAGTTTGTACATAATTTATTATGCGTGACTAAATTATGTCTGTCTGCAATGGACAGATCAAGGAATTTCTGGCATGAAAATAACGGATGTTTTTCCTTACACATAGGGCAAGGTTTGTACTGTTTTTTGTGCGACAGTGGTTTCGTAATGTCGGACGAAGAAGCGTTACAGTGTACCTTAGAAGTGACCGCATTAGTGTGTTTCTTACCATCGTGTGTGCTTTTACTATGCGTCGCTAATAGCTTATCTAACATGTCCGCTCTCCGTCCGAGAAAACGAATTAAATCCTCGACCTTAAACTCACACTTCGTATCGACAGGACAGTGTACCATTTGTGTGATTACAAATTGCTCCCATTCTCGCTCGGTAGCAGGGTCCACCTTACACACAATCATGTAAATTATGAGGGTATCCCAGGAATCGGTCGGCTCACCGAGTATTTTTAGTGCGCGTAAATGTTTTAACATCGTATCGACGAGCTTTCGCAGTAATACCGGTGACTCTTTAGTTAAAGCTTGTATGGAAAAAAGAGCCTTTACATGATTGTGTATTAGTAGACGGCTGTTATTGAACCTATTAGTGAGTAACTCCCATGCAACACTGTAATTGTTGGATGAAAATTCCAGTGAATCGATCACTAATTCAGCACTACCCTTCAAAGCAGATTTTAAATAGTGGAACTTCTGAATCGGACTTATTTGTGTGGAATTATGCACTAAGGATAAGAAGGTGTCCCTAAACTCTAACCAATTGTCATAAGAACCGTCAAAGGTTGGTAATTGTATAGTGGGTAACTTCACTAGTTGTAGTGGATCAGAGTTAGTGGAACTTTTAGGTATTTTCCCATCCTCAGACAACATAGCCTTAGCTTGCGCGATGACCCTAAAGTAGCTTTGTTCGAATTGTTCCCTATATTCCAGATGTTCATCCAAACTATCACACGATTCTTCAATTTGCGACTGAAGGTAGTTAAATTCGGATAACAGAGAGGTAGCACTATCTATGCGTAATTTGAATTCAAAAACTTTACTGACATCTAACGGCTGTTGGAATGACTCAACATATTTTTTCAAATGGGACAATCTACCCTTGATTACTCCCCTTTTGCGTGTGAGGATGTCAATTTGTGTAATTAACGGAGCTTCAAGAGGTGATTTAACAGAAACCTTGAGATGTGTAGCACCTGGTTCAGACATTTTGGTGGATATAGAAACCTGGAGTACTCACGATTTTGCGAACCCAATTTTTGTGTCTGGAGCGCAGAGGCTGTAGTCGCTGCGGCTCCTGACTGATCTCGCGTGTAAGTATGATGTACAGAACACTGGAATTCGAGAGTAGAAACACTATTAACACAAGGGAAGAGAAGGTTGGTTGGGAGTCTTGGCTGGCACGTCTTACCGAGTTGCGCGTCTCTCGCTCGTGTCCACGTCTGACTCTCCACTTCTCTGGGCTAGTTCACTGACTTGATGCGGCACGAAGGACCAAAATTATGTTCTTGCGTTAAGCGTCTTCCTCTTCAAGGTGTGATTGTGGTTGAAAGTAAATGATAACTTCTTGTTGAAAATATTAGAGATCTGATTTATTGCAATTTGAGTTAGTGTTCGGTACAGTAGAAAGTTTTTGATATAATGAAGCTAAACAGAGCAAGGTCGATTTTAATGTGTTAGTTTTTTGAAGAAAACCAGCGGTTTTAACGTGCCGCGAAGGAGTAGTCGGAAGTCTTCGTAAACTGCTCCTATTGGTGCTTCTTTGACGACTTCCTTGAGGACCTCTCATTGGCCGTCCGAAGATGACGTGCTGATTTTGGTTTTCGGTGCGAAGTAGGTACCCCAAAGAAAAGTGCGCCTAAAGCTTGTGTCATAGCAACACGCAGTTTGACAACAACATGCGTGAACAAATGGTATAGCAATATCCTTTAAAATTGTTACGCAATTAGTGTGCCAATTAATATACGAATCCGAACAAGTGTGTAGAAAACTAATTAAAAGCACGCCTTAGACAAAAGAAGTTAGCGTAAACTGCATTCGCGATTTAGTTTCCAAATATTAAACAAATAATAAGGTGTGTTTTTGGAATAACAACTTTATTAGTTACCCCTAACCCTTCAAGGTAAACGTGATGATATTTTGTAACTTTATAAACTTCAACATTTATGACTTTTCTGAAATGAACTTCTCATAAAATTCATCTTAAAAAATATTCCCCTGAATATGTATAGAGTCTTTATAAGGTAATAAAATTATATCCAAACAATGACACACTGTGACTCCCTAAAACTATTAGGTACACAATACAATTAATATTCCAATTATATTTAGTTCATTGGTATTCATGCTCCACATTCAATGTTTACTAAATAGCTCACGTATTTTGCTAACTAAAACTTACAAAACAAACGTTTCGAAACCTCAATCTAATTCTTATCTACCTGCCACACTAATACCGAATTAGTCCGTTGTATTTTTGCAAAAAGACAGGACAGAATTCGGAACACCACGCTGCGTTCCAAGACAGGCATACTGGACGTATAATAGGAAAGAAGGCCGCGAGGCTCAAATGGGATTGGATAGGCCACATCAGCCGCATGCATGATGACCACTGGGCATAAGTCTCCACACTATGGGCACCTGAGGCCGACCCAGACAGAGGTGGCGAGACGACATACACGTGTACCGCTAGGTATGGTTCGAGGAAGCGTGGGGAAAGAGGTCCTCAATAAACTTGGTGGTAGAATTTGCCCAGCTTTGGGACAGTATTGGCTTATTTAAAAAAATTATTGAGTAGGGGATTAAGTTCTCTAAAATTATTATTATTCTACAGTATTTTTCATGATTACTGTAATGTTATGGTAACGTTAAAGGAATCGTGGTGGAAGCTTATGAAACAGTAAGATAAAATAAGATAAGTCTTTATTTGCTTTAAACATGGTATAAAGGTGTCAAAGTCTGGTTTTTGTATATAATGTCCACATGTTTAGCTATACACAAATTGTATCAATTGCATGCAAAATAATAATAGTAATTTAATAAAAATAAAAATTTAATAGTAATCTATAAACATTCGATTTCGATGAATTCGTCATAATATATTATATCACAAACATTTGCTTTAATTCAATTCAATTATTAATATATAAATATATGAGAGAAGAGCTTTAGGTCTTATATATATGAATGTGGTTGAACTGTCAAAACTAAATCCATTGCTTCTGATAGTATATTACACAATTACCTCTCTAGTTAAGCGTTTAAAACGTGACACGACCACCATGACATAATTGATTTTACTTTTGATGAGAATACCATAGGCACAAAACGCAACCAAATTTTGTTATGACATTTTTGTATAAAGTCTGGAATTATCAAAACTCAGACAAGACGTGAGTGGGGATCAATTATTGTTAATACTGTCTATAAAAATATTTTCAAGGGTACAAAAGAAAACCAAAAACTACACAGGATTCACCCAAAGAGACAAAACGTAAACATGACTTGCTTGTTACTCATGCCCAACGACAAACTTTAGTCAAAACACAAAAGCAGCCTGAAAACGCTTAAACCGAACCTAAACTTTCATAGGCACACTTAATCCAAACACGTCCTAACAAAACTTACAGTTTCTAAAAACAAGACTAGACAATGTTTGAACATCAACACTTTGACCAGTGTTGCTTGAACTCTTCAAGACCCCTGCAGTGATGAAAATGTGGTGCTTATGGAGTACCATAAACCAGTAGGTTTAAGAGGAGGGAAGGTCTAATATGTATGTATAAATTGGTATTAGGTAGGTATCTATAATGGCGAGAGGAAGATTATTTTATTTTGTTGGTGCAAGGCATGAGGAGAAGCGGTTTCTACTTCAGTATCTTTAAATATTCATTCGACTTATAAAAATATACTTGGTTGGTTGGTACCTGGAGACTGACCTTGACCTGGCCTTGACCTTGTAAAGACGACCTTGTAAAGTGCGCAAGAATTCTCTGGGTGCGAGAAGCACACAACCTGTCGAAGTGGTGATGCTTGCGGAGGCCTATTACCAGCAGTGGACGTCTTTCGGCTAAAATAATTTTAATGACGAGAAGCGTAACAGGAAAATGATGATCCGTTAAATATGATACAATAAATAAATAATAATAATAGTATAATAAAATAATATAATATAATTTATATAATAGGTACTGTTTAGGTTCGACTTATAATTTATCTTTTAACGGCGTGTGCCGCGTAAATGTATTGCCTGTAACTTTCGTTCAGGCGCGGTTTCGTGGCGGTGGTGTGTGTAAAAAACTATTAAAAAAACTTCTTCATAACTTGTCAACCGCACGAGCGGTCGAAATATTTTTCTGTCCTTTGGAATTTTCTTTAAAATAAATTAATCTACAAAAGTTTGTTGTTATCATTGAATAAACCATACACGAGAATTTCATCCTTTATGTCGTAATAGACAGGTACCTTTCCCTGTTCACTATGGTGACCAATCTTGACATGTAAATTATTTTGTCTGCTAACTATTTCTCAAACTTTAAAAAAAAAAAAAAGTTTCAGAAATAGTTAGCAGACAAAACAATTTCTACAATTTCTCAAACTTCGACTCATATACCAAGAATCCAAGAATGAATTAGCACAATTATGGCGATTCCTCTTTATCTATTATCGTTATGTTTTTTGGGGACCGCGTCATAGTACAGTTATGGATTTTTACGGGCTAATGAATTAAATTGAAATTTCAAAGCTTTGCAGGGATCTCAGAATCATATAATCAAGTGTGAGCTGATAGCATTGGGCGGATGACCAATAGAAGATCGCGGGAAAGACCTGGATGAGACTCGCATGGATCGGGGAAGCATGGGACAAAAGGGAGAAGGCATGTACACAGCAATGGGTGGAACGCGGCTGCCAATGAGATGATATTGGAACCGCTTCTCTTTTTCATTTGGGACCTCAGCCTTAATACTCCAAAACAAGCCAACTTTGAGACAAGTTGGACACTTGCGCAATTCTGCTTTTAATTACTCAACTCTTTGGTACCTTCGTGAGCCTCTGAAATTTTCAGTTTCAAACAATTGTAAGCGGTTGGTTGATACCAAAAAAAAGTTCAAAAGTTATTTATTTTATTCAAAGGATTTATGGTTGAAATGTTACATTTTGTAAGTGGCTTTGAGTTTTGTTTGGTTGATTCTGTCAATTAAGCTACTTTTGTTGAAGTTTTTATGAAGGTTTTTTAAAATCAAAAATATTAGAAACAATTTTTATAATGTCACAATATCATTAAAATATTTTTGATTGAAGTAGTACATTACGATACGTGTGACTTACGTAGTCCATTACTGCACGGCGCGCGGCGTGAAATTAGCGCCCGAGCGTAACGCCGTGCATTAATGTCACACGTATCATGTACTATTTTATAACTCGTGTGAATAAACCCACACTCAAGTCACACTTTTCTGTGTAAAAATAGACTACTTAAGTCACAGAAAACAGGTCACACAATGCTGTAAAGACAATTGGGATCATCTGGTACCTCTTACCAAATAAGCCAAACTCAAATATTTCCCAACCGGCTATTATTTTCAGGCTAAGTTAAAATTAGGCGTCACAGTTAGCCTCTAAGTTAAAGTAATCTAGCTTCATCCTAACAATGCCGAAAGATTTGTGTCCCGGCCAACTTTCTTCATTTGTCAAGTTTCATTCGATATTTCAATAGAAACCGTTGCTTCCCCTTACAAAATTAATCGTGCAGCTCTTAAAATATATTTTAGTCTTTAGTTGCGAAGATGTAAAGTTCAAAATGTATAAAAGGAATGGTAGAATGATTTTGTTTCAGTGACGTAATATTTCCCGCACCACCTGCGGGAAATCACAATATACAGATTATAAAATATGATTTTGGATACAAAGGCGTTGCTGGCACGCTGGTTTTATAATACAATGCTTTTTACTTCCCGTTCAGGTGAAAACCTTAATAGGAGATTTGGTAGATAATCAGGGATCTTTAGAATAGAATAGAATAGAATACTCTTTATTATGTACACCATATAAATCTTAATCTCTCTCTCTTTATGTATTAAGGGGCTTACATGACTTTAAGCGCGGTCACAACGCCGATAATTTATTGCAAAATATGAAGCAATTATTTAATTACAGTGAAACTTGGTTAAGTGGGACCTGGATAAGTGAGAAACCTCCATAACTGGAACTCATGCTGAGGTCCCAACACTTTGGCACTGAATTACCTCTGTTAGTGGAACGAAGCAAACCTCTATATCTGGGATTCGTTCTTTCGATTTTTTTGTGATAGTTACCTCTATACCTGAGACAGCGAGTGAATTTTATATGCATTAACCTCTGTAACTGAGATAACATCATTTTGTTTGTTTACTTACTTATTCTTCCCCCAAATTCCGCACTTAACTAATTTTGAGCCTCAATGACCTTCAGTTTTAGTTTTGCTTTTCTATCGTACGGATGTTTATTTGTATAGGCTCGGAAGTAAATTTAGTAAAAATTTCTACACGCGAAGCAGTAAAAGCACTAGAAACTTTGCACAGTTATTTTGAAATGACATCAATTGGTGACCAAAGCATATTTGATAAAATTTATAACATCGAAAAACATCTGATGGCTGATACTTCCAAAAGACAAACTAAAATGACAGACTTTTATAACTGATATTCTATTTACATTTTTGTATTATTTATAAAAAAACTTTCTTGAATATTTTTGTTTATTACATTTATTAGGTACCCTTATCTTTTTTTATTCCCAATAAAGATTAAAACTCACGTATAATGTTTACATAATACGTTATTTTATTTAATAATCGCACCTCTGTAACTGAAATAACGTCTATTTGCTAACCTCTATTAATGGAACCCTCTGTAAATGAGACAGATATTTATTTATACCTGGATATCTGAGACACTGGGTAAGTGGAATACCTCTATAAGTGAGACAAATTTGCAGGTCCCTTGAAGTCTCACTTAACCAGGTTTCACTGTATAGAAAATCTGTTATTTGGACTAAAAAATTAAAACACTAGCATTTTAGCGTGTGGCTTGTGGAATAATCTGACAAAAAATCAGAATGATTGTATGTATATTATTGGTTGTATAATTTTTATTGTACCTAAAAAGAGAGTTTTTAGAGGTATCTTCATGATTTTTTTCTATCGTACAAATTAGTTGTATTATGTTTTCAAAACACTATCTACCTAACATAATATACTGAAGAGTATCATACATTTTTCCAATTTTGTTTACTATAGTCGATAAAGTATTACTTTTATTGTTTCTAAAACTTGCGTTTTTGGCGTTTAGGTCCTGTAAGCCCCTTAAACGCATAATAAATTATCTGACGAGTTGGTATTATACAGGGTGTCCCAGAAGTTGACGTCAAGCCGGCATCGGGTAATATGCCAAGTCATAATAGATATCTGATATATAATGAGTTATTTATACTTTTAGGTACACTTAGCTTTCAATTTTTCTTTCGCAATTTTTTTCTAAAGGCAGGAAATCCCAGGGATCGTGATAAATGCCTTCATTATAACAAATTATAAACGAATTAAAACGATAAACATGCAATCAGAGATAAGAAGATTTCACAAGGGAATGCATAGAACGGTATTGTAAATTAAACAAGTTTTTTTTTTGTATGAAAAGATATTTCAATGATCTCAATTGCCGCATAAACTTTGATTTGGTCTTCCACAAAATAATAATTTATTGTTTTTAGTTCAATGATTAAGCCGTTGGTCCCGGCTGTCATTCTTAGATCTTTGACATTCGTTACGGGTATTATAGTCAGAAACTCAAATGTCTGACAACTAGTCTTACCAAGGGGTTCGTGGGACCCAGTAACTGGGTTGTGGAGGTCAGATAGGCAGTCGCTCCATGTAAAATACTGATATCCAGCTGCATACGGTTTGACTGGAAGCCGACCCCAACATAGTTGGTCAAAGGCTCGGCAGATTAAGATAAATGCTAGTAAAACTCAGGTTGCAACATTGCCATCTAAGGCGGCATATTGTATACATAATATAGCAAAATCTTTCAAACATGGTCTTGAGTTAATTGTAGCAATTTGTGAAGATAGGTACCTCCTTACTGCTATAATTCTGTTTACCTTCTTATTAATAAATGGCAGTGTAAGTGTCGAAATTATAGTTTGGTCTAAAAATCAAAATTAATGGTATCATAAAAAGGTATGAAATTCCGATTACGCCCAATTAAGAGGTCTCAAAAGGACTTTCCATGAGACTTTATTATAAACCCCACTCGAAATAAAAATCACCGACAGCACGAAAAACAAACAATTTTAAAATAAGACTGAGCCTAGACGAAAAATATACTCAGTACCTTTTTAAAAATCGTAGCACGTGACACGTGTATTATCTGCTTGTCCCATGGGAGAAAGGCATGAGTTATACATCCTGTAACAACAAGTCCTTTTAAGCTTTCAACAATTTTATCTCCAGAAAATCTTGAAACCAACAAATGTGTTAGCAATTTTCTATCTCTAATGCCTATCGCACTTCTGGGAAACATTTCAGCGAGCCCGTTCGACAAACGTAACACCTAATACCCTGAATTGTACAATTGGGAGATATTACGATGTCAAACGACAATATACAGATAGCGCCATACACGAAGACGCGCCTCACACTTCTTCCTAATCACTTACAGTACAAGTATGCAACATTTCGCTAGTGTTTTAGTTTTGTCGATACACAGTAATTATTGTGTATCAAAAAACTAAAACACTAGCGGAATTAACTAGCGATAACCACTAGCGATTAGTAAGAAGAGTGGGGCGCGTCTTCGTGGACGACACTGTCTATATGTACGTACTCTTTTTAAGGCTACCTTAACAGATTACCTGGTTTCCTGAGAAAAAGTATAAGAGGTGTGCCAGTTTAAAAAAAAAAATTGGAGCTATATTTAGCAAAAAATGTGTTATTCACGATTAGCTGACAAAGACAAGAGCACCACATCTTGTGCTATCTTACTCACAGTTGCTTGCTTAAGTTTTGAGTTCAGCTGCACGATTACTGACAAATGCGTGTACTGACGCGTGAACAGGGCCACTCAATCTATGTGGTTTTTTCCTCAAAAGAACATTTCAGACATCAATCTAGGTCCAACGTTGTCATATGACCTCACCAAGATTATATCTGGACTTTAAAAGAGACTGTGACCTCTGAGTTTGATGCGTACCAATTTGTTTATTAGATTCGGAGCAAATTGGCTGTGACAGACAACCAGACACACGAGTGATCCTATAAGGATTCCGTTTTTTATTAATCGGTTTTATTTTGCTTGCCCTGTTTTTTGTTTATTTATTTATTTGGGTCTAATTAATACTTGAAATTTTACCCCCTTCTTGTTGGCAGATTGATCTGATGTTTTAGTTTTGATGACAATACAATTTAATTTAATCAGTATCATTGTAAGTCCAAGATGGCTGCCGCTACGAAATGGCCGATTACATATGTTTTCACAACCCCCCTAATATGGGTATCCTAATAAGGGTTCCGTTTTTTCATCCGGACGAATGGAATCCTAGAAATGAATCAGAATATCAAAATTCGCCGAAGGTATACCCACATAAGTATATTCTCAGATTTAAAGTCCCTTCTTAAATAATCTGTACCAGCCATCGCTGTAGAATTTCCTTCCCAAGTTTAAAAATACAAATAATCTTCAAGATAAGATAACGTGAGTATTATTTTCTATCTCAGTACATTGTCCATAAGGGAACCATTTTCTTAGTAGCTCAATATTTTTTATCGTGCACTTTATTTTTTAAGGTAATACTAGAGACTATCAATGGCGTTGTTGATACAATCTTTATACCGGCTTTTGTAAGAGAAGTGGCTTTTCAAACACATTTCATGAAGGAAACTGTTTAAACTATCAGATTTTTTATAATTTTGAATCGTTAAGTAAAGTTAAAGCAGAGGTGGCTCAGTGGTAGCGGCCACAACTTCCGAGTTGTAGGTCGTGGGTTCGAAACCAGGCAGATGCTTCACTTTGTGTAATTCATTTCATCACCATTGCTCTCGAAACGGTGAAGGAAAACATCGTGAGGAAACCGGCATATCCTAGAACCAAAAGCTCGAAGACATGTGACATCTACCAGCCTGTACTGGGCCTGTGTGGTGGATTATGGCCCACTCCCTCTCACAAAAGTGATAAACGAGTCTGATAAAACTAGTCGTTCATAGTTTCCATTCATATAACTTAACTTTAATTAGCATTAATTAAAGTTAAGAACGAAAAACGACTAGTTTATCAATCGTAAGAATTAAAATTTATTGCATACCCAAATCAACTAATACAAATCTATTTTAGCCTGGTTTGATTCCAAATTGCCAATTTCAACACAAGAACAGTGTGAAACTATGTTTTTGGTGACATTAACAACTTTTATGATATTTTTTTATCGATCTAACCTGACATTATCACATAATGCACAGTTATTCATTAACTCCAAATACAGCCCGTCCGAATTACCAGCGCAACACGAGATCCTTCGCTCCTAAACTCAAAAAAACCTGTCTCTAGCAAAACACGTCAAACAAGTCAACTTAGCAAAAACAAGTCTCCGAACACTTTATTAAAAGTTCTCTCCTTACAAAACTTTTTCGTGAAAACTTTTCCGTACACCGGTACAGTAATCGAACACCTTTTTAAATCTGACAGGTGCCAAAGTGATAACAAGTGGCGCTTTGTTTAGCTCCGTAACTTTTGTTTTAGGTCGTTAAATGTTGAACCCGTGTTTTTATCAAGAAGACAACATGATAAAGATATAAAATATATCCATTATTTTTGTTTATCTTTCGGAGTTCAGAATTGTATTTTTAAACAATTAATCATAGCTGATTACGGCCCATCCCTGATCGAGATCCATCAGCCATCGCGATGAATTTACAACTAATAATTATTGGTTCTTCGGGGAACACTTTCAGTCTTACCGGATGCAGCTGAATACTAGTATTTTATACGGAGCGACTGCCTATATGACCTCCAGAACTCAGTTACTGGGTAACATGATTCCCCTTGGTAAGACTGGTTGTTAGACTTTTAGGCTTCTGACTACCAGTAACGACTGTGAAATACCTCTGACAGAAAAATGGACAAAATTGTCAACCTTCTATTGCTTGAGTACCTACGAGGCTTTTGGCTACTTTGTGTGTGTATATTTTATGTATTTTTTTCGTTTTGTTTTTCCAGCATAAGCGTTTTCTCTTTCTGTTTTTTACAAATGACAGCTAAGACCAAACTCGATATTTAATGGATGATCACCGATCCACGAACAAGCGTAGCTTAACCTAGGACCGACCCGTTCGGCTGTTGTTGTATGCCACGAGCCCCACACTATAAACAACACACAGAAAACTAATTTTAAAACTCCACTATCGAAAATATACCATTAAAATTAGTTGATGTAATATTATCTCGGGAAAGTTATTACTATGCTCTAGGGAAATCATTGTAACTGCGCCTGGCAGTCCGATCAGTTGATAATAAATATATCGTTGATGGCCGTCGTAAAAGCTAAGGGCTGATTGTTATGCACCACGCTGTTTTCATCGGGTAGGCTTCAGAAGAGCAGGTTTGAAAATAATGGTTTGATAATTTTGAAAATAATAGTTTGATAATTTTGAAAATAACGGTTTGATAATTTTGAAAAAAATAGTTTGATAATTTTGAAAATAATGGTGTGATAATTTTGGAAATAATAGTTTGAAAATTTTGAAAATAATGGTTTGATAATTTTGAAAAAAAATGGTTTGATAATTTTGAAAATATTGGTTTGATAATTTTGGAAAAAATAATTTAATAATTTTGAGAATAATGGTTTGATAATTTTGCATACGATTTGTAAAGTCATCAGTCTCCTGCCCATACCATACAATTTATTTTGAGGTTGGCGCATCATACCTTTTTCTTCCATACTTCTCTATTAGTCTTTATTAGTGGCTAAATAATAACAGCCGCACAGGTCGATCGATCAAACTAAGCTACGCTTGCCCGATTGGGTGACCATCTTCACATACCAAGACCCCTCGCCTGCCCCGTGCCCCCTGCCCGTACCCCGTGCCTCGGAACGAACGTAAAGCCGTTGGTCCCGGCTGTCGTTCGTGGTTCTTTGACAGTCATTACGGTTCGTCAGAAACCCGAAAGTCTGACCACCATTCTGACCAAGGGACCAACACTGAAAAAAAAGAATGATTGATTTTACTAAATTCCGCGTAAATTTTATCAAATCCGCGGGTTATATAGGTCCTACACACGGAATTGTTGATTTTACCTGAAAATCAACAAAGTGGATTTTGTTAAATTCACTCTTGTTATAGTAAAATTAACTATGAAAAGGGTTGACTATGGCAGTTCATTACTCAACCTACGCTACTTTAGTACATTCAACAATTCCTTTTTTTTTCAGTGAAGGGACATTAACCAGTTACTGGGTTGTGGAGGTCGATAGGCAGACGCTCCATGTAAAATACTGGTATTCAGCTGCATCCGGTTAGACTGGAAGCCGACCCCAACATAGTTGGGAAAAGGCTAGGCATCGTTTCAGACAGTCTCATAATTTCTTAAATGAAGACAGTTGTTTGATAAAATGATAAAACTAATAATTGGGGTTATTATCTACACACATCAAAAGTGTCTAGGGATCAAGCATTTTTATGCGGATTTCTTGAGATTGAGATGTGGCTTTGTAATAAATTTATGATTTTATAAATTTATATGGATCCTTTTTGGTGCATTTCATAATTTGAAACAGGAACTGTTAATCAAATTCGAGTAAAAGATGAAAATCAGCTGTCAATATTTTCCCTATAAAAACATACAACGCATTGAAGACATTATTAGTGCTACTGTTTCCCTACTACTGATTAAAACCAACGTTATTATGGAGCGGCGACATCATTTAAGCAGGGAAGAAATGCTCAGAGCCGTGGGAATGATAGAAGCTGGTTCCCGGCAACGTATTGTGGCTTTAGCTCTGAATACAAGTCAGAGTGTTATCAGTCGACTTTGGACACGTTACCAAAGCACTGGTACCGTGGCTGAGCGCCATGGAGGACGGTATCGCTGCACCACACGGAGACAAGACCGATACATTCAAATCTTAACTCGAAGAGCTCCAACAATAACCGCCATGATGTTAGCCGTTAGGCTTCATCACTCTTCAGGGAACTTAATTAGCGACCAAACAGTCAGAAACCGCTTGCATGAAGTGAACCTTCATTCCCGAAGACCGCTACGGGTACCACCTATAGCAATGCACAATCGTAGGATTCGATATCAATGGGCTCTTGAACACAGAAATTGGGCAGAAGAACAATGGCGTTTCGTGTGCTTTTCTGATGAGTCTCGTTTTGGTATGAGACCGGATACAAGACGTATACGACACTGGAGAACCCCTGGACGCCAACAGCGATTAAAATCCTGCCAGGAAGTCCATCCTTATAGTGGTGGAACCATCATGGTATGGGCGGGTATTTGGATCGGCGGAAGAACTGAGTTGATTTGGATCAGAGGCAACCTCAACGCTCAAATTTATGCTGAGACGATTGTATCTGACGTCATCGTTCCTCTACAAGTGCAAATCGGTCCCTTATTTCAGTTAATGCATGATAATGCACGACCGCACACCGCAAGAGTTGTAAGACAGACTCTCGCCGCAGCTAACATCAATGTCCTGCTCTGGTCTGCTCAGTCGCCAGACTTGAACCCGATTGAGCATGCATGGGATATGCTACAGAGAAGAGCTCTGCCGAATATGGAGGGTATCCAGTCGCAAGAAGACCTTTTTTTGTTGTTGCAACGAACATGGGCGGCCATTCCACAGCGTGATTTGGATGAACTCATTTTGAGTATGCCAAACCGATGTTCTTGTGTTGTTAGTGTTCGCGGTAGAAACACGGATTATTAATTGTTTAAGTTACCCAATAAAATTTTAAAGAAAACTGTTATTTCAGTCTTTTTTTCGAACTTTAATGTTAGTGTTCAAATGTCAAAAATCCCTTTATTAGAAAAATGGCAAATTTCTTTATTAATGCAAAGGTGACTTGGTTTATCGTTACTGTGACAAACGAAAACACTTTATTTGATGAATCCTTAAAGAAAATTTTAATTAATATCAATCAGGAGAAAAGTTATTGCAAAAATATATGTTGATCCCTAGACACTTTTGATGTGTGTATATCAGAGTAAAATTTGTCTGTTTGTAAGTAGGGGGTAATTATTTTTATTTATGTGGTAGCCCAATTATTAAGGAAGGCTACGGGCTATTTAGCATGATGCTAGAACCCTAAGATGCCGAGCAGAAAGAAAAAAGTTAGAAAGAAAGCTAAGCGATAACGAAGTACTAGCGCGGGCGGGCGATGCGATGCGATGCGATAAGGTGGGTGCCACTAGTTTCACGCAGATAAAGTTGCGGGCAGAAGCTAGTTTCTCTATAATTTGACGCCATGTTGAAGTGTTTTATTTGTTCAGAATTGTAATAGCTATTTAGTGACCATGACTCATATTTGGCACATTGGCAATTGAACACAATTCTTAATTTCCTGGCTTGGAAAAGGCAATATCGAGCATATCAAATAAAAATTCTATATTTCCTCACTTTCACGGTAAAGGTAACGGTTGGCAAAGGTAACGCTCTGCGTGACTTGCGTGTTTCATAGCATGTGCCCAAAAATAATTCAGCAATTCGACGACCTTACACCTTCTTCTAATACGTTCTAATGACCAAAACCACGAATCCACCAAGAATCTAGTTGAAACGGCAATAAGTACAGACGCCAGCACATCAAGCTACCCGAAACTGTCAAATTTTCCCAATCAACTTTGAGCCTTATGCTTTAGCGATAAAGGTGAAAATCTATTAAAGAAATTTGATAGATTGTAGTAACTTGATGTGCTGGCGTCTGTACCTAAATAAGTCAGAGAGTAGTAACTGCACAAATACGTCAAGTGTCTCACGTTTGCCACGCAGTAACATTCTTAGTTTGTTTACTGTGAGTCTTAGTCTTCTCAGTTCAGGAATGAGGCGATCCGCAGCAGAACAGAAGGCCGATGGAGCTGAAAGGTTCTGGAGTGGCGATCGCGTACCGGAAGACGTAGCGTTGAAAGGCCTCCCACAAGATGTTCCGACGACCTTGAGAAGGCTGCAGGAACCCGTTGGATGCGAAAAGCACAGAACCGGTCGAAGTGGAGGTGCTTGGGGGAGGCCTATGTCCAGCAGTAGACGTCTTTCGGTGGAAATGATGATGATGATGAAATGGAAGAACGGTAAACGGAAGCATTGCAGAGCAAAACCTGTCTTGTATGCAGAGAAAAAACGAGCATTGAGAACCACACTTTCTCATTCTACAAGATAACTAACGAATATTATTTCACTGCAAGTCTTCAGAAATTGAGAAATTAATATTGAAGACAGATTTTAAGCCTGCAAAATTTAAACTACATGCCTCGCAGTCTTAAGTTGCACTAGCATAATTCTCACCGAAGCAATGGTATCTCCACCGTGCACAAATTTGCATAAATATCCTGAAAGAAAGCTAAAGGCTAAAGTTTTGTGCACGTGCGAACTTTAAATTGACTTAACACATGCTGGCTTTATTATATGCAGGGTTTGAGGCATTTTCGTAATATGCTAAGTTTTGAGTTTTAGTAAACAACAACTTTTCATTAGGGCCGCTATGTTTGGGGTTTTTTTTTTTTGCCGCGGTTGGTCCGCAGATGGGTGACCACCAAGACCCCTCCGTGCCTCGGAAAGCATGTTAAGCCGTAAAAAAAAACTCAGAGGTCACAGTCTTTTTGTTTATTCCGCAAATTTGCAACAGTTATATGAACAGTTCTGGGCTAGAAATCTACAGGTTAATTTCTACAGGGTTAAAAAAACCACTTCTTTTCTACAAAAACCAAATTCACAAAGACCCCTCAAAAACATAAACATAAAACGAAAAGTATTCTAAGCGCCTCGAAAATATACCAAAATAAAAGTTGTGTTATACACCCTCAAACAAACCAAGTGCTGATGATTTATGGTTGCACAAACTAAACATCTGCGCGCGGGTAAAAGAAACATGGGGGAAAGGTACCAAGGTAAATTCATTATAGGGTCAGCTTTGGACTGCTGTAGATGCAAAAGTTACTTTGGAGTTTTGAGATTTGGCTCCCGAATTGTTAAAAGTCATGTGCGAGTTTGATCTGTATTAAAATAAAAACAGCTTACTTATTTTTTTTTTTTGGGTAAAACTTTCAAAAAGCTCCCGAGCTTTGGGGATAAGAGGACTGTGGGACCTTTACCTCACCAAAACCACCCCGGTAATCACCGTCTGCACATGGAAGGGAGCACCGTTACCTCTCAATAGACCGATCTGAAATCTCTTCTGTGCAACGCCTGTTAGGGCACATCCCTGGGACTATAAAGGGGTCTCGTCGAAACATAACCGTCAAATTGTGCAAAGCAGCTGTTTCGGTTGCTGCCGTTGTGTATTGGTTTTTATGGGCTTCGAAATAATGGACGGTAGGTACTGGTATAAATCTGTTGTATTTTATTAGGTATACAAGTTCTGAATTTCTTAAGTTTTGAATCCGAGTATAAATTTTAGAAAAATTGAGTCACGTCCGTAATGAGATGGTGGATTAGTTGGACGATTCCAATATCGAATCGAATCCATTAGATTTGGAGCAAATTGGCTGTGACAGACGGACAGATAGACAGACAGACACTCGAGAGATCCTATATGGGTTCCATTTTTTCATTCGGACAAACGGATTCCCAAAAATAACTTATACCTAAAATACTTCCACACTTTACTCCATATAATTTAGTAGCAAATGTTCCATGATAACATTTTCTTACGCCATCAACAGCCGACATGATTCGTCACTTTCAGAACTTTGACGAACTTAGTCGAACTTAGCCGAACATTCTACAAACTTGGACGTCGTTGACTGACTTTGCAAAGCAATTATGTGGTTCAATGACCAATGACGGGAACTGATACAGATTTGCTACTTATGAACCTTAACACTGAGCACAAAGGTGCAATTTTGAATAGTATGTAAAATAAAAAGTTGTATTGGCAAAATGATTAATTAATTAAATTTCGGGGAGGTAGTACGGTATTCAGGCCGAAAATAATATTTGGTATACTTAAAGTAAGTATTATAAATCATCACTTGCTTAAACTTTTCCCTCTAACATAGGGCTAATGTATTAGGGGAATTAGATGCGAATTACTATCAGCTATTAACAGAAGTGCCTACCGTATAATTATTGTGAAATTTTAATAGCGTATAGTTTGACCAACCAGTCAATGATGACGTCTGTAGGATGCGAATTACAATCAAGATCGATAATTAACCATGCTTTCCGTAGCACAAAAAGCCTTTTAACTCTTGAACAACTTCAGTTATTGAAAGTGTAGCAACGAGCAGCTTTGAGCCAAAGAAATAAACAATATAGTTTGTAACACTGAAACGCTTATTAATAACCAAGCACACGAATTTAAACTCTATATTCTTCGCAATTATGTTGATATTCAAATAAAACATAGACTCGTATCCAATATAAAATAACTGAGCTGATCAATGTGCTCAAAGCGAAAGTTCTAGAAGTTTATACATGAAACAGTTGTTCAGAATCCATAATAAGAAGCTACACTCGCGCGCGGGAACCACTGCTGCATCAGTATGAGATGGAAACCGCATTCATGTCACGAGTCACGCATGTAAGAGACTTGGGGGTGGAGATGGTTCCAGAATTAATGTTTCGTGAGCACATCTTAGACATATGCGGCAAGTCCTTCCGAAATCTTGGATTTATACTTAGGCAGTGTAAAGACTTTCATAATACGGCAGTGGTTAGAATCATGTACAATGCGCTGGTACGGAGCCGTCTTGAGACCAGTGCGATCGTGTGGAACCCCCATGAGGCCAAATATAGTCTCATGGTGGAAAGAATCCAAAACAAATTCACTCGGTTTTTATTTTTTAAGCAGTACGGCGTCTATCCCTTCTTCCCGCTCATGTACCCGAGTCTCTTTGTAATAGGGATGGTAGGGTACAGTAGGCTGGCGGTGCGGAGGGACGTCGCTCTGTGTAGCTTCGTGTTTCGGGTGCTGCGCGGCTGGCTGCACCTCCCCGATCTGTTAGCGGAGCTGGGGCTGCGCGCGCCGCCCGGTTGCGGAGGTGCGCGTCGCCCCACGCCTACGCTACTGGAGCAATCCTCTAGGACTAACCTGAACAAGTTTGCCCCCTTGTCACGCGCCATAAGACTGTTAAATATTATTTCAGTTGAGATAGATATATTTCACTGCACTCTGATGAAGTTCACAGAAGTAGCACTGAAGTGCATTGAGAATGTTTAGATGTGTATTAATTGTTTTTTTCTAATTGTTTTTATTTTTTTATTTTTGTATATGTATCTTGGTTGTAACATCGCATTGGCGTCATAGCTGTTAAGGTGTTATTTACGTAATTTTAAATAAATAAATAAAAAATAAAAAAATAAAAATAATTTTCCTTGTTCAATAAAGAAACTTCGTATAATATTGTGAACTATTTCGTTGCTAATGTGCGTGAAATGCGCTTGTAACAAACTTGAATATAAAATTAAGTGAACGGAGTTGCTTGGGTATTCATTTTAGTATCGTTACATAAGCTCCTGTATTTAATCAAGTCATAGCAATAGTGATGTTTCCTCGCGTTTTCCTCCAACGTTTTGAGAGCAGTGGTGATGCAATAAAGATATTTAAAAAGTCAAAGACAAAGTCAAAGCGGGTCCCCCGACTCCGCCACGTTTCTTTTTTCAGTAAGTATATATAATAATGTACAGAACTTCTTTGTAAAAGCCTAACCACACAGGGCTAGACAGAATAAGTTCAAATTATGGTAATAGCGGGCCCTTTGTAATAGTTTGTGAGCTAATGTAAAATGTACGAGTCAATTTATATTCTAATGGTATTCTGGATCCGGTCTTAAAAAAGTATATAGCCGAAGGACTAACATAATACTTTTATACTGAGTGAGATATAATCATTTTTAGGGTTATGCGTCTCAAGCAAAATTGCATTATGATATGGTAATTTACACAATCCGAGAGGTTCATGGCAAATGTTATTTTATTATTTTGAATATTATGAATGATGATTTGACTTGATTTTAGTATTAACTAACATAGTTTGAAGACCGTTGTTACTAACAATTATGGACAAATAATTTTATTAGTCTGATATCGCAAAATACGCGCATTGACGTGGAGTTGCGGACACCAGCCCGTTTTACCTATTACCTATTAGATGTTTTTTTTTATTATTTAATTAAAAGGAGCGCTTGGCGAGGTCGTTCCGTGAATGGGTGACCGGTGCTGAGACCCTTCTGCTTTTTTTTTTCTGTGTCTCGAAAAGCACGTTAAGCTGTTGGTCCAGGCATGGTTGGTCCATTCGTTGGTCTTGAACGGTCGTTACTGTTATCAGAAGCCCGAAAGTCTGACAAACAGTCCTGCCAAGGGGTGTCATGTAACGCTGTAATAGGCAGTCGCAGTAAAATACTGGTATTGAGTTGCATCTGGTTAGACTGGAAGCTGACCCAGTTCTTTTTTCCAACATAGTTGGGAAAGGCTAGGTAGATGATGAATTCAAACTATCCAATCCGAATGATCTCAAACCTAATTCATGTTTTCAAAAATATATCGACGTAAAACTTAAAAATATCTCTTCTCTGCTGTGGCACAAAATAATCGATAGCTTGCGCTGTCCCACTCCTGGGCAAAGGCCTCCCTCCACTTCTTCCATGTTTCGCGAGCCTTCCAGTTTTGACGGAACCTATCCAGCTCGTTCTGCCATCTCCTACGTGGTCTATGTGGCCGCAGTTTTTCAAATTACTAATTCCAATTCCACGGTTGAAATTGGAACATCAATTCAGAGAAGCCATATTCTAAGAAGTTCCCTGAAATACTAAACTCAAACCTCGTAATTGACAGCTGTCATTGCCCCACATCTAGTTAAGTAAAGATGTCGAGTCAAGGTAACTTTTCACAAGTAAGATCCTTGATTGACATTGAAGCACCTGTGTGGGACAGGTGCCTTAATGTTGACGACGAGGAAACGATTATTTTCTCGCTCAAGAAACGTTCAATAGAACGAGTTTTCACTGGCAGTCTGAGTAGTCAGCGATCAACTATGTATTAATATACAGGGTGTGGCGTAAGTAGTGGTCCACCGTTCAGGATTCGATGAACCAGATAATTAACTATAACAATTAAAAATTTAAACCATTTATACCCAAGGGTTCCGAAAATATTTCCTTTTTGCCTTTTATTTACGAAATTTCTACCTTTTATTACAAATTTAGTTGTAGTTTCAACAAAAGTCATTATTCTTTCATTTTGACTTCTGTTAATTACTGCTGAATACTAGAGCTACCATGCCAAATTATGATTTTTTATGTAAATTCAGCTCTTTTGAAGAAAAAGTTGGTTTTTCTCTAATTTTAACCCAAATTTTTAACACACCATCAAGTTAAAGAGCGATTTTTGTAAAAAAAAAAACGTACCACATTGTCAGTGCCCATGTATTTAATAATATGCCTACTAAATGCCGATTTCAAAATGATATCATTATAACAGATCCAATAATATAAAACCTAGTCGCCATCTTATCTCACCGACAACCAATGTCCAAAATATGTCAAAAATGTTGGTAAATAAAAGATATTTTTGACAGATTCAGACTAAGATTAGTCTGCCAACGCGCAACGTTCGTACAAATATAGGAATTGCCCCTCTGTGGTCCCAGCTATAGCTCCCAGCTAACAATTACAGCGAACGATTTACCAATTTTAGCGGTAGCTGAAGACAAAGAAACGTTCAAGATGGTGATTACATTTCATTTGATAGCCTTCGTAATGGACCCAAATGGACTCGATTGGACGCGAATGGACGGGAATGGACCAGTGCGAGTTATACAAACATTCAAAACGGACATTTGCAGGATCATTGCTTTCTTACGTAGATGGGGATCCTTACGTACAGTCACCAAAAGAGATAAGTTACCAGGGTCGTCGGATATAATTGAAGTTTAGTAAGATACCGATGGATGTTTTTGAATAAAGTTTAATTTAATCAATAAAAAACAATCATTTCATTAAAAAAAAATCATTCGAATACACCATCGGTTTCTTATTAAACTTCAACTATATCCGACGATCCTGGTCACTTATCTCTTTTGGTGACTGTACATACTAGGTGAAGCGTGGTCAATTTTTATTTTGGAGGTAATAGAAAAGTAATTAAATTACCACTATTTTGAATCTTGTAGGTATTAAACAAAAAAGTACCGAAACCGTAATTATAGTGCAAAACAAAGTTAATATTGTAGAATATAAAAACCAAAAAATATAGATCGTAGTAGGCCTAAAATATGGTTATTTTTTATCAAACCTTTAAAAGAAAATGATCATTGAATTCCTTTGATTTAATTCCTTCGTGTTTTGTTTATGAAACTAAATCTTTGGTTTCCTAAGAAAGCCGTGAACGGTCCCACAGCAACGTCTGTCCAAATACAGAGCGTTTTTCAAACTTTAAAATGTCTTATACTGGTGAAAATGGCCATATCTTCATAACGGCCGTCATAATATGATGGAACCGCTATCCTAGACAACTACTGCTTAACCCACAAGACAAGGCCACAATATTGAAACAAAAGATAAATATGTGTTTTGTTTTTTGAGGTAAGAAAAGCCTTACCCCAAAAAACAAAACACGACTTCACAAAAAAAAAAAAAAACAGAAAATACTCCGTATTTTATCAGTCAAAAATAAGGTGTAAGATTTTTTTATTTTATGAAGAATGTTGGGATTGTAGAGAAATAAAATGACATATTTAACTTCTCCACAATCCCATCATTCTTCATAACTTTACTGACACCGATAAAATGGAAATCCTCTTATTTGTAATTTATTAATCTTAGCGTCTTTACTCTCCAAAAGAATGACAAACGTTCCCGTCCAGTGCTAATCCACCATTCCTGTCCTCACTGTTGTTCCTTCTTCCTCTCATGCGTTGCGTTCCATTACTCATAGATGTTACATTAAAAACATATATTCTACTCCTACATTTTATTTACGTTAAGCGGAGTCTAGGCTTTCAATAACAATATTAAATTAAATTAAATTTATTTAATTCAGACTATTTAAATGACCATATTTTGTTAGTATGTATTACATTATCTTAAAACTATGTCAGACATGAGTAAATTAAATGAAACTTGAAATAAATAATTTAAAATAAATTAAATTGAAATAAATAATTTAAAATGGACTAAAATAAAATTGCAATTCAATTCAACAACAGAGCTCAACATTTAAGACCTCCAACAGATTAACCTGTAAATACACAAATCGGACTTGCTTAGATTACGTCACGACTATGATTGTCCGTACTGAGGAAAAGTACTCTTGTTTCCTTGTTTGAAAATATATTTGAGGCGC
The DNA here is from genome assembly GCA_927399505.1 of Luperina testacea. Classification (NCBI taxonomy): domain Eukaryota; kingdom Metazoa; phylum Arthropoda; class Insecta; order Lepidoptera; family Noctuidae; genus Luperina; species Luperina testacea. The sequence goes on along the minus strand of OV656770.1, from coordinate 17,893,213 downwards.
TGCAATCATTTCTTTCTTACTGATTTTGGACTTTTGTCATGAAGTTAGTATTAATATGTTTCATTTCTTCATTTGGTAAGTTTATTAATTATTGAAAAATAATACTTATTGTAAATGCGTTTTTACATAATTTTAGTTCGCTATTTCTCTTTCCTTGACCTTGTGAAGGCCGCAGGCACCCGTTGGATGCGAGAAGCACAGAACAGGTCAAAGTGGAGGTACTTGGGGGAGTCCCATGTCCAGCAGTGGACGTCTTTCGGCTGAAATGGTGATGATGATGATTTTTCTTTCTCCTTTTTTGTTTGTATCATATATAGCACTTACAGTCTAACCGTAGTCATTCTATATTGATCAAAGGCCTCCTTAAAAATACCCTATTATATCAGAGTTTTTTACCTAAACACCACAATTGGCAATGAATTTAGTTAAAATATATTTTGATACTATACCTATATAGAAACAGGAATAAATTTCTACTTCCGCAAAAAAAAAAAAACATACAAACTAAACATCTTTGCTCTTCATCAAACTCAATTAAACTAACATCAGAACAACAAAGTTTCAGAAACAAAAATAAAGTACCCACAAAACTTCCGAGTTCTGTTTACATAGTTTCACCACAAGAACATAATATATCAAAGTCTGATTATAACTCATACACACATAATTACTATGTACATAAAAGCAACGAGCGGGTGCCGTAGCCCTTGAATAAATTACAACCAATGTTTGGGACCAACGTTTTGTCAATGTAATAATGTAAATAGGGGTCCGTGAAATGTTTTAAGCGTATTTGTATTGGGTAACGAGATATCTAACGCTGTGTGTTAGTTTGTGATAAGTGGTTGTGAAAATGTTTTGAGGGTTCTGTAGAACTTGAATGCGGGATGATTAATTTAAATATTAAGGACTGTGGAAAATGTATATCCCCAGGACATGTTTCTTAGTAAATTTCAAAAATAAAAAGTCATAAAGAATAAACGTTAGGTAAACGACGAAGGACAATAAATTGATTTTAAGAACTACGGGAAACGTGACAGTAATAACTCTATTTAATAATTTAGAAAATCTCATTTCAACATTTGACATTTCAACATTCAAGCAAACGAACCCCAAAGAAAGTTGATAATCAAATTCTGACCAAAAATACCTTCCATGGAATTCAATGACAAAGAAAAGTCTAAAAATAAACAGAAACGCTTTCACGGAGCCAAAATGACGTCACTCCACTCGTAATTACAAAAGGTCGCAGATCTAATCCACCTAGATATACTCGCATATTTACTACCCGACCTCAAGGCGAAAGCGCCAGGGTAGCCCGCGATATTCATTTTTTTATGTCTTTTGCAATTTGCTGGTCAAGTTTAAGTCAGTATTAAGTATTTTAGGATTACACTAGCTTAACAAGTTGTATTACTGATTCTAATGATTATGATTCTGTAAATACCTACATATTTGTTACGGCCGCCAATCATATTTTGATCAACGTACTGACGAGCATATTGCAAAAAAAACGTAAGAGAATTATTTAAATTTCGCGGGCTACCTTAGCGCTTTACCCTTAAGCACTTTGTTCAAATAATCAGCCGATAATGTTCCTGACTCAGGCCTCCTCACGGTGAAAGGGAGTGAACCGTAATCCACCACGCCGGCCCAGAGCGGGTTGGTGGATGTCACATATCTTTGAATTTTTGGTTCTTGGTCATACCGGTTTCCTCACGATGTTTCCCTTCACCGTTTTGAGAGCAGTGGTGATGAAATAATTTATATAAAGTAAAGCGCTCATCGCGGCCGTCTGTCTTTGTAACCGCGTTGTATTTTTGAACTACACAACAGATATTGATGTGGTTTTCAACATGATTTTGAGAATGTATTCCGGGAGGTTTCTCCTATAATAAAATAATGTTTAACTTAGTTATAATAAATAAATCTTCATATTTTGTCAAGACATAAAAAACGCGCGAAACAGGCGCGGGTCGCTCGTAACTGGATATTACATTGGAATTTGGCCATAGGCTAAAAATTCTCATCCCGCTAAATGTCTGACGAAAATGAAAATTCTTAGTGTGTCCGGTTTCATCCTAGGCCAAAATTGAAGGAATTTTTGGATAGAAGGAAATGAAAATGGAAGCAGGCGGAATTCGCACATAATTTATTTGGTCCTAGATAGTCTGCAGCTGATGGTGAGGCAGTGAAATGGGACAAAAGGCTACAAATTATTGTGTTTTACGAACTTGTGAATGACCTTGGAATTTCTGTATTACATTTGGAATAAACTCCCAACAAAGATGTAGCTAGCTTTAAATGTGAGTGAGTTAGGATTGAATTTAACTCATTCCGTAGATTTCGATCAAAATATATTGCACTATACGAGTGGGTAATATACGTTTTAGTGCCACTGAAACGCCGCGCGATTTGAAAATTTAGTACTTGGAAATTAACCTGGTTTTCCTATTCAAAATGTTTTTAATTAAAATAATGATAACAAAAAAAAAACAGTGGCTTTCCGGGTGCGCCGACAGAAGTGAAAACAAAACACAAACAGAATACTTTGCCATCACTCACTGACATATCGGATATACATTAAAACCGAGTACATGCCGAGGACAGCCGAACACATCCGAAGCGGGTATTTTTTTAATCATCTCATAAACAAAACACGCGCGGTGTCCCTTACGACCTTTTATTTCCTGTGCGTGTTCGAAATAAAATATTTTTCTTTCTTTTTGGTTATACACGCACGCTGGTGGCAAGTACAACACACCTGACCGCACGTAAGTTGTAGTAGAATGCATGATGCAGCATGTAGAAATGGAGAAAATATTCTGAAAGATGCCGTGGATTTAACGGATAGGTACGTATACTTAACAGGGATTAATTCCAGTCTAGTAGTTGCCAAACTTAAGTGGCAGTGGGCAAGGCACTATGCCTGCAGAACAGATGGCCGATGGGGCCGAAAGGTTCTGGAGTGGCGACCGCGTACCGGAAGACGTAGCATTGGAAGGCCTCCCACAAAAAAACAAAAAAAACTATTTTTACAACAAATTAGTTATATTATGTTTTCAATACACTATATACCTAGCATATATCCTGAAGAATATCACATATTTTTCTGATTTTGTTTACTGTGGTGGATCATATACTTTTATTGTTCCTAAAACTTCCGTTTTTTGTGTTTAGGTCCTGTAAGCCCCTTAAAGTTGACGTTCCATCTAGCTGGGGCTGTGCCACACAACGTTTGACGATACGCGGTCTCCACTCCAGGACTCGTCTGCTTCACCAGACATCGTTCCTTCGACAAACATGGCCAGTGACACTTCAGCTTACTTACTATGCAAGCTAAAGTAACTCCAGTTCGTTTCCGGAAAATTTCATTTCTGTTTTCCACCAATACTCTTTTTATTTATATATTTTATGATTGTTTGCCATCGACCGCAGGCGTGCTATTTCCTTTTTATACCCACTGAAAGCTCAATACGTCACAATAACACAGAAAATCCTTATTCTTGGGTTTTGCGAGTAAATAAAAAGCGACCGCCATCTTGCTCGTCCGTGACAATGGGCCAACGCGACGGTCTGTGTTGTTGTTTACTTTGATTTGTTAAATGTGGATATTACCTGAGCGGCAATCTTGTTATTTCAAGAACGTTCACAGACTGATCTTAGACTCAAGCTGCCAAAAATACCTGTAATATAATAGATTTTTGACAAGTTTTTGACTTTGATTGTCGCCGAGGTGAGATTTCGACTAGATTTTAAACGTTTTTAATAAGGGAATTGGCGTTCTGGTAAGAAAGTTTATCCTGTAAATCTTTTTAACTTATAATCTCCTGAAAAAAACAACATCAAATGATAAATGTTGAATACTCATCGATTTCTTTCTTTAAGTGAAAATATTAAAAAAGTATATGCAAATAACTAAATAAAAATTTTTTTTGTAAATCAATTTATCAAACATTCATATCCTGTTAACATCAATCTAGCGTTATCTTCATACAAGTGTTTTTAACAGATTTGTTTATCTATACCGACCGAATTCTTTTATTTGTCGACGGGATCCTTCGTCTTTTTCTGACTGAACTTAGAGGCCTTGAGATAAGCTCGCTTTTTTACGAGATTGTTGTCCAATTTAAATCTGTACAATGGTTCACAATGGAAGATTAAAATAATGGAGTAGATGGCACTTTCTCAGAGAGTTGTGATGGAAAGGCAAATTTCTGTTTGAACGATAACTTTTGTTTTAAGTCATGACGTGTTTAGAAGAAGAATATTTTCACCTATCTAGAAGGTAGTGTTAACGCCTCGCAAATGTGTGCAAGAGTGCATGCACACATATGTAAAATATATAGGTATATATATGCAAACGACGTACATCATCATGGAAGATTCCAGAAGTCTGCGCAACCGAGACGCGCACTCGCCAGTTGAAAAACCAGAAAGGCGCGCCTTTTTATTTTAGCGTTTGTCTAGAAGAACGTGACATTATTATATTCTACAAATTACGCTATGTTTAACTATGTTTAAAATCAATTAATTACATCCATCCATCGCCCCACAACGAACATGATTGACCACACAGGTAGGTACTATGTTGGATAGGATTGTTGTGCCTTTTTTTTGATGTTGCATCGCTATAAAACAAACGACCACTTACTAACTTTAACGATAAAAAATCCATACCAAAATATATTAAGGCGCTACCTCGAATATCTAAAATCCTCGAAAACCTATTAAGCGAGCGAAAGTGATGCAATTACTTTCGAAACGCAAAAGAAAAGTGATGGCTATAATGCTCGTGCGCTCGGAATAAAACGACGTAGGTATGTGCCAAAATGAATTTACTCCTTTTTTAACAAAATAAATGAATTAAATTTAAAACTACTTTGAGTAATTTTGATATGATAATTTTCTATGTTTTAAAGTAAATTCTATGGAATAACTCTGCGTTACGCTGTGATGTCGAAAAAAGTGAAAAAAATAGATATAACTTTGCAATTTTTTTGTATTTTTTTTTGTTTGAGATTAATTCGTTGAATCGTGTATACCGTTTACATGATACTAGATCAAAGAGTCAAAACCATATACCAAAATGTTAAATCCCTATTCCACATAATTAACAAGTTACACGAAATAGATAACCACATTTTTTTTCAATATGTCACCTCCAATTTATACTGACAGTTTTTTGGCGCAGCCGCGAGGCACATTTTCCTGCCAATTTCACACAACGCACTTTACACTTTTACATCTTATTTGGTTTCTGTACTTTTATATGTTGTATTGTTTGCTTTTTAGTTTGTGCTAAATAAAATAATGTATTTTCTTTCTTTATTTATTTGAGATCGCCAACAAAGGATACACAGATACAATATAAATCACAATAATAAAAAGGTTATTTGACGAGTGCTCCTTCAATTGGAGAGCAGAGCAGAGAACAGCATATACATTTTATTTAGGTGTAAACAGGATAACAATGAAAATAGAGAAACCTATATTATGTTGAAAATAGAAAAAAAAAATTCAAGACAGCATTCAAGATTAGGAATTTTTTTTTAAGTGAAAATTTCTCTAAGCGCTATGGGCATTTTTTGAGATGAGAAAAAAATATTGAACTCGCGCCACTGTTACCGTAACCGACACCGCTTCGGATGTGTTCGGCTCTCCTCGGGATGTACTCGGTTTTAATGTATATCCGATATGTCGGTTAGTAATGGCAAAGTATTGTTTGTGTTTTGTTTTCACTTCTGTTGGCACTCCCGGAGTGCCACTGTTTTTTCTTATATTTATTTATTTTTATTTTTAGCCGTTAATGTCCCACTCCTGGACAAAGGTCTCCCTACTCTCTTTCAACCCCTCTCTGTCCAGAACTAGTATGGTTCTCAAATATGGTCAATGACAATTCAGCAGAGGTCCACGCTCGAGGTTTGCCAGAGAGCTATGGAACGGAGTATTCTGGGTATTATAAACTTGTGGATAATTCTTAAGTATAATAATAATTATTCCAATTTTTTTGACTATTGAAGGGAAGAAACATACAATACTTAACTATGTTCTGACGCCAGCACCTCAAGATACCAGAAACTGTCAAATTTTCCCAATCAACTTTGAACCTTAAGCTTTAAAGATAAAGTTGAAAATCTATTAACGAAATTTGACAGATTGTAATAGCTTAATGTGCACGTAATGTTTCTCTAAAGTAAACAATATCATGGTTAAGTGTATAATGTGCTAGTTATGTAAAACATGTAAATCAAGTCTGATTATCTACACTGTCTGAGTGATATATATTATTTACTAGTAATACACTGGGAATATTGATCTTTGCCCTAGGGAACACTTGCATGGATAATTGGATATTAATTTTAACGGCATAAGCGGGGGCTTGTGGTTAAATAATAACAGCCGCACCGGTCGATCTAAAACTTTATAACACAAAAAATATGTAATTCCGTCTACGAAAACACGACAATTTTTGTTGATTACTTATTGTTAAATAAATTAAATAAAGACCGTTCAAGGATTCTTTCCGGAAGGATTTAGTTTTAGCTGAAATCAACAGGACTAAAACAAATCAATTAAAGTTGTCACACGACAAACATTAAGTTTCGTAAGTTTAAAGTCAAATCAATCAAGTCAAATACGTTTATTATTTGTCTTTATTATGAAATTAAGGCTCCTGAAAACAGGCGTGACGCGAATCGCACGCGACACAAAGGCACCGCTCGTTGCGCGAGTTCCGGTGCCTTTGTGTCGCGCGCGATTTTATCGCGTGTCGCGCCTGTTTGTAGGAGCCTTTATTCAGAAAAAGTAGGTTGTTTTTAGTAAATGTCAAGTTTTATAGGAAACATTTTTATTAATTTCATTGTTGGTGTATATTACTACCTGTTGCTATATTTCGATTATATACAATGTTACATATTTAAGTAGGCAAAACATCGATTTTGTGAGAAAAAAAGTATATTGTAGATACTAAGTTAACATATCGTGGTGAATCATAAAGTGGCAGAATCAAATATCCGGTGCTGAGCGAAGAGAATGATAGAATAACTTTATCTTTACGCCTACGATCACCAAGTTAATTACGCATGATAAGATAATATGATACCTACAGTTGTTCGACGATGTGTAAAACTGTTAAATTAATATTTTCATGACTAAAAATCATTTGTTCCCAACGAGTAACCCCCTCAACTGTCACACTGTTACCCGATGGGAACATTTTAAGAAAAAATTCCCAACCAGTCACACTGTTACTCAGCCTTATGTATATGTATTATGTATCACAGTAAATCATCACATTTTAAAATAATTAACAGTTCATAATTCTAATATTAATTTGAACTTTAAGTACAGTATATAATAATATAATAATAATAAAGCCTTTTAATCGGACATTAATTATACAATTGTTTCTTACACTACTGCACTGTTATATATATAAATCGGATTACCGAGCTGACGAGTGTGTTCAGTCGTATCCACGGGCAGCAGAAAGCGGGGTTTAATGAATGAGGCAAAGCATTAATTTTGACAAACTATTATTTTCGTTATAATTTATCGACACTTTCATAAAAATTAACGAAACTTTATAAAAATCAAGACAAAGAGGTATGTGAAATTGCGAGCGTACGACCAGCGCCACGGACAGAGTCAAAGTGTCTCCCCTACAACGCGCGCCGGCTGCTTTATAAAGGCACCGGTCGCCCCACTACCCCCACTTTGCTACAACAAGCGATACCACTACCGGCGCTGACGTCACTCGCAAGCCCACACGGACTAAGTAGTCCCCTCTTTTGTTGAGCGACAATAAAATCTAAATCAGTGTTTACGATACAAATAATTTGATCAACCAAATTCACTACACAAATTAAATAAAAGAACGCAGAATAATAATATTCGCGCGTTCATATTATGACCGCGCCGTCATATATTAGATAATTAAAAAAATTATTCGCGTATTTGATGTTTCTTTACTTTCTGTAAGTCCGTTTGCCAGTTGGCAAAGGCCTCCTCCAACCTACTCCATTCTGCTCTCTCTCTGGCTACTCTACTCCATGTTACGCCCGCAACCTGCCTGATATCATCTTCCCATCTTTTTTGTTGTCTACCTCTTTTCCTTTTACCTTCCCTTGGGTACCACTGTGTGATTATTTTGCTCCATTTTTCCTTTCCTCTTATCATGTGTCCCGACCACTTCCATTTTAGCCTTTTTATTTTTAGGGTTACGTCCTGTATCTTGGTCTTTTTCCTAATGTTGATGTTTCTAATTCTATCCCCCTTCTTTACTCCTAGCATGCTTCTCTCCATTGCTCGTTGGCAAATGGCAATTCTATTGGTTGTGTTTTTTGTTATGGCCCATGTTTGGCTTCCATATATTAAGATTGGTAGGATGCAGACATTGAATAATTTGCTCTTTGTTGTTATATGTAGGTTTTTGTCTTTCATTACTTCCCTTAGGCCCCAATACCTTTTCCAACTATTTGCTATCCTTCTTTCGATTTCTTTGTTTATGTTATCTTTAGGTGATATCAGCTGTCCGAGGTATATATATTCTTCAACATAGGTAATTTGTGATTCGCCTACATTTATGCTGCTTTTATTTCCATTAGTCATTACTTTTGTTTTTTCGGGATTTAATTTTAGTCCTACTTTTTCACTCTCAGATGCTAATTCGTTTAACATTATATTTAGGTCGCCTGGCGTTTTTGCGAATAACACAATATCATCGGCAAATCTTAAGTGTGTCAGTGTGCGGCCGTCGATTTTTAAACCCCGATTTTCCCATTCAAAGTTTCTGAAGATCATTTCCAAAACAGCGGAGAAAAGTTTTGGAGAGAGAGGATCTCCTTGTCTCACTCCTTTTTGTATCTTAAATGGGTCTCCTTTCTTTTCTAGCTGGATGCACGCCGAGCTGTTTTTGTATACATTTCTAATCAATCTTATATATTTTTGTTCTATCCCTTGTTCTCTTAACGCCTCCCAGATATTTGTGTGTATTAACGAGTCGAACGCCTTGCTATAATCGACAAATGCTAAATAGTATACGAGTTGATATTCCGTATATTTCTCGATGATTTGCCTAACAGCATGGATATGATCAAGTACTGAGTAGTCTTTTCTAAAACCTGCCTGTTCTATTGGCTGCTGTTCATCGAGTTTTATTTCCAGTCGCTTGAGTACGATCTTTGCAAATATTTTGTACAGGTTGGACATCAAACTTATGGGCCGGTAGTTTCCGATATCGTATTGATCACCTTTCTTGTACAGAAGGATTATATTAGATTTAGTCCATTGCTGTGGAATCGTTTCTGTGTTCACGATATCATTAAAGATTTCTTTGAGAATAGGTGATATTGTCTGTTTCGCTTGTTTTAGTACTTCGTTGCTTATTCCGTCGGGTCCTGGAGCTTTATTGTCTCTTTGAGATTCTATAGCGAATTCTATTTCTTCCTGCATGATGCTGGGTACATCTGAGACTTCTAACAATTCTATTTCTTTTTCCGCTATGGTACTTTCATATAGTTTCTTGTAGTATGCTGTAGCAATTCCTAATATTCCTTGCCTTCGATTCTCCTTCAATCCATTATTATCTTTCATATGTACGATCCAGTCTTTTTTGTTAGTTAACTCCTTATATGCCTTTTTTATTCCTCCTGTCTGTAAAATGTGTCTCTCTATTGTTTCCATTCTTCTCTGAGTTCTATCTTTTCTAATACTTTCCTTTATTTCTTTGCTGAATTTTGCTATTTGCTTTCGACTGTCGTTAGTATTTTTTCCATTGATTAGGTCAGCTCTTTGATTAAGAAGGTTAATGGTTTTGGCAGTCATCCACTTATAAGATAGGTCTTTGCTATTAGTCTCTTGTTGAATAGATGTTTTGATTGTTCCTTCTAACCAGTTATATTTTCCTTGCACCTCCATGTTTATTGTCTCTTTGCTGTAATCCATAAGTTTTGTCGTTATGGAATTGGCTATTTGGGCTGTTTGGTATTTGGTAGGTTTTATGTTCATCATATTATTTCTTGGTCTTGGGTTTTTTGGCGGGGTTGTCATAAGTTCTGCTCGAATCATCCGATGGTTGGTATTGAAGTTGAGATTGCTTATGACTTTCATGTTTGAGAAGTATCTGCTTTTACTAGTCATTATGAAGTCTATTTCGTTTTTTGTTTTCCCGTCTGGTGATATCCAGGTCCACATCTTACTTTCTTTCTTCTTGAACATTGTGTTTAAGACTCTCAAGCTATTCTCGTGTGCGAAGTTTACAAGCTTCTCTCCGTTTCTGCTTCTGGCCTTTTTTCCATAAACAAATGGTCCCAAGACTGTGTCTTCTTCTGGTTGTCGTTCTCCGATTTGGCCATTGAAGTCTCCCATCACAACAAGGTTTTTGTGGGCATGGTCTTGGATTGTTTTATTTAGCTCTAGGTAAAATGAGTCTATTGATCCTGTATCGGATTGTTCTGTAGGCGAGTATACTTGTATGATGGACCATGCATCGTTATACCCCGGTAGCTTAAGATTCATCACTGCTATGCGCTCTGATACTCCTATAAAGCTCTCCACATAATTTGTGAGATGTTTTTTGATGATAAAACCAACCCCGTGATGACCTGGGGTCGTTCCTATATGGTATAGAAGGAAGTCTGGATGGGAAATAATTCTTTCACCCATTCGCCTTACTTCACTCAGGCCGACGATGTCCCATTTGATTTGTTCTAACGCATATTTTAGTTCTGTAAGGTTTTCATCGTTTTTCAGAGTAAGTACATTGAGGGCTGCAATATAAATTTTTGATTTTCTTTGACTGTTTTTGTAAATTGTTTCGCAAAATTTTTCCTGTGTTGTTGGAGGGTTGTGGTCTCTATCCCCCACGAGGACCAGTCGGCTTGGGGGAGATTGTGTTATTTCTTTTGTTTGGTTTTCGTGTTTTGGTTGGATTATCCGTTTGCCGGTTGTTAATTGCTATTGGTTTTCATGTGTGAGGATGTCAGTGAGAGAGTTTGATCGGTTTCTCATCAAATCGAAGGCGTTGGTTCTGTTAGTTTTAATGAAACTAATCGTTTGTTGCTTTTTAGGCTTGGTGGTTGACGTCGACTGAGGTGAAGTAGATAGTTCTCTTTTCCTTTTGTCGGTGTTGGGTCCTTTAACTACTAGTTTATCATATTTCAGAAAAGCAACATTTCCCTTTTTCTTCTCCTCTAGTAGCTGTGGTAGCAAAGCCTTTCTCTTTTCTATAACTTCCTTTGAATAGTCTTCCGATATATAGATTCCCTTTAAACTTTTTTTATTCTTTATAATTTGGTCTTTTTTCCACCCGTTTGTAAATGAGAATAGCACAGGTCTATGTTTGTTATCGACCTTATTTTTTCCTAGACAGTATAATCTATTCACTTCATTTTCTTCCACAGATAAATTTAAGTCTCTTTTAAAGATCTCCTTCACGGTTTGAAATAGCTCTAATATTGATTTTTCGCTCTCTTCTAATCCGGTCCGGGGGGTTCCGTTTCCGGTCGTTGAAGTGTCAACAGGTCTGTGCTGTTCGTCGTCAATAAAACGCTTATTAATAATAGTTAAAAGTTACACTTTGGAAACTGTAGTGATAAAAACATCAGCAAAACAACATCGGAAGTCACAGAAGAAATAATCCTTGGATACTTTCAAGATCTACTCATTAAAAGTGAGGCTCAAAACATCCACAATATTGAGGTTAGAATTTATAACATTCAATTAGTCAGCATCATTCAACGTCAACTTGACAGCCGGTAAAATAAACAACAATACCCGAACTGTCAGTCGGCTAGGTTGACAACTAACTTAAGTGTTGCCATCACAAAGAAATACTTTCTACCAATTCGCATTTACGTTCCGATTCACAAATTGCATTCAACAGCATGGATGAGCAATTTCAATTATTATTCGATAAAATGAAGATAGAAATGCAGAAACAGACAAATGATCTAAAAGAATCTCTTACGAAGAATATAATGGATCGGATAGATGAAAAACTAACTCCTATGATTGAAGAAAATGAAAAGTGTAACCTGGAGAACGAGATTGAGTATTTAAAAAAAGAAAAGAAAAGTAATAACATAGTTATTTAAGTACAGTACCCGGCGATAAATATTGTACATCAACCTTTGGAAAGAGACAATCGGCTAATTTCGGCTGCGTAGAGCGTTATCTCTGTCGCACGAAATACAAACAGTCCGGTATCTATTAGGAGCTGTTAAAACAATTATGATTTGCTTCTTTTGATAATTATTTTTATTCTTTGTATAAAATGCTTTTGTATAAAACTGTACTTAAAGTTCAAATTAATAATAGAATTATGAACTGTTAATTATTTTAAAATGTGATGCTGTAACAATTTTCTAAATATAATCAGCCTTATGTATATGTATGTATCACAGTAAATCGTCACATTTTACAATAATTATCAGTTCTTAATTCTAGTGTCGTAAAATCTCCAAAGCATGACCAACAGAAATAAGCCCTTGTGTTAACTATCACATCTGTATTGCTTGAAAGGTACCGGCCCATTGCGGATTGGAGGATGTCACGTCTCCGAATTTTTGGTTCTAGGATATGCAGGTTTCTGCATGATGTTTTCCTTCACCGTTTTGAGAGCAGTGGTGATGAAATAATATACACAAAGTAAAGCACCTGCTTGGGTACGAACCCACGACCTCAAACTCGTAAATCGCGGCCGTTCCTACTGGGCCACCTGCTCAAAGAATTAATAGTGACTTACAAATAAAATTTCGTTATAATTAGGTGTATAAACCCTTAAATATCTGCAAAAGAGTCTTTTACTGTTTGCTACAGTAAACGATGGAGACGTGTGCTAAATGAAGCGCAGAATCTTTTATTAGCCACAAATATTAATTATTATGATACAAAATTCAACGCATTCTTTTCCAAAGCACTTGGTTCTTAACCCTTCGCATCGAACGTAGATCCACGACACAATGGCTTTTTAATTGTTTCTGTAATTACAGCATTCAACTGGTATTTTTTTTTTTTTAGTTGCCCCACACCAGTAATTACTCCTGTATCGTGGGTGCGTTTAAAAACATTTAAATTCACATACACAAACAGCCAGACCCGGAACAAATACCTGTAGGCAATACAAATATTTGTTCCGTGCGGGAATCGAACCCGCGACACGCAGCGCAGCAGTCGATCGCTCAGCCACTGCGTCAACCTTCAGCCTTTTCACAAAAACTTTAGCATCAGTGCATTTTAAAACTGAAATCAGGAAATAAAACACAAGGAATTAACAGTGGGGTTTAATTTCCGGCATTTGAGCTTATGAAATGAAAAAAATAACAGTTAAACTCGAATCACAATCTGACTGGGTTCTGCAGCCGACACTCATTACATGAAGTTATTAAGACTTTTAATGGAGATGTATTACAATGTGTTATTAAGAAAGAGGTTAATAAAAAGAATATTATGAGATATTCATTAACTTATTTGAATTAATTAACACATTAGTGTCCCAAAATGTGAGAGGGGCTTGTGGCTAAGTAAACAGCCACATGGGTCGATCGCTCAGGTTAAGCTACGCTTGCCGCGGTTGGTCCGTGGATGGGTGACCATCTTCACATACCAAGACCCCTCCGTGCCTCAGAAAAGACGTTAAGCCATTAGTCATTAGTGGATTAGTGGATCGTTGTCAGTAACCCGAAAGTCTAATAACCTGTTTTACCAAAGGGGAATCGTATTACCCACTAACTGGGTTTTGGAGGTCAGATAGCAGTCGCTCCATGTAAAATACTGGTATTCAGCTGCATCTGGTTAGACTGGAAGCCAACCCCAACATAGACTAGAATATAATACTCTTTGTTATGTACACCATATAAATTACAGACATAAATATAGAAACTGTACAAAGGGTGACACAATGGGCGGTCTTATCGCTAAGAGCGATCTTTTAAAGACAACCTCTGGATGGATTAAAAAGGGGAAAGACAGACAAATACTGTAGGTAATCCGTAGTGTACCATTGACGTTATACAATAAAATTACATACATAAAGTATATCATACTAATCTAAATAAATATATACATATAATAATAAACATGAAACAGGAGCAAAGAAAATATTATGATGATGTTTAAGGAGAGAGGAAGTGCTTTTTTATCATAATTTTAAAAGTGGACAAAGATTGAGCACTCCTTACCGACACGGGCAAGTCATTCCATAACCGTACTGCTTGAACAGTAAAAGATTTGTCATAGAAACTGGTGGAATGCATCGGCATCTCTAGTCTTAGGTTTTCCGACGACCTCAGATATCTATTACAATGCGTGCCACGAAAGATGAGACTTGACACACCACGTGGTTTGACTTGCGCAGTACACGATTTTAGGTATCTTTAGCGGTATGAGGTCTGAGTGCGGGACGGGACCGGACGTCATAGGGGCGGCGGAAAGAGCGGGGGAGGGGTCAAGTATCATCTTTCGTGGAGCGCATTGTACGTGTGTCATGAAGGAACTTGAAACGTTCTTTAAGATAAGTGGGGGTTTTAGGATTAAACAAAATACTGTAGAGCTGAAACAAGATATAAGAACACAGTTGGGAAAAGGCTAGGCAGATGATGATTTGTGTCCCAAAACATGCAGCCAAAGTCACCTCTACGCTGCCAACGATAATGTCGTGGAAGTGGCGAAGTTTTGTGTTGACAAAATTTATGTAACTGTCGAGCCAGCAACATGAAGAAGAAGAATATTGAACATTCATTGGACAACATCGTCAGGAAACTAGCATATCCTATTACCAAAAAATTCGAAAATTATTTGACATCCACACGTACTGGGCCTGCATGGTGTAATCCGGCTAACTCCCTCTCACAAATTGTATTGTATTTTAACACTGGAATTGTAATTTGACATTTGAATTGTATTTTGAAATTTTAATCGTATTTTGACATTTTGATCTTATTTTGACTTAATATTTATTAATTGTATTGAACTGTTAATTTTTATCCGATAATTGTGTTTAAATGTTCTTATTTTTTATTAGTTAAAGCATCATATTCATTCATTTAAATTTTGCATGTCGAATCTTGGGCAGAATGTATGGCTCAACTTTAATTCTTAATGACCTTATTTGTATACTTACCTGCATTCTAGCAAATAAATATTTTGATTTGATTTGATTGATTTGATTTGATAAACGAGAGGCCTATATACCAGCAGTGGACATATTATATTCTGACTGTTATGCGATTTATTGGCTATGTGCTGTTTGATTTACCACATGCTTCGAGATTGTAACTACTTATTGTTTCCGTTTTGGATGTTGTCGCATAGTTTTGGTAAGACCTTTGTTCGGATATGAAAAACTAAAGTCTCGTTACAATATTTATGGTTTCCGTGTTATTTACATAAGCTAAAAAGATACTCATTATTATTCAAATCAGACTACTAAAAACGACTACTCGCGTTACACACGAAAAGTATTTAAATTTAGTTACGAAGCTATTTTTTCTTAACATATTTTTTTTATTAAAAAGTTAAATTCGATCCACCTAACCTTCCTCAAGTGTTCCCCTGTTGTGTTCCCCTATTGTTAGGGTCGGCTTCCAGTCTACCCAGATGCAGCTGAATACCAGTATTTTACCTGGAGCGACTGCCTATCTGACCTCCACATCCCAGTTGCTGGGTAACACGATACCACTTGGTAAGACCGGTTCTCAGACTTTTGGTCTTCTAACTAGCCGTAATGACTGTCAAAGATCTATGAATGAGTGAGAACCAATGGTTTAATGTGTTTTCCGAGGCTTATATCTCGGTATGTGAAGACCCATCCACGGACCGACCTCGGCAAGTGTAGCTTAACCTGACCGATCGACCTGTTTGGCTGTTATTGCTCAGCCTTTTCATGTAATCATAAATATCTTAGAGATGATCCAAAAATATGTACGTCTTATCACAAACTCAACTTCTTAAATGGGAGTTCAGAAAACCGCTTACGGAACCCTTTGGATTTATTATCTCTTGAACAAAAGGGTGTATCAGGAAATCGTTTTCTAAATCAGAAGCCATTTATTAACGAGGTGAAGTTTTTAATGGAGGAAATGGGTAATAATCGTTTCATGGGAAGTACATTTTTTATTGTTCTCATCTGTATTGTATAAGGTTGAAAAAGAAAATGGTATTTTTAAATATTTCCTTTTAGGAATCTCAGTTTTGTTTTAAAAAATTATTTGAACATTTTTTAAGTACCTACACATTTTATTTTATTACTAAAATACTGGTACTCAGCTGCATCCGGTTAGACTGGAAACTGGTCCCAATATAGTTGAGAAAGGGCGAGGCAGATGATTTTAGTTTGATTTTTTTTCTGTTTTTATTTTTGATATGGTGTATATAATAAAGAATATTCTATTCTATTCTATTCTATTCTTTATTTTTATAACAAAAAATATACAGGATGTCAGAAAAATCGACGCGCAAACTGACATTATAAATTTAGCACATGTTCTAGACCCCTTAGCGCTGAAAGTTTTAGTCAGTTCATCATTACAGCCGATAGACGCAAGACGTCCACTACTGGACATAGGCCTCCCCCAAGCACCTCCACTTCGACCAGTTCTGTGCTTCTCGCATCCAACGGGTTCCTGAGGCCTTCACAAGATCGTCGGTCCACCTTGTGGGAGGCCTTCCATCGCTACGACTTTCCGTACGCGGTCGCCACTCCAGAACGTTTCGGCCCCATCGGCCGTCTGTTAAATGTGCGTTGTTCTTCCTGCCACCCTGTATTTACACTCATGATTAGGTTTTTATCAGATGATAAAGTACACGTACAGACGCCCGCACATCAAACT
Organism: Luperina testacea; assembly: GCA_927399505.1. NCBI lineage: Eukaryota > Metazoa > Arthropoda > Insecta > Lepidoptera > Noctuidae > Luperina > Luperina testacea. Next base: position 17,876,381 of record OV656770.1, on the reverse strand, counting down.
ACTAGAAACTGTCAAATTCACCCAATAAGCTTTGAACCTTATGCTTTAGCGACAAAGTTGAAAGTCTACTAAAGAAATTTGACAAATTGTAGTAGCTTGATGTGCTGGCGTCTGTACAACGTTTTAATATAACAAGCAATAATAGTTTTCTCAGTTAAAATGTAAGCAGAAATATCAATCACACCGATGATACACACACATACACCGATTTAAAATAAACCAAATTAGCAAGCAAAAAATACGAATACTTTATTTACCATGCTTCTTTCTACATCTAAATTCTTCAAACCATTTTCAGGCTGAAAAGTTTAATGTAAGTAGTACGTCCAACAACCCATACAATGCAACTAAAACAGACCGCGTAGCCCACATCTGAAATAATATCGGAATCTACGGCGTAGCATCTAGCTACGACTGCTACGGCGTAGCGGCGTAGCTAAGCTCAGTGGAACGATTGGGATCGTTCCTTTGATTGAACAATCGATGCTATGTGCCGTGAAAAACCTTGTTTTCTCTTTGTAATGTTAAAGGGAATATGGGTTTATTTTCTATTCGTACTTTATTGGCACGTGTTAATAGCGGAATTATTATTTAGTAATGGTGGCATTGAGCCTGTAACGTATGACTATAATTTTGTACGATAATTGTGATTTTAAGGGTTGCAAGTGCAAAATATGCAAAAGAAGACAAAAATGTTTAAAAACAGTTTTAGAAATATTGCGGTTAAATAATCTTTCTTTAAAGTTTCCATTTCAACTAGTAAGAGATGGAGGATAAGTTGTCAAACAAAATCAAGATTTTGAATATCTCTTTCCTGTTCCTGGTTGCAAAATATGAAATACAAAATCACTTTATTTACAAATGCATAAGTACCTAAAACAATACTATCCCTATTATTTTAGTTAGACAACACAGAAATTAATTCAGTACGGCGCTTCTTCAATAAACTTAATTAAATATTCACCAACAAACTTTTATAGGAACCAACAAACAACCGAAACAAGGCCTCGTGTAACTAAAATTAGATTTCATAGACGCTACGAGAATCGTAGCTCGTAGCTTGTAGCGAGTTGCTACGATAGTCGTAGCCGCTACGAATCTGAGCGTAGCAAAAGCCTAATTAGATTATGCGTCTATGAAACTGTGATCAGAGGAAATCTGACGAATAAAGTCAACAGTTGACGTAGCTTGATGTTGTTATTTCCATGTATTCTGCTTTTGTAAGTGATTTATGTTGGTTTTTGCTTACAGAGTGTTTGTATTTTTGGGAAATAAGGAAGCATTTTGTATGTTATTAGTTTAGTGCTTGCGAATCATATTCTGAATTAGTTCAGAAGGACAATTCTCGTAATTTTAAGAACATTCACAGTCTGATCTGAGTCTCAATCTGTCAAAAATAGCTTGAATCTCCCTACATTTTGCCAAGTTTTTGACATTTTTTTGTCATCGAAATGAGACTGCGACTAGGTTTTGAACGTTTCAAATTACGAGAATTGACACTTTTCTCGGCTTGGGAATTGAACCCAGGACTTCATGCTCAGTAGTAGCATTTACTTGTTTGTTGATTTCTGATCATTCTTTCCAGCAGGCTGTAGGCTTTTACATTTCACAATAGACCTAAAACTATACACACTGCAAGTTTACGACTTCATAAAAATATTGAGAATATTATGGCTAATTAAACCGACTGCGACATATACAAAACCTTGTAAAACATATTAAAAGAGCATCGGTGGAGTTTCTTGCCCATTCTTCTCCATATGAAACTACCGTTTGGAAGGGGCAACTAGAATCAATTGTATTATTTGTAAATTTTGACGTTCAAAAGTGCCTTTTATGTGCCTACTAGCTGCGCCCCGCGGTTTCAACCGCATAAGTGTCGATACCGTGGAAATATCCGGATAAAAAGTAGCCAATATGTTAATTAACCCTGGATGTCAGCTACCTCCATACAAAATTTAATCAAAATTGGTCCAGCCGTTTGAGCGTGAAGAAGTAACAAAGATATAAACACATACACACACTCACAAACTTGAGCCTTTATAACATTAAGGGCTTATTTTTCAATCATCTGTCAACTTTATTCGAGGAATAATTTTGAAATTTTGACAGTTATTTCATACAAAAACTGTCAAACGTCAATTTTATTCCACGAATAAAAGTTATCTTGCGATGGAAAAATAAACCCTAAGTGGGATTTGAAATAAATGATTTGACTTTGACATTATTCACTGTCAGACAATTGTCTTTACCTAGTACTTATCACCTACGAATAAGTAATCCACGAAAAGGACAGAGGAAATTCCTCTCCCTCAAAACGATACATTACTTCCTGAATATTTAGGATACACTACACTAAACCCATCGATCTATTCCTTTTCTCAAAAAGAAAAAAGCCTTTATAAAAACAACATGATAAGATGTTCAGGAACTACTTACTACAGAGAACATTAAGTTTCTAAGCAAGCGTGTATAATAAGAAGGGACCCCTTTTCCAGTATTCTACGAGGATATTTTCGATGTCAATGTGTTGGAAAACATTTGTACACTTATTTGCAGTAAACTAACTTCTATTTTGTGTTGGATAGAACATTTCTTATAGTGTTTTCCTTCCTTAGGAGGAAATGCGGAGTGTCTTTTCTCCATAGTAACGCTCATGCCTGTTTTCTTTCTGGTTAATGACCATTAAGCGATGATTTTTAGAGAATAATTAATATTAACTACTTGTATGTCCCTATGTTTTCCCTTTTGATGATACATTATTTTCATAAGCACTAGAACCCTCACAAAATGCTCAAAATGGACGCTGTCAACAAGGCCTAGTGTAAAAATTTGTCAACTATTAACTAAAAAAGAAAACAGAGACACAGTATATATCATTTTTATTCAGTTATGAAATACTTATCTCTTAAATTGGTCCAATATTGGAGGAGGAAATAGGCGACAGCCAAACCTCGAATTATGACTTTTCACTTAGGCTTTTTCAAAAGTCTCTCCGACCGCATATCCTCATAAGGTGGAACAATCGCAAGCCCGCGAAAAATCATATGACAACGTACTAATGTTCTAAATGTTTGCTTCTCATTCACGCCGCAACGGCTGAACGAATGTGAATGAAATTTACAGATATTTGACAAGTAGTTATAACCTGGATTATCACACAGGATACTTTGTATCACAGTTGTAGAACATACACCCGTAGTCAGTCACTATCTCACGGTCACCCGTGGGATAATTTCCGACCTCGGCACGGGGGAAGTAGGTACGGGAAAAAGGTGGTTTTTAATTTTTTGCCTTTTACTTCGATCCATTTCTTCAAGGCTATAATTATTATGGGACGTCTATAACCATAATTGGTCACTTTTCATCATCTTCTGTAGTAACGCATCACATACCTTCTGTATCCTATTGTGACGTTAACGTTGATTGATAAACGCGAATCAATCCCTACCTATCGTTCCCAAAACATTCAATCATAATCAGGGACCTCTGCCGAACCTTATAGGAAAGCCGTGACGTCACACACCCATAACTATCCCGTACATAATAACGGTGTCCCTTGAGACAACAAGAGTACTGACGACAAAAGAGTTAGGTGAGCAGGCTACAAACTTCGAAGCATTTCTATACACTAGACCATTTACATAAACTTTTGTCAATGATAAAATTTACAAAAAAATACAGTGCGTTAGATGCAAAAGGTTGTTCGTTTAGATAACGAATTAATAAATAAAATCAGTATATTGTTCAATAACTGCATCATTTACAGAAATTCACTGGTCCTCACACTTGGATTCCCTGTGTCGTGAGGACCAAGGTCTTCCCAAATCATGGATATGCGACATTAAAACAATTAACAAACTTCTTCTTCTTCTTCAAAATAATAAAGACTTCTTCAAAATATGACACAACAATGCCAATTTGTATACGCTAAACGGAATCATAACATATTCATCACATGTCATCTTTGCAATTGGTTAGAAAGATTTCAAGTTTGCTAGCTACACACTCATTTGTTTTGTTGACAGTACAAGTTTACATAACCGTACTTATACTGAAGATGTTTTCACTGAAATTACTTTCAGCGAGCTATAATGTTGATTGAAATTCTGGCAAGTCTACTGGGAAAAGTGTGTACTTACATGTTGTTTGTTTATTATCATAATGTTAACAAGTTTGAACAAGGCATGTACAGTCACGAGCACTAATATGTCAACACTTGGCAACTTTCAATTGCGATTTTTTCGTGAAATAACGAATGCAACGTTGAAATACGACACTTTACACAAACCTATGGGTTCGAAAATACTTTGTTCGTAATAACATAAAATTTCATTCAAAACTAAAGGAGAAAATCGTCTTTGAATAAAGCCATGTGTAATTGTGTATACATACTTATGCTCGTGACTGTACGTATCACAAAATTAAGTATGTTTTAGATTTAAAATAAACTAGTATCCTAGATTAATTCCTCTTGCACATCATTCAAAACAAGCAATCCTAGTGTGAGGTCTCTAAATTAATTTGAATTTAATTAATTAATTATTTATTTTTATCTATCTGCGCCTCGCGGTTTCAATCGCATAAGTTTCGATCATGATAGAATATCGGATTAAAATGTAGCCTATGACCTTTCCCGGGTCTCAAAATATCTCTATACCAAATTTTGTTTAAATTGGTTCAGCGGTTTAAGCATGATTAGGTAACAGACAGACGTCTATCCGTTACCTCTGTTGTTGTTTCGTAATAAGTAGGTAATAGTTTTGTTGTAAATATTGCACTAGAATTTGACCAAGGTTTTGAGATGTTTTCCCTTTGACACTACACACGTAGCTCGTATCAATAAGCCAGGCCGTCACACTACACGTATTAGTCCATATCTTGAAAATAACTAAATGAATTTTGATGAAACTTGCACTGTTGCCTAAGTTGAAGTAAATGTAAGCCAATAAAAAAATGCTCACGATCCGATTAATAGTTGCGGAGAAACGCGTGGACAAACATACATACATACATCTATCAAATTTTGTATATTTGTTTGGAAGCCCTAATAGATTGTCTTCTGTAAATATAATGCAGTTGCAACAATATCACATACATACGTGTTTTGAAGTCGGTAATTATGGGAATTGCCCATCAGAATCTTCACGCCTTTGAAAACAATGCATAGTTTTACCTTGAATTTAACCACCGTTCTCCGTAAATTCTGGCGAATCCGCGGAACGCGTTAAATATTCTAATACTTAGTTAGCTTCGGTCAAATTCGGTTACAGCTGAAATTTGTCATGCAACCGTGCAGGCCGCAGCGCGGATTTACATACAAATGAATAGTATTATGCATCTTTGCATAATATCGTGCACAGATCTGTGCTGTGGGTGTTCCGGGTCATTTGAGCCAAGTTGAGTTATAGTGGGAAAGGTATTTTGGTGTGGGATTAGCTCTTACTTATAGAAATGCTTTAGATAAATTGCTTATCTTCATAATTGCGGTACGCATCTGGGTAGTCTCGCCACCTCTTCCTAGGCAACTTACAACTTCTTACAAGACCTATTAAGTATGCAAGACCTATTATAATTATATTTTATTAGCCTATTTTCCTTTATTCGATTAAATACATATAAATTATATTTTTAAATATTAATATAAAAATAAATATAAAAACATTTAAAAATATAAAAAATAGTAACCCACCGGTATCGGGAACAGGGTCCAAGCTACCGGCGGTCAGGGCTCCAGAGAGAGGAACCTCCTAACAATGCGGGCCGTGTCCAGAAGTACCGCTTTCTGGATCAAGCCCTTGATCCAGCTGCCCAACTTAGCCTATTATTATTATATATTTTATTATTTAATATTATATATTTTATTATTTAATATTATATATTTTATTAGCATATTATTTATATTTTTATTAGCCTTGAATTTCCCAACTTTGGGCAAAGGCCTCCTTACACTCTTTCCATCTCTCTCTGTCCAGAGCTGCCAAGTACCAATCTTTATTAAAGGAGTCAGGTCAGGTCAGGGATGCCGTTTTCCACTAAGAGGGATCCACTGGGTTGTAAGTTTGGCCCACTGATCGTGTGACATGCGACAGATGTGTCCAGCCCAATTCCATTTCTATGACCTATTATACCATTTGAAATTACAGAGCTCAGAGGTTGCTAAGGGGCATGTTTGGTTTAATCTACTAATAAAAGATATCGAAAAAAAAGTAAAAGTCGATAATGATAATGATGCAATCCGATCGATTTCGGCCAGGGAGATTGCTTCAACTGCGTAGTAGCTGCCGTTCGTGAGCTCGCACATGGCTTATGAAGCCAATCTTATGTTAATCTTTTGTTAGCTTGGGTCTTACCTGTTAAAACAAAGTATGTGTTAATGAATAAGTAAATAAATAAATCTTCTTTAAGAAAATCCTCGCACAATGTGGGCACGTGAGCAAACCATCTATGTGATTATAGTTAATTGCCGTAGGTGGTCGTCGTAAGTCGATAATAGTATTTCAATGAAACTCTATAATTTCATATCAAATTTAGAAAGATTGACAATAATTAAAGTATTTCAGTCTTCATTTAACAGTCTGCTATACAAAGCTATTTTCCCAGCCTAGATTCGGTTTAAAATACCGCAATAGTAACACGTTCTAGTTTGTTCAATTACAGTGAGAAAGTATAACGTTAAGGCAATTACAGCAGCAATACAGTTCCTCTCAAAAATTGCTTGTTGGCTACAATTACTGCAGCACTATCAAAATTAACTAATAAAGACTTTATTGTATCTTTATTAGGATACAGTTAACTGTAGGTAGGTGCTTCTTATTATTGTGTTGAAAAGAACCATGTAGGTATGAGTTCTTTTAAAAGAAACTGTTGTAGAGAGCTCTTTTTGAAAGTCTTCATCGGCATTAGTTGGGTAAACGACAAGCATTTTATACGTTCTTGCACAAAAATGGTTCCACAAGGAACGGCACTAACCAGGAGCACCCTTTTGTTTTGCAAACATTCCTTGCACGAGCATTTGGTACGCTACGAACAATAATTTGCGAAACAAATATTTGATCATGAGAACTGCTATTAGAATTTGTTTTTCTTTTATGGGTTCACGTACTCACTAAAGTGTTTGTTTCGCGAATGAATGTGCGTTACGTAACAAAGGGTCGCGCAACGAATGTTTGCTAAATAAATTCGCAAAGCGAGTGCTCGCGGGAAGTACGATTCTCCCTCACAGAGATAACTGGCCTGTAATGTAACCTCTAGCTGTGACCTAACCGTGTTACTTCTACCTATTAATTAATATGTATTAACCTATCCTACTGGTTTCAATTATCTTTCTACAATCTTAGCAGTTGACGGCCTGCGCACTCTACCTGCAAAACCCTAACCTTTACAGTGGAAGCATGGATTTTTACATTACAGATAAATGCTCCCGGTGAGGTAGCGCCTTTAGATTACAAGACACAATCACTTCTTAAGCAATTAGTCACCCTCTTATCCGATTATTTAAACCAAACATGGAAAGGAAAAAAGGAGCCCGTTACCTTGCAATGGCATAGGCTATAAATAAATAATAAGCTCGTGAAAGCTGAGAAAGATAAAAATAAGCTCGTGAAATCTGCGAAAGATAAAAAAATAAGCTCATGAAAGCTGAGAAATATAAAAAAATAAGCTCGTGAAAGCTGAGAGAGATAAAAAAATAAGCTCGTGAAAGCTGAGAAAGATAAAAATAAGCTCGTGAATGCTGAGACAGATAAAAAATAAGCTCGTGAAAGCTGAGAAAGATAAAAAATAAACTCGTGAAAGCTGAGAATGATAAAAAATAAGCTCGTGAAAGCTGAGAAAGTTAAAAAAATAAGCTCGTGAAAGCTGAGAAAGATAAAGAATCAGATCTTGATTCAGTACACGAGGTTTTCGACATGTGGGACATGGACTCTGTAATCATTTTGTACCGATAAATCGTTACAGTAAATGGCCTATTAGCGGATAGCCTCGATCAACACCTAAGGTGACTCTCATTGCGCGGCTGGGTCAAGAGCTTTATTCCGAAAGCAGTATTCCTGGACACATTACGCATATTGAGGAGATATCCTCTCCCTAGAGTGCTGATCCTGATCAAAATACTGGCAGTAGTTATTATTTTTTAATATTGTTTTTGTTTTGTATATAAATATTTAAAAATGTATGTCGGCGGCGTTGTCCAAAACAACACATGCACCGATCACACCACCGACAAGTACGTCACTCAACTTCTCCCACCGGCCACTGCTCGACTTGTTTTGACACCAGTATAAAAGAGCGAGCAACGAAGCGGCAGGGGACTTGACCATTGGACATCGTACGGACATCATGTGCTCAGAAACTATATCGCGTTCGTATCTGGTTGTATCGTGTACCTATAGTGCTTGATTTGCTAATGTGATTAAATTGTTCATGAAATTATAATCTGTTGTGAAGTGCATCTATTGCGCATTAACCAACACTACCCACTTAGTACGCCCACAGTAATTAAGATATGCCTGATAATAATGACACACACTTTACCTTTTCCTATATCAGAAGTGGGATTCGTGTTGGTTCATGCGCAAAATGAAAACGCTAAAAGTGAAAGTGACCGTTGACATTTTAAAAAACAAAGTGCAAACTGCGAACGCTTATTAAATAATCGTGTGGACCTGTTAGAGTTGAACCCAGACAAGCCAGATACGGATGCGCGATCATAGTGAATATAGTTTTGGGCATAGGCTGTATGCCGAAATACCCATTACCCAGTGACGCGCCAGTTGCGCCCTACCGCCATGTTAGGAAAAAAAGTGTTCCCGTAATTAGAAAACGCGATAGGACGCGTGTGCAAACGTAACCGCACACAATACTACAGCTGATTTGTGATTTGCTGAAAATTCACTGCAAGGAGGTCAACTTGTGGCCGTCATTAAGGCGCACAAAGGAAGCAGTATCAACGTGGCTATCGTAAATAGTACGAAGGACGTAACGTGGAGCTACCAGTGACGTTGGGTGACTTCAAGAATCGAGCCAAGCAGCCCGCAGCCTTCGGTGAAGCCCTTCGTGTGCTGCAAGTGAGGGAATCCTGGACACGTCGTGACCCGGTGCACGAGAAGTGGCAGCCAAGCAGATGATGGAGGTGGAGCACGCGCTGCAAGCAGCAACGGCGAGTGGATGTTTGCGTCGTACAACTACGCTCAGGCACGTTAGAACAAAGGTGAGCTGTATCATTGTTCTGTTACGATTCTGGTGCTGAATGCTCGTTAGTAAAAGCGAGTTGTGCAGCCAAATTAAGTGCCAAACGAGTTAATAATGTTATTGGTTAAACGCGTGTTTTCAGCACATAACAAATCATAAGAAGCGTTGCGAATAGCGAGCCACAACTTGAGATTTTATTTCATTACTACACGACATTTACTTGCAAAGTATTATTTTGGGTAGGCTATTTTGTGTTATTATAAAACGAAGAGTGAAATCAGATTATCAGACTAATCTAGATCGGAAGTTCAGAGGTCCATTTAAGGTTGTGGAAGTTTTGACAAGTGATCGCTATACGTCATAAGCTTTAGATTCTAACCGAACTTACTAGTATGCTCACGATCGCATACGAAAGATGCCTCTAAGTAGTGTTCCTAACGTGTTAAACGTAGAAGGCGGTGAGGATAGTTCCTTCACCGAGTAGTAGAGCACATACCATGGCTAGGTCGCACTGTACGTACTTGTCTGTAGTCGTAACTGCAACTCGCTTGTGAGTTGTTCAGGGAGCGATGGGCTCTCAAAGGAGACTATTGTGGTGTTGGTTTTCTAATGACCTGGGAGTCGTAGACTATATGGGATGTGATGTGTGTTGGTCGTATCACTTGAGGTGATGACTACATGGGTGGCATGAGTGTCACTAGATGCTGCGGCAGCCGGGTCATGAGCGTTGTATGTGATCTATTACCAAGGCTTAGAGGAACCGCCCCTAAGACGAACCACCGACCGAATCTTTTATTATCAATGATTGTTATTGTTTTTATTAAATGTGGTCAGAATTGGCCGAGTGGAACATGCACTGCTGTTGATTTTTTTTGGTTACAGGTTTACACACAAGGACGTGTGCAAGCAGAATGACAGTGGTGGACAGCGCTGCCCTCTTTGGATCTCCTGTACGAATAATCGCTGATCAAGGACGGTGCTTTTCGAGCGAGGAGTTTCACGACTTCTGCCAAGGAAACAGTGGATTGCAACCACTACAGCCATTAAGCCAACTACAGATCTATTGTCTACCGAATTTGGTGAGTCGTTTTCATTATGTTTTGACTCTGGTACCGAATGCTACCCTGCTAAACAAGTGCAAAAAAAAAAAAACTCTTACATTGTTAGGTATAGCCCATATCTAGTTAACGATGCAATTTTTAAATACGCTCACGATAGGTTATGAATGATGCCAGTAGGTCATGTACCAGTCGAAATAGATGGTAATCATAGTGGTGATGAGCTATGAGCAAGCCTAAGTAGTGGGAACCACGCGAGTAGGAGTTCTCTATCGGCCGTAGTAGAAAGTGTGTAGTCACAGGGTGATGCACATGGATCCATGCGCTGGATGGGTGAGAGCAATGCGATTGCTGGTCGGCCGGAGCGCCGTGGCGTTAGAGTGGTTTACTCGTCTGTGGGTTTCCAGGTGTCTAAGGCTCTTAGTGAAAAAGATTGTTGTAATGTGGATAACGATGGTACATGGCTCTGGTTGATATTTTTTTTTGCTATGATTAATTAAAGTTTGATTACATGGCTCTGGTTGAATCAAGTATGCTAATGAGGCTAAGGCATATGCCATGGCACAGGCCAAGGGATCAGAGTATTAATGACGAATTTGAGGAAAGCTAAGTAAAAGTCTTGTTGATGAAACAGTGTAGAAATTAAGTCGAGTGATAGTGGTGAATCTTAGTTCGGCTGGTCGGGGACCATACCAGTAGTTATTACATAGTCGTAGCCCTGTAGAAATCGGTGTCTCTTGAGGCAACTCAAGTAGTCCGTGGGTGCGCGATGCGTGTTTAACTCTGGCGGAGGTCGGGGTCTTGTAGAGACCATAGAGCCCGTAGGACTCGGAATTCAGGAGGAATTCAAAGAAACAAACATGAAGTTTGTTGTAGGGGCTTAATGAAAAGCCACAGTCCATGAATAAGATTCCTGCTGTGTTTTGTGATGCTCTAAGGATGTTTTATTGGCTGCTCCATCATGTTTAGTTGATTATTTAGTTTGTGATCTTGAGATTTGGGAATCAAATAATGATACTATCTCTGCCAATAGTGATACTATCTCTGCCAATAGTGATACTATCTCTGCCAATAGTGATACTATCTCTGCCAATAGTGATACTATCTCTGCCAATAGTGATACTATGTCTGCCAATAGTGATACCATGTCTGCTAAAAGTCCCACTATATCTACCAGTTCTCATAATAATGCAAATTGTAGAAACCCTGGTTTACGTGCTACTTCAGTAGAATCAATTGGTCCTGAGTCAATTACCATTATAACAGAAGCACTTGTACATAAACCAAAATATTGAGCTATTTGTTAATTAAGCTAAAGGAACGATACTTGTTCGGCCTAGCTACGTCCGGTCCAGTTTAACTGTAGGGACACACCTGAAAAGCAAAACAATTACCGGACCAGGAAGCTAATCTTGTAGGGTCAAAAACTGATCGGACCAGGAAGCTAATCTTGTAGGGTCAGAAATTGACCGGACCAGGAAGCTAATCCTGTAGGGTCAGAAATTGACCGGACCAAGAAACAAGTCTTGTAGAGTCATGGCTGACTGGACCAAGTGGTTAAATATCTGAAGGGTCTAACTTGACCGGACCAGAAACAATAGCAGAATGACCAAACGGTAGTTAATCAGTTTTTCATGCTTTAGATGTAACATTGTAATAATCGTAATTAGTAATCAAATAATGATTAATGCTCTGAACCCAATTTTTTTAGTTTGTGCGAATTTTCATTGTGTTTTAGTCTGTACCAAATTCGGTCAGAAGTGACCGAACTATGTGATACTTTGCGGGGTATGTTTCTTTGCAGATTAACACACGAGAATGTGTGCGAGCAAGATGGTCGTGTCGGCGTCATTCATTGACTATTCTGAACGCCAGTGTCATCCGGCGGCGCTCGACAGAGTCTAGCCTGAGTTCGTGTGAAGTGGAAGAGAGCGCGCAGTGGTGTAACGAGACAGTCTTGGCTCTGGCGTGTCACGGTGAACGTACGTTACGGAAGCATCGTACGTTCCCGCGACCCCTGGCGTAGGTGTGAGATGGAACACCGGGGTGGTTTTTAGTCAGTAAGAGTCTGACAGACCCCTCCGCCCGCCCCGTGGCGGAGGACATCCATGAGGATTTTCCACCCCGGAAAGTGTATGACGGGGCACAAGTTGCACTTTATGTCCGTTTATTCGGAACCGATCAATAGTAACGCGAGCTAATGTCCATAGAACTAATGATGACAGTTAAATTGCAATAATCATTGTAGGGTTAAACCGGTCCAATGATAAATCGGCTATAGGGAATAATAATATTCCGGACTAGCCAAAATAAGATAAAATAAATTCTGCAGGGCTTGTAGCCGGACCAGAACTTGTTAATCTGTAGGGCTTGTAGCCGGTCCAGAACTTGTTAATCTGAAGGGTCAATGAAGACCGGTCCAGAAGTTTTAATCTGAAGGGTCATTGAAGACCGGTCCAGAACTAATTTTTACCAGCCTGTCTGTAGGGTTTAGATAAACCGGTCCAGATTGTAAAGTACGATTTTTGGTCAGGATAATCGAACGATTTATGCTTATTACAGATGTATGAATTGTAAGCGCACGAGGACGTCCGCACGTCAGTATGGCCGTGTCGGCGGCGTTGTCCAAAACAACACATGCACCGATCACACCAACGACAAGTACGTCACTCAACTTTTCCCACCGCCCCACTGCTCGACTTGTTTTGACACCAGTATAAAAGAGCGAGCAACGAAGCGGCAGGGGACTTGACCATTGGACATCATGTGCTCTGAAACTATATCGCGTTCGTATCTGGTTGTATCGTGTACCTATAGTGCTTGATTTGCTAATGTGATTAAATTGTTCATGAAATTATAATCTGATGTGAAGTGCAAACCGTGTTTCTATTGCGCATTAACCAACACTACCCACTTAGTACGCCCACAGTAATTAAGATATGCCTGATAATAATGACACACACTTTACCTTTTCCTATATGTATTCAATATGTATGGAAATAAATAAACGAAACAAATGATAATAAACATACAGATAAAAAGTAAAAACACATTCCGTAACTTGAGCTACGGAACCCTAAAAAAGAAAACAGAGCTTTGTTCAATTACAGAGACCTACTTACTTCTAATATTGCTCGCACACTATCAAAAGTGAACTAATAAGACCAGCAATGACTTTACTTGTATCGCCAGCAGCTGTATTACATAATAGTGTGCGAGCGAGTTTATTTTCTCCAGTATTAAAGAGAAAACAAAACTGTTAAGAGTTTTTTAACTTAGTTTATGTACTTAGTTGTTCAATGTTGTAATTCCATTAACAAATATTTTTGTAAAATATAATTTAAAAAGAATGTCCATGGAGTTTCTTGCCCGTTCTTCTCCATAGGTACCTAAGGTTTGGAATGGGCAACTAGCTTCATATTTTCTGACTGACCGACTTCTTGACAATTCAAAAGTGCCTGTAAATGGTTTAGTTGAAATAAATGCTTTGTTTGAGTTTGTTAGTTACAGCTAGAGCTGGAAACTGGAGAACATACTTGTGTACAATGACAAATTGCCTGATTGACTTGTACAGACGCCAGCATATCAAGCTACCCGAAACTGTCAAAATTTCCCAATCAACTTTGAACCTTATGCTTTAGTAATAAAGTTGAAAATCTATTAAAGAAATTTGACAGATTGTAGTAGTTTGATGTGCTGGCGTCTGTACCTGCACTAATGGGTTCTTTTTATAATTTCTAACTTGACGATATTATTGAAGACACAGGGAATTAAAATGTATGGAAATCGATAACGGTAAATCAAAATGAAAATATTTTATATCACATAAGTCTATATGGTCACTTATGAAACGTCAGAAGCTAGGTGCATGGTTCCAATTGGTCGTTTCCTATGAAGAAGAGCTGGCAAGAAACTCCACGGTTACTCTTTTAAAAATAATTGGCTTTTACAATGTTTTCAAATTACAGTAGGTATGGGAGGTCAGCTTAGGCCTGTGAACAAGTACCAGGTACTTGATAAAACAAAAAATGTTCTACACATCTTAAGTATACAAGCACTACAAAGTCCTCATATTTACAAAATAAGAATCTATCAAAAGGACAAATAAAAAATCATCACACTAATATTATAAAGGCGAAAGTTTGTGAGTGTGTTTATATGTTTGTTACTTCTTCACGCTCAAACGCCTGGACCAATTTTGATAAAATTTTGTACGGAGGTAGCTGACACCCTGGATTAACATAATATAGGGTACTTTTATTCCGATATTCTCACGGGATCGACATTTACACGGGTGAAACCGCGGGGCTCAGCTAGTAAAATATAAAAACCTCTTAAAACCAAGTGGATTGCCGTTTTTTTATGAAGCGATATAACGTGCTCGTAATTCCATATGTTTTGTAGACATGGACATAGACATGGACGGGGGAGACGATCACGATAACATCGTGACGTTCTAAATTAGGCCTCTCCCAGACTGCCCCATAACACCCTATCCTCCGCTGCATCCAGCAGCCAGTTCATTCTGCATCCAGTCTGTCTCAACTCCCTTTTGAAGGTCGTTGGTCATCTAGGGGGCGTCCCACACTACGCTTGTCGATAAGCGGTCTCCACACCAGGACTGTAAAGCTATGGTTCTGTTTATCTTTCTTTTTTTTTTCTTTATTTATTTATAGGGGCTTTTACGCACAGCGTATGCCAGTCCCATCGTATCCTAAACAATTGTACTTTCACATGGACGTGGGCCATGAATTTGAACAAACCCTTCGCATCGTCGCCATTTGGTTGGGATAGAATTGTATGGAACATGCCAACATCAGTTCTGTTCAAATTCATGGACCTTACTATATTATTTCTACTGGACTTATATTGGACACATTCCATTAATAAATGTTGTAGGTCCTCGACAACTCCACATTCGTCACAATTGGGTGAAGCGATATTCTTCATCATGAAAGCAAATTTTTAACATAGAATGCGTTCAGATCTGAGTCTAAGAGCAGTAACAGTCAGTTTTCTACTAATATCGTTTATCTTTCGATGGCCACAAATTTGGCTGGTAAATTGAGTACATTTGAGTGAGTAAGTGTATAATTATGTAAATAAATTGACTTTTAGAATGCTGGAGTTTGGATATTTCCTCCTTATATCACCCAACCCATGTAAAATACTGGTAGGTATTCAGCTGCTTTCAACAAGGCTCTTTGTAAAGAAACTTCTGCTAGTGGGTATTTTTAACCAACTTCACAATAAAGACGAGGTTGTGCATTTGAGTTTGGTATTGAGTCTTTGAAGTGAAACTGCTTCGACAGCGATTCGATAATTGGACGAAAATTGATAGTGAAATTCCAAGGACGCGTCACGTTAAAGGCACATTTCGTTACATGAGAGAAAAGAAAGAATAACTCTATCTGTCTCTCACACTAAATCCCTTTTATTCTTTTAAGTTTTCTTCTATCACGCGTACGGTGCTGAAATGTCATTTTTTTGCTATTATGTTTAGGGATAGACGAACTTGATGCATAAAAAGTGAACGATCAAAATCTTCAAGCTTATGTATCTTATACAAAAGAAGCTAGTAAACGCTTATGAAATTATGAAACCTCCACTTATGAAAAGGTCTACCTTCACCTTAAAAGGGAAACGAGTATTAAGAAAAACATGTAGCAAGGTTACAGGATGCTTCCAAATTTGCCCAGAAAACGTTTTCATTATTCTACGTAGTGTCACTTGATATATGCGTGCGTACGCATCGATGTCATTAAGTCTCGTTTGAATAGGCCTAGTACTGGAGCAAGTCGTTTAGAACAGTTCTAAGTGGCGTGTTCCACGCGCGCCTCAAAGAGATGTCAGCATCAACCGAAGGGGCCCGTCAGGGCCGAAGCCTACCGGGTCAGCGGGATTGTCCGAAAGGGTTACCACTGGTCCGGAACATAAAGGGCTAAGGAAGAAACACGGGTGGGTTTTAGTAAGAGTCTGATACTCCCTTCCGCTCCACCCAGAGCGGGAGGGGTCATTGGATAATTTCCCACCCTGAAAAAAAAAGGGGGGCTTACAGGACCTAAACACAAAAAACGCAAATTTTTTGAAATAATAAAAGTATATGATCGACTACAGTAAACAAAATCAGAAAAATATATAATATTCTTCAGGATATATGCTAGGTAGATAGTGCGTTGAAAACATAAAACAATTAATTTGATACGATAGAAAAAAATCATGAAGGTACCACTAAAAACTTTCTTTTTACAATAAAAACCATACTAATATACATACAATAATACTGATTTTTTTGTCAGATTATTCTACAAGCAACATACTAAAATAATAGTGTTTTAATTTTTTAGTCCAAACAATAGATTTTTTGCAATTAAATAATTGCTTCATATTTTACAATAAATTACCAGCGTTGTGTCATCGCGTTTCTCTTTCTTTTCTATGCAGTCCGACAGTGACCGCGCTTTAGGTCATGTAAGCCCCTTAATGAAACTTGTGAGTGAGGGAACAGAGTGCATCTGTGTTTGCCCACACACTTGTGTGTACTTGGCTAATGTCCGTTGAGATCGGCCGCCGTGATTGAAAGGTTGGGGGGATATTATTAGTAATGGAACTAGCAACTTACTGGCGAAACTTAATCTAGCTACATAGTCATAAGCGATATATTATCAGTTACAAAAAAAAAAACACTGCACACTTGCTAAGTCAATCGAATAGCGGCAGGGTCGCTAGACCGTTCCGCTGTTCTATTGAGTGAACTGTTGCTACATTTACCAAAATAGGTCACCATTCATTTTAACGAAATAATAAATGACATTTTACTAACCTGTTTCAGAGAAATTAGTTGCTCTCTGAGCTCAGGTGTCGTCCATCGGTAATAATGTATTTTGTATGAATTACGTGCAATAACTTACGAGCAATTGTAAATGATTCATTCAATAAACGTACATACGTCACGTCGGAAAATACATAGGAAAATAATTTTCACTCCACACAAATCATTTGCAGGAATAATAGAAGAAAAAACAATACGGAATCAGATCGTTCTACATAAAAGGCTTTAATATATTTCCATGTTATAAAAAGGCATCAAAAGGCGAGTAACCCATCTTTAAACCAAACGAGCCTCATAACGGATGGCTCGAATAATTTAATAATTCACTCTCCTCCCGTTCACTAGAAATATCACCATAACATCTTAAGCTCTATTATATTGAACCTAGTGATGATTTTCCTTTGAACATGTAATTATGAATGTATTCCTTATATTCGTGGTATTTGATATAGCCATTGTTATTCTATGAAGGCACGTGTTCGTATTTTTACATGTAACGCCTTCATACATTATGGATAAGAGAACTGATTAATTTTTGAAAGATGTTTTTTGTGGTACGTGTTGGTTTGATTTTGTCGCTGTTGGCGGATGGTAACGGGCTAAGTATGTAAATGTTTGGTTGAAATTAAGTTATAAAATATATTCTAAACCAAAATTCAATTGGTTGGGGCTCCAGTCTTGAGAAAGCTAGCGAGTCTCTTTAACTCCGTCATCCAAGAAGGTACAACGCCCGAGGCGTGGAGCAGAAGTGCGGTGGTTCTGTTCTTCATAAAAGGTGACAAATCCTTGCTGAAAAACTATAGATTTCTGAGCCACGAATACAAGCTATTATCGAGGGTCGTCACAACCGTCTTCCCAGGAGACTTGACAAGTTCCAGCCGCCAGAACAAGCCGGTTTTCGAAAAGGCTTCAGCACCGTAGACCACATTTGGCAAATTGTACAGATGACCGAGGAGTACAGTCAGCTGCTGTGTATTGCATTTGTGAACTACGAGAAAGCCTTCGACTCCATCGAAATATGGGCAGTTCTGGCCTCTCTACAAAGATGTCGAATTGACTGGCGCTACATCGAAGTGTTGAATTTTATTTATGACGCTGCCATGATGACTGTCCAAGATCAGAAAACCAACCCCATCCCAATTGCTCAAGAGGATTAGATAGGGAGATGTAAATCCCCTAAATTGTTTACAAATGAGTTGAAGGGCTTCTTCAAGACGCTAGACTGGACTGGAAAGGGAATCGACGTTAACAGCGAGTACATTTCACATCTTCAATTTGCCGATGACATCGTCATGATGGCAGAGACGCTGGATCAGCTAGACCAAATGTTGCTTAGCCTAAATGAAGCCTCTCATTGGGTTGGCCTCGGCATAAATTTGGACAAGGTGAAAGTCATGTACAATTCGCACCTCTTGCCGAGTCCGAACCACATCAAAGGGTCGGTTCTCGAAGTTGTGAAGGATTATGTCTACCTAGAGCAAGTAACCCAGTTCTGTAGACACAGCTTTGAGAAATAAGCCGACAGAAGGAACCAGTTAGGTTGGCATTTGAAAAACTCCATCAAGTCTTCTCGTCACATATCCCGCAGTGTTTGAAGACTAAGGTCTTCAACCAGTGCGTCCTGCTCGATATATAATCTTAAATTGTAGTGTTAATGATAATTTTCTAAGTAAAGACTGCCATAGGTGGTAAAAGCCTCCTCCAGATGCTTCCATGACCAATCTACACCAAGTTTTTTCATTTTCTAATACCTCAAGATTCAATTAAACAACCACCTTAAATTTTAATCCAATCGAACTAACTGTTAATCCATTCCGGGAATCGAATGTTCTTACAATCGATACTCGCTTCGTTCATCAATCGTACTCGGGGTCACATAATAGTTGTTACAGAAGGTTGACTCCTTATGAAGAGCGAGACAGGTGCACACACACATAAATGCGTTAGTACTGATCTATCCGTCATGTTCGTGAATGGACGCCGTCAGTAAGGTCAGATAATCTCGAAGGTGCCACGATTTATTTTTAATTTACCTATTTCAATTTTTTAATGATTAAAATATGTATGTTGAAAGGATAAAATCAGAAATGAATGAAAATGAAAAAAAAAAAGAATGAATGATGAATGATAAAAATTACCCCACTGGGCCTATGTCTAACGAATGCCAGATGCAAAAGTGCTTGCACTCGCTGAACGTAAAGCGTATCTATGTGTGCGTGCGTTTTTGGTCGTTTTATGGAGCCGACCTTCTGAATCTACCTATTCTGTGGTGGGGTCTTTCTGGGAATCCAATAAAGAGGCCGCCGCTCATTGTTTGCGTTAACTCAATTTATAAAAGAATCGATATGAATAATTTATACTCTCGGTATCGATACCATTTGGATTCGCTCGTCACTTCCGTAGTATTAAAATACCGTTTACATTAATTTCTTTGAGTTTTTCGGTGGTTTGACCTTGCGGTTTTGTTCCGGGTTCTAGAGATTGTTATAAATGAATATTTTATTTTATTTCAATACTACCTTCTGCCCGTGACTTCGTCTGCGTGAAATGTCTTGTTCCCCCAACCCACCCCGTCGCATCGCATCGCCTCCTTGGTTTCGCTCTGCGTCCTTTCTGACTTTTTTTGTTTTTGCTCGGCTCCTAAGGGTCTTAGCGTGATATTAAGGTGATATATTGAAAAAAAAATTTGGCTTTTCAGCTTTTTTGGCAAGTACCTATATGGAGTAGGGATTTAACATTTTGATTTATGTTTTTTGACTCTTTAGTCTAGTATCATGTAAAAGAAATACACGATTCAATGATTTTTTATCGATACAAAAAAATTGCAAAGTTATACCTATTTTTTACTTTTTTCGACATCACGACGTAACGCTTAATAGTTATTCAATAAAATTAACTTTAAAACATAGAGAATTATCATATCAAAGTTTACTTAAAGTAGTTTTAAATATAATTCATTTATTTTGTTAAAAAAATAGGAAATTCGTTTTGGCACATACGTCGTTTTATTCCAAGCGCATGCACATTATAGCCATCACTCTTCTTTTGCGTTTCAAAAGTAATTGCATCACTTTCGCTCGCTTAGTAGGATTTCGAAGATTATAGATTTTCGAGGTAGCCCCTTGTTTTTTTTTTCAAGATTGGAAATCATCAAATGACCACTCCCGCTCTGGGTGGAGCGAAAGGGAGTGTCAGACTCTTACTGACTAAAACCCACCCGTGTTCCTTCCTTAGCCCTTTATGTTCCGGGCCAGCGGTAACCCTTTCGAACAATCCCGCTGACCCGGCAGGCTTCGGCTCTAACGGGCCCCTTCAACTGATGCTGACATCCTGACATCTCTTTGAGGCGCGCATGGAACACGTACGCGCTGTCCGCCACGGGCCTGGTCCTGATCGGATGGTGAGCTACCCATTACTCTCCGTCCGCAGGCCCGCGCCTATGGTGGCCGGGAGTCATCACGCGGCTCCCGACGCCCGGAACGTCTCCCGCGGCGGCTGGGACGGGAGGCTCTCTCCCTCAGCCATCCCGCCACCTCCTTCGCTAGCATGACTGCTTTGCAGAAGGAGGCGACTGCCTCCCATTCCCTCTCGCTCTGGACCATGGCTTGAACCAGGGCCGGACGCGAGAGGTCGCCGTCGCTGCCGATCGCCTCTACGAGGGCAGGCAGTGCTCCGCCCAAGTGGGGCAGACCTCCACCGTATGCTCCACCGTGTCCGAGGTAGCCCCTTAAGTAGCCTTCCTTAAGAATTGGGCTATGAAATGCAATAAAGAATTCAAATCCGATTGGTAGTTCCAGAGATTAGCGCATTCAAACAAACAAAAAACAAACTCTTCAACTTTACTATTAATAGGTATGAGTATGGATTGTTCCGATGCTTGGAATCCAAATACCGTCGATAGATGTAAAATGTTCAGTCATGTCCAGAGTAGGTAATCATTCATTTCAATGAAAGATCTGCACAGGCCTTAGAAAAAACGCGCGATGTAAACGTAAATCCACACGATGATTGAATCTGAAATACAAACTTTAAATATTCTAGCATTTTAGTTTATTTTTTGCAACAAGGACAATAATTATTGTCCATGGTCCATAGACACGAGATTTTTTAGAGTAAAAAAAACCTTATTCAGTTCAGGAAAACAACACGGTCAATATAAAAAAAAAACAAAATCTAGTACAGTACCCGGCGATAAATATTGCACATCGACCAAAGAGACAATCGTGAGAGAAAGAGACAATCGGCTAATTTCGGCTTCGTAGAGCGTTATCTCTGTCGCACGAAATACAAATAGTCCGGTATCTATTAGGAGCTGTTAAAACTTTTTTGATTATTATTTTTATTATTTGTATAAAATGGTTTTGTGTAAAAAGGTCGATGTGCAATATTTATCGCCGGGTACTGTAACAGCTTACAATGAGCCTTAAATGATAGGTTTTTACAAATGCTCTGGACCCCATACTAGGATTCCCTGTATCGTGGAGTCTGTGGGGTGGTGATTTAATCGAAAAAAAAACTTTTAACTATTGTGTAATCAGTTAGAGTAATTTTTGCGACAGACAAAATAAGTATCGTCGATAGACATGAATGTGCTCTACAAAAATGTTTTTATATCGAAAATACAAACTTTACCTATTATCTAACATTTTAGCTAAAGTGTCGTCCTTATACAGGGTCCAATTAAAATAGATGAACAAATTTTAACGCAGCGCTCAGCACGTTTAACTAAAGATATCCAAACAAAAAAAACACTGATTAAAGTGATTTTATTTTTACCAAAAATAATAAATTGCTTTCACATTAGTGTATTTTCGTTAGCTGACTATTTTTCTTGTATCTATGCGTTTTTCTAATATATTTTTTTACCATCGACCTTATTTTGGTGGTCTGAATGATTTCTAAAAATTTTTTTTTTGTTTTTGTGATTTTTTGTTTTATTGTTCAAATTTACATTCCGTTTACTCCGCGGGTTGTTGTTAGGCCCACAGGCAGACAAAATAAATTCAAACTGAGTAGCTTTTCCTTTATTTAATCAGATAGATCAATCATAAGTTAATCTCGTCAGTCATCAGTTAATCCAAAATATAATCAAAACTTAGTTACTTAATAACTTATGGGAGAACCATTTCAAGGTTTACTTTCTATCCGATACACTATCACTAATTAGAAGGCCCCGTGGCTAAATAATAACAGCCGCACAGGTCGATCGATCAGCTTGTGACTGTCCGTCACTTACACCTATTTAATAACAAAATATTATATTTATTTTAAACTGACATTTGGCGCCGCCGCTTGGAGACACATAAATTCTCTATTTTATGGACAATAGACTGGCACATCTGCCAGCCATCAGTCGAAACTAATATTTTACGTCACTTAAGATGCAGTATTTTGTACGAATTCTAAGAACGACCCAAACCCTAAACGGACCCTTGAAACAATTGAGAAATGGTATAAGAAAGAGCGATAAACAGATGTTGCGAAAGCATGGGAATGTGGGCTGAGAGTGGTGTAGATGTTAGGATTTGAGAGATTATAATGAAGACGAAGGGCAGTTGATTGCGGGACGTAGAGAAGGGCAGCCGGGCTGGGCCCGCGTTAGGACTTAGGAGACGGACTTGCTTGTCCAGAGTCCAGGCTAGATTAGTTAGGAGATTTAGTGAACACTAGGAGGCCATGTCCAAGTAGACTGTCGCGAGATAGCGAGTATTAGGTTTTAAGCTAAATATAGTTGGGTTGAAGCCCAGATTAGTTATTTTAGACTAGGTTATATTAGTCTACTATAATGTAAGTAGCGTGTAAGGCGCGTGAATCTCAGTGAGTGTCTGTGAACGATTGGATTGGGTGAGTGTTGAATATTTTATCCTTCCTTGTTCCTTTTAATGACCTAATCGAGGTATCCTACACATGCGTTTGGTTCTAGGGACTCGGGGAAAGCCATCCGTGGGGTGCGACAAACTATATACAATCATAGCCAGGACATGATCCTTGGCAGTCACACAGCTTATGGAAGGCTGAACCGAACTTGCAACTCGTTAGGGCCAATTTGAATTATAGTGCTACCTTGTAGTCTGTTGTTCTTGTTTACGAACACAAACCAATCAAACGTTAGTGATGGCTACCTTTCCCTTATGGACTGACTAACTGCAGGATATCTTAGATTGTACTTGATGTACGCACACTTCCTGGGAGCGGGGGTAGGCTTCACCAAGTACCCCTAACTGGTTTGATAGCCGTTCTAAGGAACGTTAGAAATTGTGTCTCGTTAAATCACACCCGGCCCCCGTAGGCCTCTTACTGATACAAAAAAATAATATTTAGCGAGACACATAATTTTGGATGCCCAGATGGAAAGGCCCCGCTGCTAGATAGGTATACAGAAATTATTGAAGGACGCCGATTACACTGCAAGCATCCCCAACTTGGGTAGATTAAAGGAAGTGAGAAGTGACGATTTAAAATAACCACTTCGGCGTATAGCAAGGCAATTCGTAAGGAATTTTGCAACCGACTGACGATGCGGTACGCTTGCGCTAGTTTTGTAATGTCTTAGTAAAGGGTGAGTAGGCCGTTATAAGGGGTTATTATTACAGTACGCGTCCAGCACTTCTGGAAACTTGTCTCGCTCAATGGTAGAGCTACTTCGCAGTCCTTTACCTTAGGATTGGGTAAGACATGCTTGAGTATAGGGAACGTGTCCTGCTGGTAACGTAGCAGGCCCTCTCTAGGGCTTATGCACTTTAGAAGCAGGACTGGCAGCACACGTACGACGTAACAGCTGTTATAAGGCGGCCCTACGTCTCTGGGGTGGGTTACCAGACTATTGTAAGAACTTTCAGTAACGTAACTCAAAACAATGTATTCTCCAACGCAAGTGTTACGTATCAATTACCCTTTTGTATTCCTCTCAAGTCTCGTAACTTTCATAAGCAAAAGAAAAGCAGATTTCCTTTCCTTAATCACCTTATAGATGGATTCCCAACCTTATTTTATATTGAAATTGTTTTCTTGTATCCCCCCTTGTTCCCCAGCTTCCTAAGTCGGGACAAGGCAAAACACTTCTTGGGAATTCATTACAATCGGTGGGAGAGTGTCCAGTCTGGAGACGAGCTCTACAGAGCCGTACGGTGGCGGGGTACGGCTCTTCCCCATTAGGGGGAACCGACCAAAACATTAATAAGTAACAGAGTTAGGAAAAACGAAAATTTTATCGGCCTAGGGTAATTTAGGAACAGTCACATTTTGGTGCCGTGACCAGGATTCTCGTCATTAAATGTACTGATTCACTTCAGTGCAACGAGAAAGAACAAAATATGGATTACTACGAAAATAACACAACGTACACAAAATAACATAACGTAATTTTATGGTTCTATTCTTCGGTCCATAAATGTTGAACAAAGTTTTATTAACTGTTAGGAACAAGTGACAAAAATTACAATAACTTAAGTTTATTATAGGTTCATAGAAACCTTTTGTGTATTGAATGGCAAGCCGCCCCATCGGGCGCGAAAGAAAAAAAAAAGGCTGGGACATTCCATGCGATGTCCGGTACACGTGTATGGTTAAGTTACGAATTAATAACAGTGCTCAGACCAATAAAAACTTTTTTATTGGTCTGAGTAACAGTGGTTGAATTATTTAACTACTGGTTCGATTCCCGTATGATTTAGTTGCTGTTGTGCTCAGATTCTGTTGGATTCCCGTATGATTTAGTTGCTGTTGTGCTCAAATTCTATTGTCATGAATGTTGGGTTCGATTCCCGCCTGATGTTATTGGTTGATGCAATAACTTATGTTAATTAAGTTACGGCTGAGTAATGATGGTTGAATTCTGTAAGTAGGTACTCATAGTGGGTTCGATGCCCAGCTGATGTTATTGGTATATAAGCGTTTGAATTCTATTGCCATGGGTCTTGGGTTCGATTCCCGCCAGATGTATTGTTTTATGATTGCTTGGCATTCCTGTGTCACGGCTTGACGAATTTTTAGGTAGGTAATGGTATGATTGTTGCTTGGCCTCCTGTGTTACTGCAATAAAGGGTTCGACTCCCTGTATATGCCAGATTAGTATGTGATATGAAATGTGTTTGTGCGTTTGAGATTGATAAATGTGTGTGTGTGGAATGAGCTTAGGTATAAGACGTATTATGGATAAATCTAATATTAGTAGTGAGTGGGTCCTACGAAGTGTAAAGTATAAAATTACAATTAATTTACCAAGATGGTACATTAACTATCGTCATAAGAAGTAAACATAAATCTTTCCATCTCTGAAGTCGGCGACGTATATCGTATAATTGAATAGATACTCGTTTCGCTTTATTTCAAATTCCAGGATATTAAGTCTTCACTCTGCTGCCACTACGCTATATCTGAACCATTGGTTTGTGAGTTGCGCTTGGTTTGAAGTTCCTTCAAACACAGCTGTCATCGGCTGACTCCAACAGCAGTAGCTGTAGCGTATACGAAGCTAAGTTTCACTTTCATTAGATACTTCAGTTACCCGTAGCTGCGTGGTATGATTTTTGTTACCTCATGAAATATTATAATGATTTTTGTTACCTCATGATATATTAAAGGTTCTTGTCTTAGGGCAATGCTACTAGTCTGTATTAGCGATCTATTTGCCAGAAGTGTGGACAAGTGTGAGTTTATGGAAGGGTGATTTTGAACCCTACACGGTGGGGTTCGGTTTGCACTGCAGCTTTGGACATTTTTGTGACTTATTCAGTGGTGCTGGTCACTCTGAAATCGGCTTAGTTGGCATTATGTTAAGGTTGATGTTTCCTTGACTTGAAGTAATATTAATTTGAAACATGGGTTGAATAGAGTTTGTAGCTATCGGTTCAAGTACAGAGAATATTATTGTCAACACCTTTATAATCTGAGGGAATAGTTAACAGCATTGTGTGCTAGTAAGCCAATAATTGATTGCACAGTTTAGGATGCTTATATTTTCTAATCGATATATTTACCAAGCTCTTATTAGAATTTAAAATTGCTCTAACCTCTTAAAATCAGAGGGGGGCAACTAATTGGAATGAAGACTAATATGTTTATGTGCGGACTATTTCAGCTGCTTTTGGATACGACTGCAAGCAGTTGACTAAGCTGTCCAGGGAGAGGCTTCTGTCCAGCGGCAGCTGCGAGAGGCTAAGTTTAGAACGAGGGAGCAACGTAGGTAGCGTGATTCGTTAGCACAAATATTCTTAAGGAGACCCTGGTATGTAAAACTACATTATAAGCATGCACAGGTTTTCTGAACTGAGCTGAGGTACAGTAATGTTATTTGAATTATCATGAAAAGAGTATTTGGAAGAAGGATAATAGTTTGGATAGTATAAAGCAATTAATTGGTTGCATTTTGATTGAAGATATTTCTGCGAAACAGAATTATGTTTTAGCAGACATTGCATCCTACTGGGATCTTATTGGATTGATGTTTCAATTAGAATACGTACATTAATTGGTTGCATTTTGATTGAAGATACTTCTGCGAAACATAATTATATTTTAGCAGACATTGCATCCTACTGGGATCTTATTGGATTGATGTTTCAATTAGAATACGTACAATTATTAGGTAAATATAGCAGATAGGTATATCGTCTGTAACACTTTCAAAGAGATGCATAGTTCATCCTATTGTGAAAGCTCATCCGCTGTACTGCGTCACGCGTCTGATTTTCAGAGGGGGGAATGTGACTGTCCGTCACTTACACCTATTTAATAACAAAATATTATATTTATTTTAAACTGACATTTGGCGCCGCCGCTTGGAGACACATAAATTCTCTATTTTATGGACAATAGACTGGCACATCTGCCAGCCATCAGTCGAAACTAATATTTTACGTCACTTAAGATGCAGTATTTTGTACGAATTCTAAGAACGACCCAAACCCTAAACGGACCCTTGAAACAATTGAGAAATGGTATAAGAAAGAGCGATAAACAGATGTTGCGAAAGCATGGGAATGTGGGCTGAGAGTGGTGTAGATGTTAGGATGTGAGAGATTATAATGAAGACGAAGGGCAGTTGATTGCGGGACGTAGAGAAGGGCAGCCGGGCTGGGCCCGCGTTAGGACTTAGGAGACGGACTTGCTTGTCCAGAGTCCAGGCTAGATTAGTTAGGAGATTTAGTGAACACTAGGAGGCCATGTCCAAGTAGACTGTCGCGAGATAGCGAGTATTAGGTTTTAAGCTAAATATAGTTGGGTTGAAGCCCAGATTAGATTTAACTAATCTAGTAAAAGTAGTGTGTGTGTGTGTTTGTTGGTGTGACTGGGTGAGTCCTTCATTATACTAATTATCCTAGGCTGATAGAGCTATTAAAGTTATATAACTATTCAGACAGAGAAGTGTTGCTGGGGAGTTTGTTGTGCCACTTCTTCTCCCCAGCCCAAACACTAGGAAGTGGTGAAGGGTGGGCGCTTTGGGACTGTCTATAGAACTTCAAGAGAGTTGATCCACGACTCTATTAATTAGTAATTCTTATCTTGTGATTCTCTACTCTATTAACTAGTAAGTTCTAATACTATGATTCCTGAATATTGTATTCATTGCTTTCGGCCAATAACAGTGCTATAAGAGAGAGACTAATCAAAACTCTAATAAATAGTGATTGGTTTCAAATCTCAACTCTATTATCTAGTAATTCTTGGAAGTTGTATTCCTTATCTCAGACCAATAATTCGGTCAGACTGACATGAACACGTGTCCTGCAGATATGCTTGTTGTGCAAAGGGTGAACTTCCAGTGGTTAGGGTGACCATATCTATCTCATATCCAGTCCAAGGACTGATAGGGACCATGTCTCCTTATGAGCATGATGCCGACGCAATGCCGCTGGAACTAGCCGCTCCGTAGTCAGACAAGGACGGTCGCTCGGTTGCCGCAGGAAAAGTCGCTTCGTCACGTGTATCAGTTCGAGAGAACTGCTAGGGACCATGTCTCCAAAAGAGCATGATGTTGACGCAATGCCGCTGAAAAGCCGCTTACGTCACTATATGGAAGTGTTGCTCTGAGTACTTCAGGTGTAGATGTGAGGTATCGTGTGAGTAATGACTGATCAAATACCCGTTACACTAGCGTATGGGTTACTCACAATTAATAATAATAATATACCCTGGATCCCTCTATTATTACTAACTTTCTAAAACCACATTCAATGTATGTTCATAACTATGAATTCCTAAGTTTCACTTATCATTTCTTTCAATCCTTTCCTTGTTGAGACAAGGCATTGGAATTCTTTATATTTGGAATTCATTCAAATCGGTGGGAGAGTGTCCAGTCTGGAGACGAGCTCTACAGAGTCGTACGGCGGCGGGGTGCGGCTCTTCCCCATTAGGGGGAACCGACCAAAACACTAATAAGTAACAGAATTAGGAAAAACGAAAATTTTATCGGCCTAGGGTAATTTAGGAACAGTCACATTTTGGTGCCGTGACCAGGATTCTCGTCATTAAATGTACTGATTCACTTCAGTGCAACGAGAAAGAACAAAATATGGATTACTACGAAAATAACACAACGTACACAAAATAACATAACGTTTTAGGAACAGTCACAAGCTTAAGCTACGCTTGCCGCGGTTCGTCTGTGGATGGGTGACCATCTTTACATACCGTGACCCCTCCGTGTCTCGGAAAGCACGTTAAGCCGTTGGTGCAAGCTGTCATTCGTGGTTCTTTGAGAGTCGTTACGGGTATTCAGAAGCCCGAAAGTCTGATAACTGGGTTGTGGAGGTCAGATAGGCAGTCGCTCCATGTAAAATACTGCATCTGGTTAGACTGGAAGCTGACACCAACATAGTTGAGAAAAGGCTAGGCAGATGATGATGACACTCTCACTAATTATTTTTAATTCTTCATAAAACCCAATATTAAATTTCATTACTAAAATGTAGGCTGTCACCAAAATTTTCAAAATAATTTAAACATGAGACCGCTGGGAATCCCGCCATTTGTGAAGTAATAAATTTATTAAAAGCAAATGAGCAATATTGGGCGCTTTATTCATTTTACGGCCAATTAGTGGTTATTGAATATACTAGTGTAGCATATTGTGGAAAAGTTAATTACAATTCGTAGAATATAAATTATTTAAAATGATTAGAGTTGTATCGTATGAGTCACTAAACCAACAAAAAATCTATATAAATAAAATTCAAAGTCCTGACTGACTGATATTATTAACGCACAGCCTAAACCGCTGGTCCTTGAGACATAAAATTGGCATGGTGTGATCTTTGTGAAGAGTACTAAGAAAGTGTTTTTCGAAATTCCACCCCTAAGAGGGTGAATGGCAGGAATGTAAAATTTGACGCGGATGAAGTCGCGGACAGAAGCTAGTACTGAAATAAAACGAATTTAGGGCTGAATATCTGTTTTCTCGTATCGATGAAATTAATCCTTTTAATCAGCAGTTTATTATTAAATCTAATTGAAATTGAAATGCACGTCATAGTATAATTTATAGTGCATATTATGCAAATATCTGGTACAGTTGGTAACAGATTGCGCAATACATTGATTTAAAATGTGCGCAAGAGCAGACATGGACAGATTCATCATTTAAGGGGCCTACAGGACCTAAACACAAAAAATGCAAGTATTAGAAACAAAAAAAGTATATGATCGACTACAATAAACAAAATCAGAAAAATATATGATATTCTTAAGGATATATGCTAGGTAGATAGTGTGTTGAAAACATAACACAACTAATTTGATACAATAGAAAAAAATCATGAAGATACCTCTAAAAACTTTTTTTTGCAATAAAAACCATTTTAATAAACATACAATCATTCTGATTTTTTGACAGATTATTCAATAAGCAATGTTGCTTATGTCACTAGTTTTATAATAGTAACATTATGTTACTGTTACTTGTTATGTTACTGTTTTATAACTAGTCCGTCCTTCAATAATAAATTCATTGCTGCACATTGCTATGTATTATTATCAAAACAGCTGGGTACAGACGGTCACAGTTGTTCTAATAATGACCTGGACAGACCGTTGAACAAAGCAATACTTTGAATTAAATGTCCGCCACAACGGACCGGCCGCTGATTGGAGGCGCGCAACTGAAAGATTGTCGTTGTGTTTTTTAATTAACGGTAAGTAATTGAATTGGATGTTAATTGATTTACAATTAAGAGGAGCGGAGGAGTAATTCTGACTGCTGATTATAAGAAATTGTGAACATAAATTCTTCTGTTGTGCGTTGGTTGTACAATTGTTGATTTTGTATGACTATAACTTTTTATTGGTTGATTAATGGTCAAAGGGGGACATTTAGGGACTGAAAAGTAGAATAATTTGTTAGTAAGAATATTTAGAACGTTTCCGTCAACATAAACGAGCGAAGAATATCATCATCATCTGCTTAGCCTTTTTCAACTATGTTGGGGTCGGCTTACAGTCTAATCGGATGCAGCTGAATACCAGTACTTTACATGGAGCGACTGCCTATCTGACCTCCACAACGCAGTTACTGGGTAATACGATACCCCTTGGTAAGACTGGTTGTCAGACTTTCGGGCTTCCGACAACCCTTCTTGCTACTTCTTCTACTAAACGAGCGAAGAATATATCGAAAGAAAATACATTACAAGACGTTGCTATTCTTTAACAAAAAAATATGCAAGAAATCTCAAGAAGAGACCTATTAAACTGAATTTTAATCGTATATGTAAATCTTTATCTGTAGTGGAACGGCCGCGATTTACGGATTGTAGGTCGCAGGTTCGAACCCAGATAGGTGCTTTACTTTGCGTAAATTATTTTATCACCACTGCTCTCAAAACGGTGAAGAAAAACATCGTGAGGAAACCAGCATGACCTAGAAACAAAAATTCGAAGACATGTGACATCCACCAAGCCGCACTGGGCCTGCGTGGTGGATTATGGCCCACTACCTCTCACAGAGAGAAGGCCTATGTCCCAGCAGTGGGAAAATTATAGGCTGATGATAATAATATAATAAATCTTTGTCTGTAACCAACACCAGAATTTAAGTGAAATTGTTACTAACCTAGACTCCTGTCTGAAAAAAGTTATTTGTCCTATTCTATTCAGAATTTCATCCATAGAATTCTATGAGAAAATTATCATAACACCGTATCGAGTTAATCAATTAGCAGTCATTAACAAAAAGTCCTTGGAAAACTTTCCACAATTGAAAAACATCACTTTAGATTAAACCACAATAACAACAGCTGAACAAGTTACCCCTGGAAGTTACTCCACTGCTCGTTATAAAGTCATTTAGACTCACGCAATACTCAATTTGCTTCAATCATTCACTTTAAAATAGATGAGTTTCAAACTGTCATATTAGTTGTATAGGAAACACCGAACTCGTCTAGTATTATTTTTTTACTATTTATGCATTTACTTACATAAGTTTTACAATATTTAACATAACTAACTATTTACACTGGGTACTAAATTAAATGACTAACTATCTATACAAATATATACAAAAACAAAAGGACACTTAGGCGTCGAAGTACTCGTCCGCATCGCTGTGATCCGGAAACGTGCCCAGAAGACTGGCAGCATTGCCACGTTGGATCGCAATGCTAATAATTCTTTGGCCAAAGAACGACCCAGCTCTTTGGTCACGTAAGATGTTAACCAGTCGGCGAGAAATTTCCTATTTTTGAGAGTAAAATTTTTTTTAAATCTAATTTACAGTAACAAATATTATTTATCATTATTAAGTGGAAAGTTTAAGGGACCCGTGGCAAAATAATAACAGCCGCATAGGTCGATCGATCAGGTTAAGGTACGCTACGCAACATTTAGAAGTCCGAAAGTCTGACAACCAGTCTTACCAAGGGGTATCGTATTACCCAGTAACTGGGTCGTGGAGGTCAGATAGGCAGTCGCTCCATGTAAAATACTGGTATTCAGCTGCATCTGGTTAGACTGGAAGCCGACTCCAACATAGTTGGGAAAAGGCTAGGCATATGATGAATTAAGTAGAAAATTGATTGGCTGTAAAATCGAAGTATATCAATCAATCAATTTTATTCTGCAATGGTTTGTTTCTAGTCACTCGACTGACTGCCTCTTTGGTCAGACATCCTTTATCGATCCTCGGGTTGGGAAGAATTATAAGGTTTTTGCTCTATAAAATTTATATAAGGATGCTTGGAAACATGCTGGTCCTGCTTCTTACGACAATCTAGAGTCTAGACAAAATCAAACTGGTTCCTAATTTAAATTATTTTTTTTATGACATTGATTTTTACATTATGTGACTACAGTAACTCACACACTTGTCACTTTTACTTTTTTTGTAAATATCTGAGCAAGATGTATCTATCACATAATTGATGTACCTGTCATTGCTTTATTTTTAATTATTTTTACCTTTTTGGTAGACTAATTTTATTCGAGGTGCATCGTCTTCACATATAATTATATAATGAATGTATACAAAACCTTAAAAAACATTTTAAAAGAGTAACTGTGGAGTTTTTGCCCATTCTTCTTCATACGAACACTACCCTTTGGAAGGGGCGACTAGAATGAATTCTAGTTTATTGTAATTCGTGACGTTGAAATGTGCCTTTAATGTGCCTATTTGAAATAAATGATTTGACTTTGACTTTATAAAAGCAGCCCGAAGTCTCAATTTTTGCTCGGTAAATAGCAATGTCATTGCCGTGGGGACAAGGACATTTCTATTTACAGAGCATTAGATGGAATTTAAGAGCGTGTATACAGAAAGTGGGCAACGTCGCAAATAGCTGTCAAATATTTCGCTGTTTAGATTAATTTGTCAATATTACTGTATGAAAATAAGAAATATGGGTAACTAATGAACTAGAATATTGATTATGAAATGCAATAATTAATATCGTAACACCGAATATTTAGTTTTAGATGTAAAAAAGTATTTGGAAACTTTACAAATGCCTTTTTTACACCTAAAACGGTTACAACATCAAATTCAGTGTTTTAATTGCAATTCATTATTAATATTCTAGTTCATTAGTTAGCCATATTTCTTATTTTCATAGAGTAATATTGACAAATTAATCAAAACAGGGTAATATTTGACAGCTGTTTGCGACGTTGCCCACTTTCTGTATACGCGCTCTTAAACAAGACTGACAATTTATATTCCTATACTATAATAGACATCTGCCTGTAGCGAAGGGTAAATTTTTGTAAGAGGTAAGCCGGAGTAGATATCTTTAATATGATTATATTATCTGTCTATAGAATACTGACAGTACCATTTTTTAAAGGGAAGCCGGTAGTAATGGAGTTATATGGAACATTCGCCACTGCTGCCTACCCCTATGGCATACAAGCGTGATAATAGATCACGTTCCCAAAACTACCAACAAAAATACAATCGTAGTATTTGATACAAAATTCATTGCTATACAAATCTTTTGATGCTCCATTTGATATATAAGTATCGTTACTAACACGAGCAGTCAAAAATGAATCTACGTATAAAATTGTTTGCAGAGCATGCATTGAATATTTTTGGTAGAGAAACATACACATTGTTTATGGATTTAGGAATATTGAAGTTTTGTAGTTTATTGTTTTTGTTATTGTTAAAAGTGCGCATACATTGCGAACAACAATAATGGTCAATAACAATAAATTGTTTTCGGGGATTTCGTATTCGGAACAGGCAATCGATTATTGTCGAAACCCGGGATTTATCGAATAATACACTGTTAGAAGATTCACGTTTTATGCAAATCTGCGCGTTTTGTATCTGCTACGGTGGCGTAGCAGATGGCGTAGCGGATTGTTTGAACTGCTACGAAAGCGTAGACAATCGACACAGTGGTGGTGAAATTGTAGTACAGTGGCAGCTCAACCGTTTGTCTCCAACTTTAAAAATTTAAGCTAGAAAGTTTGATGGTAATGCCATTATCTGACGGCACGTAGATCAAAATATTACCTTACTAATATTAAACTGAATTGGCCAATACAAAATATTTTTTTTTACTTTTTACAGGTTTCTATTTTGATTTCAAAAAGTTTAAACTATCAATAGCTGCTATTCTATTGCAAAAATATTACGTAGTTATCGTTAAAACCTGGCATAAAGAATTTCAGCGTAGTGACACGAACGTAAAAAGTTATAGTAATTTTATAAACACTATATTTTTTAAAGCGAAAAACGTATCTTTTTTATGTAAATTATGACCTATATTTAAATAATCCACTGATCGGAGACAGGTTTCAAATTTTGCGATACCGCTACCGGATACCGGTTTTCTGTACTTAAATTACGGTAAAATTTCGGTATTTTAGGTGGACGACGCTAGTGACATTTCGTAAATCGAATTCATCCTTCCGTTATTGGGCCTCTCAAATAATTTTGTTCCTTACCACTATAGGGTTAGAGTTTAGATTCGTGAGTTATGTGTTGTTTAATATTGTAATTTAAATACTTTTAGGATGCATGCTTGATTACACTTTTAGTTAGTGCAGTGTTTGGTTTTATAGTTTGTTAGATTAATTAAATTGCATCATGAAATGGGGTACGTAAAAATAACTAATTAGTAGGTTAGGTGAGATGACGCCCAGTGTTTTTAAAAACGGCTGGATCGTATTTTTGTCTTATATAAAAATGCCTAGTTTGTAAATCAATACATTTAAAATGCAAAGTCCAGACTGACTGATATATCAACGCACAGCCTAAACCGCTGGTCCTACAAACACGAAATTCGGAGGGTGTGTTCTTTGTGAAGAGTAGGTATCCACTAAGCAAGAGTTTTTCGAAATTCCACCCCTAAGAAGATGAATGCTGAAATTATGCGGACGAAGTCGCGGGCAGAAGCTAGTTATAAGATGGCAGACGGCACGGCTGGCGCAGTGATTAAGCGATTAACTGCTGCACTGCGTGTCGCGGGTTCGATTCCCGCACGTAACAAATATTTGTATGACCTACGAGTAGTTGTACTGGGTCTGGCTGTTTGTGTATGTGAGTTTGAATGTTTGTAAACGCACCCACAATACAGGAGAAATTCTTAGTGTGGGCAACATTAAAAAAAAACAACAAATCATAAGCCTGTTTTCCTCAAAGGGTTATACAGTGGTACATAGTAAACCCACATTTCGCTCTATGAAATAGGGCTATTGCCATCAACCGGGCATAAATTCAGGCAACTACTGATAAGGTTATCACTAGTAGCCTGAATTTGTGTCCGGTATAACTTAGGTAAGTTATTAGGGTTTTCCATGTATGTATTGCAAAGTGCAAAGTGTTGCAGGTTCTGGGTTAGTTGAGTAAAGGCTCAACCTGGTAATCGAAGGCAGAAACTTATTTATGCTCAGTAATAGCGCATGTGTCCACTAGACGAACAAGGCAAATAATCTGTAAGTAATTGAATTGGCATCAGTTACTACTGTCATGAGAGCAGTGGTGGCCCAGTGGTAACGGCCGCGACTTACGAATTGTAGGTCGTCGGTTCGAACCCCGACAGACGCTTTACTTTGTGTAAATTATTTCATCACCACTGCTCTCAAAACGGTGAAGGAAAACATCGTGAGGAAACCGGCATGTCCTAGAACCAAAAATTCGAAGACGTGTGACATCTACCAACCCGCACTGGGTCCGCGTGGTGGATTAGGCCCACTCCCTCTCACAGAGAGGAGGCCTGCGTCCCAGCAGTGGGAACGTTATAGGATGATTCTGATACTGTCATGCAATCCTAAGTTAGGATAAAAATATCATGTAGAAAATGGTCTACACAATAAAGTAGATTTTATTTAAAGGGTGCTAGACGGAGGGTTAGCCAAACAAGGGGGGTTCGTTGGTAGACCCATTTAGGAAATACATATTTAGTTTGAAGACCCTTTGTTTGGCTAACCCTCCGCGTAACACCCACCACTTTTACATTGTACCTAAATAATAATCGTAAATGTTTTTTTTTTTTTTAAACTCAAATTCTTGTATTGGGAGTGGATTCAAGTCAGTAATGGGTGGGAACCGAACTCGCAACTTCTCGATCGAAAGTTCGATACCGTTAGATTAGGTATTAGACTACTGCCGCTTCACATTTTGACACTATTATTCACATTTAGTTTTCTGTTTATTAGTCTGACTGTGATTTTTTAATATATCAGTATGACCAAGGCATGGTGTGTCATTTTTTTCCCCAAAGAATTTTGCTCACGTATGTACAGACGCCAGCACATCAAGATACCCGAAACTGTTATATTTTCCTGCAATCAACTTTGAACTTTATGCTTTAGCGATAAAGTTGAAGATCTATTAAAGAAATTTGACAGATTGTAGTAGCTTGATGTGCTGGCGTCTGTACATATTTATATAATTATAATAATCTTTTTTTTAATGGGATCAGTTGACAAAGGAAAAATAATAAAATAAATTATTTAGTTAACTCATCCCGCGGGATAAGTTCGAGCGGCCTCAAATGACTAAAGAGACCTTTTATCCACCAGACACCATAAAACAAATTAAAATTGACACAAAATTAATGGAATTCTAAAAAAACACAGTGTAGCAAGTAATAAAGCTAATATTTAACGAACAAATTAATTAAGAGTGACAGGGAAGGTAATTGAAAGAATACTATGGCTTAGGGATATTAGTTTTACGAAGGAAACATTTTTAATTGAAAAATGTATAATTTATTCACTTGCCATTTTATATTAAGGACGAAGCAAGTTGTGTTGAGAATTAATGCATTAAAGAGAGAAAGAAAATACGTTTATTTGCGGCAAAAATAACGCATAAAAGAACACAAACACAAAAAAAAATATGTTGGGAGAAAAAATCCGCATTCAGGCTCCTACAAACAGGCGCGACGCGCGACGGGAATCGCGCGCGACACAAAGGCACCGCTATTTGCGCGACTTGCGGTGCCTTTGTGTCGCACGCGATTTTATCGCATGTCGCGCCTGTTTGAAGGAGCCTTTACTTGCATTACAGGGGCTAAGGGGCGAATTCTGGTCATAACATTACCGTGACGTGACCAGCCTTGCCGCATCGTGCGCGTGAGCGCCGATCAGGCGCCGCCGCCGCCGGCGCGAAAAACTTTACACACAGGCGTAAAAATGGATAATTAATCATTTTCTCGTCGCCAATGTTGTGTTCGTGACAATGAAACACCTAAATACAAAGCACACTGATTAAGTATTGCTTCATTTCGATATATCATCACAAGTGCACACATGTTATGGATGGTCACCCGTCCACGGGCCGACCTCGGAAAACGTTGCTTTACCTGGAAGTACGACCTGCGTGACTGTTATATTTAGCCACGAGTACCACCCAGGTGTTCACAGCATATGCATCTATAAACAGCATACATTTTCAGTTAAAGCTCGCTAGTTTAAAATTCCAATTTTCCAACTCAATTCATGACTATTGCGAGCGTTCCCGCAGTCGTGGACGGTACGAAATTATACTAAGGTGCAATTTA
Organism: Luperina testacea; assembly: GCA_927399505.1. NCBI lineage: Eukaryota > Metazoa > Arthropoda > Insecta > Lepidoptera > Noctuidae > Luperina > Luperina testacea. Next base: position 17,838,846 of record OV656770.1, on the reverse strand, counting down.
TAAGCTGGAGCGGTTATGAAATAGTAGATTGTTGCATAGAGCGCAAAGTGAGTTATCAATTCCAGGTGAGGACCTGGAATTGCAATGTGACTAGATTTAAGAGTCCGGGAGTGTATTTTGAGGTAACCGAGGTAAAAAGGTCATTCTTCACTAACATGCCCCACCAATAGTTAGTGACAGGCAACCATAATACCATTGTTTTAGTTGCCCGTAATCGTGTCAAGTGGTCATAATTACGAGTTTGAGCTTTGAAGTATGTATTCAGTTATTTCCTGTTCTATGATACAGAATATTCTTTGTTATTAGTTTTCAACATGAACTCACAATATTGAACTCTTCAAAATACTCGTATGTTCGTATACGAACTATTAATATTGTGATCCGTAATAATTATTACACAATAAACCAATCTCTGGTCAATTTGCAAACACGACCCACATCGGATTATGACGAATCTTTAATTTATCTGGTAACTAAAATTATCTCTCTAGTTCTAATATGATCTTTATTCGTTTAATTAAAGACAGTATAATTACTGTCTTTAATTAAACGAATAAAGATCATATGATCATATGATCATATGATGAAATATCATTTGATCTTTATTCGTTTAATTAAAGACAGTATAATTACTGTCTTTAATTAAACGAATAAAGATCAAATTCGCCAAACACATATTCGTTTGTATGAAACTGATAGGTGCTAAGAACGTATTCTCACGTTGCCCGCACTGTAGTTCTGCATGTTAGCTATCAAAACAAAACAAAAAAAAAACAGTGGTACTCCAAGAGTGCCGACAGAAGTGAAAACTCGAAAAATCATAGTCATTTTATAAATATGTTTGAAGGTCATTCTTCCCGTCATTCGTTGATGTCCTTATAATGGCCAAACTTAAAACAGAGGTGTCGGTTCCGGTAACAGTATCACGAATTCAATGGTCTTTTCACATCTCAAAAAATGCCCAACGCGCCTGCAGAAGTTTTCACTTAAAAAAAAACAAAAGAACTAACAAAAGGTTTGGTTCCATAAGTTCTCATAACTTGCCCCAATCTATGTGACATATGCACGCACTGAAGCCGCCAGGAGCCGCCTTTGTCCGGCACTAACCAGTAATAGCTGGTAATAACCGGTTATAATTACTTCATAGCTGGGTACGGCTTTTGATCGGATGGCGTGAAATGCTTTAGATACATATATGCAGATTCCCCGATGCTTCGCACTACATGTTGATACGTACTGACTTGTATGTGTGAGCTAGGAGCAATAAAGTAAAGCCATTTACAAACAAATTCCTTTCGCACATTGAAGACGCATCTTACCTTTTCAAACTGTCATTTTCATTCAAATTGCTGGTGATACGTAGTCGGAAAAATAATAAGGTGCGATTAAAAGTAAATCTTTTATTAAACACAGTACCCGGCGATAAATATTGCACATCGACCTTTGGAAAGAGCCGATCGGCTAATTTCGGCTTCGTAGAGCGTTATCTCTGTCGCACGAAATACAAACAGTACGGTAACTAAAAAAAAAAACATAAGTATGCAGTATCTTCGGATATAGTTGAATTTTAGTAAGAAATCGATGGATGTTCTCGAATAAAATTTTATTTTATTAACAGAAAACAAACAGCTTATTTATTAAATTAAATTTCAGTCGACAACATCCGTTGGTGTCTTACTAAACTTCAACTATATCCGACGATCCTGCATACTTATCTCTTTTGTTGACTGTACGTAATTTAGAACAAGACAACAACACCGTCGTATCCTATTTTTCTGAACTTCAGAATACCATGAAAAGTTCCCCAACAAACTTTCATTACTACATATTAATATGCGTTTTCTGTAGGTAAATAATGAGCATTTTAAAGTTCGCTCACATCGTAGGTATACGAACGAGTTATTTCGAAATGAGAAGTTCAAAGTTTGACTTCCATCCCGATTAACTGTGCGAAATAACTGCCAGTTAGCGAAGAGGGTTTAATTGAAATTGTAGAACATATTTCACGGAAATTGTTGAGTTAGTGGAACTAACAAGTTATGACGGATACGGGTTGAAATTTATTATTACCCGAGTACGGCAAAGCCTGAGGAGGGTTATGATTTTAACAGGCTATATTATGTTCATCTGACTGCCCCGTTGGTCTCGTGGTCGCAAGCGCGACTGCTGAACGTGGGGTCCTGGGTTCAATTCCTGGTTCAAGCAAAGTGTTATTCCATTGGGAATTTCTCAGTAACAGCCTGGAGTTTGGAAGTTGGCGGTGTGAGATCCCCGTGCCTCGGAAAGCACGTTAAGCCGTTGGTCCTGTGCCTGATCCCTCTTCGGTCGTATCCGATTACGTGCCGTCCCATCGGACTATGAGAGTGATGGAAGAAAGAGTACACCCGTGTTTGCACACACACTTGTGCACTATATAATATCTCCCGTGCCGAAGGTTAGTCTCCTTTGAGAATTGCCGCCATGGCCGAAATACGGTCTAGAGGTCTATAATTATTCTTGTTATGTTCTGTTCCCTCGTGACTCATAAACTAGTAGTCGAATTTAAAAAAAAAAACGTGGTACGGCTCCAGTTGTACGAAAACCGATGTTATTTTGTTAGGATGTCTTGTTAATACCTTTTTAGTTGGCGGGTTTAGTTTTTAACTTTCTTTTATAGAGCAATCTATCAACCAACTCTGCCTATTGCACTTCTCTGCTAGACATAAGCGTCTCCCAGGCTATACTACAGCTCCCGGTCCTCCGCCTTGCGCATCCAGCCACTTTCTTTAGGTCGTCCGTTCACCTAAAGGGCGTCCCACACTACGCTTACCGATACGCGGTCTCTACTCCAGAACTCGTCTACTCCACCGGCCATCGATCCTTCAACAAACATGGCCAGCCCACTGCCATTTCAGTTTGCTTACTCTGCAAGCTATGTCGGTAACTCCGGTTCTTTTCCGGACAATTTCATTCCTGATTTTATCCTTCAAAAAGACTCCAAGCATAGCTTGCTCCATAGCGCAATTAATTAGTGTTATTGAATAAGCCTTCTTACATAACATAACATCACGCCAGTAATCTCCGAAAGGTTAAGCAGTAAAGATAGTTCAGTATACCTAAAAAAAGAAAAAGTTAGTAGGAATAACCTAATAACGCTTTGCCCGACCCTGGAAATTGAACCCAGAACCTCATGCTAAGCCTGCTTGCGACCACTAGGCCAATGAGGCAGTCACCTTCTTTAGGCACATCATCATCTGCCTTTTCCCAGCTACGTTGGGGTCGGCTTCCAGTCTAACCGGATGCAGCTGAATACCAGTATTTTACATGGAGCGACTGCCTACCTGACTTCCACAACCCAGTTACTGGGAATACGATACCCCTTGATAAGACTGGCTGTCAGACTTTCGGACTTTTGACTACCCGTATCGACTGTCAAAGATCCACGAATGACAGCTGGGACCAACAGCTTAAGAGTGTTTATGCCGTACGGCATTTCATAAAAACTCTCAAGTTTTTCGAAAATAATGAATCGATTTTAATTAAACTTCATACGCATAAGCAAGATACACAGGTCTAAAAAGTAATTTAAGAACATTATCGAATTGTCTAATTTAATAAAAGATAACTGGAAATCTCTGTTTCTATGGAAAATTTAAAATCGGTCTAATTTGTCTGGAACACTTTTTTAATTTATTCAAAGTGAAGCATCTGTCTGGTTTCGAACCCATCAATGACTCGCTAGTCGCGACTGTTACCACTGGGTGCCCACCTGCCTGCTACTGCTCCCCAACAAAGCATTCCATGTCAAAGGCAATAATTTATTTACCCATAATTAGGGTATTTACCCAGATTATGAACCTAAGTGGGGAAAGTACCCCACTTGTTGTCAGTGTGTTTTCGACAAAGTAAACATGATCCCTAATTAACAGTTGAAACCCTTAATCTCATGTCCGCGTCACGTTCATCCGTTGTCCTGCTAATCCAGGTAATACGACCGTTATTTAATACTTGTTGTCAAACGGGCAAAGGTGACAGGAAATATTCTGAGCCTCGGAATTTCTGAACGCTTTCGTGTGGTAGGTTTGGTGAGTGTTGCCCTCATGTTTTATTTCTAACTCCCGACAAAAACAGAGGGGTGTTATAAGTTTAACGTTTGTATCTGTGTGTCTTTGTATCTGTGTTTCTGTCTGCGCCAGCGTAGCTACCAAACAGCTGAACCGTTTTCGATTATATATTTTTTGTTTGAAAGGTGACTTGATCGAGAGTGTTCTCAGTTATGATTCAAGAAAATCGGTTCAGCCATTTGAAGATTATCAGCTCTTTTCTGATGAATTGATGTGAGCATCTTCCACAGGTCTGATTGAGTCGAAAGAATGATGGACATTTTTGTATGGAGCCTGGCCTGATTACAGAATAGAGTTCTAATGCACGTCAACTTATTGCTTATAACTGGAAATTACTTGGTATGTACAAGTCTTGGTATGTAAAAATGGTCACCCATCCAGGGACCAACCGCGGCATGCGCAGCTTATCCTAATCGATCGACTCGTGCGGCTTTTATTACTTAGCCATAAGCCCCTTCAATATTATGAGTCAATAACTAATATTATTGAGAATTGCAGTGAACATTAGCGTCATAAACTAATACGTTTACATGGTACTTGCAGGTATCTCTTTAACCCGGTACCGTAAAACGGGGTGAATAGGGATGCAGGGGTGAATCGAGATGAAACTTTAAAATGAATTTTAACATTGAAATAATATAGTTTTTTGCCAAAAAGGACTCTAATGTGTTTACTGTATTATAATTAACGATTACGAGTATGTGTCTGTCTTGGCAACAAATTATAATACAACAACGTTAAAATCCATTTTAAAGTTTCGTTCCGATTCACCCCTGCATCCCTATTCACCCCGTTTTACCCGGTATTTCACAGCCTTCTGCTCATAATGAAAATTGATGCTTATGATATAAACTTTCATTTGATGTATATGTGGTTTTTATTGGACATAACGGCCAATACGCCTATCATTCTTTGGCATTTCGTTACTTCAAAAATATTATGCCTTGAACTGCCGCTGCAGCATCATCTGGGATTTGTAGATAGATTGATAGATAGGTAAACCATTTATTTGGCGCACACAAGAAGACAGCACAACACACAAAAGTATAATATTAGATGGTACCCAAATTACCTACATGATTATAAAACAAGGAATTGCCCGAAAGGGTTACCGCTGGCCCGGAACATAAAGGGCTAAGGAAAGAACACGTGTGGGTTTTAGTCAGTAAGAGTCTGATACTTTCTTCCGCTCCACGCAGAGCGGGAGGGGTCATTTGATGATTTCCCGACCTGAAAAAAAAAAGTGCCGATAAAAAACAAAATGTAAACACATATCGAAATAAAAGTGGCACTATGACGACTATTTAAAATTAAATTAATAACGAAACATACACAGTGCGGTGTGTGTCTCAAGGTTGCACCAAATGGGAATCTAGCTCAGCATGTGTCAGGCACCCAACTCCCTCAACTTGCAGCAGAGGTATCGTGTTTGGGCTCCTTGTAATAGTCTCAATACAGGTAACGGACGGCTAATGAAAACGCCAAACAGACGAGGCTTATTCCCAGCAATAATAAATGTTAGCTATTGTTAAGCGATAGCAGCTGTTAACTTCTAATTTTCATTAGCCGTCCCCCGAAGCGAGTACGCTTGGATCAAAATATTTCCTACAACTTACATTAAATTTAAAGGGCCAATTTATATTATTGTTTTAGTTTTTAGAGGTTATTGTTTGAGCCGGGGGTTTTAATTTTTTTATATAAGGGGCTTACATGACCTAAAGCGCGGTCACTGTTGGACTGCATAGAAAAGAAAGAGAAGCGCGATGACACAACGCTGGTAATTTATTGCAAAATATGAAGTCCGTTGAATTCAAGTCAAGTACCTAGTTATAAAATTCGCAAGATAAATTCTACACAGACACAACACACACACAAGGAGCGAAATTAAATACATATTTAACTTCACTCCTTAATATTAATGTCATACTGTAACGAATGAATTTCACGTTTAATCATTTTTTACACAGAAATATAAATATTAATTTAATGATCATTCCGCAGTGACCAATCCACAGCACCGCCACTACTTGACCCACATATTTCCACATACTTCCGCGTTACAAACAAAATGTTATTTTCACGGCTGAACGTGACCGCATACGTCCCTTGTTGGGGACGTAACGTTCAGTTATGGAGTGGCTGAATCCGGATTATTTTTGTTGGTATTGTCTATTTTGATTAAAATTCCAAATATTTTATTTCACACAAACTTACATGGGCACTAATTAAACGCTGGAAGCTAGGTTATACAATCAAGAATCTAGGTACAGTACCCGGCGATAAATATTGCACATCGACCTTTACATTTTTTGGATTTTATACAAAGATTAAAAATAATTATCAAAAGAAGCAAATCATAATTGTTTTAACAGCTCCTAATAGATACCGGACTGTTTGTATTTCGTGCGACAGAGATAACGCTCTACGAAGCCGAAATTAGCCGATTGTCTCTTTCCAAAGGTCGATGTGCAATATTTATCGCCGGGTACTGTACACAGTTTCTATTGTCGTACGTATCTAATGGAAAAGATGATGACAATGATGATAATGAATGAAAAAGAGCCGGCAAGAAACACGGTTCCTCTTTTAAAATTTCAAATTACACTCTTTAGTAGACCCTAGAGACACGATAGTGTGGTATCTATTCTATTTTATTTTTATTTATGGCAAGTAAAGACGATGTCGAAAGTGTGGTATCATTTTTTAACGCAATTACAGTAAGTAAAAGTCCCACTATAAATAAAATCAAGATTATGATTAGTATTTAGGTACCATAGTACCTAAATACTAATCATAATCTTGATTTTATTTATAGTGGGACTTTTAGGACATTGGACATGTAGAAATTCTACATAGGGTGACACAATGGGCGGTCATATCACTAAAAGCGAGCATATTATGTTCCAACAAAATCTATTTTCAATTCTAAAATCACAACAACACAGCACCTTGAACTTTCAACTGCGCGTCCATCAGATCTGTTCTGCAAAGACAATAGAACGGACTCCGATACAACATAGCACAATAGCAATAACCACAGACCACGGAAAGACCTCGGCGGCCGCTGCTGAAGACAGATTTGTCAAAACTTTTCAGACAAACCTAGAACTTCAACGTTTAGTGCCCATACACACGAGCGTACCAGAGGGGGCTTGTGGCGAAGTAATAACAGCCGCACGGGTCGATTGATCAGGTTAAGCTACGCTTGCCGCGGTTGGTCCGTGGATGGGTGACCATCTTTACATACCAAGACCCCTCCGCGTATAGGAAAGCACGTAAAGGCGTTGGTCCCGGCTCTCATTCGTGGATCTTTGACAGTCGTTACGGGTCGTCAGAAGCCCGAAAGTCAGACAACCAGTCTGACCAAGGGGTATCACATTACCCAGTTACGGGTTGTGAAGGTCAGATAGGCAGTCGCTCTATATAAAATACTGGTATTCAGCTGCATTCGGTTAGACTGGAAGCCAACTTCAACATAGAAAAGGCTAGGCAGATGATGATGACATACGGGCGTACCGGACGACGTAGCGTTGGAAGGCCTCCCACAAGGTGGACCAACGACCTTGTGAAGGCCGCAGGAACTCGTTGGATGCGAGAAGCTTGGGTTTCTCGCATCCAACGAGTCATGGAGACCCCTTAAGTTATTTTACGTATTCCATTAGTACTGCCGCCTCTAAACGCTTCCGGCGATTCAGTGCTCTGTAGAAATAGCGATCAGACTGAAAGATGTAATTTAATTGTTTTCTTAGAACAACTTTCTATTGTGTCCGCTGAAAAAATCTATCGACGACGGTTTTAATTGTGATTGTCGTTCCGAGGGAAGAATGGTTTTGTTTTCTGCGTGATTTGTTTACTGCGTTGTGTTTATGTTTAAGGTTTTGTGAGATTTATTTACAGAATCGACCGGCTGGATATCATTCATAGATTAGATAATCGTTACTGATAGCCAGAAGCCTGAAAGTCTGACAACCAGTCCCAAGGGTTTATGACAAGGGGTGTTACCCAATTTCTGGGTTGTGGAGGCCAGATAGGCAGTGGCTTCATGTAAAATACTGATAGTCAGCTGCACTAGAATGGCCGACCCCAACATAGTTGGGAAAAAGCTGGGCAGATTGAAATCGGTGTGATTTTAGTTTTAAGGCTCCTGCAAACAGGCGCCACGCGCGAAGCGAATCGCGCGCGACCCAAAGGCACCACTCGTTGCGCGACTTGCGGTGCCTTTATGTCGCGCGCGATTTTATCGCGTGTCGCGCCAGTTTGAAGGAGCCTTTAGAGCTTTTTAATGCTGTTAATGATGTTTACAATAACTTCAAATGTTTAGAAGTTTGTCAGCCTGTTTATCATAAAGTAATTTCACTATATCTAAATGACGTAAAAACATTACTGAACACAGTGAGGCTATATTCTTGTTAAAAACATAATGAAGCGGGATTACACAGGGTAACTTTTTATCAAATAAATGTTATGATGGGTAATTTTTATAGGACTTTATTTTCTTTACAATTGAGGTTATAGTTCTAAGAACTTTTTTTTCTATAACCTCTAGTTTAGATCTTAACATTCATAATCAGCCTATAATGTTCCCACTGCTGGGACACAGGCCTCCTCTCGGTGAGAGGGAGTGGGCCGTAATCCACCACGCGGGCCAGGTGCGGGTTGGCAGATGTCACATGTCTTCGAATTTTTGGTTCTAGGACATGCCGGTTTCCTCACGATATTTTCCTTCACCGTTTTGAGAGCAGTGGTGATGAAATAATTTACACAAAGTAAAGCGCCTGTCTGGGTTCGAACCTACGACCTACAACTCGTAAGTCGCGGCCGTTACCACTTGGCCACCACTGCTCTACACTACACTGACCTTAACATGACTGGCTAGAAATAAAAAAAAAAAACACCAAACACGTGACTATTAATTGACGTCGACATAATTTAAAAAACGATTAAAAGGAAAATGTTTTTCCAAAAACAAAAACAAGCAAAATAATTGTTTGTGAAACTAAATGTGGACTAGTAAAGTCTTAATTATTATTTGTTTTAACATTTAAATAACGTGACAGTTTAACCCTCTCAATGGCTACAAGTGGCTTTAAGTTACTAATTAGCTCAAGACTAAATTAATGAAGTTAGACTTAAGTCTGCCTTAAATAAAATTAAGACTTAAGAGTAATCCACTTTCGAAGTCTTATCTCACTTTGAGTAAGTTCTGACAACTCAATATTTAACAAATGTTCAACAAATATTAGTGAACCTATTCTGTCCATTATTCTGAGTGGTCACACTGTTATATTTGATTAATTGTTTTAGTTTCTAAGTAATTTTTTATACTATCACAAATTATGAATCTGTGGTGTGAAAATTGTGTTTTTTTTATTTGGATATTGTGTTAGTTAAAACTTAAAATTATTATTGATTTATTTCTGTAAAGATGGGTTTGTGGCTAAGTTATAACAGCCGCACGGGTCGATTGGTCAGGTTAAGCTATGCTTGCCACGGTTGGTCCGTGGATGGGTGACCATCTTTATTCATGAAAACCCCTCCCTGCTTTGAAAAGCACTTTAAGTCGTTGGTCCTGGCTGTCATTTGTGGATCTTTGGTTGTCGTTATGGGTCCTTAAAAGCCCGAAAGGCTGACCAACAGTCTTACCAAGGGGAAAGTGTAATAATGAATTAAGGTGAATGGGTAGTTGCGACCGCGAAATTCAAATTTTCTTACGTTTTTTGCAATTTGCAGGTCAGTGCCAGGTTGTATCTTGATCAAAATATGATTCGCGACAATAGCAGGTACATATTTAGACAAGTATAATCATTAGAATCAATAATACATCTTTCTAAGTTAGATTTCTACCACTAACACTTTTCCATAAGAGATTGGTGGTTGGTGGTAGAAATCTAACTTAGAAAGATATATTAATGATTCTAATGATTATAATTCCTTAAATATGTACCTGTTATTGTCGCGAATCATATTTTGATCAAGATACAATCTGACACTGACCTGCAAATTGCAAAAAACGTAAGAAAATTTGAATTTCGCGGTCTACCACTACCCATTCACCTTAATGTATTACTGTACATGTAAAATACTGGTATTCATCTGCACCCGGTGAGACTGGAAGCCGAACCCATAAAAAATGGGAAAATACTAAGCAGATGATGATAATGATGATGATTAATTTCCCTATAAGAATTCAAAAAACACTTTTACACATCAAAATTTTGTTTATTATGTTATAAGACAACGGTCTCTTTAAAACGTCACACGCTACGGACTGAATGCTGTGACGTCACGACGAATGAGTGGCACGTCGCCAGTTGCCAAATCGTTCGTTGCCTAAATGACATTATCCTTGATAATATTCTGACAAGTAAAAATTTGACCAAATGAAAATGTGCGTACTAAAATCATTCCAAACATTGCATTGGTATAAAAAAGGTTCTAAAATTTGTTTGGGTAGTGAAATTTTGGCAAAATCTTTTTGGCAAAACTGCAGGATTCCGTCATTTACCTCATTTTGACCGTTCCTAAGAAGATGGCGCACGATGACGTTGCCAAATGCGCTTGCCTACGCGCACGTGCATATGTGCATCCTTTTCCTTAACGACATTCTCTAAATTCTCTGCTAACACGTTGAATTATATATTTTAATTTGGCGCACCTATTGAGTTACATTCTGTATAAATAAAGAAATAAAAGAGCAATTAATTAAGCACCTACTCACGTAATGTACCGTATAAAAACAAAAGAAAGAAGATTGTATTATTCTACCATTCCTACCTCATCTTATTTCGTACTAACAATATGGTACGTTCAATCAAACGTTTTTGACAGGTCATCCATTCGCTTTTGGCGGAAAATCAGCGTAAAAATAAATATTTTCTTTTACGTACACTGTAGGTATGACCTTCACGACGCTATTCAAAGTGGTAGGAAAATGTTTAGGTTTGTTTAAGCAAACCAAATGCCTGTTATGACTTACGGAGCCGAAACGTGGACACTCACGGTATGGCCGGTCCACTTCAAGGTCGCTCAGCAAGCTTTGTAATGGACTATGTTTGGAATCTCTGAGGAATCGGATCCGAAGGAAGGTGAACCAAAGTTATCGACAAAGCTCACAGTACTCGTATAAGCAAGCCTGAAGTGGAAATGGGTCGGCCATATTAGCCGGTGACCGTTGGGGTAGACGTGCTCTTGAGTGGAGAACGCGCATTGACAAACGTAACGACGCCTTCAGGCTAGGTAGAGCAATGATCTTCGCAGGGTGGCTGGTAGCAGCTGGATGAGCCATGGATAAGCGTTGCCGAAAATCGTGCTGAATGACTTGCAATTAGAGAGTCTTATGTCCAGCAGTGGACAGCTGTGAGCAGAAATAAAGAAGTGAAAAAGAATATTGAAGATATTGGAGAAAAGTTTGAGCTCTAACTGAACGGCTAGGTGCCCACTAGAAGCAGAATGAGAATCGCACGGCACAGCCCGGCATTTCTCTGCAGTATGCTGATGATAATGATATATGATGGAATGAATCCTACGCAGGTTACGCAGGAAACACAGGTTTGAATAAACCTAGTTCGGGCAGGTCGCTACTAAACATTCTAATTCCGAACCATCGCTACTTGCACCTGTAAGAAAAATATATTAGTTTTAGTTTATTTTTAGGCAGTTTAATTGTATGGAAAGTTTTTCTACTTTTTGGCTAAATTTACACCTTTTGTAAACGTTTTTATTAAATAAATTATTATTATATTATTATTAATGATCAACCTTTTTAAAACCTTATTTCGAGCATATTGCACCTCATTTGACACATGCAGCCTGCATATGCCACTCAAAGATCGTTCAGCGCCCTTCGCATTTAATATAATAATCCATTCCGGGTGTTAATGGATCTGTTCTGCTTCTGTAACGCTTCAGGGATGTTTGCTGAAGCTCGTGTCAATTACTTCTAGGCTACGGTGCGAAAAAGATACGCCTCCTTGGTGCGCCGGGTGCGGGACAGCCCCAACATTATATTGCGGTGTATTGCGAGCAGACTGGACTGCTTGTATGTGAATCGCTGCTGCAAACTTTTCCAAATCAGTATTGAGTTTGTAACAGGGATTCGCATGAACCATATTGCAGTGTTAGGTTAATATAACGAGAATAAACATCACAATTTTAACAGACTCAGCAGTGGCAGCAACCGAATAGCAACCTTAAATTATAAAGAGAATAAAGATCATTGTGATTTGGACAGAGATGTAAAAAAAGAAATAAAATAAAACTATGAACGGACAGTATAATTGCAGATATTGCCTGAATAGATGACCTTTTTAGAGTCAAGTCACATTGCCAACTCCTATTGAATTCACGAAATTGGAACCCGCTCCTTTTATCCATAAAATTTATAACTCAGCTTTATTAAATTGTCAGTATTAACTAGCAAATTCTTCAAATCATACTCATTCAAGTATCAAAATTGGCTTGAATATACATATAAGATCCCCTTACATTCATATTATTTGGTCTACGCGATAATTATAGGTATCTAATTATTATTAGGTACAGACGCCAGCACATCAAGCTACTAACAATCTGTCAAATGTATGTAATAGATTTTCAACTTTATCACTAAAGCGTAAGGTTCAAGGTTGATTGGGATTTGACAGTTTCGGGTAGCTTGATGTGCTGGCGTCTGTACATTCCTAAGTATACAGTGTGGCGGTTAGGTTGTCACATTTTGTTTGTTCTACATTATGAATTTCAACCATATACAATTAAAATAATTAATAACAATTAACTTTCTAGCCGTGGGACCTTTTTCGTTTTAGGACATGAAACCTAATTTGTGGTTATTTGGTAACAGTACCATAATGTTTGTGTTGAATTGTTGAAACCATCGCCCCGCGCGTGTCTAGTGCCTTATTATCAAGGATTGTTTGTTTTGTGCCAATTTTAACGCTACTTATTCGGTTTGAAAAATTCTCTTTTCCATTTTTAATAAAAATTGTTTATTTTTATTAGACCGCTGTACTATTTAATGTGATAACCTAAAATGTCCACTCTGTATACTCTTTTATTATTATCATCATCAGCTTATAAGGTTCCCAAGGTTAAAGGTTAACGTTAGGTTGCTAAGGTTCTGCTGGGACCCAGGCCTCCACTTTATGAGAGGGAGTGGGCCGTAATGGATTACGGCCCACACTGGACCTGGGCCCGCGTGGGGGTTAGTAGTTATTACATGTCTTCGAATTTTTGGTTTTAGGACATGCCGGTTTCCTCACATTGTTTTCCTTCACCGTTGTGATGAAATAAATTATACAAACTACATAATGAAATATATACTATATCTGTATGAAATACTGTTTGAATAACTTTAATTGAGATTGTGAGAGTTGGTTCTGTGGTTTTATTTTAACCGCAAAATGAAACCGATATGTCATGTGTCATAAGATTATTGATCTAACATACTTGTTAAGATATTTACTTACATTATTGCGTCGATATTATTCTGGAGCCGACATATTTTTCAATCATTAAAATCAATCCAGCCGTTCTTGGGTTATTAATGGTGTAAATAAATATACTTAGTTTTATTTATATAGATAGACTGGCAGTGCCTCGCGGTTTCACCCGCATAACTCCGCATAAATGTCGATCCCTTGGGAATATCGGGATAAAAACTATCCATGTCCTTCCTCGGGTGCAATCTATCTCTCTGCTAAATTTTTATTGAAATCCGTTCAGTGGTTTAGGCGTGAAAGGTAACATACAGACAGACAGACAGACAGTGAATTTATAATATTAGTATGGATTATATTCTTCAAAGAAACTTGGAGCGTAGCGCATCCTAGGACGCTATATTTTTATTTACAGGTAATTCTGTCATTCAACTGATTAAGTCTATAACAATAAATCATGCATATACAATCAGTTGGCAATAAAGTCCCATTGCCGAAAGACTGGATTTTGTCGGTAAATCCAACTGACAATGCACTCGCGAACAAAGGACAAGGGATTCGACGATCGAAAAATCAGTATCTGTCAATTAGGCGTAAAATCTCTTATACTGAAACATGACAATAAAATCAGCGATTAAAAAAGTATTCCACGTCGTTCAAAGCTTCGACCATAAACAGTTCGAAAACCAAAACGAACCATTTCGAAATGACATTCGGGGTTCAAATACAAAATTCGATACATGTCTAAATTCCATCACTTTGTACGAAACTAGTACATTTCTATACATTTAGTACTGAATTGTGCTGCAATTTTAGTTCGTGCTACCGTTTGATTTGACTACTTACCGACGCCGGAGTTAGAATAAGCGGGCTGTGATCTCTGGCAGACACGTTTGTATCATTCCGCTTTTTATTGTTTCAGGGGTGAGCTGAAATGTCGATGATTTTAAGCTGGGGAGCAGTTTTTGTTTCGAAAGGGAAATTTTGGAAATTTATTCGCAAGAAACGTTGAATGAAAAAACATCAAAGTCAAAGTCAAATCATTTATTTCAAATAGGCACATTAAAGGCACTTTTGAACATCAAAACTTACAGTAAAATTGAATCATACTTTACCCATAGTTATTACATAGTTTGAAATCAATAATTAAAAGATTAAAACCTCGTTCTATTTCTGTCAATCATTTTGATGATAGGACAGAATTATGTTTGTCAAATTCGTTTATAGGCTAGGCCGACCGCTAAATTGAGACGTTGCCTGAGGTAGCTGCGCGGTGCGGGGGGGGGTGATAGTTGTTACAAGTTGACGAAACACTGAGCTCTCGCATCACGTCACCGCAGCCACAGTATAAAGACATACAGTACGAGGTCTTCATACAAACGGACGAAACGCGAGCTATACCTACGCGCCTCGACCACGGCATGAGCTCAGCATGCAGACAGTCGCGACTGTGCTGCAGTGACGAACGGACGGTGTGTTGTTTTTTTTAACAATAACCGCGCGATTTTTGCACTAAAAATAAGTTCAAGTACATATTTAATATGACGAGTAGGCTATATTGTGCTGTTTTTGGTTGCATGAATTCGTCAATAACGCATCCAGAGATAACTTTTTTTAGATTACCTGGAAACTCTGAAAGGTAAGACTATAAAATAATTTTACTTACTTGTAGGTAGGTACATAATGTGTGTATTTTTAATGGATAAGTATTTCATTTTATCTCCCGAAAAAAAGATGTCTGGATTAATAAATGAAGTGAATAGAGTAAAGGAAAGTGATAAACACGAGTGAGGTAGGTAGTTATAGGCGGTTCATGAATCATTAAACGGTAGGTACGCTTGTGTTAAAACCTCGGCGCATGTGTGTTTTGTTAGTTTGTATAATTCAAAGTAAAGACGTGGTTTTTATTATTAATAATAGTTGTTTATTGTACTGTGTGTATGAATAATACTACAAAAAAATTGGTTGTCTGTAAAGTCGATTTACGGACGATAGTTTAACGTGACAACATCATAACAAAACATTAATGAAATGATTGCATACTTTTATGAATAAAATTAATTATTTTTATTGAATAACTGTTACTGTAATAAGAATAACTGTTTCATGAAATCATCATTCTTTGGACTTACATGGTCTTAGAGAGTTGTGTTGATGACTTTAATGATTATAATTCTGTAATAGTACATTACGATATTAGTGCGTTAAGATGTTATAACCAATACGCACGTATATCGTACGACGTTTTTTAACACATTTGCGAGGAAACAGAAAAAAAAAAACATTTCACAATACAAGTACAAAGAAAAGAAAATTTGAGAAAAATGGCGCGAGGATTATTTTCTGCCGTGGCTGCGTGAAAATGTTGGCAAAGACACTAGAGCATGCAGCCAAGTTTTTAAATTACCGAATAAACTGTTTTTTTAATTTTAAATAAAATCAATCTGTGAATGCACACTTGCTTTCCCGCCATTTTAACAGCGCGCTAGCGCTGCCTACTGACTGGCGCCGCGCGGCGATTAGTTCGAAATTTGAATAGCAACAGCGCGCTGCTGCTCACTAGCTGGAGTCGTGCGGCGGCGATCAAAACAACACGCATTTTTATTAAACACTTCCTATTCAATTCACAAAGTATTTTATTTGTTTATATAAAATTATTTATGTACATATAGGAAAAGGTAAAGTGTGTGTCATTATTATCAGGCATATCTTAATTACTGTGGGCGTACTAAGTGGGTAGTGTTGGTTAATGCGCAATAGAAACACGGTTTGCACTTCACATCAGATTATAATTTCATGAACAATTTAATCACATTAGCAAATCAAGCACTATAGGTACACGATACAACCAGATACGAACGCGATATAGTTTCTGAGCACACGATGTCCGTACGATGTCCAATGGTCCAGTCCCCTGCCGCTTCGTTGCTCGCTGTTTTATACTGGTGTCAAAACAAGTCGAGCAGTGGGGCGGTGGGAGAAGTCGAGTGACGTACTTGTCGGTGGCGTGATCGTCGGTGCATGTGTTGTTTTCGACAACGCCGCCGACACGGCCATACTGACGTGCGGACGTCCTCGTGCGCTTACAATTCATACATCTGTAATAAGCATAAATCGTTCGATTATCCTGACCAAAAATCGTACTTTACAATCTGGACCGGTTTATCTAAACCCTACAGACAGGCTGGTAAGAATTAGTTCTGGACCGGTCTTCAATGACCCTTCAGATTAACAAGCTCTGGTCCGGCTACAAGCCCTACAGATTAACAAGTTCTGGTCCGGCTACAAGCCCTGCAGATACAAGTTCTGGTCCGGCTACAAGCCCTTCAGAATTTATTTTATCTTATTTTGGCTAGTCCGGAATATTATTATTCCCTATAGCCGATTTATCATTGGACCGGTTTAACCCTACAATGATTATTGCAATTTAACTGTCATCATTAGTTTTATGGACATCAGCTCGCGTTACTATTGATCGGTTCCGAATAAACGGACATAAAGTGCAACTTGTGCCCCGTCATACACTTTCCGGGGTGGAAAATCCTCATGGATGTCCTCCGCCACGGGGCGAGCGGAGGGGTCTGTCAGACTCTTACTGACTAAAAACCACCCCGGTGTTCCATCTCACACCTATGCCAGGGGTCGCGGGAACGTACGATGCTTCCGTAACGTACGTTCACCGTGACACGCCAGAGCCAAGACTGTCTCGTTACACCACTGCGCGCTCTCTTCCACTCCACACGAACTCAGGATAGACTCTGTCGAGCGCCGCCGGGTGACACTGGCGTTCAGAATAGTCAATGAATGACGCCGACACGACCATCTTGCTCGCACACATTCTCGTGTGTTAATCTGCAAAGAAACATACCCCGCAAAGTATCACATAGTTCGGTCACTTCTGACCGAATTTGGTACAGACTAAAACACAATGAAAATTCGCACAAACTAAAAAAATTGAGTTCAGAGCATTAATCATTATTTGATTAATAATTAGGATTATTATAATGTTACATCTAAAGCATGAAAAACTGATTAACTACCGTTTGGTCATTCTGCTATTGTTTCTGGTCCGGTCAAGTTAGACCCTTCAGATATTTAACCACTTGGTCCAGTCAGCCATGACTCTACAAGACTTGTTTCTTGGTCCGGTCAATTTCTGACCCTACAGGATTAGCTTCCTGGTCCGGTCAATTTCTGACCCTACAAGATTAGCTTCCTGGTCCGATCAGTTTTTGACCCTACAAGATTAGCATCCTGGTCCGGTAATTGTTTTGCCTTTCAGGTGTGTCCCTACAGTTAAACTGGACCGGACGTAGCTAGGCCGAACAAGTATCGTTCCTTTAGCTTAATTAACAAATAGCTCAATATTTTGGTTGATGTACAAGTGCGTCTGTTATAATGGTAATTGACTCAGGACCAATTGATTCTACTGAAGTAGCACGTAAACCAGGGTTTCTACAATTTGCATTATTATGAGAACTGGTAGATATAGTGGGACTTTTAGCAGACATGGTATCACTATTGGCAGACATGGTATCACTATTGGCAGAGATAGTATCACTATTGGCAGAGATAGTATCACTATTGGCAGAGATAGTATCACTATTTGATTCCCAAATCTCAAGATCACAAACTAAATAATTAACTAAACATGATGGAGCAGCCAATAAAACATCCTTAGAGCATCACAAAACACAGCAGGAATCTTATTCATGGACTGTGGCTTTTCATTAAGCCCCTACAACAAACTTCATGTTTGTTTCTTTGAATTCCTCCTGAATTCCGAGTCCTACGGGCTCTATGGTCTCTACAAGACCCCGACCTCCGCCAGAGTTAAACACGCATCGCGCACCCACGGACTACTTGAGTTGCCTCAAGAGACACCGATTTCTACAGGGCTACGACTATGTAATAACTACTGGTATGGTCCCCGACCAGCCGAACTAAGATTCACCACTATCACTCGACTTAATTTCTACTCTGTTTCATCAACAAGACTTTTACTTAGCTTTCCTCAAATTCGTCATTAATACTCTGATCCCTTGGCCTGTGCCATGGCATATGCCTTAGCCTCATTAGCATACTTGATTCAACCAGAGCCATGTAATCAAACTTTAATTAATCATAGCAAAAAATATCAACCAGAGCCATGTACCATCGTTATCCACATTACAACAATCTTTTTCACTAAGAGCCTTAGACACCTGGAAACCCACAGACGAGTAAACCACTCTAACGCCACGGCGCTCCGGCCGACCAGCAATCGCATTGCTCTCACCCATCCAGCGCATGGATCCATGTGCATCACCCTGTGACTACACACTTTTTACTACGGCCGATAGAGAACCCCTACTCGCGTGGTTCCCACTACTTAGGCTTGCTCATAGCTCATCACCACTATGATTACCATCTATTTCGACTGGTACATGACCTACTGGCATCATTCATAACCTATCGTGAGCGTATTTAAAAATTGCATCGTTAACTAGATATGGGCTATACCTAACAATGTAAGAGTTTTTTTTTTGCACTTGTTTAGCAGGGTAGCATTCGGTACCAGAGTCAAAACATAATGAAAACGACTCACCAAATTCGGTAGACAATAGATCTGTAGTTGGCTTAATGGCTGTAGTGGTTGCAATCCACTGTTTCCTTGGCAGAAGTCGTGAAACTCCTCGCTCGAAAAGCACCGTCCTTGATCAGCGATTATTCGTACAGGAGATCCAAAGAGGGCAGCGCTGTCCACCACTGTCATTCTGCTTGCACACGTCCTTGTGTGTAAACCTGTAACCAAAAAAAATCAACAGCAGTGCATGTTCCACTCGGCCAATTCTGACCACATTTAATAAAAACAATAACAATCATTGATAATAAAAGATTCGGTCGGTGGTTCATCTTAGGGGCGGTTCCTCTAAGCCTTGGTAATAGATCACATACAACGCTCATGACCCGGCTGCCGCAGCATCTAGTGACACTCATGCCACCCATGTAGTCATCACCTCAAGTGATACGACCAACACACATCACATCCCATATAGTCTACGACTCCCAGGTCATTAGAAAACCAACACCACAATAGTCTCCTTTGAGAGCCCATCGCTCCCTGAACAACTCACAAGCGAGTTGCAGTTACGACTACAGACAAGTACGTACAGTGCGACCTAGCCATGGTATGTGCTCTACTACTCGGTGAAGGAACTATCCTCACCGCCTTCTACGTTTAACACGTTAGGAACACTACTTAGAGGCATCTTTCGTATGCGATCGTGAGCATACTAGTAAGTTCGGTTAGAATCTAAAGCTTATGACGTATAGCGATCACTTGTCAAAACTTCCACAACCTTAAATGGACCTCTGAACTTCCGATCTAGATTAGTCTGATAATCTGATTTCACTCTTCGTTTTATAATAACACAAAATAGCCTACCCAAAAGTTGTGGCTCGCTATTCGCAACGCTTCTTATGATTTGTTTTGTGCTGAATACACGCGTTTAACCAATACCAGTTAACGCAACAACATTATTAACTCGTTTGCCACATAATTTGGCTGCACAACTCGCTTTTACTGACGAGCATTCAGCACAAGAATCTTAAAACAATACAGCTCACCTTGTTCTAACGTGCCTGAGCGTAGTTGTACGACGCAAACATCCACTCGCCGTTGCTGCTTGCAGCGCGTGCTCCACCTCCATCATCTGCTTGGCTGCCACTTCTCGTGCACCGGGCCGCGACATGTCCAGGATTCCCTCACTTGCAGCACACGAAGGGCTTCACCGAAGGCTGCGGGCTGCTTGGCTCGATTCTTGAAGTCACCCAACGTCACTGGTAGCTCCACGTTACGTCCTTCGTACTATTTACGATAGCCACGTTGATACTGCTTCCTTTGTGCGCCGACGGCCACAAGTTAACCTCCTTGCAGTGAATTTTCAACAAATCACAAATCAGCTGTAGTATGTGTGCGGTTACGTTTGCACACGCGTCCTATCGCGTTTTCTAATTACGGGAACACTTTTTTTCCTAACATGGCGGTAGGGCGCAACTGGCGCGTCACTGGGCAAAGGTATTTCGGCATACAGCCTATGCCCAAAACCATATTCACTATGATCGCGCATCCGTATCTGGCTTGTCTGGGTTCAACTCTAACAGGTCCACACGATTATTTAATAAGCGTTCGCAGTTTGCACTTTGTTTTTTTTTTAAATGTCAACGGTCACTTTCACTTTTAGCGTTTTCATTTTGCGCATGAACCAACACGAATCCCACTTCTGATATAGGAAAAGGTAAAGTGTGTGTCATTATTATCAGGCATATCTTAATTACTGTGGGCGTACTAAGTGGGTAGTGTTGGTTAATGCGCAATAGAAACACGGTTTGCACTTCACATCAGATTATAATTTCATGAACAATTTAATCACATTAGCAAATCAAGCACTATAGGTACACGATACAACCAGATACGAACGCGATATAGTTTCTGAGCACACGATGTCCGTACGATGTCCAATGGTCCAGTCCCCTGCCGCTTCGTTGCTCGCTGTTTTATACTGGTGTCAAAACAAGTCGAGCAGTGGGGCGGTGGGAGAAGTCGAGTGACGTACTTGTCGGTGGCGTGATCGTCGGTGCATGTGTTGTTTTCGACAACGCCGCCGACATACACACAGTAAAATACAATAACAAAACTAAATGGAAACACAAAGTAGGCAAATGTAATTAAAATACTGGAGGCGGGCAGCCCTATCGCATGTTTACGTACCGCGCGGCTGTAGGCATTTACATCAAGGTTACGGCCGAGTAACAATACTGTATTTCTTTATTCTGTGCCGCAGCCCTCCCGCACCGCGCTGCTACCTCAGGCAGCGTCTCAGTTAAGGCTCCCTCAAACAGGCGCGACACGCGATAAAATCTCGCGCGACACAAAGGCACCAAAAGTCGCGCAACGAGCGGTGCCTTTGTGTCGCGCGCGATTCGCCTTCAAGGCTCCTGCAAACAGGCGCGACGCGCGACGCGAACTGCGCGCGACACAAAGCCACCGCTCGTTGCGCGACTTGCGGTGACTTTGTGTCGCGCGCGATTTTATCGCGTGTCGCGCCTGTTTGAAGGAGCCTTTAAGCGGTCGGCCTGTAGCTCTTTACGCACTTAGTTATTTGTGGTACAAGCGAGCCTATATCTTTAAATCCATACTAATATTAGAAATGCGAAAGTGTGTCTGTATATTACCTCTTCACGCTTAAACCGCTGAACCGATTTAGATGAAATTTGGTATAGAGATAGTGTGAGTCCCGGGAAAGGACATAGAATAGTTTTTATCTCGATATTCCCACGGGATCGACACTTATGCGGGTGAAACCGTGGAGTGCTGCTAGTCCATACTAATATTATAAATTCGAAAGTAAGTCTGTCTGTCTGTATGTTACCTTTTCACGCCTAAACCACTGAAAGGATTTCGATAAAATTTAGCAGAGAGATAAATTTCATCCCGGAGAAGGACATAGGAAAGTTTTTATCAACATATCTTGCGGACGAAACCGCGGGCGAAAGCTAGTATTATATAAATTAATGTCGCTTCTCGTGTCTGTCTGTGTGAATGAGTTGTTTTACTAAACTACGGATTTTCATATGGGTTTCAACATCACTTAGAGAATTTATTTTGGGAGGTTTATTTCTATAACACACCAATATTAAATTTACATTCAGTATATTAATAAATATCGATGTTTTCTCGTAAAACCCGCGCGAAGCAAGGGCAAGTAGCTAGTCTTAAATAAATAAGAAATGTGTTACGTGTCTTGATTAAGTACACAGAAAATAAACCTAGAAACGCGAAAATGTCAAAAACGTCTCACATTAATTTCGCGTTCGTTAATAGGCACTTAATTACCCTCAAAGGAAAAGCTAAAATAAAGTCATAACAGGTACATACATAAAGTACGTGTAGCACACTTATTAGGTACATTAATGTCCGGGCCAAAGTATTAACGTTCAGCAAACAGCAACGTTTACAATGTTACAGTTCTTAATTTAAAGAGTATTGGGAAAACAACATACTTTCTTATAGTTATACGTAAGCAAATAAAACGTAGGACTTGATGGAAAGTAAATAGGGACACCTGAGCACCGTGCATGGATTGTCAACGCATTTTCGACTCTAAAGACCAAGTTTAAAAATGTCTTTTGCCGATAGTAGTTTCACTAATAAAAGTCTAGAACGTCAAATAAATTTGTGTAACAAAAATAGGAGGGTAACGTAAAAAAACAAAAACACTAATTTGTAAAAAGAACAATAACAGTAAACGAGAGTGCAGTACCCAATTTAAAAAAAAAGAACTCTCAAGACTGGTCCAGTGACGGATTCAACAGTTTTGCGCGCGCCTCAACCAACTCACCCCCTCAGTGTACCCTGTGCTGTCGGTCCGCACGCACGTCCCTACCCAAACTCATCTTACCGATGTACTAAATTCAAAAAAAAACGCGCGTTCTTAAATTCAACGGATTTTTTTATATATATTTTTGAGTGTCGAGTGCCAGTGCTTTGCGCGAATAATGTGGTACATTTCAGATGTGGGGTAGCAGAAATGTCATCGCTCCGATGATAAAATGATTGAAGATATTAGGATTTGAACTGCTACTGCCAGGTATTGTGCGCTTTTATTATTCTTCTCGTACGTAATTTAAATAAAATCAAGTATAAGCTTTTATGTTACATAGACCTGTTAAAAAACTCCGACTTCTTAACCCATAAAGATTGAACAGTAATCCCTTAAAACTACAAACGCATTTTAAAATTGTACACAAAATCCATTTTTTCGTCTCTCAGAAAAAAATACTTGAATAAACATTACAGTATTGAAAAATTCTCTTTGAAATAATAATTTAATTTAGCTTTATACCCTTATTGGTTATTTCTCTTAACCTCGAGATATCTTTAATAAGTTATGTGACAGTTATAAGGGCCAGGAAAATGTGTGCCCTGTAACAGCTAATAAATTACGTACGCACCTTTTTCTTTATTATAGGATGAATAATTAAAAATCGAGCTTCAGCTACGAAATTATAAATTTAAAAAAAAAAATATGATAAATTTTATATTTATTTCTGTGAATTTATTTTAAAAGAAGGACACGTTAAAAGAAATAAACATTTGAAACTGGCTGCGGTGAGGAGTGGAGATAACAAAAATATGCTATTTGAGGTAGGACTTCTCTAGGAGCAAGAACTTTGGGTCAATGGGTCGTCTTAGGGGTTGAGCTTACGTGCTTGATTTTCAATTCAGACTGAAAATACTTTAATTTTTAAATTTTTCATTACTTTTATATTTTTCCAGCAGTTATCAATATGTTTTAAGGTGGTTAATTAGAGCATTTGTGGCGAATGGGTACTAGCACCCTCGAGTTCTTTGGTAGCATTATATTGTGATCATTTATATTTTCTTAGAATCTATAGAGGTCTTATATAATTCATTTTTTTAACATAAGTACACTATTAATGGTATATAAGGATACAATTACTTTTTAGAGGCGGTTGTTATTTGTTACATCGTCCATACTTACTATAATATTATAAATTCGAAAGTAACTCTGTCTGTCTGTCTGTGTGTTACCTTTTCACGCCTAAACCACTGAAAGGATTTCGATAAAATTTGGCAGAGAGATAAATTTCATCCCAGAGAAGGACATAGGAAAGTTTTTATCCCGATATTCCCACGGGATCGAAACTTATGCGGGTGAAACCGCGGGGCGCTGCTAGTTGATTACATACTTACAAAAAATTGGAAAATTTTACACGCATAGGTATACAGTGAAGAAGGAAGCAGCAACAAAAAAGGATAATCAGTGAAGTAATGTTTATTACACAACTGGTGATGCGCACCTGCTTCTTATGCACGGTTTTTACGACTTGACAAAACATCAAGATTCCTTTATTTATTATATGTAAATTAAAATTAAACTTATGTAATAGACACATGATGGAGAGTGTAGGACAGCGTATGCCAATCATTTATTTAATAAGGTTTACCAACTAAAAATATACACAGCATTAACTCAGAGTCGTTAATATACCTAATATTGATGTCGCATGTAGGAAAAAAAAATATTAGAAAAGCACGGTACTATCAATTAGCGTAGTAGAACATCATAAAATAAATAGAAAATTAAACACTAAAACAAATTAAAAAAGAATTTAAATACTACGTTACAGCTTGGCGTTTAAACTTAATACTTAAACTTTCCGGAATAAACTCTCTAAATGATAGTGAAAACCACATTAAAATCCGTTGCGTAGTTTAGAAGAACAACGCGGTCACAGAGACACGAAAAGTGTCTTTAATTTTTATTATGCCTAAATAGATTATTCAATAAAAACAAATCAATGTTATATAAGTCGCAGTAGGCAGAGGGTATCAGACCTGCTTTTCCATTAAGTTCAAGGTATAAAACCTACCACGTAATCTTTGAAGTCATTTCTATTTTTCGTAATAGCATGATTACAATACTGACTTTTAATGATGAAGCTTTACGCAACATAAACTCGTGCTTTTTTCCCAAGGGATATTTTGGGAAAAGGACATTCTGAGCCTGAACGGGGTCAACAGAACGCCACTTGATAAGAAGCTATACATCTTAACAAAAAATTATACAATTGGTAAATTACAGGTCTTAGATTGACAGATAAAATACTGTTTATTATGTACACCATAAAAATTACAGATAATATAAATGTAGAAATTTTACAAGGGGTGACTATGGGCAGTCTTATCGCTAAAAGTGATCTTTTAAAGACATCTTTAGATGGATTAAGGGAGAAGGAGAGACATGACTGAATGTAGTTTATGGTGCACCATTTACATACATGCAATAAATACACACATACCTGAAACATATTATAGTTAGGTATCTATTCAAATAAAAATATACAATCACGAAACAAGTGGAAAGCACAAAAAATGCGTTATTTTATTTTTTGCGGTCTTACGATCTAAATTCTGCCAAAGTGGCCTTTTTAGGCCCCCAGGTATTTTAATTATTTTTGTTTCTAATTGCTGTACTTTGGACGCTTTTAACATGTACGTCTTTTGTAAATCGTTTTCACATAATTATAATTATAAATACGCCTAAATATCCTTTTGTTTTGTATTTATTATATACATTATGTAAAAAAGTCTTAAGTCTTTTAATTTAACACCTAGTGTAAATAGTTAGTTAAGAGATTATGGAAATAAAAGATTATGAATTCAACATTAATGATGTAACTAATATTTTTCTAACAATATAATTTAAAATAGGCCCCAAGTTCTTCTCCATAAGTGACTACTACGCTTTGGTATGAGCAATTATTAGCTTTATATTTCTGACTGAACGAATCCTTGAAAATTCAAAAGTGCCCATAAATATTTTAATTAAAATAAATGCGTTGAGTTCGAGTTTTGTATGACAAGAGATTTTAGCCTTGTAATGAGTAGCATTCTGATTTTTTAGGGATAAAAAATAAAAAGTCGGCGGCCAGGAATGAATTAAATACATAATGATCGCTGTAGTTAGTTATTCTGTAGCAGTAGTAGAAACATTTTATTTGTATGGCGACAACGCTGTAATGAATTTGAGAATAAAGTTAAAGAACGATCTTATCTTTCGATCTACCTTCAAGTTATATATAACATATTATTTCCGAATCCAAATTGTTCTCGACTTTGACGCCTTATTAAAAAATAATGAGTTATACGTGTAGGTATTTTAAAAATATGTAATTATATTTTAGGGCAGCCAAAAATAAACAAAATATCCCAGAATGGGTGATGTCCTTTCTTTATTTCATAAAAGTGACAAAACAATGGATTTTAAATCGTACGAATCGTCGTCGTCGTCGTGTCGTAATCGTCGTTTTTTAGTCGTTCGTTTTTTTTACTTTGTATCCAAACACAGCGCACAGCGCGCAGCTGAGCGTTGGCCGTTTTGCGTAGATGTGACGCATACTTTCTTCCAAATTGTTATTTTTGTTTTTCTGTTGTTTGTGTTTTTTATTTTTATGCGTCATGTTTGCCGCAAATAAACGTATTTTCTTTCATTTATTTTTTTTTTGAACTCAAAAAACCCGCAAAATTGATTTTACAATCTAGCTAGTTTGTTAAAGTTACTAAATCTTCATCATCATCATTTCAGCCAAAAGACGTCCACTGCTGGACATAGGCCTTCCCCAAGGGGGGGGGGGGGGGGAGGGTGCCATAATCGCCACGCTTGGCAGGCGGGTTGCCGATCGCAGAATGATATGGTGGTGGAATGCATAGAGAACGCTGCTGCCCATTCTCCGGTACGACCCTTAGTCGCCTTTTACGACCTCCACTGGAAGTATGGGGTATACTAAATCTTACTCAAGGTTTATACATTTTTAATCATTTGGGACCGAATGACGTAGTAGTGGAGTGATCTACTCTGGTCCTAAGATACTCGGGTTCGATTTTAAATGGATATAATAAATAACACTGCTACTGTTTTTTTATACAGTTTTAGGAATGCACATTGAATACCTAAAAGGAGTTTTTTACTTTATTTTAAACCTTATTGAAAGATGACTTTACTAAACCGGCATGAAAATCTTTGAAAACATGTAAAATTTGAAGATATTCAAGAACATAATCCCTGGTTCCTGAAAACTATTGAATATTAAAATCGACTGCCGAAACTTAAGTTAGCTGCTGTAATTAGCTAACCAAAACATCAACAACCAAACATAACATTTGACATTCTCATCAGATGAGGCTTTCAGGCCGTCTCAACTTTACCAGCTGCCTCGGGCGATGTGTCTAGGAAAAAAAACAAAAGTACTGAGAAAAAAGTCACTGTCAAAACCTTTTATTTTGTGTATATAAAGACCAGCGGGGTAATTACGTAACACACTATCAGTAGCAATGGGTTTCATTTTGAAAGTTCAACAACATTCATTGCGTTATTTACGTTGTTGAGCAGATAGATTTTTCGAACATATGAAGCAATGGTTTAGCAATATCCTTCAAAATGATTCAGATTGAGATTGATAGTGTGTTACACAATGAGGGTTTTCGTGAAAATTTACGACACCAGTTGGCACCACTGTGACAAGAGGTCTTCCAATATAAAATATATGAAGACGTTCATCATTCGATTCATTCATTCGTTCATCATTCAGTCATGACTAAAGAAAATATAGGCTCTTTGACAGATGCCTGGACCTGACGTGTCAGTACTGCCACCTAGCGAACGTCATTTCAGAAAACCCTCATCAGGGTGTAGACAAATAATTTTAAGACTTTAAAAAAAAATAGGAATTTTCTTTACATGCCAGTTCTAAAAGAAGGAATCAAACTTTCTCGGGCATATATTTTTTTTACTACTGTGGCTTTAGTAAAACCACTCCAAACGCTCAAAACAAGAAAAATTGTGATAGCCCTCTTAATAAAAATGTATTATACACATAAACCTTCCGGAATTAATACTTTAAATTATAGTGAACATCGCATGAAAATCCGTTGCGTAATTTACAAGAACAACGCGATCACGCAGACAGACACGAAACGCAACTTTGATTTATGATATTTCGGTTTAAAGAAATTTATTTCTCAAAAAAAAAAAACATACGAGTAGATACACATTTCTTTTGTCATTCGCTCTTTCTAGTACAGTAATGATTTATTATTGTTAGCTGACTATAACTTTTAGCTATTTTTGAGAATTTTCACTGTGAAGAATCTCTGATTTCTTTCGGTAACTCATATTATACAGGTTGTAAAAATAATATGTAATAATAACAGCCGCACAGGTCGATCGATCAGGTTAAGCTACGCTTGCCGCGGTTGGTCTGTGGATGGGTGACAATCTTTACATACCGAGACCCCTCCGTGCCTCGGAAAGCACGTTAAACCGTTGGTCCCGGCTGTCATTCGAGGATATTTGACAGTCGTTACGGGTAGTCAGAAGCCCGAAAGTCTGACAACCAGTCTTACCAAGGGGTACCGTATTAAGGCTCCTACAAACAGGCGCGACACGCGATTTTATCGCGTGGCTCGCCTGTTTGAAGGAGCCTTTACCCAGTAACTGGGTTGTGGAGGTCAGATAGGCAGTCGCTTAATGTAAAATACTAGTATTCAGCTTCATCAGGTTAGACTGGAAGCTGACCCCAACATAGTTGGGAAAAGGCTAGGCAGCTGATGATTATACAGGGTGTAAAATGACCTATCACGTAGTCGTCAACTACGCATTCTGTACATCAAACTAAGTAACATTGCACAAAAATAATGAGGGTTTTCGTGAAAATTTACGACACCAGTTGGCACCACTGTGACAAGAGGTCTTCCAATATAAAATATACGATGACGTTCATCATTCGATTCATTCATTCGTTCATCATTCAGTCATGACTAAAGAAAATATAGGCTCTTTGACAGATGCCTGGACCTGACGTGTCAGTGCTGCCACCTAGCAAACGTCATTTCAGAAAACCCTCATTGCTGGGAAACTACTTTTATTTTCGGTGTGATTTGCTGTTTGCGTTAGTGCGTAATGTAACACACGCAAAAAAATTGTGCTATGGGTGCATGCAATGGTGCAGGGGTCGTGGGGATATTTAAATTTGTTTTATAAAATTAAATACTTGTTTTCGTAAAAAAACGTCAATTGGAATTTTGACCTTCATTATCTCCATAACCAGAAGGTGCCCTCGTATTGTCCAGTACAAAAAATTGTTACAATGATGGGAAGTACAAGTGACTCTCGGCTTTAAGTGTCTTTTTACACCGATTATAGCTGCGGTCCCTCAAACTGAATAGTTCTTCTTCCGTACAAAGTTCTAAATGAAGGCATCTATAGTACTATATTTATGTAAAGATATTGGTGTGATCGATTATGGCCCACTCCCTCTCACGGAGAGTAGGCAGTGTGTCCCAGCAGTGGGAACATTATAGGCTGATTAAAAAAAAACTGCATAGGTATAGATTATAATAGAGACTGGTCGACTCCACTGGCTCAGTCACTGAGGAGACGGCTGACACTGGGTTCTACGTTCATAACACCAGTGCGAAACAAATATTTGTATGCCCCAGTTTTTCTGGGTCTGGCTGTTTGTTTATGCATGTAAGATTTGCGTTTCCAAACGTAGGTATGTTATCAAAGTGAAACGGGCACATAACAGTGACACACAAAGGCAATGTCTTTCGTTTTGACAGTTCAATGCCTTTCATTGCGTTATTTGCGTTGTTCAGACGAATTTTTCAAATGAAATGAAGCAATGGATTAGCAATTTGCATCTAAGTCCTTTGAAGTGACGTAGCTGGAATGCACGGAGGAAACGTAACGTAAATTCGAACGATTTTAAAATTTGAACTACTTATTCCACACACGAAGTTTTACGACTATACAGGGTGGCTTAAATAAAAAATCACTTTGACCTCTTTATAATATTAGTATAGACTTTCTGGTTTAGTTTATAAATACGTCGTGCAAATATCCGAAAACAGACTGAAAGAACGACACGTTTACACTTATCGTTTTACTTAGTACTGTAAATAAAAGCCAAAGTTTGACCGTTAAGATGTTTGCTTTGTTGCTCAATCACGCCGTTACAGCAGAATTTCTTAAGAAGGAAATTTTCAACAGAAGCAAAACGTGCTAACACATTATTGGGTCTTTTAATGAAAAAAAAAAAACTTTTAAAAGGAATAATGCGGTGGGGTAAAACGAACAATTGTAATGCTTTTCATTTTGACAATGCAGGAACATTCATTGCCCTATTGTCGAACAGACTGGATTACAAATTTCTTTACCCCCGCTTTGGTCTGTAAGACCAAAAAAGAAAAATCACGAAAGAGAGTTTTGTGATTTTTTTTTGTACCTTGTATTTCCTGTTAGCTGCCTGATTCGTTGCTACGTTTATTCTAGGGCGGAAAGTGCGTTCGTGCGAATAGCACGTGTGGCTGAATTTGGCGACAATTGGTCTCTGGGACCGACATGGGTAATACTACTATACCCACGTATCATAGCTTTTATACCTACGTATGCAAGGTTTATTTTTAATTCACCTCAGTACATTTTGTGCTGAGATGAAAAGATGGCACTTCCGGGCATTGGGCAGGTCACATCAGCCGTATGCACGACGATCGCTGGACAAAAATCTCCACACAATGGGTGCCTGAAGATGGACGGCGCCGCCGAGGCCGGCCCAGAAAGAGATGGCGAGATGACCTGGACGCGTATCGCGAGGGCTGGTTCGAAGTGGTGCGGGAAAAGAGTTCCTGGAAAGATTTGGGGAGGCCTTTGCCCAGTAGTGGGACAGCATAGGTAACAAAAAAAGCTTTAGCAAGAACACTTAAAGTGATAGCAGTCATATGATGAGAGCATTGACACCTACTCATTATCTGCCAGACCTTTTTCCAACTATGTTGGGGTCGCCTTTCACTCTAACTGGATGCAACTGAATACCCGTATTTTACATGGATCGACTGCCTATCTGACCTCCACGACCCAGTGACTGGGTAATACGATACCCCTTGGTAGGACTGGTTATAGTTTCGGACTTCTGATCACCCGTAACGATTGTCAAAGATCCACGAATGACAACCATGACCAATGGCTTAACGTGCTTTCCGAGACACGGAGGGGTCTTGGTTTGTAAAGACGGTCACCCATCCACGGACAAACCGCGGCAAGCGTAGCTTAACCTGATCTATCGAACCGTGCGGCTGTTATTACTTAGCCACACGCCCCTAAGCATTGATACCTACTATTAACCGAAATATAAAAAAAAATTAAGTAAGTATCATTTACCATTTGGAGTAGGTAAGGTAAAAGGAAAAACACATTTACGATGACAAGTAACTAATGTGTCTCTTTTAATGTAGTCTAAAAGTTCCGAACATTAACTGGAGAAAAGTTCGTTTTATTATGTATGATATCACCAGTACACGACCTCGACTGACATTCAAACGGAATATCGCTGCGAACTTTACACAGAAGAGATAAACATGATTATTTTAGTTACAGCACAAAAGCTTAGGCCGGCCATACACGGACAGCTTGAAGTAGCCGGTATCGACTGCTTCAAGCTGCAACTGCAGAGCAAACTACAGTCTTCTAAAGTCTGTTTTTTAATCTCGTAGACTAAATTGACACATGCAAATGTCAAATTTACAAATAATGTTGCCAGCTCTTTTGTGCAGTGTTGTACCTACGATACCGGTTTGTTGAATCGTAACTTTTTATCTATAATAGACGAATTAAATTTTCATTCAAAGTTTTTTATTTAAAATTCACGTACGTACACACGGCTGCACGACGTACTACAAACTGCCAGGGAAATCTGACCACGCAACGCCATACGTAATCCGACCTTGTTTCGATGCCTTTTAATGCCTTTCGATGGTCTATTATTAATAGACATTCGAAGCGAAAAAGGGGCTAGATGATTACCACAAGGAGATGACTTCTGATATACCTATACGAAAACTGGTTAAAAAATATTTTTCTGAAATTAAAAGAAAACGCAGTACTTGTAATAGATAATGCTCCATATCACACCAGGAAACTGGAATCGTTACCTACTTCTAGTTGGCGAAAAGGGCAAATCCAAGATTGGCTAAAATTAAAAAATATTTCATATGACGAGACAATGTTAAAGCCCGAATTAAATGAAATTGCCCGAAAGCACAAAAAGCCCATGAAAGATATGTCGTCGACGAGATGGCTGCTGAACGGGGTGTCACTATTTTGCGACTGCTCCCTTACCACTGCAAGCTAAACCCAATTGAGTTGGTCTGGGCTCAAGTAAAGGGGCATGTCGCTAAAAATAATAAAACATTCAAAATAAATGAAGTACGGAGCCTTTTTGAAGAAGGGCTTCGTCAAGTGACCCCGCAGCGGTGGAAAGACTGGGTAGTCCACGTAATTAAAATTGAAGATCAAATGTGTCACCTGGGCCATTTATAACCGACGACATTACTGATAGGTTTATCATAGAAGTAGGTGGCGATTCTGATGATTCAGAATATTCCTCAGACATGGAGTCATTATCTGAATCAGATTAACGCGAATACCTGTAATTAAGTTATGTAATTAAAAATATATGTTTTACATTATTAATTTTGTATTATTACGTTTTAAATAAGTACTACACATTATTTCAAGATAAACACATTATTTCAGGATAACTTATTGTAAAAAAACGATACTTGATTTTATTAACGCTAAGTTTCGGTTGTGCCACATCACTATTTAAGAATTGCAATAAACTGACAACACTCGTAATGTCAGTTTAGTCTACGAGATTAAAAAACAGACTTTACGTACACACAATACACGGAGCCGCTCGAGCAGTCGCGAATGCTTCGGGTGGTCGGCAGCACGGTGAAATTTCACTTTAGTTGTCCGTCTGTCTGTCTGTCTGTTAAGACCCTTTATCTCGGGAACGCGTGGAGGTATCAAGTTGAAATTAAAACCATATATACTCAAGTCTACAGTCCCTTGAAGCTGTGAAAAAATCAAACTTCTAAGTTAACGTAAAAAAAGATACAGCTGCTTATGCCGCAAAAAACTTATATTTCGACACTTTCAAGGGAATCAAAATTTACTATATAATTTAATAATTAGGGTACTTCTTGATGACCTAGAATCATGAAATTTGGCAAGAAGCAATTTCATGTAGCACAAGTAAAGGAAAAAATCCGAAAACCGTAATTTTGTAGTTACATACCTACAAATTTGTACGGAGCCCTCACTTGACCGGTTTTTTTCTAAGCACTCGGATAAAAGACTAGATACTAATGTGTCGCTTCGAATTAAAACACATCAAGGTTGTTGATTGACATTTTAACAAAAATGAGAGTAACGTTTTCGGATGAAAATATTTGAGGATTTTGGTTTCCTAGAGGAGCGATGGCCGTCATATACCGGCTGCAGTAACGGCTGTCATGTAAATGAAGGCAGCATCACCACTGGCTCTAAAAACGGTAAAGGAAAACATCGTGAGGAAACCGGCATATCCTAGGACCAAAAAATCGAAGACATGTGAGATCCGCCAACCCTCACTGGACCCGCGTGGTGGTTTACGGCCCTATCCCTCTCATAGAGAGGAGGCCCGGTCCCAGTAGTGGGCATAAAAGATACAGCTGCTTATGCCGCAAATAAACGTATTTTCTTTCTTTCTTTACATTATAGGGTGATAATGCTAGCCTATCACCATTTTTCCTGCTAAATATAACTTCTCAAGTAGGTACCAAAATCAATTTTCCAGCAACAGACAAAAGTTGTCGAGGCAGCCTTTAATTACACTCATTATTATAGTTTACTCTGTAATTTAGCAGGATAATAATTAACCAACCAACTGCCCTTGGAAGTTCGCTAAATTGCTGCGCCCCCAGCTAAATAATTATTGGAAAGACCGGATTGAAAGACCTGACTTAGAACGTAATTAATATTACGACCAAGATTTAAATGTTTAGGTTTGTTAATCGAAGACATTGGTTTTAGAAATAGCTTTTGTGTTATCTACGCGTCTCTTTTAGGAAGCAGTAGATGGAAAAATATGTAAAAAGATAAAAAGAGATGCAAATCTACTCTACACATACAAGTAAATAAAATTTTAAGTGTCCGTTTGTTACAAAAAACAATTTTTTACTAAATATGTATATGAAAGTGTATACGGTACTTATAACAGTCTGTCTGTTTTTTCCGGCTAATCTCCGAAACTGCTAGACCGTTTGACGGGTTTCTCACTGGCATAATAACTGATGTTATAAGGAGTAAAACAGACAAATTTTTATCTAGGTTGCATAATTTAATCTCGCTTCCCGTGGGATCATTTCCGACATCCACACGTGCGCCGCGGACGGAAGCTAGCTTTTTTTTAGAAAATTAAGGGACATTTAACACAATATTTAACACGAATCGTTATTTTGTAAGTCAAAAACAAACAAATCGGATTAGAGCAAGCATCCTTGAAAATTAAATTTTCATCGGCAGAAAATAATTTTTGTTGTTACTATGTGATTAAGGAACGATAATAATAATTCCATAGTGAGAATTTATAGTAATTACCGTAAGTTGGTACGTTCACACTATTTGACATTGAACGAAAAATAAAGTCGTATTTGGTAAATAATTTGAAACTCCTTGAAATGTTGAAGCAATTAAGGGCCTATTTTACCTTAAATAGCTCTGCAGCATGATCCGCCGTTGTCTCGAAAGTATTGCAGCATTCATTTTGAAATATATATATGCTAAAGTTGAGGATTAATGTTAAGTACTATGTTTGACAAAAACACGATTCCATAAAATATTCTTGATAGAAAAAAAATACAAAGTTACCTCCAAACCGAACAATAAACCGCTAGTATTAAAAGAATACTCCAAATTAGATCATGAAACTTTGCGTAACAACTGAACTAAATATAAAGCAGGTACTATGTTACAATTTTTTTTTAATTACCATTAAAACACTGTTTTTTCTTTCACTGTAAAAAGCAAATACCTACTAAAACTATTGGCGCTGGCTGCCGCCCAGCACCGCACTCTGTCTCGCTCTCACTTAAGGCTCCTTCAAACAGGCGCGACACGACACGCGACATAAAGGCACCGCAAGTCGCGCAACGAGCGGTATTAATAATATTAATATTATTATAAGTAATACCATTACTTATAATAATATTTTGAAAGAAATTGAAAAACATATTTTTCATACAAAAGGCTCCCCTTTTTTCATCAAATTAAATTCCTTTCTGGGTATATCATATGACAAAAATAATTACGGAAAACCTTTTCCCATCACTAGTAATTTTTACAAACGTTAATTTAAAAAATTTCGTTGTTTCGTTTCCAATAATCGAGAAAAATCATGACGTACAATTGCAGTATTCAAAACGTTTAACACATAAAGGTTAATTTTTACGTTCATCGAACAAGAAACTCATAAATTTTCCGACTACAAACTTCCCATATTATTATTTAACACAAATTGGTAAGGCGTTTTACTTTGTATAAATCGACGCCCCCAAGCAAAAAGTCGGTAATCGTAAAACTCAAATTTTACCGGATATTTTTTTTTTTGTATGTCAGTTTTTGATGAATATCTTTACATCGAGTCGGAGTATTGAGGCGATTGATACATCAAACGAAAGCTAATTTCATGTGTAATTCGCTTACGATGTTAACGTTACGATGTTAATTCGCTTACGATGTCAACATTACATTATCTGTGTAAACATCCTTGCAATTTAAGAGAATAATTATTACAAACATATGATAGATAAATTGTCAATACATTTGTCGAAAACGGGACCAGCAGTGCGATTCTGTAACCATCTCACCGTGAAAACTTAGGTGAAGTGAGCGTGGAGTGAGCTGTCAATAGTGTCAATCCCTAGCAAAAACAAACTCATTTCACCTAAGTTTTCACGGTGAAAATTTTACAGAATCGACCGGCAGAAGTGTTCTTTGACGCGTATGCAATACGCTTCAAATTATTTACTTTAAAAACCTTGTTAAATCCCATTACGGTTTGAGCTTACTCAAAATAATTCAACAACAACAACTTGCTAGCGTTTACCAAAGAGCTGCACGAAATTCATATACGCCAATAAGTTGGTAAAAGCAACTTACCAAATTTAAATACTCAAAACACTTCGGTATTGATACGTTAAGATACTTTACTCGTCATAATTTTTGAATTTCCCTACGATAAAAGTGTTTCGAATGATAATACGTAATATCTTCGTAAGTATCACTACGTAAAATGTGAAATAAATTTACTCAGATGTATCCCAACCCATAGGCGCCAAAATTGACGTAACAATAAAAAGTCCATAATAGCACATTACCGACTTATTGCTAGGGGGCGTCGATATGATGTCACCCCTTCTGCTCTCAAAACGATGAAAGAAAACATTGTGAGGAAACCGGCATGTCGTAGAACCAAAAATTCGAAGACATGTGACATCTACCAACCCGCACAGCGGTGGTATTCTGTAAAAACGTCACCATGATAACTTAGGTGAACTGAGCTTATAATGAGCTGTCATTCCACATGATGCTAGGGATGGACACTATTGACAGCTCACTTCACCTAGGTTTTCACGGTGAGATTTTTACAGAATAGCATTACTGGGCCCGCGTGGTGGACTACGGCTTCTCACACCGAGAGGAGATCTGTATCCCAGCAGTGGGAACCGTAAAGGCTGATTATGCTATGGTAAGATGAAAAGACACATTGTGTCGGTTGTAGCCAAACGCACATTACAGCCGCAACGGGTCGCAGGGCAACGCATTTTCATACAAGTTCGGTGCGGCCCGCCTATGGTGTTGCGCATAGAAAATATCCGAAAGTGATAAAGGAAAATGCATAGTTTATTCACACGGCACGGTTGTCGCAGTGGTTAAGCGATAGACTGCTGCGCTGCGTGTCGCGGGTTCGATTCCCGTACGGATCAAATATTTGTATGACCTACAAGTAGTTGTACCGGGTCTGACTGTTTGTGTATGTGAGTTTAAATGTTTGTAAATTCACCAATACAGGAGAAATTCCCAGTGTGGGGCAAAAAAACAAAATACGGACCACAATTTAAGGTTAAAATCAACAGCGTGGGCAATACCGACCACATCAAGGCCACGTTGCGCCGTGGCCTTGATGTTTGTGTCTTGCAGCCACAACGCAACCACGAGCAAGACCGAGCAATAGCAGCCTGCCACATCGAAAACACAACGATCTCTCTGTCTGCTAACACCAGGCACTACGAAACCACATCGCAACTACTAGCGACAATGCAACCACAACGGATCTGCAAGAAGTTGCAGCGAAGCAATTCATATGTAACCATCGCTGTTGTTGCGATGTGGTGTGGTTTTGGTACGTGTGAACGTGCCCTTGGCCTTTTGTGGGACTGAAATATCATTGAGAATTGCTTAACCTTTTAGTTGCACGATTGTCCGTAACCTTATCATTTATTATTACAAGTAATGAAAGGAATCCTTCATGTCCAACAATATCTGTCATCAGTATGTCCTCGCTAAAGATAGGTCACGTCAGCCCTGACATTGAACATGACCTAACGTAGACCGTCCTTGCAATGAAAACGTATAAATGTAGGTATAGCTTTTCAAAACAAAATCTATTATGAAAAGGTCGAAATTGGACTGAATTTATTCTAAAAATTTTGGAACAAAATGTAGTTTATGTTAAAAATATTTTGAAAGGTGGATTTTATTAAATCAATGCAATAAAAATTGGTTGCCTTGTAATGTATATTTTTCAATATATGTATTCTTTCTATGAAACTCCCTACTGCAACGCACACTAATCGGAATCGTAACGTAATCGCCTCGCCTCGGGACAAGCTCACAAACCATGGTGCGGGACGTCGTCCCCGCGCTTACGTCTCTCCGTACCCAAGCTTACGTCTCTTCGTCCACCCTAGCCTCTCTCACCCCTCCGGCCTGCCCGCTGCACCATCAACCAACGGTCGGCGAGCCGTAAGCGCGGCGTCGCCTAGCCGTAGCCGAGTCGACGTATCGGAGCTTCTAATCCGCTTTGGTTACGTGCTTACGTTAAGTTGACGCCTGCTTGACGGCGAAAGGCGATACGGTGCCGATCCCTTTCCGATTTGATACGTTTGCTATGACCTTTAACGTGCTTTCCGAGGCACGGAGCAAAATTAGAATAGTATAAATTACAAAATAACAATTATGCCTAATGACAGTCCACTATTTAAAAATATAAAAATAAAATCTACGGGTGTAGCTATGCCCGAGGCCCGAGGGGCCGGTCAACCCAACAAGGTCAAAGCGATTTTATTAGCGGTTTCTAATTAATTACATCATAGTAACATTTATTAGAGTTAACTAAATTTAATTTACACCTCATTTGTGTTTTAGCGTAATCGGCTTTTCTCGTTATTGCTATTATGACCAACCTCAATATGTATTTAGTAACTGCGAACGTGGATTTGTAATGGCGACTGCGTGCGTATTTTCGAATAGCATCGTCTTCGTGAGATTTGTCGAATGGGGAGACACTTTAAACCAGAGAGTTGAAACGTTACTCGAAATAACGTTACGCGTAGTTCCGATAATTTGCACCGCCCCAACAGGATCGTAACAAAATTAATTCCTTGGCTATAACGATACTGACAAACTGAACGAAATCTTAAACTGTTCACTAACAATATTATCAATATACCGTTATTAGTATAACGATATAATAACGTTATTCATTTCGCTATTCAACTTTGCCAGCTTCATGACATAAAAGATGACGAAAAAGACGAAAATGTATCAAGAATAACGTTACAAATGAATCTGTAACGTTTCACCTGTACCGTTATTACAAGCGGATAAGCTTTATGTTACTGATACCCATAACGTTACTTATTGTTCTACGAAAATGGTATTCTATAACGTTTTTTTTATATAATTTATTGATATTTTTAGGTTTTAGTATCGTTACAAATTTTGGAACGTTAAAACGTTAAAACAAACGTTCTTAAAAATATCGCCTTTCAGATCACTTTAATTACAAGGTCAAAATAAATTAGCTGGCGAAACTTCACAGATATGATGAATATCACGATAAAAACAAAAACTAACAGATTTTCTGAACTAATAATTTCATGTAACTACACTACCCCGGGCGTTGACGCCGTAATCAGTTGTAATTATTAGAACGTATAAAGTTTAGAAAATCTTTTTTTATTTGTATATCGAGGTTTAACCGTCTCTGAAGTTTCCCTAGCAATTTAATTAAACCCTGTATACACATCATAAAATAGGAATGGAGTCAAAACTGTACATTGAATATTATTGAAAAAAGGTATTGCTACGAGGTGTCAGACGGATTGAGTCTGTTAGGTCGGAAATGTAGTTTTTTGAATTTTGTCCGTTTGTCAGTTTGTCTGGATGTATGTTCTGGATTGGCGCAAAAACCGCTAAACGGATTTAAATGAAATTTGGCGCACAGTTTATAACCTAGATTAATACATAGAGTACTTTTAATCCCGGTAGTACGCTCGTGTAGAATATTTACCAACCTCCATGCAGGCGTAGCCGCGTGCAAAAGCTAGTGAAAAATGTAGTAACTCAGACCACTCTTTATTACAGAGGAATATTGACATTGCGTTCTCATACTTTCTAATGGAAAAAGTCGTGAACGACGCAAGCCTATGATCAAAAGATTTCTTTTAAACGTGACGCGTGCATTGATACTGCCTTTACGTTCACAGAAAAAAACAGCCGACTGCACCTTAAATGATCGAAGGTCTTTGAGATCAAAGAGCTTCCCCTTAAATAAAGATCTTCATTTATTTGCTGAGTACTCTGGCTATCACACATACGTGTACATAATCCATACACTATACTATATAATATATACTTATACGAGATGTTTATTCGTGGAAACATAATTTTAAAAGCTAAGCTAAATACTGTTAGCTTTTAATAAAAGTATATGATCGACTACAGTAAACAAAATCAGAAAAAAATATGTGATATTCTCCAGGATATATGCTACGTAAATAGTGTGTTGAAAACATAATACAACTAATTTGATACGATAGAAAAAATCATGAAGATACCTCTAAAAACTTTATTTTTAGAATAAAAACCATACTATTATTTATATACACAATAATTCTGGTTTTTTTTTGTCAGATTATTCTACAAGCAACATTCTTTATATTTTGCAATAAATTACCAACATTGTGTCATCGCGTTTCTCTTTCTATTCTATGCAGTCCGACAGTGACCGCGTTTTAGGTCATGTAAGCCCCTTAAGTAGATAATTATGCTAAGTCATAATTGAAAAGAAAAACTCGTTACTGAAAAAATGAAACACAATTCTACAATAAAATATCACTAGAATTATATATTACGACTGTTATTTGATAACCGTGTAACAATAACAGGCAGATTCGTGACCGCACTATGTACTGCGGTCACCGATCGCCCTGACAAGCCGCTCGGCAGCCGATGCCACTGCAGCCTGGTTTTTAATTAAAGCAAGCCGTACCCAAAGGTACCGCGCTCGTTGCGCGACTTGCGGTGCCTTTGTGTCGCGCGCAATTTTATCGCGTGTCGCGCCTGTTTGTAGGAGCCTTAAAGCGGTAAAACGGCCGCGACTTACGAGTTGTAGGTCGTAGGTTCGAACCCAGACAGGCGCTTTACTTTGTGTAAATTATTTCACCATCGCTGCTCTCAAAACGGTGAAGGAATACGTTATGAGGAAACCGGCATGTCCTAGAACCAACAATTCTAAGACATGTGATTTCTACCAAACCGTACTGGGCCCGCGTGGTGGATTAAAACCCACTTCTTCTCCAAGAAAGAAGGCCTGTGTCCCACCAGTGGGAAAATTTTAGGCTGATTATGTAAAGTACTGTGTATTTACAAACTTTGTCTCGCAAAATGGAGATAAACATTTAAACATTAAACGCGAAGTCTTCGAGTGCAGTTAAAGTGCTTAACAGATTTTAAGGACTTTTTAAGTGGAGGAGTTTTCTTGAGTAAGCTTTAGTTTGAGCTTGTGTAA
The DNA here is from genome assembly GCA_927399505.1 of Luperina testacea. NCBI lineage: Eukaryota > Metazoa > Arthropoda > Insecta > Lepidoptera > Noctuidae > Luperina > Luperina testacea. The sequence continues at coordinate 17,797,784 of OV656770.1, read as the reverse complement.
TGCATTTAAGTATATTTTAAAGTAAATAACAAAACTCCCTGTTCTCCGTTAATATGAATAACTTATGTCTAAAGGCTCCTTCAAACAGGCGCGACACGCGATAAAATCGCGCGCGACAAGGCACCGCACGTCGCGCAATGAGCGGTGCCTTTGTGTCGCCCGTGATTATATCGCCTGTCGCGCCTGTTTGAAGGAGCCTTTATACTAAGTTGCTTGTAGAATAATCTGACAAAAAATCAGTATGTATATTAGTATAGTTTTTATTGTAAAAAGAAAGTTTTTCGAGGTATCTTCATGATTTTTTTCTATCTTATCAAATTAGTTGTATTATATTTTCAACACACTATCTACCTAGCTTAAATCCTGAAGAATATCATATAGTTTTCTGATTTTGTTTATTGTAGTAGATCATATACTTTTATTGTTTCTAAAACATACGTTTTTTTGCGTTTAGGTCCGTAAGCCCCTTAATTGAAATAAATGTATTGAGTTTGAATTTGACTGTTAAGAATTATCAGAACAACTGGGGTGTTTCAGAATTAACACAGTAGGTACTTTAGAAGCTTTACGAGCTCTCGGTATCGGGACGAGTAAGTAAAACCATAGTTTGTCATATTACTTCAAGAATTATTCCTAAGAGATGGTTCTACGTTTCAAATTTATCTTTCAAATTTCTGTAATAGATTTTCAACGTTATCGCTAAAGCATAAGATTTAAAGTTGATTGGAATAATTTTACAGTTTCGGGTAGCTTGATGTGCTGGCGTCTGTACATGTTTTTCCTTGTCTCTTAGCTTGTCAGCAAATCATGTGCCTACTGTTTTTTCTATATTTTTATAATATGTAAATGGTTGTCTCGTATTTCTGCCATCTAAAACAACTGCAAATCTGACCAGAATTGTATCCAATCAAGATAAAGTACAATTTTCTTAGTTCTTCTAGTAATTTTGCTCTCCCTTAAGGCTCCTACAAACAGGCGCGACACGCGATATGATCGCGCGCGACACAAAGGCACCGCTCGTTGCGCGACTTGCGGTGCCTTTGTGTCGCGTGTCGTGTCGCGCCTGTTTGAAGGAGCCTTTAGACTCCTCCTTATTAAAAATTATACTATACATACTTATACTACACTAAAATTATACTGACCGCAAGGCAGATATTCATCTGCCTTGCGGTCAGTGCACGCTTGTATTGCTCTTTACACTTGATCCCTTCATGCATCGAAGAGCACAGTAAACGGTCAGTTTTGGTTGTTATACGAATATCTATGACAGTCGTTTAGCAAACTACCGGGTCAGGAACACGATAGTTTGAAGACTATGTTTGAAGACCGAAGTATCCTCTGAATATTAGTATTCTCCTAGTATACGATTGTGAATGTCAGTAGGTATCTACACGAAGAATGTAGGTAGACATATCCAGTAAGACTGGAAACTGTACTGATCCTAACATAGTTATAAATAAAAGACTGGCCAAGTGCGAGTCGGACTCGCACACGAATGGTTCCGTACCACAAGGCAAAAACGCCGAAAAAAACGCGTTTGTTGTATGGGAGCCCCCCTTAAATATTTATTCTATTCTGTTTTTAGTATCTGTTGTTATAGCGGCAACAGAAGTACATCATCTGTGAAAATTTCAACTGTCTAGCTATCAAGGTTCATGAGATACAGCCTGGTGACAGACGAACAGGTGGAGTCTTAGTAATAGGGACCCGTTTTTACCATTTGGGTACGGAACCCGAAAAACCGTGTAACTTATAAGAATTCCTTCGTTGTCATTGCTGTTCATAAAACGTAATTGAATCGAAGTCAATCAAAGAAAGGGTCAGAAAAAAAAAAACAACAAAAGTCATTTATTCAAATTACGCTGAGAAACAACATTTTTTGATCTTCGAAATTACATAAGACCGTCCCGCTAAACCCCCACCCTTCACCTTCCTTCCGACCCTCCCCTTGCCTTCTTTTCTTTTCAATGTGTTTCATAAAGATACTATAACATAGTCAGTCTATAATATTCCCACTACCGGGATACAGGCCTCCTTTCTTTAGGAGGGAGTGGGCCACAATTCACCACGTGGACCCAGTGTGGGTAAAAAGATGTCATATGTCATCGAATTGACTACTATGAAGGTACTATACTAAGTAACTAATTTAAACCAGACATCTACTTTACATAGTATAAAACAAAGTCGCTCCCACTCCCTGTTAACTTAGATCTTTTAAACTAGGCAATGGATTTTAATACAGTTTTCAGCAATAGATAGAGTGATAGGAAGATTTATATGTATAATACATGCATATTATAGTATAGAAAAGCCGAGAAATTCAAAGATTTGTAATATCATGTCGTAACACACAACATATTTTTGTGCGCTTACATTGCAAACTAAACCTTATGAGATAGATCAAATTAATGTACTACGGAATTGTAAATCTTAAAAATAACGATAAAAAGTCCTCGATGGTATATGTTTATCTCCTAAGGATAACCCGCAGTAACAATTTTTATCTTTTTCATATTACAAAAAAAATTATGGGTTATTTACCAAGGTATTTTTAACAATACAGTATAATTCCTTATCCAATTAAATACATTAGATAGTTGTGCATTTCATGAAGTTCAAAATTGCCCTTTACAGCATATCATTAAAATCTTAGAAGATATCAGAGATTTAAAAAGTGGGGGCAGAGTGGCTGGCGGGGCGGTATGAAGTTCGCCGGGACAGCTAGTTAATTATATTTAGTAGGAACGGGTTAAAAGTAAGTCTTCTAACCTAACCAAAACTTCTAACCTAACTAAAGTCATTCATTCAACCAAATGTCAAACGCAATTATTGCACCTGTGTATTGTGCAACTCACTCTCAAGGCCACAGAGTATTCAAGATTAAACCACTACACCTGATTGTATCGATACACTGCGCATCAATACCGTTCAAGGCCGGGGCTTAGCAAGACTTCATTCACAGTGTTCTTAGCTCTACGATTTATTTTCTTTTAATTGGTTGTACCTAGTTCTAAAACATGCTTGGAAAGAAAGAAATACAGAAATATAATTATTTTAATTTCGGGTACGCAGAGGCCAGACGAGTTATGTCAAAAATTTATATTATGGGAGAATAACGCGTCATACTGACGTCACGCAAAATTCTGCATCTCGCAAGCAAAGTTTACCGCGCAACTAGCATAGATACGAGTATAACGGCCCGACATGAATCATCGGGCAGTTGCCCGCCAGACACAACACCCGTCTGGTCGGAGGATCCTCCCTTTTCTATAGAGTATGAGTGAACTTTACACCCTGTTTCTCAAACCTCTATCCTCTCCTTCAGTAAATACAAAATTGAAACCAGAAAGAAACCGCGTGTAAAGCCGAAAAGCACTTTCGAAATTATATTTACGAAACATCATTACCTTCACATCCGACACTTTGAAATCCCACCTTTTAAAATCATCCTGTATTTTTAAAAGGTCAGTGTTTTTAACCTCGGTCACAAGAGATCTCCCTCGCCCTATATACCTATGAATATATATGTAGGTAGACATACCTATACATAAAAGTTTATACACTGTTGTACAGTTAAGGTCATATTTTATAGGGAGATAGGAGGCAGTCATCTGTGCCTTATGCTAGTGACCGGCAAATGCGGTTATGATTCTATGCATTTATAAGATAGTTTGGTATTAAGTTGGTAGTATGCGGATTAAATAATACATGGGATGTTGACTGTGTTAGTTGTATTGCTTTGCAATTTACAAGATAACGCACAGTTTATTTCTACAATGTAGATGGTGGTGGTGAGTGGATGATAAGCTTATTATTTTGAGTTCACAAGTAATGCATCAAGTTTTAGGTGCACTGGCACCTCAAATCGCCATTACCTAACTAATATTATAAATGCGAAATTAACATACGGTGCTCAGACCTGGTCGCTCACTGAATCGCAAAAGGTCCGCCATGGGGTTTGCCAAAGAGCAATGGAGAATACGACACACCACGCTGCACTCCAAAACGGGGATCCTAGACGTAGGCAAAAAGGCTGCGAAGCCATGAAATGGGATTGGACGGGTCACGTCAGCCGTGTGCATAGTGTCCGATGGACGACAGTCTCCACACGGTGGATGTCTGAGGATGGACGGCGCTGCCGAGGCCGGCCCACAGGTGGTGAGACGATCTAGACGCGTACCGCAAGGGTTGAATCGAGGTGCCGCTAGAAAAGGATGCATGGAAGGACTTGTTGAAGGCCTTTGCTCAGCAATGTGACAGTGTATAATAGGCTAAATAAAAAAAAACAGTGGCACTCCGGGAGTGCCGATAGAAGTGAAAACAAAACACAAACAGAATACTTTGCCTTCACTCATTGACATATCGGATTTAAAACCGAGGACATCCCGAAGACAGCCGAACACATCCGAATGTAACGCGGTGTCGGTAACAGTATCGCGAGTTAAATGGTTTTTTCCCATATCAAACGCGCCGAAAGAAGGTTTCACTCCAAAAAATAAATATATAATTTTGTCCCTGCTGTCTTCAAACGATGGACAGAAACAGAACGATTTGTGGCGAGTGATGGTGTAAGCGAGCCTTAGTATCCTGGTCTTGACGAGACATTATTTGACATATCTTGTGTCTTTGCAGCTTGTAAATATAAAGGGACCTGAGTGCGTTTGTCCACCGCAGCCGTCACTGGAACGTCACCGAGAACAAGAAGACGTTGCCGAAATTGCGATACATACATTTTCCCCCGTCACCCGAGCGCCGTCATCCCGACCGCCAAAGTTGTAGAGTAGTTCGGGGCGACCGCCAGGACTCAGATCTCGAGATTGTGACGAGCTGATGTGCTTGCAATACAAAACACGTTTGATCCTGTCCATCAACATCGTCGCAGCGGCGCCGACCGCACGTCTTTTGTTTGACACATCAAAAGACGTGCGGTAACCGATCGACGTCACCCGGACGCCACTTTCGTTTCGAGTAATCTCGTTTCTCGGTGACGTACCGGTGACGGCTGCGAACGAGACACGCCCTAAGACGCCCCTTCCATAAACCGCTGTACGATTTAGATTTGGAGAGGCTGTCTAATTCTAATCTAAGTTTTATTAGAGTCAGTGCTAGAATTAACATGTAAAGTCTTCTTATAAAAATAACATATTCGAGTCAAAGTTTATCGCTGTTTAATTATATTGTGAAGCTCCCATCTAGAGTTTTATAGTACCTATATTACATAGGAGGCTTGTCGTTAAACCGACGGGTCACTGCTATAAATAACTGAAGATAAACTTTCTCTAGCTATCTAGCTGCTTAACCCTACTGGATTATTCATCAAAAAGGGCTTATGAATGTTTCGTCTACATATTTGTTCGATAGTTAGACTCTAGTATCAAAGTATACGAGTAGGTACGTATTACATCGAGCATGTTGTTTTGTTCGAAAGCTTAAGGCGAAGTGAGCGACTGAGCGCATACTCATGATAAAACGTACTCAGAATGCACTCGCAAGGAACGTTGAAGCTATAATAAAGGGATTTATATGAACGAACACTGCTTGCACAAGCATTTTAGAGTTTAATAGATCGTTCAACATGAATATTAGTGTGGAGTATGTTGTTGATATTTGTTTGTAAAAGCTTTGTAATAGGATATTGAGTAACGGAAGCACGTATTCTAGATAAATGCTCAGACACGAATCTCGAATTAGAACAAGATATGAGTAAAGCTCATAACAATTTTGGGACGTAGTGATCACACTTATCGATGCGAAATCGGCTAGAGCCGAAGACTTATCGACATAGACGCGGTGTCGAGTCAAAGGCGAAAGAAAATGTCTATTTCGCTTTTATTGCATGGACAGTGTACTTAGATTTATTTCTGATCAGTTCAAGCTGATTCCGCTTCCGACAAGTGTGGGCAGTCCCTAAAGTATTGCTATAGAATGAAGGTCTTAATTGTTCAAATGAAAAACTTATTCGGTCGCTCGTGCAAAGTGAAGGTTGAAAAATTCGTAATGAGCCAGAGCCGCTCAGTTGTTAGTCATTGAAAAAGATTATGACGGCATGGATTAATTTACTATACGACCTGTCATTTTCCCGAGCATTATTCCCCACGCTTAGGTACTTGGTTCAGGTTGTTTATTACAAAGCATTATAAGTCTATGTAAAAGCCTACAAACTTTGCTGTTTATAGGAATCTCAAAAGCCAAACACGTAACTTCTAAAAGCAACCCCGTTAAACACTAAGTTTACACGCAAGCCAGCACGTTGTCACTTATTCGCGTCATGTCACACACGTCGTTTGTCTCTGTCACGCTACGCGCGTATCGGCGTCACGTCATGCCGTCATAACAAGTTGCTGCTGTGATGGCATTGCGTGTTTATTGTTTCAATTGAGACAGTTTAAGGACCGCTTCTAAAGTGCTTTGTACGAGTATTATGTCACGCAGCTTGAAATTCAGTTTGGCTTACGTGGTGTGAGTTTAGTTTAATTAGTGTGGAAAATTATTTTAGGCTTCCGAAATGAAGTGTATTCACCAAAATTCGATTTTCGAAATTCTCTGACGTTTGAAGAATCATGTCATAATGTAGATGTAGATATTGTAATAAGATCACTGCCTACCCTTCAGGGAATCAGCAAGTCAGCGGCTTGATGTTATGTTTATGTTAGACCTCGAATTTTCTATCAGGTAAGTACGCTAAAAGTGAAAAATAAACATTTATTTTTTAATGCACAAAAAAAATAGAAAACTTGAATTCTCAAATGAACAACCAAATAGGCAGCAAGTCTCAAAACACTAAAATTTACCTTTATCTCAAAATAGCAATCACAATTTAAACCAAAAGAAAAGCATAATCGAATATAAAAAGCCTCGAGAGAGTACAGAATACTGCAACTTTATTGAAACAAGAATTCTGCGCGAATTTTTCATAAGTTTCCATAAAGTTTTTCATGTCCATTAGTGGAGTTATATTTTACAAGCATCTGTGCTGCTCTTGTATGAATTTTATATTGTAGTTGGAGGTTTTTTATTTATAAAAACGTAGTACAGCGGGTAAAACTTGAATGATTCATGTCAAAATTCCCGTTTGCTTTTTGATTATTGTAAACATTTTGAAGTTGATAAACGTTCTTTTGACGTGACAACGTCTAATAAATCGATGAAGCTGGCTGCACTCACGAAAAAACATGACTCATGTAGCGTTACCTCGCGGCCTCGCTCTGTAGCGTGGAGGCGTTCCATGGCGGCTTGAAGTGCAAGCGAATATTAAAAAATGCAATGCAACTATTCCATCAGTATTTTCTTATGACGTTGTCACGTTCAACTATCGTCAGTAAACCGACTTTACAGACAACCGATTTTTAATATATTGAGGACTGTATTCTGTATATTTTGTCTTGGTTGTATTTCAGTATTAACCAATTAGAACTTGTCTTAGAACTAAAAATTCAAAAACATGTGACATCTACCATCCCGCACTGAGCTCGCTTAGTGGATTATGGCCCACTCACTCTCACAGAGAGTAGGCAGTGGGTACCCTGATTATGCAAACTTCACATCAAGATACTACAATCTGTCAAATTTCTTTAATAGATTTTCAACTTTATCGCTAAACCATAAGTTTCAAAGTTGATTGGGAAAATTTGACAGTTTCGGGCTGCTTGATGTGCTGGCGTCTGTACATATCAACGTAAACGAAGCAAAAGTAGTATAAAAGGATCGTAGCAGGTGGCGTTCTGTAGTTTCTACCTTCCCCCATGGGAATAAAGCGTGAGTTTATGTATGTACGGTAATAGATACAATAGTGGAATAATTTGACTTGTTATCGTAGCTAATTTCCCTTAATATACCACCAAAACTGACACGCAGCATTATAATATCATCAGCAATTACGATACAATTATTCAAACCACCACACATACATATCGTTTACATACCATGCTACACGATTTCCAGCCCGTGCGTAACACAATACGGACGGCAAAGACGTGACGTGTCGACGTGTTTAGAAAACAGATCGCTGTGCGGCTAATGTAAGTTCCGGATAGCATTCCAAGACAATATTATACGACAAGAAACAATTAAAAAAAAAATTTCTTACTACAGCACATTAAAGTGATTTCATTAAGACTTTAGACAGTTTGATTTTTTTTTTTTTTGTAAACAGTAAAAGACAAAACAGTAACTTCAAATGATTGAACATACTATTTACTGAAAAAAACAACAGATAAAAAAGGAAAACCATCATTAAATTTCAATGGTTTGAACGATATCACCAAATGAATAAAACAGTTAATTTTGTGACCTTTCTGCTACTTAAAACGTCATGACGGTAATATTTTGCCTCAAGCTTTAACTGTTTTCGTAATAGTAAAAAATACTGTTTTGAACGTTAGGCTCATATGGAGCTGTTTAAAGCAGTTCAGATTATTTTTTTTTTCCATTTTTATTTACTGCTTATTTCCTTCAGTGAAGATATTTTCACTATAAACAAGAATATAGTATAGGTTATATAATTGTACCATAGATTTATTATGGTCAGCATCATCTGCCTAGCCATTTCCCAACTATTGAAGTGAAAACTTCTTTAGCGGCGTTATATACTTTTTTTGTAATGGGTAAAAAATGTTAAACTCGCGTCAGGACAGGTGACCTGATCGAAAATTCGTAAGACGGATGGAGAGTTGACAGCCGGCGCGGCGTAGGAGAGGAAGTATCCCCCTCTCTTTCTACGGCGCAGGGAAAATGTATGCCTGCGCCTGCTGTTTTGTTTAGGCGGCGCAGGGCGCTTGCGCGAATGTTCGTGTGTGTTTATGTTACAGCGTGCCACGCGCATCCATGGATGGTGACAGCTGATGGCTCCACTGTCTGTGTAGTGGCCACACTGTGGTGTATTCGTAAAAATTATGGATGGAAGTTGATTTTTCTGAGAGATAAACCTTTTAATGTAATATAAATTGTCATGTTTGTGTACGATAGCGCAATAAATAAATATTGTATTCTACCACATAAATGATAGTAGGTACTTTTACACTAATATTTAAAGCAATTTGTGCAAAATTATTCCCTAACCACCTTTTTTTTTTTTTGGGAAGTCTTCTAGTCTAACCGGTTGCAGCTGAATTTCAACAGCTTTCCGAGACCCCTTCCTGCCTCGGAAAGCACGTTAAGCCGTTTGCCCGACTCTGTCACTCGTAGATCTTTGACAGTATACAAGTATTTTTAAGCCCAAAAGTCCGACGACTAGTCTTACCAAGGGCAAAAATATGAACCAATCAGAAATTTCAGTAGCAGAGGTGACTGCCCAGGCTATGTTACTCGTGAAAGCTCTTTTATTGCACCGCATCAATATACCCAATGTACTTTCAGTAAGAACGTGACGCTTCGACGACTGGACGTGTTTAGAAAACAGATCGCTGCGCGGTTAATGTAGGTTCCGGAAAAACATTCCTAGAGGAATAGAATGTAGAAGCTTTTTAATTAAAACGACAGGTATCAGTAAACATAATGTACATTTTAGCGTGTTTGTTAAATAAATCACGACGTAGGTACGGCTAATCTAAGTTCCGGCTTAGCATTTGTAGACACGCGACGTTCTAAGACAGCGAAGAAATCTAATAACTCCTAAATGTCTAAACGCACTCTCTTCAACGATCCTAACTTTCAAGTTAAAAAGCTGAGGCTAAGTCGCTTTGTTACAAAACATTTTAAAAGAACGTGACTAACTCTCTTTTCCTCTCGTACCTACATACAATGTGTACCGTGTTTACTTCAGGGTTTGAAGACATATAGTTAAGTGTCACGTGTACTCGTACTTTGGACGTACAGTGTACAGTAATGTCAAATAACTGACCCACTTTCGAGTGACGTTGTAAGCGTACACTGGCGTGCAGAAAGCTTGTGTACACGACGTATTAAATGCTTGAACGTACACGATGGCTGATTCTTTTTTATTTTTGTTAACTTATTTTGTTTTCTTTTGAGGATTTTTTTTTGTGTTTGTTGCCAGTGATGATTTATGGCACTGAAACGTGGTCGCTCACAATGGGCCTTATAAGAAGGCTAAAAGTCACCCAAAGGGCAATGGAGAGGGCTATGCTTGGAGTTTCCCTGCGCTATCGAATCAGGAATGAGGAGATCCGCAGGAGAACCAAGGTAACCGATATAGCCCGAAGAAATACCAAACTTAAGTGGCAGTGGGCAGGGCACATTGCTCGCAGAACAGATGGCCGATGGGGCCAATGGAGCCGAAAGGTTCTGGAGTGGCGACCGCATACCGGAAGACGTAGCGTTGGAAGGCCTTTCACAAAATGGTCCGACGACCTTGTGAAGGCCGCAGGAACCCGTTGGATGCGAGAAGCACAGAACCGGTCGAAGTGGAGGTACTTGGGGCAGGCCTTTGTCCAGCAGTGGACGTCTTTCGACTGAAATGATGATGATGACTGCAACTAATCCCAATGTAGAATTATGACCCACTCCCTCTCACAGAGAGGAGGACTGTGTCCCAGAACTGGGAATATTATAGGCTGATTATTCAATTGTATCAAACTGCTTGAAGAGTGATCTTTTTTTGAACTTTTTATTTGTAGTCGGGTTTTTTATTCTAAGTTTTGACTTGGGATATGATAAGTTAGGCATGGAGAGACAACCAGCTCACTTATTGTGTAAAAGAGAGCTGTAGCGAGAATGCGATCACTGACAGGTGTCAGGAAAGCATTCTTTCGACGGCCTAACTTTACTGATGACTTGGCTTTGGCCTTACTTTTATTATATACATAGAAGAATATGAAAATATGACGAGGCTGAATGGTCTATAGATCGATGCCTGCCTTTTAAACAGGCGAACGAAATAAAAAAAAATCGATTGCCTAACTGTAATAGCATTAACTCCGACTGTTTAAAATCAGAATGTCACGAGAGATCCTTCGTTTAACTTGATTAGCGTGCCTGACAACAGTAATTAGACCTTATTTAGGGCCTTGACAAAGTGACATTCTATCAGCGATAACGATGATGGATAAGTCGAAAATGTATTAGTTTGACATTGATTATATCAATCCTGTGGAAAGTTGATTTGTTTATGTCCTCAGGTTTGTATAGACTTAATATCATGCTTTTTAATATAAGTAGGTATAGGGGGAGGGCTGTAGTTTTTTCTGTATTTTTTTTTGTGTATATTGTGTGCTGGTGCTGTGGCAATCTAATAAGATTTGCAGCGCCAACATGGCCAAAGATCGCACAAGACAAGGTTTGAAAGGAAAAAGGGGATGCTTTTGCTCAGCACAGCAAACACAGAATAGATTTTATTTTTTATTTATATATATTTAATATAAAAGTAACAATGGACTCAAATATGTTAGTAACAATATTACTAACAATCACATATTATGTTAGTAACTTAACCTTTTTTTTATTTGAAATCGGTTTGCTCTTGACTCTAATCTAGGTCAAAGATGACAGAGACAAAGTCTACGATGGTGTGAGCTTACCCAGAAGAAGCCTGTTCACTCTTACTTTGAAGAGACACACACTCTTACTCACACACTCTTACTTTGAACACTATATAGTTATTAGTTATGAGTAATTTGAGTCAAATAAATTTATTTTCTTCCTTTCATTATGTAACAACTTCGCATCTTTTAATTTGATTAGTACGCTTGACGAAGATATTCAGTTTATACTGAACTATACTAAAATGTAGCTCTAAAGAATCCTCATTCTCTTTTTACACTCGAAACAATGGTGCACTTATGTAGTAGCAAAGTAAAGTAATAAAATAAAAAAAATATAAACATCCAAACTGAGAACCACTTCCTTTTTTGAAGTCGGTTAAAAATTCGCCGCGTTGCCTCCCCAGCAACCTATACAGATAATTTTAAAAATGACGGCTTATAAAATAGTACTTACTATCTGACACCTGGGGAGTGCTATAAAATTTATAGCAATTTTAAAAGTAGTATATCGTACAGATATAATTTATGGATAAGTAAGAATAAAAGTTCGCTAACTTTTATATCACAGGGATGATAAAAAGTTTTTGTTAGTCCTATCGGCGGACATTATAGTTATCTAGTAACCTTATATCTGTCTCTTTGGTCTGAATCTCCTGGTTTAATAAGCATCCAGGCTTTTAAATAATAAAAAAAAAATCTTCTAACAGTCGGCTACAAAATTCGATTAACACGTTACTTTTAAATTATCTTTAAAATTACACAAATTTATTAAAAAAAAAATATTTATATGTATTATAAAAGTAACAATGGACTCAATTATGTAAGTAACATATATCTAAACAACTATGGTAGTAAACTTAACTAACTTATACAGCCATATAGTAAAGAGAATCCCTGACACAAGCTGCTAAACTGTAGCGGTATCTACAACGCCACAAGCAAACAACGCGTCACACTGACGTCACGCAAAATCCTGCATCGCGCAAGCAGAGTTTACCGCGCAACTATCATCGATACAAATAGCCCGACATGAATCATCGGGCAGTTGCCCGTCAGACAGAACACCCGTCTGGTCGGAGGATCCTCCCTTTTCTATAGAGTATGAGTGAACTTTACACTCTGTTCCTCATACCTCTATACTGGTGACCCCGACGTGATACCAGCACCGATATGGAAAGCTTGCAGCTGCGATTCATACACAAGCAGTCGAGTATACTCTCGATATATTGCTTTTCAGTATTTTATGTAATAGCTTAGAGTTAATTACTCCTTTAATTTTATATCACAATCACCCACTGCTGAGCCTCTTTTTTCTTGTGCCAATCTACATGCTCCTGTACCAGGTTCTACCAGCGATGGCAACCCAACTCGCCGCAGGTCGACCGAAACTTTTCACAGCAGTCTTAGACATAGTTCCAAGTTTAGATTGGGACTAATGCGGTGTTAAAATCAATGGTGCCTATCTGTCCTTTTTAAGGGGAAATGTGAGTGGTCTTTTCTCCATAGAAATGGGCTCTCGTCCGCTCTTCCTAAAAATAATAAATTTTAACTACTTGTATGCCCCTATGTATTCCTTTTTGATGAAACATTATTTTTATAAGCACTAGAACCCTCAAAAAATCCTAAAAATTGTCGATTTAAACCGCTATCAACAGAGGCCTAGTGTACAAATCTGACAACTATTAATGAAAAAAGAAAAACATGGCGACACAAAATAATATCCTTCTTATTCAGTTTATGAAATATCTTTTAAATTGGTCCAATATTGGAGGAAGAAATAGGCGAAAGCCAAACATCGAATTATGACTTTTTACTTAGGCTTCTTCAAAAGTCTCTCCGACCTCATTTCCTCATAAGATTTGCAGATTACTTTGTGCTTTTCACTCAGTTACGTAATTTTGTCTTTAAGGACTGATTTGACGTCAATTTTATTACACGAATAAAAATTATCTGCCGATTAAAAAATTAGCCCTATTTTTCAATAGGCAGATTAATAGGACTGATTTTTCAATCGACAGGTAATTTTTATCTTACGAATAACAGGCAGATAAGTCTTCCTTTCATATTTATAATATTCATCTGAAATCATCATCATTTCAGCCGAAAGACGTCCACTGCTGGACATAAGCCTCCTCAAGCACCTCCACTTTGACCGGTTCTGTGCTTCTGGCATCCAACGGGTTCCTGCGGCCTTCACAAGGTCGTCGGACCACTTTGTGGGAGGCCTTCGCAACGGCCTTCATATGAAATACCTCATTAAAATACTGTTATTGGGTTTTGTTTCCCACTAATGAGAATAGATTGGTTCTCAATTACGTGCTTGTGTGTTAAAAATAATAGGCACACACTAACGAACACAGGAGCCAAAATAAGAATTTATTGTTATAATGGTGGATCATTTCCTCATTGATATAAATATTGTCTGTTCATTTGATGTGAATATTGTGTTACATTTTATTTGATTACATGAACACGTGCCGAAAAAAATGTTTTTGGGAGGGAAATTTGCGCCTGTGGGTTTGTGAAAATAGGAGTTGTAACGAAAAACTATAAAAGAATATTAATCCTATTATCTAACTAAATATAACTCAAAAATTAAATTATCATGGCACATCAGTCATTACGGGGCGTCTAAATTGCAGTGCGAAACGGTAATGACGCCTCAATTGTGATAATATCCCCACCGCAAGCGCAGAAAATACCTAACCATTTTCTGCAGAAGGTGAGTTTCATACAATGAGTGATATCGTACGCAAACATTGACAGGCGACTACGTATAGCAAGTGCACTCGTGACTGTCATTTGTTTGGGGCTGATATCTATAAATGCTCCTTCAAACAGGCGCGACACGCGTTAAAATCGCGCGCGACACAAAGGCACCGCGAGTCGCGGACCGAGTGGTGCCTTTGTGTCGCGCGCGATTATATGGCGTGTCGCACCTGTTTGTAGGAGCCTTAAAGCGTATTTAGAGCTTACTTTGGTAAGCAAGCGTCATCATCATCGGCCTAGCCTTTTCCTAACTATGTTGGTGTCGGCTTCCAGTCTTACCTGAAGTAGCTGAATACCAATATTTACCTCAGTACCTGGGTTGTGGAGATCAGATAGGCAGGCGCTATCTATTACCCATAATACAATACTCCTTGGTAAGACTGATTGTCAGAATTTTAGTCTTCTGACGATCCGTAACGACTGACAAATATCCACGAATGACAGCCGGGTTCGGAGGGGTCTTTATATGTAAAGATGGTCACCCATCTACAGTCCAATCGCGGCAAGCGTAGCTTAACCTGATAGATCGAAGCGTTCGACTATTATTACTTACCCACAAACCGCTCAGTAAGCGCACTATACAAATATTATTCGTAAAACTCCTGTTTATGTACGTGTGAACCTCTTAGGTACAGACGCCAGCACATCAAGTTACTACAAACTGTTTAATTTCTTTAATAGATTTTCAACTCTATCGCTAAAAGATAAGGTTCAAAGTTGATTCGAAAAATTTGACAGTTTCGGGTAGCTTGATGCGCTGGCGTCTGTACTTCCTTAGAACAATCTATGTGAATTCAGAGAAATAAATTGCTTAGAAAAGTGACATCCTACATCAATTTTGCCATGGTATAATAATTTCAAACAACTGTCAAATAATTTAATTTGTGATTTCATTATTTGGTCAATTTAATAGTAAAATTTTTTAACAATTCAATTCTCTGATTTTATAGGCCGGATGTCGCTTTACAAATGTAACCACGTGTCTATGTGCGCGTGCGGCTGTTTCACTCCTTGTATAGAGCTGACCTTCTGTAGCTATACTGTGGCAATCGATCCGCAGTCATAACTACCGTCATTATCATCACCATACCTTGATTTGATGTGGCTTTTATTGTTCATACGCGGAAAATATAGGTCACATTAAAAGGAATGATTGTGAAATTTGGTGATTGTTTTTGCGTATCTGACTGGAAATGAGGGATTGTTATTTATTTATTTCCTTTGGAAAACTGAGAGCCGTACCACACGGGCAGTGCGGCGTCGCAACGTTCTTACGGCGGCGGCGCACGGCGTCGTGGCGCCGTAGTGGCGGCGAATAGAGTGTTGCCTTGCCCATCTCTACGACAGTCTGTACAAAATTAACAAGCATGCGCCCTTCCCTCTGCCGCACAAACAACTGAGCCGTGCCACTCCGGTTCCGCACTGCTTTCACCCCTCCCCGCCTCGTCTCAAGTCCGATGTGCGTGCGATGCGGCGCCGGAGCGCACCAGAGCGCGCGGTGTGGCGTACCATACATTTTATATGTAGGAAACCACAGCGGCACGGCTCAGGCGCCGCGTCGCAGCCGCACCGCACCGTGTGGAACGGCTCTTACAGTTAAAAAAAAACAAACAAAACCATCGAAAACGTGACTTCCGTGACGCCAATTACAAGTCTTCACATTATAATTATCAGAACAATAATAAAATATATCTGTGAACAATACAGCACTGCCAATAAAAACAATAAACCGCCTAAGCCAAAACTATACATATTAATATAATACAGGAGATTTTTTGTAAGCAGTGCTCACATTTTCACCCATGAATATGAACAACTTTCACTATGGGAGGAACTATGACATCACAAAAAAAAATTAGCAGTTTCATACAAAAGTTCAATACCTACTCGATCAAAATGTATGAAAGAGCTGATTTCTTTTTCGTGGTTTCAGAGTTGAACCCATAATGAAAGTGTCTCATATTCATGAGTAGAAACATCCTGTGAAAATTTGCGCAATGCATAAAAAAATATCCTGTAGGTATAATGCTTGGTAACCTATAATTTGAGCAATATCAAGCATCATGTGAATAATTTAGGGCTCAAGCATTTTCTGGCCATGGTCAAACCTGTTATAAAAGCATCGAAGTCATGCTGTTCACACACTTTACTAAAGTTTCTACTTGCACGCACAATGAATTAGTTCTGTCTGTAGTTAGTTGAAGCAAACGGCACACGAAGCGGGGAGGGACCGCTTCGACCTTCCGGGGATGTTAAAGTAAAATTTAGATAGAATTTTGGAGCTAATAATATTAATATTAAAGGGTCTTTAGTGACAAAACACAGTCGGAGATCTCACGACGATTAATTAGGGGCAGTAAATGATATTTCTTACAGACGTTTACGTAATTATCAGAGTGTTAAGGTACTCTTTTATGGTAGCACTTAAGTACTAAATAAATCTTCTTTGAATGTTCTCTGTGCAATCAATGTATTTGTAGTAACACGGATTCCATACTTCAGACACGTACTCCAGGTGGCTTCTTACAAAAGTACAGTATAGAATTTTTAAGGTTTTAGCTTCTGAGAAGCCCTGTAACAATTGCATCTACATGACGTGTTTCAAAAGTGAGTTTGGAATCATGATGGACCCCCAAATCACCTAAGGTGTAAGATGTGGTTATGATGGAGCGCTTGTTCTTTTTATAGACCCGTTTTAACCATGAATAGTGATTGTTAGTATAATCATAAACTACCTTTTGGAAGGGGCGACTAGAATCAATTCAATTTTACTGTAAGTTTTGACGTTCAAAAGTGCCTTTAACGTGCCTATTTGAAATAAGTGAATTGACTTTGACTTGACGATGTAAAATACATATACCTATAGTTGCTACAGCGAGATAATTGCGTAATACAGTAACAGTAGGAATGACATTCATTTTGAACTTTCAACAACATTCATAATTATTAGCGTTGTTGAGCAGATAAATTTTTCGAACATAATATGAGATAATGGATTAGGATTCAGATTATGATTGATAATCATCATCTGCCGAGCCTTTTCCCAACTATGTTGGGTCGGTTTCCAGTCTAACCAGATGCAGCTGAATACTAGTATTTTACATGAAGCGACTGCCTGTCTGACCTCCAAAACCCAGTAACTAGGTAATACGTTCCCCCTAGTAAGACTGGTTGTCAAGCTTTCGGGCTTCTGAATACCCGTAACGACTGTCAAAGATCCACGAATGACAGCTGGGACCAACAGCTTAACGTGCTTTCCGAGGCACAGAGGGGTCTTGGTAGATTATGATTGATAATATGTTACACAATTAGGCTGCTGACCTAGATAAAGTGGATAAGACAGAGATTAAAACAGAAGAAGAACTAGCAGGGGATCCAGGGGGGGTGGAGGGGTTCAGGGTATCAGACCGGAATAAATCATTTTTATACACTGAAGACGTTTATATACACTGATTTAATTATTATTTTTTGGAAATAATGTTTTGGGCTACATCATCATCAGTATCCACAGACTGACTTCACCCACAGCTGGGCATAGTCCTCTCTTTTGTTGTGCCAATCCTCACGCTCCTATGCCAGCCTCATCAAGGTTTTGCCCGCGATAGCATCAATGTCGTCTGCCCATCTCACCACCGGACGACCGACATCTCGTCTTCGAGTCCTTGGAATCACTGCACCTTGCCAAGTGTCCTGCCCTTTGAGTTCCATAATACGTGTTCCGATATCGAAGATCTTCGTACATCTTCGTATCTCGACGTTTGAAACTCGGTCTATTAGCCTGATTACAAGCATAGAACGATCCATGGCTCTCTCTGCGTTTAGGATACAGCTTACTGATAGAATTTTATTTTTATAACCTTTTGAGCATAGTTTGAAGTTTTGTTACTCAGCTGCTGTTCTTGCTAAATTACAAATTCAATCATATTAATCAAAAAATAAATTAAAACGAAAGTGTGCCAATAAATTCAACTTCTATATTTTTTATCCTTTATACCCTTTTTTTATCCTTTTACCCATCAAATCTTGATGGTATGTGAATATCGGGATAAAAACTATCCTATGTCCTATTCCAGCTCATTGTCTACCCATGTGCCAAATTTCATCCACATACGTTCATCTGTTTTAGCGTAAAAGTGTAACAAACAAAAATACAAACAAAATCTTTCTGTTTTCATAATTAGTGTAGTTAACCTCGTTCTTAATAATGCTAATGTAACTTAATTTTGTACGTGATAATTTAACTCAACATAACAAAGATTTTCATAACTAAAGTACTTAATCCATTATTAATCCACCTGGATATACTTTTCACACAATTTGAAATCCTTTGTGAAACCTTCTAAAGTGATTATATATAATTTAAATCTTGCTTTAGCTCGAAAATATTGTCAAAATTACAACATGGTAACAATTTTGGCCCGTAATTAGTCCCAGCTGTTCCTAAAGAGGCAATGTGACATGAAAATGAAGCTCTAGCCCGAGTAATGATATTATATCATGAACGTGAACTTGTAACATTTTTAAGATTTTGTAAACATATTTCAGTGTTTTTGGAGTACCAAATTTTCATGGGATATGGAATAGAATAGAACAAAAAACTTATATTTTAGACAGGAGTCGATAGGGTCAGTGAACATTTTTGCCAACTGAACTCAACAGAAACTCGTTGCATGCGAGAAGCATAAAAGTGGTCGAAGTGGAGGTGCTTGGGGGGCAGGAGACGTCTTTCGGATGAAATTACGCGCTATGTTGTTGGGACCTTTGTTGCGCCAATTCTTCTTCCTAGCGAAAGCACGGAAGTGGTAAAGGTGTGCCTTTTTGGTCTGTCTGACTGTCTTTTGTAATTTTGACGTTCGAAAAGTGCTGGTTCTCAGCCTAATTTGAATAAATGACTTTTGATTTTGAGTTGGGCTTGACTTCTAGTGTCAGTAACTTATACTATAGGGTGTAATAAGAGTGCACTTTTCATTTTAAAATAAAAGCATGTATTTTATGAGAGAGTTGTGATATTTTTATTGAATTGTAAAGAAGACATGTTCCGATTAAGTATGGAATAAAATATCCAGCAAATAGCCCTCATGGCTCTGATGACAGGCCATCACTCTTCATGAAATTATCCATGACTTTTACACAGAGTTGTGGCTGTATCTCACCGATGACGCGTTGGGTCTCTGATTTGAGCTCAGGAATTGTTTCTGGTTATTTCGTATAAACCCGAGATTTCATAAAACTTTAAAGAAAAAAATTGCAAGGCGTTAAATCGCACGACCTGGTTGACACATTAGGTGCACTTTCTCGGCTGAAAAGAGTTTTCGAGCGGTTCAGCGTAACTTTACCGTTTTCGCAAAGAGTTTTCACAATTACCTATAACGCGTTGTTCTTTCGAAAAGCGCTCCATTTTTAATAATCGGAACAAACATAGGTGACGGCTGTCGAATTTCAGAGTTGCCATTTGAACGAAAAAAAAAAAATTCTAAATTTAAAAAGTGTACTCTTACTGAGACACCCATTATAATTAAAATTCAGCGTGAAGCTGCATCCACATCAGCAACATCGGGGAATCCCACTGATTTGCGAACACACTGAGAATACTGTTTATGCTGCCGCGAATACGTGTCATCAGGGATGCACATCTATTTAATACCTATATCCCTTCCTTTTCTTTCTTTCCTGTATTTGTCTATCCACCTAGCCTTACGAGGGGAGATCTTCGCAGAGTGGCTAGTCGTAAATCTGTAAGAATGGCCAAGGAGGTATCTATAATTGAATTAAATGACAAGTTATCAAAGAGGCCTGCTTATATACAACAGTGGGCAGTATCTGATGATAGGATATGGATAGGATATGTATTTTCATGGTTATTAGAAAGCTCTTTAACGCGCCTTGTGGCAGGAGTACACTGGTAGAAATCATGACGTAACGAAAAATCGTTATGTGTTCCATGCGACTTTTTTGATACTTTTCATGGCTACTGAAGCCAATAGTGATGTCAAAATGAAAATCCAAGATGGCGACAACTTTATGAGAGCTTCTAAAAACATATTATAATAGATGGCTCTGTTTTAAAAACGCGAATTAAATTCACCCTTTCCCTCTCTCTCTATCTCTTTCTATACGAGTGTGTGTGCGTGCGGGTATCGCGTAAGGAACTTCGTTCCAGCCGGTCGATTCTGTAACAATCTCACCGTGAAAACTTAGGTGAAGTGAGTTTATTTTTGCTAGGAATTGACACTATTGACAGCTCACTCCACGCTCACTTCACTTAAGTTTTCACGGTGAGATGGTTACAGAATCACACTGCTGATCGGGTTCCACCGACTGCACACGTTTTCTTATTCATATTCAGGTTGACTTACGAGTTACGATCCTGTCGCTTAATGTGCGGATGATGAATCTAATGATAAATGTAAAGCTCCGCTCGCCATACTAGAACTTTTTTGCCATCGCAAAGCAAAAGTAGCTAGAAGAAGAAACTCAAATAGAGCTTCCGTTCCAGTACGAAAATAATCGGTTGACTCGAAATAATGAGTGGGTATAACCGTTAATATTATAAAAGGTTACCCTATTATATATTTTTAACAGGTTACATTTTTTATTATATCATATTTGACTTGTTTATTTATTAGAAGAAAAAAAGAAAATACATTTATTTAGCACAGTATACAATACACCAGAGACATACATCAGATAAAGACAAATGAAAGATCAGACAAAAAGTATAAAAGTTCGATGTAAGAAATTAGCAGGAAAGTGTGCCTCACGGCTATCAATACTTAGGTACCTGATAATAAAGCTGAAAACTTTGTTGTTTGTTTGTTTGAACGCGCTTATCTCTGAATTACCGGTCGGAATTGAAAATTTCTTTTCAAAAATTTCTTTCAATTCCAAAACTGAAAATTTAAAAAATTCTTTTTGCATTTGATGGTCCAATTCTTGAGGAAGGCTTCAGTTAACATCACGGCAGACGCCAGCACATCAAGCTACTACAATCTGTCAAATTTCTTTAATAGATTTTCAACTTTATCGCTACAGCATAAGGTTCAAAGTTGATTGGGAAAATTTGACAGTTTCGGGTAGTTTGATGTGCTGGCGTCTGTACATGGATCCTATTATATAATTTAATAACTTATTTATGTACCTACATACTAAACAAATAAAGACCTATTCTATTCTACAGTACAAAGATTTTTCTTTCTGAATTGAAACGTTCCTTGAAAAACACTTTCGCAAATTATGATCCGACATACGAATATCAAGCTTGGGTCTCTTTCTTTAAAACTGTTCTGTTTTACATAATGTCTATAAAATGGCAATGTCTTGTGCAGTCAATGAGCTCGTGGACGTATGTTTTATTGCACGATGGGATCTAGCATAATATTGTTTTATAAAATATAGAGGAGGAGAGACTTTGTGGAATAGTTTTGTTTTCAATTGTTCTTATACTCATAAATGTAATATATGCACCATGAACCTACTCGTTCTTTATTTTTTAAGACTTTTGCCAATGTTAAAGTACCTAACATAAAGTGGCTTCTAAAAGTTATTTGACATTTTCCACTTCAGCTGTGATGTCACATTATGATTTAAAGTTTAACAAAAACAGTAATCCTTAGCTATTACCTGAGAAATTGTTATGCTAAGTGATAGGAGCTTGAATTAATAAATCAAAGTTCACACATCAGAAACTAAAATTTTAAATCATAATGTGACATCACAGCTGCAGTGAAAAAATGTCAACTAACTCTTGGAGGCACAGATAAAGATAGACCTACATAACGCAAGTATCACGATCTGTATGAAAACCATTTATCCATGAGGATTTTCCCAAGAAAAAAACAAGTAGATCATGATTAAATACCAAAGTAATAACCCCGTCTCATTCTCACCACCGGGTGCCCCAAACGGGAGTATAACACAAAAATAAGCCTGGCAAAATTACGATAACATGAGCCGCGGACGTTCCTCAGCCATAACTCAGAACTTGATCGTGTGCCAAACTTGTCCCGCTATTGTGATGTAAGCTCTCGGCTAATGTCACGCCTTAGTTTGCCCGCCAAGTGCTACCAACTAAATTATGGGAGCGTTTTTTTGTTATAATGGCAATCAAAAAATTTTAGTGGGCTTTGGCCAGGGGTAATGAGTATTCCAGTTTTTTGTTTACTGAAAATGTGAGCTATCTCACATTTTAGGCAAACAAAAAACGAAACTGCGTTCGTTACGAATGCTCTGGTTGCTAATTTATTCAACTGTTTGTTAATGTGGTACCTAGATGTCACTATCTACCACACCTATGATTTTTTTTGAGCTCAACATCGTTGTAAAATGATGGATACTTATAATATTTCTCTGTGACAGCACGGATGGTGAACTGTCTAAGTGATTCAGCACTACTTTAATGTTCTAAATACTAAATGCAGTTGAACATTTGTGTTTAAGTTTGCCGTTGTAACAATTGTATCTATAAAATCGCCCACAATACAACAAAAATGCCTAGACTAAGTCTGTCCAAACTAGGAATTTAAAAATAACAAAATGCTATTGCGTTTCAGACACTATCTCACATACGCTTCGCTTGCACTATCGCGTATTCACGTCCTACGAATAACTCGTACAAAATCGTCGGTTCCGACTGCCATCCGAACAAACGATATCGGCGACGGCCGGTCACATTGTTTTAGACATACGGCAAAAAATACTAGTCAAACTGCGGCTTATATAAAAATCTATCGTTCTGGAGCCCGATAGAAGCCATTCGGAGTGAAATATTGATATTCATCTGCATCCGTTACCGAACGAAGTTTTATTGAGTTTTTTGACTAGATAATTCTTACTGGCTGGAGTGTGGAATTGCGATATGTTGGGACAGGCTTCCGAGGAGACCTCTCGCTCCCCGGCTTGGTCAATGCCATGCTTGGGGACGAGGGGTCCTGGGCGGCAGTCGCCTCCTTCTGCGAACACGTCATGTCCCAGAAGGAGGCGGCGGAGCGCGCGCGGGAGGAAGACCCTCTCGCGCCGCCGCTCCGAAGGCGGAGGAGGGGTCGAAGACGACGTCAGTATGACAGTCACCTCCGACTCCTCCCAGGTGGAAGGCAGCAGGCGACGGGTGCGGGGGCACCCTCGCCTGTATTGCACAGGCTTCCACCAGTGCCGGATGGGAATGGCCAGGTGTTCCCGGCCATTCCCGTAGCCCCTCAGCTGGGGGGACATGCGGGGCCCGCCAGTTAGGCGGGCATGCGCCGGCGGGGTTGTGGACGCAAAGGCTGAGCCGGATTCCCATGACCCCTCCATCAAGGCGACGAGGGAACACCGCTGAGTTTTAGTGGGTATACTGCCACCTTGGCAGGGAGTCCCACATACTCCGTATCGTCCCCCGACGATCGGAGATGCGTAATGTCATTTCTCAGCGACAAAAAAAAAGAAAAAAAAAAAAAAAGGCTTCCGAGGAAATGATCTATGGCTACTGTTTCAATTGAAACCAAGAAGTTATCAATCTTTTTATTTACTGTTTAGTAAGTTCTACTGAGGCTCTAATGAGGTCAACGAGCATTGTACTGAGGTCCTAGTCTCAGCCAAGACTACGATATCGTCGGCAAACCTAAGATGACTTATATGTACCCGCCATTATTGTTAATACCAGCCCATTTCCAGTCCAGAACATTGAAGACGTCCTCCAGTGCAGCGGTGAACAGTTTCGGAGATATAACGTCTCCCTGTCTCACACCTCGCTGCAGAAGGATAGGTTTGGAGGTCTAATCCTGGAGTCGGACTGACATAGTGGTGTTTTCGTACAGACACTTCAGCACCTAGATGTACTGATAGTCGATCTGGCACCGTTGAAGATACTGCAGAACAGCCCATGTGTCGATCGAATCAAAGGCTTTCTCGTAGTCCACAAACGCTAAGCAGAGAGGCAAGTTATACACTTCGTTCTTCTGTATAACCTGTCGCAGCGTATGTATGTGGTCTACGGTGCTAAATCCTTTTTCGGAATCCGGCTTGTTCGGGAGGCTGTAAGTCTTCAAATCTGTGCGCAAGACGGTTCGTAATGATTTTCGAAAACAGCTTGTAGACATGGCGCATGGAGCGACTGCCTATCTCACCTCTACAACCCAGATACTGGGTAATACGATACCCCTTGCTAAGACTGGTTGTCAGACTTTCGGGCTTCTGACTACTCGTAACGACTGTCAAAGATCCACGAATGACAGCTGGGACCAACGGCTTAACGTGCTTTCAGAGGCACGGAGGCGGAGGACCCCTCCGGTACGTAAAGATGGCCACCCATCTACAGACCCACCGCGTCAAGCGTAGCTTAACCTGATCGACCTGTGCAGCTGTTATTATTTAGCTACGGACCCCTCGCATTTTGCATTAATCAAGTAAATAGAGATATAATAAAAACTCGGTCTAGAAAAACGCGTTTAGCGATAAGACCGCCCATTGAGTCACCCTTTGAAAAATTACTACATTATAAATATATTCTATAATATTTATGGTGTACAGGGTGGAAGTAATAATAAATATACTATTCTAATCTGCATTCGCTATTTATTTGCCAAAAATGTAAACAAACAGTTTACGGAAAAATAACTTTAAATCCTACACAATAAAGTTCAGTTTACGCAACAACTTCAAACATTTGTATAACAGTTTCAATAGTGCTAGTCACTCTGAAATCAACTTAATCACCATTAAAATAAAGTTGCTATTTGTTTAACTTGAAATAATATTAATATGAAACTTAAGTTTGAATAGACTTTAGTCGATACACACTAACCTCTTGTTTCTGAAAACCAATTTAGTTTGCTGTCATGTCTTACGTCAACGATTTGATTGGCTGTTACTGTTTCCGACACACAGCAAATTAATTAAGGCTCGTACCCACAGGCGCGACGCGACACGCGACATAAAGGCACCGCAAGTCGCGCGACGAGCGGTGCCTTTGTGTCGCGTGTCGCGTCGCGCCTGTGTGTACGAGCCTTTAATCGGAAACTTGATCAGGCTTACTTTTCGCAGGTATCATAGTATTTTTATAGCACTCTGTGACCTAAAGAGTATTATGTTATCTGTGCCCGTGCTTAAGTAACGCTTATCTGTGACTTAGTTAAATTATTAGCAATTACTCATTTAGATCGCGTTCTTTTGTTTTGTCGTTCTAAGTTCAGTTTTACGGAGTTACATTATGTTTTATGGGGTTTAGTAGAATGGAATAGAAAAGAATAGATTTATTTTCTTACCATAAATTAAAGCTGAAAGTCAAATTAGTCTACAGATACGAATTTGTACTTAATTTGTGGAAGACTAGTGCCTAAATTAAGTTTTTTACAAAACCTGTAAGTCAGGTCACCAGGCCCCCCGTAACAGATTATACATTTCAAGTATTGTACTTACTTACTTAGTATTACTTCATTCATTGTTATGTCATTTATTAAAAATTATTTAATTTATTAAAATTATTTAGTTTACTAATAAAAATATTGCAAATCAGATTTTATTTCTTTTTTATCTAGGAAACATGCAAAGGATGTATGAGAGTGTAGGGTGCATGTATGTGTGTGTGGGAGTGAGTTTAAAGAGAGTTGTCAAAGACTATTTCGTGTCATCATTGTTGGGGTTATTATTTGGAGGGATAGTGCATTAATATCTAATGAAAGTAGCTTATTCTTGACGCTTTAACCACAATGAAGAACTGCTACATATCATAATACAGTCCATTTTGTGACTTAAATGCAGTTTTAGGTCACACGTGCTATAAAATAGTATACGATACGTGTGACTTAAGTAGTATTAATGCACGGCATTTAGCACCCTCGGCATTAATGGACTACTTTAGTCACACGTATCGTAGTGTATCGACGCCAGCACATTAAGCTACCCAAAACTGTCAAATTTTCCCAATCAACTTTGAACCTTGTGCTTTAGCGATAAAGTTTAAAATCCCACCTACCTAAACCCAACCTACCTAAACCAAAAGAAATTTGACAGAATGTAGTGGCTTGATGTGCTGACGTCTATGCTATTATGATTGGGTTTTTTTTAACAGGAATTATTCAGTAGCAGCTCAGAGTCTGAATAAAAATATTTGTGCCCCGTTCATGGCAAGCGGCTCGCCTTTATTACATGGTACTTAAACATAACTAGCGAAAAGTGGGTCTACATAGAGATAAACCCCTAACCCCTCAGGGGTTATAGATGAGATATTATGTTATGTTGTTATAACATAACTAGCATCCGCCCGCGGCTTCGCCCGCGAGGTATGTCGATAAAAACTCTCCTATGTCCTTCCACGGGATGCAATCTATCTCTCTGCCAAATTTTATCGAAATCTGTTTAATGGTTTAGGCGTGAAAAGGTAACATACAGACAGACAGAGCTACTTTCGAATTTATAATATTAGTAGGTATGGGTAAAGAATGCATTATGCAATTATTCAAGTATTTAGCTTAAGATTGTACAGTTTTAGCACGTACAGTTAGTTTACGCACTAGGGTGCATATCCTAAAACATAAACACATGAAACGGCAATTAAACAGTATAACACTAAACAAATAGTCTTAATTGTAGGGTAAGTCAACTGACTTTGTTACCTCATTACGTGACTACCACAACAATCAATTTGATGTCGCGTTGTCAGCAAACTGTATAGGGTTGACCCTTACAATGTCGACACGGTTAAATTATCATATCGTTTGCGTTTAACACTTCAGCGGTTAACAGTGCACACAAAAATTAAAGGGGTTTATTTAAAAACGCTACTATTTAATTAACCTACGGTGCTCAGACGTCGCTCGCCGAGTCGCAAAATTTCCGCCTTGGAGATTGTCAAAGAGAAACTACAGAAAAATAAAAGACAGAACAGAATTTGGAACACCACGCTGCGTTCCAAAACGGGCATACTGGATGCAGGAAAGAAGGCTGCAATGCTCAAATGCGATTGGGCGGGTCCTAGTCGAGGCCATGGTACGGAGCGAGAGTGCATGGGAAGCCGTCGCCTCCTTCTGCAAAGCAGTAATGCTCGCGAAGGAGGAGGCGGAGCGCGTGAGAGAGGAAATGTTTGCGTCCTCACGCCCCTAGTCGCCGCAGCAGACACCCTGGGCATCGGGAATCGATAGCCGATTCCCGGCCACCGTAGGAGTAGGCTTGCGAACGGCGAGCAATGGGCAGCTCGCTGTCCGCTAAGGACCAGACCCAGGTCGACGGCACGCTGTGTTTTACGCACGCCTCAAAGAGATGTCAGCACTAACTGACGGGGTCCGCTAGGGCCGATGCCCAGAAAGAGATGGCGAGATGACCTGGACGCGTACCGCGAGGGCTGGTTCGAGGTGGTGCGGGGAAGGAGTTCCTGGAAGGATTTGGGGGAGGCCTTTGCCCAGTAGTGGGATAGTATAGGCGAACAAAAAAAAACTTTTAAATTTAGTACTCAATAAAAATAGTTGGTTGTGTAACAATTTACAATTGTTTTATAAGCTTTACATTCGATTTTTTTATTGATGATCGAAAAATACTGCTTTAATTTATAAATGTTGCTTGAAGTTAATAGTAATTACAGACTATTTTAACATACATTTTGACGTTTAGATGTCTCTTAGCTTTAAGCAAGTTTTATAAATATCCCTTTGTGACTAATCAGAAGTTTATCATTACTTAATTAACTTCAAGAAACATTCAAATAAATTCCAAGGTTGGCAACTTTTACTGCTGTGACTAGGGGTGACTATAAAAGAATGGTAAAGCCATTGTTTTTTTTTTTGTTACTTTGACCATGCAAACTAAAAATGGTAAAATACTTAGAGATTGTGTATTGAGAATTTCTCTTAGAGATTTAACTGATCTCAATTGAGTCTATATTGCGGTTATTGTTTTAGGAGGGGCCCGTGGCTAAATAATAACAGCCGCACAGGTCGATCGGTCTATAGAGCAGTGGTGGCCAAGTGGTAACGGCCGCGACTTACGAGTTGTAGGTCGTAGGTTCGAACCTAGACAGGCGCTTTACTTTGTGTAAATTATTTCATCACCACTGCTCTCAAAACGGTGAAGGAAAACATCGAGAGGAAACCGGCATGTCCTAGAAACAAAAATTCGAAGACATGTGACATCTGCCAACCCGCACTGGGCCCGCGTGGTGGATTACGGCCCACTCCCTCTCACCGAGAGGAGGCCTGTGTCCCAGCAGTGGGAACATTATAGGCCGATTATGAGGTCGATCGATCAGGTTAAGCTACGCTTGCCGCGGTTGGTTTGTGGGTGGGTGACCATCTTTACATACCTTGATCCCTACGTGCCTCGAAAAGCACGTTAAGTTGTTGGTCCCGGCTGTCATTCATGGATCTTTGACAGTCGTTACGGGTAGTCAGAATCCCGAAAGTCTTACCAAGGGGTATCGTATTACCCAGTAACTGGGTTGTAGAGGCCAGATAGACAAAACTCCATGTAAAATACTGGTATTCAGCTGCATCCGGTTAGACTGGAAGCCGACCCCAACATAGTTGGGACAAGACTAGGCAGATGATGATTCGGTTATAGTTTTAGAGCTGAACCCCTTTTAATTCCGAAGTTTTGGGTCGAATATAACTAGCCCTGGCCACGAGCAGACGGGCTGTTAACGATGTCTAAATAATCTCGAAAGTTTGAAACCTCAAAATGTAGCCGCACATATTTCAAAAGGTTTCGTTCGCACTTAGTCTTGAGTTGGTTTTATAGTCTAACAGTATAACGTACTTTGCTAGATTTCTTTTTTAGGGTTTCGGCTCCTAAAATGATTCTTCGATAACAGCATAAAGTTTATTGAGAATACGTCTGAGGTTCATTTTCATAACCGAAATAAATAAATGAAATTAAATTTATTTGCATGAAATTTAGTAAATTACAGATTGTCGGATTTTTTTAAATAGTTTGTTTTAAAACAATTGACTAAAACTGGCATGCAAAATTATTGAAGCTAATAAATTTGTTACAGACGCCAGCACATCAAGCTACCCAAAATTGTCAAATTTTCCCAATCAACTTTGAACCTTATGCCATAGCGATAAAGTTGAAAATCTATTAAAGAAATTTGACAGATTGTAGTAGCTTGATGTGCTGGCGTCTGTACATAAATCATAGCTATTAAATTTAAATATCAAGTATTTGACTTATTATAACACAAAGTAAAATGTCAGTGTGAATCTTCAAAGTACTCGTTCACAGAATAGAATGATTTCTCTATTAAGCCATTTGAATAACGCTGTTTTAAATCGATTGATTCCCTACATGATTTTGGTAATCTTTATAACGATTGAAAAACAAATTTTGTGTTCAGACCATTGATGTATGATTTTCTAGATGGAACATTACATAATATAAATCTCTTTCGCATAGAAAACTATGAGACCTATTTGTAACAGTGTATTCAGTGGAGACGTATTCTTTCAAGTTTGAACTTTATCTTAGTTACTTTAAGAACGCAAGTCAGTTTAAAAGAATACGTTTTCTTGACTACACTGTAATTTTAGGGCCTCAGAGTTTTTCATCCGCACGTGCTATTTAGAAAATAAATTATCTCATCAACTTTAGGCGATGTCATCAACTAAACACTCTTCTAAATTAAAGCTACACCACTTGCAATCTTAGGGAGTAACACAAAAATTTCTATATCAAACAGAATCTTTATATTCACCCCCGTTCCGCCATATTCACCCCCATTCCGCCATATTCACCCCCATTCCGCCATATTCACCCCAAAAGCGAATATCATAACAAAAACGTTTCGAGCCTGAGATGTCACTCTCTAACCCCTAATGACGCGATCATCCGGCGTAGTACACATCGTTATATATGTATATACGCAAAACCGCTAATTAGGTACGGAATTTCAGTTCTACCGAGTAGATAAAATGAGCTGTGAAGCGTTTATAATGTGAGTCGGGAGAGATGAGCGGGTTTTGATAGTGCGAAAATTTATATACCAAAGTTTTTAACTTTTTTGTTTTCATCGAGATGGCTCGTGGCTAAATAATATCAGCCACACGTGTCGTATGAGGAAAAGGGTGTAAAGTTCACTCATCCTCCATAGAAAAGGGAGGATCCTCCGACCAGAAGGGTGTTGTGTCTGGCGGGCAACTGCTCGATATTTCATGTCGGACCGTTTGTATCTATTCTAGTTGCGCGGTAAACTCTGCTTGCGAGATGAAGGATTTTGCGTGACGTCAGTATGACGCGTTGTTCGCATGTGGCGTTGTAGATACCGCTACAAGATCAACGAGCCAGTCAACTAGGCATAGTATTACTTGTAATCATAATCTGAATAATGATTTCACGCACCAACTCGCTAACAGCTCGTAACTCACGCCTCAGGATAACATTAATCATATGGAATGAACAGTGTAATGTCCCTTTCACAGTAATAATGATTCTATAACACGCTGTCGGTTACAACCCCACAAATGTATTTATTAATACGTTTATGTACATGCTGCCAATGCATATAAGAGGCATACAATGAGAAAATATTACCGTTGTGATGACACTGCCAGCTTCTTGCGAATGTGCTCGCGAACCTTAACTTTAAAGGATAATCGGTTGGTTGCCATCCTGATTTCCTGGGGGAGCGCATTCCACAGAGAGATAGCCTGAACGAAGAAGGAAGAGTGAATGTAGTATGTGCGGTGAGCGGGATATTGGAGAAGACGATTGTGTGATGAACATAGATCGGAGTAGGTAGATTGAACTGGGGTCATTGATCCGAAACGTATATATTACTATGGACATTCCTCCGGAATTGGTGGTAGTCAGAATTTCATTAGTTAGCCGAAATTTATATCTATCTATAAAAGATCTAGCCTTAAAAGGCTAAAAATAAAAAATAAATATTAAAGCTTCGATCGGAATTCGATTGTTTTTATTATTCAACAGATAAATAATGAATTAATTTAGTTTTGATACCTTCCTTTAAATTTTGAATTGAGTAGTAATAATATCACTACCAACATTCACAATATTTAATTGAATCCGGAAATACCGGAATTACTTTCCGGAAAAATGGCTTATCCATGTTATTCTTTCTGTGTGCATTTATGATACAAGTACCAAAAATCAATCTACCTACTCCGACCACTGGTGATGAACGTCAATTGAGTGTATATTGCGGTTATAGTTTTAGGAGCCGCACAGGATATTTAACTGATCTCTATTTTGTGTTTATTTTTTGTTGTAATATTAGATTGTAACTACCCACCTAACTAGTTAATTTAATTTTTCCTTAAATTACAATAGTGATGTTATTTTATTTTTCTTTCTTTATTAAATTAAAAAAGTAATGTTTAGTACATTACGATATTAGTGCGTAAAGATGGTTACATGTTCGTTACATGCGAGGCGGAATTTCAGCCCGAGCCGAAGGCGAGGGCGTAATTGAGCCGAGCATGTTATAACCATACGCACGTATATCGTACGACGTTTTTTAACACATTTGCGAGGAAACAGAAAAAAAACATTTTATATTTTGTTCATTTTTAATTATTGAAACAGTGAAATTACAATTGTTAAAATGATACGTAGTTGTAGTTGGTTTTTTAATTATGTTTTTATTATTATTATTACTATTCATAATGTCATTGTTTTGTGTTAGGGTAAATGTTGGAGACGACGAAACTTCTTGAAAGGCGGCAGAAGAGCATTGTAATTCGTCATTAGTTTGTAAATAAAAAAGTATCATCAGTAGAAGAGGGGCGCGGCTCAGGGCAAAACTTCTTCGTTTGTGGCTCCAAATTTATTGTCTGAGTTATTTTGGCACTTATATTTGCTTTGTTTTGGTTGGAATCTTTAAATTACCGAATAAACTGTTTTTTTTAATTTTAAATAAACTCAATCTGTGAATGCACACTGTTGCTTTCCCGCCATTTTAACAGCGCGCTAGCGCTGCCTACTGACTGGCGCCGCGCGGCGATTAGTTCGAAATTTGAATAGCAACAGCGCGCTGCTCACTAGCTGGAGTCACAGCTGGAGTCGTGCGGCGGCGATCAGTTCCAAATTTGAAATGGCAAATAATGCTGTTATGGAATTTGTATGGACTATAACTTAACTATTTGCTTTGGTAACACACGCGTTTTTTATGACCCTCTTTACATATTTAAAACCGGTGGAATTACATCAGCTTTACGAGCAAGGGTGTTAAAAAATATCTTACATAATAATAGGACACAATGTTAATAATTTGAATAATTTGTATTGTATGCCTAAAAAACGGGACATAGCTGATCGACATCACTGTAATTCTTAACACCTGTATGTATTTTTGTACCTATGATCCACAATAAACATGATTGATTGATTGAAAAAATGTTTTAATAAATAAAAAAAATAAAAGTCTTACCAGGGGTATCGTATTACCCAGTAACTGGGTTGTGGAGGTCAGATAGGCAGTCGCTCCATGTAAAATACTGGTATTCAGCTGCATCCGGTTAGACTGGAAGCCGACCCCAACACAGTTGGGAAAAAGCTAGGCAGTATGATGAATGCACGATCCTTTTTCTCTATGAGAACAGTCAGTTACTCTCCTAATGCTTGACCATTTCCCTGCAGTGTAATCTTTACAGGCTAACATTATTACAGGTAGTAACATGATCCTGTAAAACTCCTACACGCTGACGTAACGACCGATGTTGGAACGTGTCCAGTGTCGGTAGGTGGATTGCCGGTACTTTGATGGACGAAGCACGATAAATTGATTGATAGACAGAATTCGTGTGCCAGGAGAAGTAACCAAAAGCCTTGAGTAAAAAAAAAACAATTGTTTGAAATTATTTGTAGGTACATACGCCAGCACATCAAGCTACTACAATCTGTCAAATTTTCTTTAATAGATTTTCAACTTTATCGCTAAAGCATAAGGTTCAATGTTGATTAGGAAAATTTTACAGTTTCGAGTAGCTTGATTTGCTAGTGTCTGTAGCTGTAATATTTTGCGAAAATAACGCTATCTATTTGTTATCTTTATACGCCGTAACGGCTGAAACGATTTTTGAAAATTATTTTTTTTGGCACACAAGTTTACCATGTCCTTAGTAGACCATGACTAGAGGAACTTGTGGCTCAGTGATAATAGCCGCACGGGTCGATCGATCAGGTTAAGCTACGCTTGCCGCGGTTGGTCTGTGGATGGGTGACCATCTTCACATTTCAAAACCCTTCCGTACCTCGGAAAGAACGTTAAGCGGGTCCCAGCTGTCATTCGTGGATCTTTGGCAGTCGTTACGGGTCGTCAGAAGCCCGAAGCCACAGCAAAAGTTAGCCAAATAAAAAGGCCTCAAAATAGCAAAGATTTTCATCTCCTTTATCTGACAAAAAATAAAGTCTCTGTATTTTTTATGACCCTAACAATAGGAAAATGTAATCTAATAAAGATCCACCCTTTGGCAAAAGTTTTTCTAGTTCGGTAAGCCGCAACAAAACAGAAGTTCCGGATCGTCTAAATATAACCAAAATTCAATCACACTGTAATAAATATTATCTGCAAATACAAAATATAATCTCAATTCCATATTGGAGATATGAAATAATAAAAAACACTGGCACTCCGGTAGTGCCGACAGAAGTGAAAACTTGAACAATTACGAGTGTATTTTGTGAATCGTCTTATAAACAAAACACGCGTGTTAAGGTGTGTTTCTTATTTTATAGGGTTTTTTGCAAATCAGGTATGATGACCAAAGTGACTGGTTTATTCTTCTCGTGAAAGGAATTTATTCAGATTTACAAATAAGCACACAGGATAGACTTCAGTTCGTGGTGTTGGTCGCGGCAGTGCTTCGTTAATCATTTCTAAAGTGGTAACTAGATAAACTAATAAGGAGCCTGTATGAAATTTTACACAATGTTACCTTTGTTCGATTACCATAATGTTTGCAGAGGCGTATTAGAAGAGGACGTAGATGGTACGATTGATATTAGTTACATTTTTACATACTATTGGCCTTGTACATAAAATGTATTTGAGCTCGTCGTCAGTTATATATCCGTGGTTCAGCGCCATCTCGTCGTTGTTGGATGAACTACGTAGTTAGTACGCGAGGCCCTCGTAGTTCTTCCCGATGTGCATAGATGGCGCTGTCTTACGTTTTACGTCTTACGAATTTTCGATCAGGGTCACGTGACCTGACGCGAGTTTAGAAGTTTTTACCCATTCCAAAAAAAGTACACAGCGCCGCTAAAGAAGTTTTCACTTCAAAAATAAAACTTTTTGAATCCCCCGTTTTCCTTACAAACATATTAAGGTGGAAGTTAATTTCGCAAAAATATATTTTCTTGGAAAGATAGACGAAATTACCAGAAACGAAAGATATTTATTTAACAAGTACGTCGCTTTTAAGATGAATATTATTATTATGATGACAGCGCTACGGCGTAGACACTCGTAGCGGTTCGTAGCTTCCCTCGTAGCGGGCTACGACGCGCTACGGCGACTTTGGTATTTTATCATTGTAACAAAATTTCATTAGTTTGTCACAGTTCTGTGCGGCTGTCACTAAATTCAGTTGATTTAAATATACCTTGTAAGGTCTTAAGTTAAATTCCACAGACAGGAAGATAATATACATGATAAATCTCCACAGATTTCTTAGTCTTTCTTTTCTGGTCAGCTAGTTCTGATATACCTGTTTACTACCTAATAAATATAATATAATACCTTTCATTTAAAATTTGTCTAATACACCCATGATATCTTACAAAGGTAAATCGACTGGAATACCTACCTCTTCCCCCTTCGTACACATTATCTACAAAATTTTCACTCATTGTTGTCAATTTTCGTTTCGAGCCAGAAGCCTTAATACAAAGCAATGGGCTCGAGATGGCCCGAGCACCTTATTTATGTAACAGACCCCCGAATTTAATTAAAAGCAAGACTTACTGAACATTTCGGACCATTCGGTTTTGTTTATGGTATTAATATTGGAAAATAGTTGTGTCTTTACTGAGAATCCTTATTTATTTTCTTGTTTTTTATTTATTAATTTAGTGTTGTCGTGTTTTGTTCTGTCGTACAAAGTGTCATTAGGTTTTTACGTCTGGAATGTTTAGTAGCAGTCTGGAGTCTGGATTTGAACTCGGTTGATGGCGAAATACGCCCCTCTATTATATATAATTATTATCTCCCTATTATATGTGACTTAAATATGACTAGCGAAGTATGTGTGTACTAATGGGTACTCTGTCCGACCAATCGGGAAATGAGGGCGAATTGATTTTTTTTTTTTTGGCGGGCCATGTTTGCATGCGGCAAACATGTCCTGCTCAGACCCAGTTAACTCAGTTAACTCAGTTTAAGTTGGGTAGCCTTTTGACCACGTCAGCTATCTTTATTTTGGAGCGCAGTATTGTGTTTCGAACACGATGCGTTAATTTAACGCCTAGTATACTACGCTCCATTGCTCGTTGGCAGATCTTGAGTTTGGACTTCTGGATGTTAGCCAAAGACCAAGTTTTTGTTCTTTTGATAATAATTTTTATATAGTATTGTTTTTTATTACCCTATTCTGCTCCGCTCCTGGGCAAAAACCTTCCTCCACTCCTTCCATCTAGTATTAAAAACTTTTAATAAACTGTGTCAATTACATTATTAAACGACTTATTCGTGGATGAAACTCATAGATAACACTCCAACGCTTTACGGCCAAAATAAACTCAAATATAATTTATAAATGTATCATGCTTTTATATCCCGAAGACCCTTTTTAGTGAGACGTGTATTATGCAAAATAAATAAACATGACCTTTACAGACGCCATTTTATAACTTCTTCATAAATAACAATATGTTGATGCGTATACATTATGTAGTCACATCATGGCGGCTATGATAAGTTTTTATTTGATTTATTTCATTTGTTATGATTCACAATTTTTTTTTCAATTTGTTATGACTAATTAATAACAGTTGCACGGGTTGATCGATCAGGTTAAGCTGCGTTTGCCGCGGTTGGTCCGCGGATGTGTTATCGTGGATGTGTTCTTTACACATCAAAACCCTTCCGTGCCTCGGAAAGCACTTACAGCCGTTGGTCCCGGCTGTCATTCGTAGATCTTTGGCAGTCGTTTCGGGTCATCAGAACAACCAGTCTTATTACCCAGTAACTGGTTTGTGGAGGTCAGTCAGGCTGTCGCTTTTTGTAAAATATCGGTATTCAGCTGCATCTGGTTAGACTGGAAGCCGATCCCAACAGAGTTGGGAAAAGGCTAAGCAGATGATGTTTCTAATGACTGATTATAATTGATTGTGTAAGTGACGTTTAATTTTATTACAATTCAGAGCCAATTTCATCAGACATACAATTTAATTTTATGTCAAAAATTTAAGTCAATTCTAAAATTATAGCATAAAATAATATAATTATAGAGATTTCTTATTGAGAAACTCATCTAGACTATAATATTTTACGTGTTGCTTGTACCTATAGGTGTAAGAGAGTGATTAGAATACTCGTATAAGTGCTAATGAGCGAGCTACGTCTGCCATCAAGCTGTTTTGCATTTTAGCAGAGGTAGTAGGTATCCTAAAAATAATTATGCCTAAGAATAAACACTTTTTTTACATTCAAATTAAGTTATGTAAAATCATTAACCACTGAACAATTAAAAGATAATTTACAAACTTATTAAGATGCGTTCATAGTGATTTATGCCAAATCATCTATTGATATATCAATTGCTGAGGATACATATTACATCTATTCACCGCCTATCCACGCCGTTCAACTATGTCACTACAATGTGTGTAACCATAAAATGAACCGTTCAAGTGTGGTGTAAGTAGCGAACATTCATTTATGAGGTTTATATCCATTTTTATGGGAACTGTAAACAGTGCTCGGTGAAGATTGAACGAGAAGCGTAAACGGTTGGGCGTTAACCATCTTTTTTATTTTTAGGATGGTTAAGGATGAAAAAATATGCATCATTTAATTGCAGATTATAATAAGAGGAGAATAGAATAGATTACTCTTTACTATGTACACCATATAAATTACTGACATAAATATAGAAATTTTACAAAGGGTGACACAAGAGGCGGTCTTGTCGCTAAGAGCGATCTTTTAAAGACAACTTTTGAATGGATTAAAAAGGAGAAGGAGAGATAAATTCTGTAGGGTACCATTTACATAATACAATAAATACATACATAAAGTATAATTATTATACTAATCTAAATAAAATATAATAATAAACATGAATCAGGAGCAAAGAAAATATTATGATGATGTTTAAGGAGAAAGGAAGTGCTTTTTATCATAATTTAAAAAGTGAACAAAGGTTGAGCACGCCTTCCCGACACAGGCATGTCATCCATAACCATATTGCTTGAACAGTAAAAGATTTGTCAAAGAAATGGTGGAATACATCGGCATCTCTAGTCTCAGGTTATGAGAATTAAGATATTAGAAAATGTTATATTGAGAAGTCCTTGTAAAATAGTGTTTTTGCAGCTAAGTAGGTATCTTTACAATGTTGAAAATAGCAGATAAAACTTAACATTGCAAAGACGCGAAGAGTTCTCAGTGAAGTTGACTTTAATAAAATAAGATATAGCAAATTTATGTAAAAGGGAGCAGTTACCATTCACTTCTGGTCATCAAGAAAAGTAATGCATTGGTTAATATAATTACTCAATTATTTACTTAATAATAATGTAATTTTATGATTTTTATTTTATAACTGGTTTAAAACTTTTTAATATTAATAATTCTGATTTAATACTTTTTATATTTAATAATTTGTATGTCATTCTTGGCAGAATAACGTTTGCCTAAATCCAACACTGAAGTTAATATTTGTGTAGTTAAAAATATACCTAATAGTGTTTTTTTTTGTCTTACAGGTAAAGCAACAATAGCCAAATGCTTGTGGTGTTAGCTGGAGGCTGAGTGGCTGTGAGTTCGATTCCTGTCTTAATAATTAGACTATACAAGTACACTTTATTTCAAATGCCTAAATAATAACCATACGTATTATAGAGGTATGAGGAACATGGTATAAATTTCACTCATACTGTATAGAAAAGGGAGGATCCTCCGATCAGACGGGTGTTGTGTCTGGCGGGCAACTGCCCGATGATTCATGTCGGAGCGTTGTATCTATGCTAGTTGCGCCGTAAACTCTGCTTGCGAGATGCAGGATTTTGCGTGACGACAGTATGACGCGTTGTTCGCATGTGGCGATGTAGATACCCCGAATAGTTTCTTATCGCGGTTAGCCCTAGATGACCATTTTATACAGGTAAACAATTTCTGAGCTGGACCCATCTGCCGCATGTCAGTCGATCAATGGGCCAAAGTTACGACCAAGTGGGTCCCGCTTAATGGCAAACGTCATCGTGGCAGGCCCAGACGGATATGGCGGGATGATTCTTTAATAAAGATTGGTTCTTGGCAGCTCTGGACAGAGAGAGGTGGAAGGAGAGAAGGGAGACCCTTGTTCAGCAGTGGAACATTAATGGCCAATAAAAAACATTTTTTTTAATTTATGATAATCATTCTAACCCTATCAAAATCATCATAATCAACCTATAATGTTTCCACTACTGGGAAACAGGCCTCCTCCTCTTATTGGGAGGGGATTCTAACCATATTATAGATTTACTAGCAGCGCCCCGTGGTTTTACCCGCATAAGTGTCGATCCCGTGGGAATATCGGGATAAAAAGTATTTTATGTGTTATTCTGATGTTTAAGCTATATTACTGTTAAGTTTCATCAAAATCCGTTCAGTAGTTTTTGCGTGAAAGAGTAACAAACATCCATCCATCCTCACAAACTTTCGCATTTATAATATCAGTAGGAAGTAGGATTCAGTAACTAGCTTTTGCCTGCGGCTACGCCAACTCGAAAAGTATCCCACCGGAATTTACTACCGGGATTAAAAGTACCCCATATGTTAAGACAGGTTATGAACCTTTTGTGTACCAAATTTGATGCAAATTCGTCTAGCCATTCCGGAACATACATCCAATTCAACAGACGAAGATTCTCAAAACTATACTTTCGCTAGCATACTCTTTCGACACCTCATAGCTATTACGTTTTCCCAAAAATATTCAATGTACGTTATAATTATTATTATATAATGTTTTGACTTCGTTACTATTTTATAACATGTATAGAAGATTGCTTGTTGGGTCAGATGAAACTGGCTCCGTGGCTTGCCTGTGAGATATTGATGGTTAATCACATCTCGTTAGACCGGAATCGACCCCTCGTATCAGCAAATGGCTAGGTATGTACGTATATAGATTTACTAGACTTACATAATTGGTTGTATAACTAACACCGCGTTTATATAAACAAGTTGTGATATTTGTTTTCGACATGTTTTGTAAAGTACTTGGCAAAAAAATGTCTTGTGTAAGGTGCTTCTAAACTCGCGTCCGGGCCTGGTTCAAGCCATGGTCCGGGCCGAGAGGGAGTGGGGGGCAGTCGCCTCTTTCTGCGAAGCAGTCATGCTAGCGAAGGAGGCGGCGGGACGGCTGAGAGACAGAGGCTCCCGTCCCAGCCGCCGCGGGAGACGCTCCGGGCGTCGGGCGCCGCGCGACGACTCCCGGCCACCGTAGGCGCGGGCCTGCGGGCGGAGAGTAATGGGTAGCTCACCGTCCAATCAGGACCAGGCCTGTGCCGGACGGCGCGTACGTGTTCCACGCGCGCCTCAAAGAGATGTCAGCATCAATCGAAGGGGCCCGTCAGGGCTGAAGCCTGCCTGGTCAGCTGGATTGTCCGAAAGGGTTACCGCTGGCCCGGAACATAAAGGGCTAAGGAAGAATCACGGGTGGGTTTTAGTCAGTAAGAGTCTGACACTCCCTTCCGCTCAACCCAAAGCGGGAAAAAAAAGGCGCTTCTAAACTTACAATATTTTATTGCAAAATGTGGCTGAAACACAGTGGCTGGCAACACTGCCAGCAATACTAGCAAATCTTTGCAATATTGCTGTAATCTCCTGGTCCTATGGCCACACATGTTTGGTATGGCTGGGTTTGGCCAATGCATTTTCAATAGAAGAAGTATATGTGATTTCTTCAGCTATTGTTGCCAGATTGTGTTGCCCGATTAACGCTTAATTGGTGGCATGGGGTGTGACATGCCCCAGAGCATCTTTGAAGATTTAAAACTCTTAAAATTTTGAATTTACTCTGCTGATGTTCCGGATTGCTACGTAAAAATACATAACCTTTGTGATACAGTAGCAAGCAGCATTTGGTTATCTATAGTTGTATCAGGAGAGCGCCTTTGGAGTGTTAAACACCCCATGCAACTATTTACGTGGTTCGAATTTCGAGTAAGTCAGCAACAATTATTATGGTCGAAAATCCTATAAATTTTTTGACAGATTGAAACTGAGATTACAATGCGGCTGTTCTTTAAAATACGGGAATTGGTCTGATGTTTCCATTATATTTACAGCAGCATAATCAGTCTATACTGGTCCCACTGCTGAATCTCAGGCCTCCTCTCTGTGAGAAAGATTGAGCCATAATCCACCACGCGGGCCCAGTTCGGGTTGGTGGATGTAATGTCTGGTAATTTTTGGTTCTAGGACATGTCGATTTCCTCAAGATGATTTCCGTCAATGTTTTGAGAGCAGTCATGATGACATAATTCTACTGTTAGCGTGTTACGCAATTACCCCGCTCTATAAATAAATAAACGATAAAGCCATTACAATGTCGACTACTACAGAGGTAATACCAAAACCATGTCACGTCTCTCCCTAGACACAGAACTGATCTTTAACAGCTCTAAAACCATTTCAATGAACATAAAAACGATTTGGGTCAAACATATTGACTAAATGGGTAAAGGACATCAAACCTATCTATATGCTAATCATTCATGAAGAAAAGGGTGGCTAGTGGTGGGTGGGTCTTTTAGTTTCAAAGACGGTATTTACTTGGGAGGGTTTGTTCAGGGTTTATTTTTTTCTTGGGAAGAGAAGAGAGAGTTGAGAGTTAGTGCTGGTTGGTTGGGTTGACTTAAAAGCTTGACTAAAAAGCGATCTTAGTGTTTATAGACTGTACACACTAGTAACAAAACAGTTTGGCACCTATTGTATAAAAAACAGGTTTTCAGTTATAACTTGTCACTTTGACTATGAGACTGTTTTGTTCCAAGTGTTAACGCCATCATTTCTTGGAACGTAATTGCCAAGTGACAAGTGTGCAGAGAATAAATAAATAGCTATATAATAATTGTAATTAATATTAGAATAGTATGACGTATGATAAATAATAACAACCGCACATATCAATCGATCAGGTTAAGCTACGCTTGCCGCGGTTGGTCTGTGGATGGGTGACCATCTTTACATGCCGTGACCCTTCCGTGCCTCGGAAAGCACGTTAAGCCGTTGGTCCCTGCTGTCACTCGTGGATCTTTGACAGTCATTACGGGTAGTCAGGAGCCCGAAAGTGTGACAACCAGTCTTACCAAGGGGTATCGTATTACCCAGTAACTGGGTTGTGGAGGTCAGATAGGCAGGCGCTCCATGTAAAATACTGGTATTCAGCTGCATTCACAAACTTGTGGTAGTTCAGAAAAAGACGCTATCCACCTCAGCGTCACTAGGGAATTCAATATATCAGAAATAGTTTAAAATTCACTTACAGTACGACGAAGAAGCATCGACGAAATACGCTAAACACGAACATTTTCGAGTGAAGTGCTACTTGAGTTGAAACGAAATTACACAAATTGACAACAAAAAGAGCTAATATCCTCTTACATCTTCAGCGAATCAGCGAATCAGCGTCAGGTGGTGCACTTTGTGTTGCCATCTGGCATTATGCTGAGCTGAGGCCCTTTTGGCATTATTATTTATAATCATTTTGAATTTGTTTTGTTTATTTTTAAGGGTTCTTTGTTTTGCCAAATAAACGCAATTTTCTTTCTTTTCTTTCTTTCTTTCTTTCTTATCTTAGTTAAATACTGTGTTGAAATTTTTCGTCAGTTAGTTGGTTAGCTGTTCCATACATTTTGACCGCGTAGGTAATTGCACTTTTCTAAGAAATAACAGTTTTCTTTTTCATGTGTTATAGTTTGCGCATCGATGTCGATGCCAACCTGTATATTATAGGCAGGCATGTATCTACAAACAAATAATAATTAAAAAAAAAAAAACAGTGGCACTCTGGGAGTGCCGAAAGAAGTGAAAACTTGAACAATTACGTGTGTATTTTGTGAATCGTCTTATAAACAAAACACGCGCGGTGCCGGCTACGGCCATCAGTCTTACGAATTTTCGATCAGGTCACGTGTCCTGACGCGAGTTTAACATTTTTTACCCATTACAAAAAAGTGTACAACGCCGCTAAAGAAGTTTTCACTTCAATAAAAAGTTTTATTGCTTCAACTTAAATGACTTATACTAGTTACAATGGGGAGAATCCATTTAAGCAAATAGTATGCTTGTTTTAGGATGCTCCGCCCTTCCCCAGGTTATGTAATCGTATTTAAGCTATTGAACCTGATCATGATGTTAAATGAATTTATATAAATAAAAATGCAGGAATAAAATGTGTACACAGTATTTTTATACAAGTAAAAAGAATACATTAAAACAACCCCAAAAACAATCAGCGGGATTGTCGTTCGGAACATAAAGGGCTAAGGAAGGAACACGGGTGGGTTTTAGTCAGTAAGAGTCTGACACTCCCTTCCGCTCCACCCAGAGCGGGAGGGGTCATTTGATGATTTCCCATCCTGAAAAAAAAAAAAAAACCCAAAAACAAAACTGCACAACAGAATAACATTTTCAACACAATCAAAGTAGATCCTTTTAACCCGTACGTGCCAACTATCGTAGATTGAGAGTTGCCTCGTTCCCGTCATAAAATGCGCTATGAGAAAACAGTTTACGATGCCAGAGAGCCGTAAAATGGCTCAACTATGTCCTTGTGTGCATTTCCTGATATATCATAATAGTTATGATTTTGAAACTAGTTTTCATCAACCGTAGTTAGCCTTGAGGTGCTAAATTAAATATGGCGCCCTCTAAATGACATAAAGTAATGAATGTAAAAATAAATATTTTGTGATTATGCCTTGTTGGGTATCAAATAAAAGGGCTTAATTAGCACATTTAAAATATAAATATTATTGAAACAAACCCCAAAATAAAGATAAGCTTAAAAACTAAAACACAAAGCACCTACCATCCAATCTCTTCACCACCCTTGGTTGACTGGTAGAGAATGCCTAAGGCATTAAGTCCGCTTTTGTACCTTTTGTGCGAAAAGTTTAAATAAATAAATAAATAAAACCCGACTACTGAAAAGGATGAAACAAGAAAGTACCTTCCCGTGGTCGCATGCTACCATAGATCGCTTATAAGTATGTTAGAATAGCGGCATGCGACCACGGGAAAGCGTTTTCTTATTTCATCCTTTTCAGTAGTCGGGTTTTAGTTTTTAATCTTATTTTTTACTCTCAGTCTGAGACTGTCGGTAAACAGTTCGTTTCCGCGAAATGCTATCAATATAATCGTTCTGAAATCTTCGTGAACGTTTGCAGTAAAAGTTTTATTTACCTTGATTAATTGCCAATACCTATTGCCTTAGTAGCTAAACTTCAGATAATACGAGAAATTGATAACCAGAATCAAATCATTCTGATTATTATGATACTAGCCAGTCTGCCAGTCTCCTGGGCACGTTTTCGGCTGACAGCGATGCGGACAAGTACTTCGACGCCTAAGTGTTTTAGTAATAGTAAACTTTCGTTTTAGTATTTATTTGTATAGTTAATTACATAGTAGGTATTATAAATAAATGTATTCATCATCTGCCTAGACTTTTCATTTCGAAATCAACATTTAGGTTAAATTCCGTTC
Source organism: Luperina testacea (assembly GCA_927399505.1). Classification (NCBI taxonomy): domain Eukaryota; kingdom Metazoa; phylum Arthropoda; class Insecta; order Lepidoptera; family Noctuidae; genus Luperina; species Luperina testacea. The sequence continues at coordinate 17,753,732 of OV656770.1, read as the reverse complement.
CGTCCAGTATATTGCTTACGCATTAAATCCTTGTCTTACATTATTTATGTTTCGTGAGTACGCCATATACTAGTACTTTGGCATTTAATAAATTTTATTGAATGCCTAGTATTGTTACATAGTATCTACAGAAGATTTAGTGCATGTCATTCTGCCTTTTCCCAACTATGTTGGGGTCGGCTTCCAGTCTAACAGGATAGAGCTGAAGTACCAGTATTTTACATGAAGCGACTGCCTATGCGACCTCCACAACCCAGTTACTGGGTAATACGAAAGCCCTTGGTCAGACGGCTAATGACTACCCGTAACGACTGTCAAAGATCCACGAATGACAGCTGAGACCAGCGGCTTAACGTGCTTTAAGAGGCAGAGGGGTCTCGGTACGTAAAGATGGTCACCTATCCATAGACCAACCACAGCAAGCGTAGCTTAACTTTCTAACTATTCTGCAGGTATTTAAAATTGCGGTTTTTGAAGTGTTATACAAATTGAGTCTTTTAGGTCTATTTGTTGAAGTCTGTGGTGGAGGTGATGGGGTAACACCTGTCATAACACCACTGTGATAACACCCGTCCTGGAGACAACAATGAGTACTACGTTATATTATTATTATTATAATATAACGTATATTATTAATATTACATATTTTTTTTGCACTAATTACAAAATATAAATTAATATTCAATTAACTATTAAATCCTTACCTGTAATTAAAGAAACGACATTAATTAATGCTATTAATTTCGATATCAATTCCTAACAAGTATCTTCGCGATGGTTCTAATTCGACCACAGATTAACTATAGGCATTGAGACCTACCTCCGTAATGGCGCTAGTAGCGCCGACTTTAATAAAAATGAAGTAAATATATTTTCTTTACATGTATTATACACATCAATCTTCCGGAATAAATTTTCTAAATGATGTTGATAACTGCAACAAAATTAGAAGAACAACGCTGTCATATATAGACAAAAACGAAAAGCGACTTTAATATTGTGTGTATAGATTCTATACTTCTGTACACTTCCTCTTCCAAAAACTCTCAAACTGCCACAGCCTAAAAATACAGCCACAACCAAACATAATTATGTATTCTATGAAGGAACGGCCTTGAAACTCCTGTCTATTGTACATAGATAACTAAATTTATACGTAGTAACAGGCAGTGCCCCAACGTCGCGGCCATTTTGCAATTCAAATTCGTGTATCGTTCCATTCAGTGATACCCGCAGACCTTGAGGTACTGAATTTTTGCAATCTGTGCGAATATTATTTTGTGCTGATTTTTTTGCGGAAGGGATCGCGTTTGTTATGTTGATTATATTTTATTTTATTTATTCAATGCTATGTTTGTTTTGAGCAGGGGTTGGGAAAATACTGATTAAAGGGTAGATTTTGTTTAAGGTTTCATATCCATATCGTTGGTTCATTCTCTCTGTCGGTTATTTCATAACGGATTTCAGCATCAAAAATAATAAATCATCATCTGTCTAGCCTTTTTCCAACTATGTTGGAGTCGGCTTCCATTCTAACCGAATGCAGCTGAGTACCAGTATTTTGTATGGAGCGACTGCCTATCTGATCGCCTCAACCCAGTTACTGGGTAATTACGATATCCCTTGCCACGACTGGTTAACGCACTTTCATGCTTCTGACTACTTGTGAGGACTGTCAAAGATCTACGAATTACAGCCAACTGCAACATCTCTAAAACCACGTTAAAACTTCGTTTTCGTAGCTCGGAGGGGTCTCGGTATATATTGAATTTTATTAAATTTTTAACCCATCCAAAGACCGACCTCGGCAAGTGTTGTCTTGAAATTTGCACCGTGTGGCTATTTTTATTTAGCCACGAGCCCCTCCATATCAATAATAATAATATTAGCGGAACATATCCACAGTTCCACATTTCAGTACCATTCAAAGTCAAGAGCAGTAACAAAGTCCGCTACAGCTCTAAAGTGTGATGTATGTATGTTAAATCTGCGATATATTGCTAATATGAACTGGTTTTGACAAAGAACCAATGGTAATGAACCTTTTCGATCTTTTTCGTTTGTCTGAACCAGTAAAAATACCAATAAAGGAGTATATATTATTTACTAGCTGCGTCCCGCGGTTTCACCCGCATAAGTTTCGATCCCGTGGGAATATCGGGATAAAAATTAGCCTATATGTTAATCGAGGGTGTGAGCTACCTCCATTCCAAATTTTATTAAAATTGGTCCAGCCGTTTGAGCGTGAAGAAGTAACAAACATATAAACACACACACACTCACAAACTTTCGCCTTTATAATATTGGGTCCCCACCTATGAAATTGGCGTATTTTTCTCACAAATAAAGAACCTTGTCACTTTTATTATTTAAAATATTCATCAATTGCTTGATATTCTATCGGATTATGAGTATCATAGACATCTACCAATAGTAAAAAAACCTTAGTACATATAGTTTTCTAAACAAAAAAAATACCTTAAAAATGACTCCTTTTTTGTTAGTAGAAATGACCACTATGTATTTGTTTTAACTTAGCCAAAACTTATTTTTGTCGCTTAATCTAAGTGGCATACGTTATCTTAGTTTTTAAACATTAGTGCATAAAAGTTTTAAAACATTAGTGTTCATGGTTGTTAAATAAATTAAGAAAATGTTAGTATGAAAAATGCAACTTCTTTAAAATTCTCCATACAAAACGCTGATTTCATAGGTGGGGACCTAATATTAGTGTGATTTACTGGATATCCAACAGAGGCTACACAATTATATGCAACATGCATATTGCAAAATACAAGAACACAAACAAATACGTGTATGAGTTTCCAACTAAAGGAAACCACATCATTCACTTTATAATCTGGGTTCGTACAATAATTTTGACAACGACGAAAACAGTTGAATAAATCAAAATAATATTACATGAAAATCATTTAAAGGAACACAAAATGAAAAGCAAAAGAGTAAACCAAAACATAAGGGTCATCATCTGTCTAGCCTTTTCTCAACTATGTTAGGGTCGGCTTCCAGTCTAACTGCAGTTGAATACCAGTACATGGAGAGACTGCCTATCTGACCTCCACAATCCATTTACTGGGAAATACGATACCCCAAGGTAAGACCGGTTGATAGACTTTTGGGCTTCTTCTTCTAACACACATGTCAAAAGTAAATTATGTTTTAAAACTAGATGAGATCGGTATTTTCTATCCGACCACAGTGAGAAAAAAGACTGAAACCAATTCAGAGTTCAAAGTCTCTTTTAAAGTCCAGTATCCAATTGCGTAACACACTTTCAATGACAATTTTAAGGTTTTAATCCATTGCTTCATCTGTTTGAAAAATTCGTCTTTCAACTACTTAAATAACGCATTGAACGTGGCTGTACTGTCAAAATAAAAGATATTGCGATAAATTGTAATTTTAAGTGCGTTACGCAATTACCCCACAGATATACAAATATTCGTGGTCAGGCCATATGAGGACCAGATTAGTGAATGAGATTGTATTTTGAGGAAAGAACCACACAGATTTGAGTAGACTTGTCCAGTCAGTGCACCCATTTGTTAGTAATCGCATAGATCACACCACACACCCGTTGCATTCATCTCATCACCAGTGCTCTCAAAACGGTGCAGGAAACCAGCATGTCCTAGAACCGAAAATTTGAGGACATGTAACATCTAGCAATCCGCCCTGGGCCCGTGTTGTTCCCTCTCAAAGAGAGAAGGCCGGTGTCTCAGCAGAGCGAACATTATATTCTGATTATACTTATGGGTAGACCAACTCAGAAAATATGAAACAATGCTTTATCCTTTAACGACCACTTAGTATTAAATATTAAATGAATTACTTCATAACAATTACTCGTAAATCCTACTTACTACCACGCTAGGTGCTACATCCTCAGATTTTCGTAAAGGAATGAAACCAGGCTGTTGAGAATCCCTATTAATACTTGTTATGCGAATTTTCTTTCTCAGCGCTGTCCTGAAAAACATTTTTAAGCCCCTTATTTACATATAAATAACAATTTGCTTTGATTATTTCTTCGTTTCATCGCTTTTTTGTGTTAATGTGGTCATTTTTAGGGGAATGACTTCTTTATTGGTTATTAGAGTAGGTATTAACGAAGGCCAGAAGGTCAGAAGTTCGACAAGGATAAATTATATTCTCTTTTCAGTAATCAGTTTGTTACTGCTGTATCAGTGGCTGTAGACTGTCCCGTTGATCTGTGATTACCAGGTCGATTACTACGTGAGGCAAAGTCTAATTGGGAAGGGAAGGGAAGGGAAGGGGCCCGTCAGGGCCGAAGCCTGCCGGGTCAGCGGGATTGTCCGAAAGGGTTACCGCTGGCCCGGAACATAAAGGGCTAAGGAAGGAACACGGGTGGGTTTTAGTCAGTAAGAGTCTGACACTCCCTTCAGCTCCACCCAGAGCGAGAGGGGTCATTTGATGATTTCCCATCCGGAAAAAAAAAGGCAAAGTCTAATTGGGTTTCAGCATTAGGAATTTCTTCAAGAGGAGGAAGCTGGCGGTGTAACACCCCCCTAGCTTGGAAAGCAAGTTAAACCGTTGGTCCTGCGCCTGATCGCTCTGCGATTGTGTCAGGCTGCATGCCGTCAAATACATTTATTTCCAACAACCATAACTCATTAGAGTGCAATCACATACACAATAAAAAGGATATTAAAAATAAATTACCTAACAGTTACATTTAACATGCAAAACTTAAATGTATTTAAAGCTAGAGTATTTTAAGGTCCAATGCCATGCATTATATACTAGTAGACCTACTTATATGCATCTAAAATTCCATTTCAAAAAATATTTTAAAAACTGAAAACATATTTAAAATTCAAAGGTCATTCGCAAGAAAAACTTCACTCCCCTTTACTAATTAAGCCAGTCCACAATTTTTAATAAACGTATTGCACAACGCATCAAGACTGAAATCCATGAGAGTAGGTATAGAACATTCATAGAATACAAAAACTCTGGACTAATGAGTGCAATAAAGCCTTCTGCATCGTGAAATGCAAAAAAATGCGCCATTCAGTTTCTAGGTCACGCCCGGAGAGGGAAATAGATCTTTTATCTAAATGAATAACGGTTCGAAGAACTTTTTGTTCGATATTTCAAATTATGGGCCGTGATTGAGCCTTAGTGGTCGCGTTCGGTGTTTTTTAATTTTAAAATTAGAGTGTCGATGTTCGAATTGTTTGAATTGAAATGGGGTGTCGATGACGTGTTTAATTATACGTTGTAACGGTTGTTTAGTATTTAATGTTAGGTAAAACCTAATAGAGGGATTAGTTTTTATTTGAAAATTGTGATTCCCGTATTGATGTATTCATATTGTTATGCAATGTATTTAATTAATGATTTTTAACAACATGCTCCTAATGATTTTTGAAAGTGCAGCCATGTTTCTGCCATTGATTCTTTATGCGAAACATTTTACTTACTAAATTATAAATTGATGATGCTATAGGTATTAATAAAAGTTGGTCCTTGGTAGCTCTGGACAGAGAGAGGTGGAAAGATAGTAGGGAGACGTTTGTTCAGCAGTGGGATATTAATGGCTAATAATAGTGCCTCCTGATCATTTGAATTGTCTGCGAGACTTTCGGCCCCAGGTACACCTTCCAAAGGTCCGGGACCCCAGGGTCGCGAGATATTTCAAAGACAAAAATAGTAATAATAGGTAGGTATACAATAACAATTTATGAGGCCGCAAGGTTACAATAACTCTATTGAAATATCTTCTAGAATTAAATTCCCTAACTATTCCCTTTAATTATTTCGTCTTAAGACAACAAACCGACGCCTTAGAGTGAAAACCTCGTAAAACAGGAGGTTCTGTAATCTTATTAATTAATATGGTTTAACCGCTTTTATATCCAGAACTTTTCGATACTATAAGATTGTCCGAAATGCAAAAAAATGCTACTTACGAGGTATTGTATTCTCGAGGGTTTCACTGTAAGGCGACGAAGCAGCCCTATTCATCCAAAAACAATAGAACTACCTAAAAATATGTACACTTTTATTCATTCACCTTAAAATATCAACAACAAAAAGGTTCAAGAGCTCAAAATAATAATGCGCGAGATACGTTGGTACAATATGCACGAACGTATAATATACCAGAACGTATTATATGCAAGAATGTATCAGCGTACAATAACAACGACTTTCATTCAAATAGTTTCTGAAATTCTGCACGAAATGGGAGAGAACATCGCATTTTTACAAGCGAGTGTGAGTGTGGCTAGGAAATAAGCGGGCAACGCAGATCAAGTCCCTGTATGTTAGGTAAGTCTCCTTTACATACCTCTGAGCAATGACCCGCAACGCATTCTCTAAAACCAAGACGAGATCAAACCGATTACAAATAAAAAAAAAACAAGTAAATAATAGTATATATAAACACATGATTTGTAAAATAAATATTTTGCAAAATTGACCTTGACCTTGAGTAAGAGTAGAAATGACCTTTGGCCATGATCTTTTAGTTTTCATGGTGACTTTATACATGCACGTCATATGCACGTTAATTTCTATACAGGTAAGTTATGCATCATCATTTGAATTCAGTTAACCCGGTCTGACAAAAAAAAATTGTTTTACATTGCACCCATTACAAAAAAAAAACGCCTGTGGCACTCACTTAAGATCTCGTTCCTTTATGCCGTTCATAACAAATAAACTTTAATAATGCCTTCCTAGATATTTCTTTTCATTCAGTGCTACAAAAGAGACCTGCAAATGACAGCGAGACTTCAAAAAAGCCCTTTGTCTTTTAAATTTGTTGAAAACAATCCTTTTACGTCGCCTTAGAGCGAAACCTCGGGAATGCAATACCTCGTAAGAAGCATTTTATGCATTTCGGACAATCTTATGGTATCGAACAGTTCTGGATATAAAAGCGGGTTAAATTTCCATAATATTTAATAAGAATATATAATCTATCTCCTTTTTTGAAGTCGGTTAAAAAAGCACACAAGACGCCATATAAAATTTTACAGCACGCAGTTCTTTCTTCCTCCTGAAAAGTTACTTCTTTTACACTTACGAGATTTTCACTCTAAGGCGTCGTTTTGTCGTTGATTGAATTTAGTTCAATTCAATTATCTAGGCCAATAGTTTTCTGCTAGTAGTTCTAAGTTTCGGTATTGTTTTTCGGAATTAAAGAGGTCTTTGGCAGTGAATATTTTGTATTTTGCATCTCGTTTTACAAAAGTGTTTTGCTATTGCAATGTTGCAGGATTTTTGGAAAGAAGTTCTATAGCTCACCTTGCGGTAGGAGTAAACTGGTAAAAATCGTCATGTAACGACAAAACATTATGCCGTTCATGCGAATTTCTATTATATTATATATGAAAAGATCATATTATGATTCAGAGAGAGATAATTTTCATGGTTTTCAAGGGCGCTGAAACCAGTAGTGAGGTCAAAATAAAAATCCAAGATATCGCTTGTGAAAATAAAAAATAAAATTCAGAAATGCCAAAGGCGATAGTGATGTTTTTTTTTTTTTTTTTTTATTTGAAATGGGTTTGCTCTTGACTCTAGTCTAGGTCAGAGATGACACAGACAAAGTCTACGATGGAGTGAGCTCACCCAGAAGAAGCCTGTTCACTCTTACTTTGAAGAGATTCGGGTTGTATGCACTCGGAAACACAAACGCAGGTAGAGAGTTCCACTCTTTTGCTGTGCGCATTATAAAGGACATTTGAAAACGCTTAGTGCGAATTGGTGGAATAGCAACTAGGTAGGGATGGTAACTTGCAGTGCGTCTGGATGTCCGAAGGTAGAAGGGGGCCGGTGGAATGAAAATACAAGAATAATAATTATTTTCCATCTTGATGATGGCATCGAGATGTCTTATGAGCGCTGGTTCTCTATGATCTATGATGATGAAAAAACGTTGTTTATTTATTTTTTTGTTTATGATTAACTATTCCTCCGCTGTTTTCGGGACCAAAATCTACTAGTTTCAAGATAGCTGTAACAAAAATGGACGTATCTATCCTCGAGACACCGACAAACATTCAGACGTTGCGAAGCAACGTATTCCAAGCCAGCACCAAGGTCTTGAAACGTACCGTAAATATTATAGTAGGTAAAACCAACTACGATGGGTTTGTAAATTGTGATGCAAATTATTAAACTTGAGTGCAAGGGACAAGAGAAGATGACAATCTTTTTAATATGGAAAACTGTATTAGATTATGCATCACTTGTTTTACTTGTTTCCCTAGATGCAGATATTGCTTTAAACAACATAGATTCAAGGCCACGAACATTGCATTCAATGTTTCAAAATTAAATCTACATGTTAATTACATAATCATCTTCAGCTCAAAATCATATTCTGGTCTTTTAACAATGAGGGTTTTCGTGAAAATTTACGACACCAGTTGGCACCACTGTGACAAGAGGTCTTCCAATATAAAATATATGATAACGTTCATCATTCGATTCATTCATTCGTTCATCATTCAGTCATGACTAAAGAAGATATAGGCTCTTTGACAGATGCCTGGACCTGACGTGTCAGTGGTGCCACCTAGCGAACGTCATTTCAGAAAACCCTCATTGATTAGAGGTCAGCGCAATACGTTTTGGTCTTACAACCGTTTCAGCTGGTATTTTACCGTGTTCACTGCCTCCCTAAAGTAACAGCTTTCATAAATCTATTCTTTAGAGCTTACATATGTTTAACCCCATTAAACATGATAATAATATCTATGGTCAGTACGAAAAGTAGCTGATAAAAGTGTAAACCAATCCTGTTTAAATGATAAGTGATTTATTTTCTGTAAGTAGGTTTGTACAAACACTTTTACACGTCAATTATATTTTTTTAAACTAGATGAGGTCGGCGTTTCCTCTCTGACTTGACTATTCTGAGAAGAAAGGTCGTAACAAACTCGGAGATCAGTCTCTTTTAAAGTCCAAACAAAATATTGGTCAGATCGTGTGAAGACCATGTAGATTGGTGTCTGAAATGGTCTTTTGAGGGAAAGAACCACACAGATTGAGCGGACCTGTCCAATCAGTGCACGCATTTGTCAAAAATCGTGCAGCTCAACTCAGAACTCAACGATTCGACAAACAATACCAAAGAAAGGACATTTGGGTTAGATTCGTATGCAATCACTCACTTAAGGGGACTAGTAACACAATCATCTGTATTAATATGGTTTCAACAATATTACTCAAATTTGGCGTCCACAGGTATATTTTCTGATCCATTTGTTTACATTTTAAACATATACTTTTTGAATCGACAATAGCTTTCTATTGTCTGTTCCAAAAGTAATTATTTAATCACACTATTCATGTACATAAGAAACACATTCTAAACACAAGTTAACAACATCCTACATCGGGGTATCACAAGATGTGTTGATAACCAGTCATGTGACATATTACTGGCCGGCCGCCACGAGTGCACAGCTGACCCATTTCCTATCGACTTCACAAACGACGCGGCAGGCTAGATAGCTGCAACCATTTGTATTTATTTCGATTTTTAGAGGAGATAGGAAAAGTTTTAGAGTGTTTTGTTTCTTGGACAGTCGCTTTATTTCTGTAATACGAGAATAGTGTACTGGTCAAAAGGGACGCTAGTTGTGGTTGACAGGCAGTAAAGTCTGTTGTAATTCAGCATGTACCGACGCCAGCACATCAAGCTATTATAATCTGTCTTTCTTTAATAGATTTTCAGCTTTATCGCTAAAGCATAAGGTTCAAAGTTGATTGGGAAAATTTGACAGTTTCGGGTAGCTCGATGTACTGGCGTCAGTACCTAAGTTGTAAAACTGACCCACAAAAGTTAAGCAGGAACCGATTTATACAAATAAATAAAATTGAAGTGTCTTTTCATAATGTCAAAATAACAGATTTTTACTAAAGGCTCCTTCAAACAGGCGCGACACGCGATAAAATCGCGCGCGACACAAAGACACCGCAAGTCGCGCAACGAGCGGTGCCTTCAGGTCACGCGCGATTCGCGTCGCGCGTCGCGCCTGTTTGCAGGAGCCTTAACCCTCTGACTAATAAACGTATTATATCAAATGAATAGTTACACATCGATTTCTCTCATTCAGTCGCCAGTAATTTGACTTTCAAAAGAAGAAGTCAAAGCGTTGTGTTTATTATTAAGGGGATAATAATGTATAATATGAAAGTATAATATACGGTACTTTTTTAAAAGAAAACAATTGTTAAAATTTCTGTCTGTTTGTTCCGGCTAATCTCTGAAACGGCTGTACTGATTTTGACGGGACTTTCATAAGAAGTACTTGTTACTTTTATTTTAGAAAGATAATTAGCGTTCCACGCAAAAAAAATTACAACCCATGAAATGCAATTTGTTTTCCGACGTGTACGCGAACGAAGTCGCAGGCTAAGATAGTGCTTAAATAAGACTGATGCAAATCCGCCCCAAACCATTTTTTAAGGAACTCTACGGCAACGAAGATATTGCATTGTTACGTTCGTTTTTATCTAACAGTCGTTGTTTGAAGTTATATACCCGATAAATAATTAATTAAACTTTTGAGTTTAATTAATTATTTGCCGACCGTGACTCCCGCTATAAAGAATTATTTCCGCAAATTTCTGACTCATGAACAAAAACCGTTGGACACGTACGTTGAAATAACAACACCGACCCCATTTAATTTAGGATACAGGAAAACGCAAAAAGAAAGTCATCGGGGCCCGGAAACACATCGAATTTTTCATGCTCTACGGTTTTTCGCCATTTTTTATTATTTTTTGGTTTTTGCGCTGAAAAAGGATTAGTATTCTTTCGACGTGGTGAAGTAGAGTAGGAGGGATTAATATCCGCGGCGGGTTCACGGATGAGTTCTAACGCGTGCCCGTGTTCCCGCCGTAAGCGGCAGAGGAGGACACCGTGGAGTTTTAGTGGGTTAGAGTCCCACATAACTGCACTATCTCCCCGTGGTAGTGCAGGAAGCATGAGCATTTCTCCATGATAAAAAAGGAGGGATTGATATTGGTTATGTTGAGTGCGATAGTTTTTTTTTTGTGTTTGTTTATCTTAAGTTTCTTGGCGGTCATTATCAGCTGGAAGTTTTAAATGCAGAGGTAAAAGTTGTCTGTTAGTGGTTGGTCAATCGAAATAAGTAAGCGGATTTCAAGTTCAATCAATCAATCAAATCAGCCCATCGCAGTCCACTGCTGGGCATATGCCTCTCCCAGACTTTCGAGTCCGATTCCGCACAATTTATGCTCCAAATATAATACAAAAATACCCAAATATAACAACCAACGTTCAAATGAAGACCATCAAATAATCTAGGTAGACTTTTGAAAGTTACAATTATTTTATTCAAGACTAGCTACTGGCATGCGTTGCAATGCAATGCAATGCATTGTTCTTTTTTTTTTGTTCGCGCGCACGCAACAACTTACCAAAGTTTCATCACAACCAGTCGAGCCATTTTCGAGTTTTTGCGAGCCTTACGCACGATAATTGATTTTTATATAGTTATGTGACTGCTTATAATTACTTCTTCAACCCGATCATCCTTGTTCTCAAGTCTACAACATACATATAATCGCCGAAAACAGAAAAAAAAAAACGCTGACATAAAAATTAATATCTCATGTAAAAATATTATAAACGCCGGTTATCTTTCAATGTAAAGATTTATCTCAGCTGAAGTAGGTACATCTGCTGAAGAGCCATGAAAATATTCCGACAATCTCAACTTTATGACAGTCGTTAAAAACTCGCCCTAAACAATATTATTAGCTATTTTGTTTCTAAAGTCTACCGTTTACATTTTACGAGTAGTGTCTGTAATATTTTAAAGGGTAACTTTATTGTGCTGGCAACATTTGTTATTTTGGCTTTAGGGTTTGGAAATCGTCAAGCATTTTGTGTGTAAGACTTTACTGGGAAACTGACCCTGAACCTACTTCTAATGCCTTCGTCTGCTGGATTTAAAGTTACAGTTTCCTAAAAACGGCCGCATTGATGGCTGTAATGAAAATTATGGCAGCGAAGAAGATTTAAATCGTTAAATTCGCCCTACCATGTCAAAAAATAGTCGCGTTTCTCTTTCGTTTTGACACTTCTGACACACAATGACACATGACTTAATTTTCATGGAAATGCCATGCTTTTAGTCGTTTACCATCCACCTTGCCGGTAACCATCAGTTGTTCGAGGTTATTGCCATCTTTTCTCGCCATATGGCCGAAAAATTCCAAAACTCTGCGGATACAGGTCGTAGAGAGTCTGGTCTATATTGTGAGCTCGCATAGGAGAGATTCGTTGGTGCGGAATGCAGTCCAGGGTATCTGAAGCAACTTCCTTCAACACCACATCTCGAAGGCGTTTCTCAAGGTCAAAGTTTCCGCTCCGGGGATCCTAGACGTAGGCAAAAAGGCTGCCAGGCAGAAATGGGGTGGGCGGGTCACGTCACCGCATGCACTATGCATGCGGTGACGTGACCCGCCCACCCCGCTGTGTATCAGTCTCCACAAGGTGAGTGTCTGAGGATGGACGGCGCCGCCGAGGCCAGCCCAAGTAGAGGTGGCGAGGCGACTTTGACGCGTACCGCAAGGGTTAGATCGAGGTGGCGCTAAAAAAAGATGCATGGAAGGATTTGGAGGAAGCCCTTGCTCAGCATTAGGACAGTGTAAGCTAAATTTAAGAAAACCCCTTTCGAACAAAAAAAATTTGCAAATCCGTTTATATATGAGGGAGTTATGTTCGAACATACATAAAAAAATATATATGACGGCGCGGTCATAATATGAACGCGCGAATATTATTATTCTGCGTTCTTTTATTTAATTTGTGTAGTGAATTTGGTTGATCAAATTATTTGTATCGTAAACACTGATTTAGATTTTATTGTCGCTCAACAGAAGAGGGGACTACTTAGTCCGTGTGGGCTTGCGAGTGACGTCAGCGCCGGTAGTGGTATCGCTTGTTGTAGCAAAGTGGGGGTAGTGGGGCGACCGGTGCCTTTATAAAGCAGCCGGCGCGCGTTGTAGGGGGACAGACTGTCGCCATCACAGCAAGACAGCGCCGGCCCAAAAAGGACCACCCAACCAACGCCGAAGATCATGAGGCCCCCAGCGCCTCGCTGATGGCGGCAGCTAACGGGCCCACTGCCAACGATAAGGATGTCACTGCCTCGAGGCGGAAAAACAAGAAGCGCGGGGGGAAGAAAAGGGGAAAGAAACCTCAGCCCCCCGCGACCCAAATCACAGAGGGCGCTGTCCCTGTCGAGGCGCAGGCACCCACAACAAATGTGATTCCCACAGTTGCCACTGCTGGCGCTAGTGAGCCAAGCAAGGAGAAGCGGGGAGGTAAATCTGCCCCGCCCGCTAGGCAACAGCAACAGCAACAACAGCAACAGCAACAACAACAAAAGCTGCAACAGCACTCAGCTGATACCCGCGAACAGCGGCAGCACAACACACCACTGACTGGCCACTCACAGAACGGGGACCGGCAGCGGCAACAGAGGGAATTCACCGCCTGCGCCATAAGACTGTTAATGGATTTAATCAAAGCCATTAGGCAGGGACAGGATGCGGGCGTAGTCATCCTTGACGGGCTAGCTGAGCTACTAAGACTGTACAATGTCTAGCTCGTTAAGGATAATACACTGGAACGCCCGCGGTCTACGAAAAAAGGCCGCCCCTCTCCGCCTCCTCCTCAGAGAACAAAGGATCGACGTGGCGCTCATAGGTGAAACACTCCTGGGACCTGCGGACAGGATCAAGTTCCCGGGATACCTCACCTATAGGAGGGATGAGAAGTCGCCGTGCGGCATCACATACCGCGGATTGGCGGTGCTGGTCAACCGAAGAGTCGTCCATCAACCGCTCCCAGAGGTCACAGCCTCAACCTTCCAGGCGCTGGGAATCCAACTCCACGTCGCCGGCAAGGACATGAACATATATGCGGCCTACCATCCTCCTGGCACCGACATCAGCTTAACGGAGCTAAGAAGCATACTAATGTCGCCAAACCCGACACTCCTTGCCGGCGACTTCAACATCAAGCATGAAGCCTGGAACAGCCGGACGCGGAACGCCTGGGGCAGACGACTCTTCACAGACGCAGAGGCCCACGGATACACGGTGTCCGGCCCGGACACACCAACCCATTACCCGGATAACCAGGCGCACTCTCCAGACGTGCTGGACATCGTGATCCATCAGGGCCTCGGTTGCCAGCTCACCCAACAGGTGATCGACGACGAGCTACAATCTGATCACCAACCTGTACTCGTCGTCCTGTCAGAGATGCCGACCAGACTCTCGCCTCCTGCGTCACGTCGAATCACGGACTGGGACACCTTCAAGGAAAAGTTGGAGACCACCACACCCACTTGGCCCTGCGAGACCGCCGCAGACGTTGAGGGGCTTGCGGGAGAGGTCACCGCCTGCATCCAGCGCGCCTCAGAAGAGGCGACAACAACAATGCCGACGCCGCCGGGAGGGATTGTTTACAAGCCCCTCCCCGCCCACATCAAGCACCTAGTCGCCCAAAGAAGGCGCCTACGCAAGCGGTGGCAGGACACAGGATGCCCCACAATAAAGCGCGACCTCAACCGTCTGGCGGAGAAGGTCAGGGTCAAGATACAGAAGTTCAACGCCGCGGGCTGGGAGGAACGTATCGACGCCGCAGAGGGGGACTGGCCGTCGATACACAAGCTATGCAGGACGCTTACGAACACCCCAGCCCCGGTACGTCCTCTACGTCACAGCGACGGGGCGCCCAGATATATTGCAGCGGACCGAGCTGAGATATTCGCTGAGCACCTGGAGCGTCAGTTCCAGCCAAACCCAACCACAGACACCGAGCACATCGCAGCAGTCGAGAGGCACCTTGGAGAGTACTTCGCCTCGCCGGTAGCTCACGATGAAGACCCAATCTTCTTCTCACCTTGTGCAGTCAGACGCGCCATCCTCCGGACGAAGCCGAGAAAGGCCCCGGGGGCGGACAAAATCACCAACACCGCGCTGCGCCACCTGCCATTTAGAACGGTAGCGGCACTAGCGCGCTTGTTCACAGGGATACTACGCACCGGGGTTTTCCCGGTTGCGTGGAAAGAGGGGCGCGTCATCATGCTGCCCAAACCTCACAAGGATATCTTGAAGCCGGAGAGCTACCGGCCTATCACGCTACTTTCCTGCATCTCCAAGGTGTTTGAGCAACTCCTGCTGCGACACCTTCAACAACACGTGAAGCCACGCCCCGAGCAGTTTGGGTTTCGCTCGGAACACTCAACGACGCTCCAGCTGTCGAGGGTGCTGCACCTGCTCACGGCGGCACTGAACAAGAAGGAGCGAGCAGTTGCAGTATTCCTCGACATGGAAAAAGCGTTCGACAGGGTATGGCACGCCGGTCTGCTATACAAACTGTCAATGACAGACGCGCCTCGTCGCTTGCTACAGGTGGTCTCCTCTTTCCTCACGGACAGGACATTCAGGGTGGTGGTTGACGGCGCGCTATCGAGCGCCCGTCACATTGCAGCTGGAGTGCCGCAGGGCAGCTGTGTCTCCCCGCTGTGTTACTCCTGCTACACCGACGACATCCCCACTACTCCGGACACTACGCTCGCGCTGTACGCTGATGACGCCGCGTACCTCTCCACCTCACTCAACGTGCATCACGCGGCCGTCAAGATGCAGCGCGTGCTGGATCTTCTGCCAGAATGGCTGTCCAAATGGAGGTTGTCGGTGAATGTGGGAAAAACACAAGCACTGACTGTCGGCGGCTGCAAGAAGCCACCACCACTGAAACTACAGGGAGCCGACGTCGAGTGGCTCGGCGAGGCTAAGTACCTGGGAGTCACAATCGACAGTCGGCTCTCCATGGCGCCACACGTCCGCACAATAGTCGCAAGAAGCAGGAGCGCCCGTTTCCTGCTGCACCCAGTGCTCTCGTCCCGCCTCCCGCTGCGTGCCAAGCTGGCCGTGTACAAAACGTACATCCGCCCCCTGCTCACGTACGCCGCCCCAGCTTGGCTCGCCCTCACGAGCGAGACGAGCAAGAAGACCCTACAAGCGCAACAAAATATCGCATTGAGGAAGATCGTCGCCGCCCCTCGCTTCGTGAGGAACACAGTCATCCAGCGGGACCTCAACGTCGAGAGCCTGGAGGACTTTTGCTGCCGCCTCGCGTCTAATATGTTCGCGCGCGCCGACGCCTCTGCCTGGCCGCATATAAAACAGATAGCGCCATGGCACACGCGCCCACCTGACGCGGGGCGCCCCCCGCGCCGAACACGGCGCCTACCACGCGACCTAGTAGCGGACGTGTGTGACGCCACACCACCGGACTGACCAATCGGGTATGTCGCTTCACCTACACGCGACATACTCGTACAATAAGACTCCACAATCGTACATCACACACACATGGTGAAGCGCCGCGTTCTAAGTTAATATAGGCGCGGCACTCACCCCCCACCTCATACCCACACGACTCTACAACACATGACTCACGCGACAAGTAGCGATACGGGCTCGCTACATACTCGCAAACATGAGCGGTGTTACACAACACAATACCGCTCACACATACATACACGGCCCCTTAGCCCGGAGCGCATCGGCTAGCTTCGATAACGCTGTGGGCGGGGGTCACCGGCCTGGTAGGGGTAGCCCCAGCCGCCTCTGGCTGGTCAGCATCCGCTGGGCTTCTCCCGGGGCACCGGGAGTTCCACCTGGCGGTGACTGACCGCCGAGGTAGCGTGAAGATACGGCTAACACCGTGGCGCCCCTACCGACACAAAATGACATTAATCCACAGGCGAGGGGCGAAAGCGCGCTCGCCACGGCCGAGGCCTATATGGCCGCCCCAATGACGGTGCCCGTAGGTTTACGGGCACAATATTGATCCCGCGGGACAAAGGGCAATGCCCATAACCCGCCGGCCGCAGCCCACTGCTGGGCTGCAGCGATTACCCGCGAGCCTGTAGGGGGACACTTTGACTCGGTCCGTGGCGCTGGTCGTACGCTCGCAATTTCACATACCTCTTTGTCTTGATTTTTATAAAGTTTCGTTAATTTTTATGAAAGTGTCGATAAATAATAACGAAAATAATAATTTGTCAAAGTTAATGCTTTGCCTCATTCATTAAACCCCGCTTTCTGCTGCCCGTGGATACGACTGAACACACTCGTCAGCTCGGTAATCCGATTTCAGAAGTGGGATAGGCTCCATTGCCTATCTTTTTTCTGTGTCGTGCGAAAAGCTTTCGAATCATGTCCGAAAGAGCTACCTACCACTCGTAATAGAGGTAGAAATAGGCGTGATCAAAATAGTGTTATTGAGACTGTTTAAAATTTTTCACCACGTGTTGTTGATTTTGTCCGTAATTAGTTTCTGTGCATTTAAACGTGATTCGCCACGTGTTAATTCTTTATTTCGCGGTTAGTTTGTTGTTCACGTAGTGGTCATTTATGTTGCCTATAGTCATAACCATGTCGAGTCGTGGATGCACGCCGCGTGAGAATATACCTAGGCGTAATTCTCGGGAAAACGATTCACATAGCGGTCGTAATGTTTGCAAAAGGCGTCGTGACCATTATCGTCAATCGCGTAGTAGATCTCCTAGGCGTCGTCGTGATAGATCGGAGTACTCTCAAAGTTCATGTAAGCGTCGGGATAGTTCGTATGGGTGTCGGGATAGCCCTCGACGCGACCCTTCGGATGGAGTGCTGGTTCGATCGAGCACTTTAGGGGAGCGCAGTAGATCTTGTCTGTGTGACAAATAGTCTGTGTGACAAATAGTCTGTGTGACAAATGGTCTGTGTGACAAATAGTCTGTGTGACAAATAGTCTGTGTGACAAATGGTCTGTGTGACAAATAGTCTGTGTGACAAATAGTCTGTGTGACGATCAGTCTGTGTGACAATCAGTCTGTGTGACGATCAGTCTGTGTGACGATCAGTCTGTGTGACGATCAGTCTGTGTGACGATCAGTCTGTGTGACGATCAGTCTGTGTGACGATCAGTCTGTGTGACGATCAGTCTGTGTGACAATCAGTCTGTGTGACAACTGTTCTGTGTGATTTTTTATAAAAGGGGTCAGAATGGCCGAGCTTGAGTATACTACTTACCACAATTTTATTCTTTGCAGAAAGTTCTGATGTCGAGACACACGAGGTCGTGTGAAGGCGCAGGATGGCCGTGACGGCGCGGTCATAATATGAACGCGCGAATATTATTATTCTGCGTTCTTTTATTTAATTTGTGTAGTGAATTTGGTTGATCAAATTATTTGTATCGTAAACACTGATTTAGATTTTATTGTCGCTCAACAGAAGAGGGGACTAGGTACTTAGTCCGTGTGGGCACAGAATAAAGAAATACAGTATTGTTACTCGGCCGTAACCTTGATGTAAATGCCTACAGCCGCGCGGTACGTAAACATGCGATAGGGCTGCCCGCCTCCAGTATTTTAATTACATTTGCCTACTTTGTGTTTCCATTTAGTTTTGTTATTGTATTTTACTGTGTGTACATAAATAATTTTATATAAACAAATAAAATACTTTGTGAATTGAATAGGAAGTGTTTAATAAAAATGCGTGTTGTTTTGATCGCCGCCGCACGACTCCAGCTAGTGAGCAGCAGCGCGCTGTTGCTATTCAAATTTCGAACTAATCGCCGCGCGGCGCCAGTCAGTAGGCAGCGCTAGCGCGCTGTTAAAATGGCGGGAAAGCAAGTGTGCATTCACAGATTGATTTTATTTAAAATTAAAAAAACAGTTTATTCGGTAATTTAAAAACTTGGCTGCATGCTCTAGTGTCTTTGCCAACATTTTCACGCAGCCACGGCAGAAAATAATCCTCGCGCCATTTTTCTCAAATTTTCTTTTCTTTGTACTTGTATTGTGAAATGTTTTTTTTTTTTTCTGTTTCCTCGCAAATGTGTTAAAAAACGTCGTACGATATACGTGCGTATTGGTTATAACATCTTAACGCACTAATATCGTAATGTACTATTACAGAATTATAATCATTAAAGTCATCAACACAACTCTCTAAGACCATGTAAGTCCAAAGAATGATGATTTCATGAAACAGTTATTCTTATTACAGTAACAGTTATTCAATAAAAATAATTAATTTTATTCATAAAAGTATGCAATCATTTCATTAATGTTTTGTTATGATGTTGTCACGTTAAACTATCGTCCGTAAATCGACTTTACAGACAACCAATTTTTTTGTAGTATTATTCATACACACAGTACAATAAACAACTATTATTAATAATAAAAACCACGTCTTTACTTTGAATTATACAAACTAACAAAACACACATGCGCCGAGGTTTTAACACAAGCGTACCTACCGTTTAATGATTCATGAACCGCCTATAACTACCTACCTCACTCGTGTTTATCACTTTCCTTTACTCTATTCACTTCATTTATTAATCCAGACATCTTTTTTTCGGGAGATAAAATGAAATACTTATCCATTAAAAATACACACATTATGTACCTACCTACAAGTAAGTAAAATTATTTTATAGTCTTACCTTTCAGAGTTTCCAGGTAATCTAAAAAAAGTTATCTCTGGATGCGTTATTGACGAATTCATGCAACCAAAAACAGCACAATATAGCCTACTCGTCATATTAAATATGTACTTGAACTTATTTTTAGTGCAAAAATCGCGCGGTTATTGTTAAAAAAAACAACACACCGTCCGTTCGTCACTGCAGCACAGTCGCGACTGTCTGCATGCTGAGCTCATGCCGTGGTCGAGGCGCGTAGGTATAGCTCGCGTTTCGTCCGTTTGTATGAAGACCTCGTACGTGTGGGCTTGCGAGTGACGTCAGCGCCGGTAGTGGTATCGCTTGTTGTAGCAAAGTGGGGGTAGTGGGGCGACCGGTGCCTTTATAAAGCAGCCGGCGCGCGTTGTAGGGGGACACTTTGACTCGGTCCGTGGCGCTGGTCGTACGCTCGCAATTTCACATACCTCTTTGTCTTGATTTTTATAAAGTTTCGTTAATTTTTATGAAAGTGTCGATAAATAATAACGAAAATAATAATTTGTCAAAGTTAATGCTTTGCCTCATTCATTAAACCCCGCTTTCTGCTGCCCGTGGATACGACTGAACACACTCGTCAGCTCGGTAATCCGATTTATATATAAACATCCGAATTGGAAACCTCCTCCTTTTTTGAAGTCGGTAAAAAAAAGTTTTGAATTTACCATATAAAACGCCAATTTCATATTTAAGGGTCTAACTTTCCTTTGAAAAGGGGTAACCAATTGATATATGCGAAAATTTCAAAAATTTGCCCTAACTTTATTTAAATTACTTTTTTTGCAAATATCTTTAGGCTGGATCCTGAAATTGCCCATATTTCACGAGGATGCCATTAAAGTTAGGTTCCATGTAAAAAAGGGTGGGCCTATAACCAATTATTCTTCTACTTATCTTTTTTGCAGCCTAATCGCGGCCATTATCGGGCTCAATAAATTCAATTTCAATACTATAAAACACTTGAGAAAGACAGTTAAATATTAGGCCGACTATACAGGGTGGTGCGTCCTGCATGGACGCTGACGGTCGGGCTGGTCTACAGATTCAAGGTCGCTCAGCGCGATATGGAGCGAGCTATGCTCGGAGTCTCTTTGAAGAATAAAATCAGGAATGATATTATCCGGAAAAGAACCGGAGTTACCGACATAGCTTGCAGAGTAAGCAAACTGAAGTGGCAATGGGCTGGCTATATCTGTCGAAGAACCGATTGCCGGTGGAGCAGATGGTCCTGGTGTGGAGACCACGTATCGGCAAGTGTTGTGTGGGACGCCCCCCAGCTAGATGGACAGACGACCTAAAGAAGGGGGCTGGGGTAGACTGGATGCGGAAGGCGGAGGACAGGGTGTTGTGGCGCAGGCTGGGGGACGCCTATGTCCAGCAGTGGACAACATGAGCTACGTCCATCCTTGAATAGAAGGATTGGCATACTCCCGCTTCCAAACAAGACTTATATTCATAACATTCGAACACTCAGGCCCTTCGCGATAGTCTGACGCTAATCTGTGAAGGGATAGATGAGCCCAAGGCTACGGTTGCTAGGCCAGCTCGAGGTGAAAGTGTCAACATAGATGATCGGTTGACAGTAGATACATAATGTAATGTAATAAATAAATATGTATATATGCATATGTATGTAATAACTAAATTTAAAAAATCCTATCAGACAGTACCTAAACTATTGTTTTGCGTAGTGATTGTAAAAATTCTAATGCAGACAAAGTTAAAAATAAAGTGCAGGTGGCGCCAGTTATAACGGTACACAGAAATGGTGGACCGAAGATTTTTCCGGTCTCAGATATTTGTATTTAACCTCTCAGGGTCGGGCGCTTTCTCTTCCCGATTCATTTTGCATCTGAATAAATAAAGATAGAAAGCTAATCACTCATTTTATTAGTTCCTCTTTAATAAGAATTAATAATTAATATGAGTGAAGTTTAACCGATCCATTCAGACGGCGCTATGCTACAGGACACATCATAATATGGTTAAAAAAAAAAATGTCACGTGAACGGGGCCTATTTTCGTCAATTCAGTCAGCCGTACTACCAATCAATCTACCTAACATTTTCCCAACTATGTTGGGGTCGGATTCCAGTCTAACCGGACGCAGCTGAATACCAGTACTTTACATGGAGTGATTGCCTATCTGACCTCCACAACCCAGTTACTGGGTAAAACGATACCCCTTGGTGCGGTTTTCTGATGACCCGTAACGACTTTCAAAGATCCATCAATGACAGCCGGGACCAACGGCTTACAGTGCTTTCCAAGGCATGAAGTGGTCTTGGTATTTAAAGATAGTTACACATCCACGGACCAACCGTGGCAAGCGTAGCTTAACCTGAGTGATCGACCCATGCGGCAGTTATTTGAAAGAATAGAATAATCTTTATTATGTACATCATATAAATTATAATTATAAATGAAGAAACGTTACAAAGGGTGACATAATTAACGGTTTTATCGTCGTATCGCTAAGATTGATCTATACTTAACCACAAGCCCATTACATAATCTGTATACATATCCCAGGTATTAAAAATAATGAACAAGTAATACTAGGCATCCATAAAGGCGCTGCCGTCCGCAGACGTCGATATTTTGACAGATGACATCTCTAACCCAAGTACCTATAGTACAGAGTATATAAAGCTACAGTTGACAGAGACGGATTATGCCGCTGTGTGGGACAGTCCGTTGTTTCTAAGGGTTATAGATCGAATATCACAGTCGGTTTGCTACAAAAAAGTTTGGACGTGGTGAATTATTTTTAGGTCGTAGCCGTTTCATTATTATTTTTACCTTGAGAGGTGGCGAGCACTGCTGCCAAGAGTGATGTTCCGAATTCAATTTCTTGGGTGGCCAAAGTTTTACAGTTCTTCTGGTTTTCAGTAGCAGTGACTGAGCGATTGGCTTATGGGTAAAAATGTATGTGTACTGGCCAAACCCGATTTTAGGATGAAGTAGTTTCGCCTAGGCCAAAACAGTTCTCCCTCCACGGGTTGCATGGTTGCGGTCGGTCGATAGGCGACGTAGGATGCAAGAGCGAGCGAAGGGCACCCCGAGGTTAGGTTTGGTTAGGTTACTTTAAACCCTTTTCACAGAAATAGGAGAGCGGGGCTCCTTCGACATAGGATGCAAGAACGAGCGAATCAGAACATGGGCCTAGGCGAAACTAGTTCATCCTAAAATCGGATTTGACCGGTAACATTTAAATGCATCTTTAAGTCAAATCTTGACTAAACCCCTTTTAATACAAGCATATTAATAGTATGGTATTCGTGTAATTTTGTAAAGTTTTTTTTGTGTCAATAAACGACAATTTGTTTCTTTCGTAAGGTCCTATTTTTACATTATTAATAATTAACCTGTAACATCCCCACTACTAGGACAAAGTCCTCCTCTCAGTGAGAGGGAGTAGGCAGTCATCCAAGACGCAGGCCAAGTGCAGGTTGGTAGATGTTACATGTCTTGGAAGTTTTGGTTCTAGGACATGAAAGTTTCCTTACGATATTGTTCTTCACCGTTTCGAGAGCAGAAATATTATTATAAATGAGACTGAAATTCTGAATACACGTAAATACAGGCGGCTAAAGCCTACTTATAGACGACACAGTTGGCGCAGTGGCTGAGCGATCGACTGCTGCGCTGCGTGTCGTGGGTTCGATTCCTGCACGGAACAAATATTTGTATTGCCTACAGGTAGTTGTTCCGGATCTGGCTGTTTGTGTATGTGAATTTAAATGTTTGTAAACGCACCCACGATACAGGAGTAATTCCTAGTGTGGGACAACGTTTAAAAAAAAAACTTAGCTACTTATAAAAACTTTTGCCCACTTTTAAACTCAGACCCGCCCAAACTCTCAATATTCAAAAACACTTTCACACACACAAAAAGCTAGACCCAAACCGATCTCACGTTGTTCACAGTACCAAACATCTGTTCCCGATCATCATCATCATCATCATTTCAGCTGAAAGACAAAGGCCTCCCCAAGTGCTTGGGGGAGGCCTATGTTCCCGATCAAAATACTATAATTGCATTCACAACACAACCTATGTATCCTGCTAGCTAATCAGTCAGCTGGTGACGTCATAAAGTGATTGACTTATCGGTCCGTGCGACCAAAACAATGGAAAACGTACGCATTAATCCACTGTGGACTGTTTAACCTCCAAAACACTTCGGACCGGAGTCTATTATTGACAATGGGCCTCTGCGTGTGTTAGGTGGGGTGTTATGGGTTCATCATCTTGGGCTCATAATCTGTGATTTCTTTGTTAAAAAGCGACTAAAAAGGTCTGTATATTTTTTTATTATCTTCTTAATTATTATCAGAAATTCTTCCGCGACCTCTTAAACTTCGAGAGTTCTAGAGTTTAAAGGCTCGTACACACAGGCGCGACGCGACACGCGACACAGAGGCACCGCAAGTCGCGCAGCGAGCGGTGCCTTTGTGTCGCGCGCGATTCGCGTCGCGCGTCGCACCTGTTTGCAGGAGCCTTTAGAGCTATAAAGGTTGGTGAAAGTTTTATTTATTTATTTTGAAACACATACAACTAACATCACTTACCGAACTAACTTAACATCGCTTACCGAATACTTAAACGAACGTCGTACCTTTTCCGAGTCATAAGTTATACTAAGTGAAAATCTCGATACGTAGCAAAATGACCTCAAAATGGCGGCGCTTCCTCCTCCACTGCGCGCGATGTATCACAGTCCTCACATGGCGTAATTAAATCTTTGATCCTTTATCTATCCAATGGTGTAATTGAATTTAGGATGGAGATGATAGATATGAAGCTGCAAAACCAAACTGTATCCCCCGATTATGTTATCATTGGTATTTTTGACTTGCCTCCCACTATGGAAGCAATTCTACAGACGTGTTCACGTCAAAAAGTTTCTTGTGCTGCTTCTCACAAAACTTCGCTCGTTTGGTCTAAACTTGTCCATCGCCTAAATTGACAGCATGTGTCCTTTACGCTACAAAACGACATCTGTAGCCTCTTTACCTTAGTTAATGTATTTGAACTTTTGCAGTTGCTTAATTTGACATCAGTCTACGTTGCGACGAAAAAAAAAAACCTAAACAAAATATTTTAAACGTTTCGCTTACGCGACCTTTGGCAAAATGTTCAACCCCTATCTCTTCCGATCTGTCATTGAAAAATTGCGCTTACTCAATCATTCCACATGATATATAATGCAGAACATTGCTTTTTATTCTACAGTCCTTCCAGACACGTATAAGAATATTTGCCTTCCGATTTTTTACTTTTTTTTGCTTTATACATAGGGTTCAAGGTTTTCTATAAACGCAACTTTGAGCTTTGATACTGTTCAAATTGGTATGCTTGGTGACACAATCAAAAGAGGTAACAAGAACCTGGAGATAGCAGACAAGTTGACCTTTTCTCCTGCGAGCGAAAATACAGCTTGAAATACAGCTTGTATGTGATTGTATAAACAGACGCCACACCATCTTATCCTACCTATGTTTTCCTTTTTGATGACACATGATTTTTATAAGCACTAAAACCCTCAAAAATGCCGATTTAAACCGCTGTCAACAGAAGCCTAGCCTACAAATATTAATGAAATAAATACATAGGGACACAGTATTATCCTTCTTTTTCAGTTTATGAAATCTTTTTTAAATTGGTCCAATATTGGAGGAGGAAATAGGCGAGAGCCAAACCTCGAATTATTACTTTTTACTTAAGCTTTTTCAAAAGTCTCTTCGACCACATTTCATCTTAAGACATACTCGTAAATCCTGAAGAGCATCACCACCTCAATATAAACCTCATATCAAAAGATACGGAGCCGTCTAGCTCATCTAAACATTTATGTATGTATGCGCAGCCGGCGACGTGTAATGTGCAATCTAACGGATTTGCGCGAACTCCGTGAAATTTCCAACACTTGTGGCATAGATGCTGGGCATATTTTGACATACAATGTTATTTGGTAACGTTACGTGTACCATGACAATAGATGGGATTCATATTTTGTTTACAAAGGACACGGTGGAGTTTCTTGCCCATTCTTCTAAATACGAAAAGTACCTTTTGGAAGGGGCGACTAGAATCATTCTATTTTATTGTACTCTTTGGTGTTTAAAAATGCCTCTTATATGCCTATTTGAAACAAACACGGTTTTGTATGTAACTTTTACAATATTTAACACAACTAACTTTTTTCAATATGAACTAAATTAAATGACGAAATATGTATACAAATAAATAAAAAACAAAAGGACACTAATTGGCGTCAAAGTACTCGTCCGCATCGCTGTCATCCGAAAACGCTTAATAATTGATGACAGGCAAATAGAATGACAATGATCGAGGGCCATTCGATTTGGGCCGTTCAGACTAAATACCCACTTTTCACACACGCAGCTTAAAAAAATAATTACATAATATTTCTCTGAGTCCATGTTATAATAAATATTATTAAATAACACAGTCATAGAGCAGTGGTTTTTTTTTTTCAGGATGGGAAATCATCAAATGACCCCTCCCGCTCTGGGTGGAGCGAAAGGGATTGTTAGACTCCTACCGACTAAAACCCACCCGTGTTCCTTCCTTAGCCCTTTATGTTCCGGGCCAGCAGTAACCCTTTCGGACAATCCCGCTGACCCGGCAGATCTCGCACGGGTGGTTTTTTTCTTGTTTATTTTTGGTTGTTTTTAATTTTAATTTTGTTCGTTTTAAAAGCTATTTTTTAATGTTTGTACTGTAACTGAGCTTTTAGCGTTTAGGTCCTGTAAGCCCCTTAAATACTTTTTCCTAAATCAATCAAATACTGCAGACGAATTCGGGTACCTAGCCAAAGAATTTCCTACAACAACCCTATTCTTTCTGACATAACAAGGATTTTCAACGGTCCGCCAAAAAGGAACTCTTCAAATCCGTGTGTACTCATACAACCGTATGTTCTATCATCCGTGGTACGATTTGCGCATCCGTCGTAAAATCGTGCACACGCGCGGAATCCAACAGACGGCAGTCATGTTTTTTGAACGTTGTGTGCAGACTGTCTTTTATTTTGTCGCGTATTTAAATTGTATTTTATTTTATATTTGAGTTAAAATTAAAAAGTTAAAAATAATTAAAGTTTTAAAATGATACGTGAATTTACTTTTAATTTTAAAGATGTCACGAAAATAAGACGAATAGTGAAAAAAATTGTAAAATGAGTGGACCATAAAACCCGACTACTGAAAAATCGATTTATTCTGGTCTGATTCCCTGAACCCCCTCCACGACCTCCTCCCCCTCCTCGACCCCCTGTTAGTTCGTCACGCTCTGAAAAGTATGAAACAAGAAAATATTTTCATCTGAAATTGTTATGTACAAATTATTCAACATTTATCGCCTATTAAATAAACAAATTACACGTAATATATTTTAATGTATTTATTACATATTCATAGTAATGTTCAGAGGAGAGCCGTGGTCATATGCCACTTTGCACCATTGCTTTTCATTGAAGAATTGTTTTACCTTTAATGAAAAGCAATGGTGCCAACATTACGGCGAAGGGAATTCTTTCGTGAAACGCACTTTATGACGAGATAAATTGGTGTTGTGACATGTGTTAAGTGCAGAGTGAAGTTTTGAAAGTATACCCGATACAGTACAAAAAAATGATTATAATGATCGGGAGTACAAGTGAATCTCTGCTTTGCGTTATAAAGGGAAACCGGAAGCCACCTTAAGGGAACATAATGCCATAATCCTACTAATTTAAAAATGTCAAACAAACTGTGTCGAAAATCCACTTCCGAGAAAATAAGGGCCTTAGTTAAGCTCCAATTAAAATAATTATTTCCTCTGTTTCGCGGGTTCGAACACATTTCGTAATAACCATCATCTGCCTAGCCTTTTTCCTAAATATGTTGGGGTCAGCTTCCAGTCAAACCAGTTCTCAGTGTCTGATTGATAACCGGTTACAAAGTCTTCCGATGCACGGAAAGGGTATGTAAAGATGGTCACCCATCCACGGACCAACCGCGGCAAGCGTAGCTTAACCTGATCGATCGATCCGCGCTGCTGTTATTACTTGAAAACAAGACTCTCTCACATTTCGAAATCAACTTCATCATCTGCCTAGCCTTTTCCTAACTATGGTGGGGTCAGCTTCCAGTCAAACCAGTTGCAGCTGAATCCCAGTATTTTGCATGGAGCGACTGCCTATCTGACCCCCCAAAAACCAGTTACTGGGTAACACGATAACCCTTGGCAAGACTGGTTGTCAGACTTTCGGGCTTCTAATGACCCGTAGCGACTGTCAAAGATCCACGACTGACAACCGGTTACAAAGTCTTCCGATGCACGGAAAGGTTATGTAAACATAGTCACCCATCCACGGACCAACCGCGGCAAGTGTAGCTTAACCTAATCGATCGATTCTTGCAGCTGTTATTACTTGGCAACAAGGCTCTCTCACATTTCGAAGTCAACATTTAGGTTAAATTCCGTTCCGTCCGGTATATTTATTAGTGCTTAAGCGTGCGCATTAAATCCTTGTCTTACTTAATTTATGTCTTGTAAGTACCCCATATACTAGTACTTTGGCATTCAATAAATTTTATTGAATGCTTGTTATTGTTACAGAGTATAGTATCTACAGAAGATTTAGTGCATATCGTTCTGCCTAAACTTGCATCGCCTCTGCGTACCATGGGGCCGAAATAGGAGAGAATGCGTTGTTGACATAATTATGGTCGACAAGCGGCAACCCACGGGTACGGATTAGGTACGGTACCCTATAAAACAACTTATATTGGTATTTCAGTAACCTAACCGACAGGCGATCGATTAAAGTAAAAATCTCACCGGAAAACTTAGGTGAAGTGACGTTGAAGTTAACTGTCATACCACATGATGCTAGGGGTTGACACTATTTTTTTTATTGTTGAATGGGCCCGCTCTTTACCTCGATTTACGTACTCGTGAAAGCTAACGTACATGGCTTTACACTTCGCCGCCGGGTACCTGGCACCGGCTACCCGGTTGCCGGCACGTATGAAAAGGCACTTAGCCACCGCAAGGAAAGAATTGGCCAGTCAAATAAGGTGTTGGGTATACTGTCCAGGATGCGCCGAGCGCTCGATTCAGTTGAGTAACTGACAGTATTGAAGCGGAAGTGTGTCTGTCTCTCTGACTGTTCACGCTTAAACCGCTGAATCGATTTAGATGAAATTTTTTATAGAGATAATTTGAGTCCCGGGAAAGGACATAGGATAGCTTTTATCCCGATATTCCCACGGGATCGAATCTTATGCGGGTGAAACTAAAAATCACCTGGATAATAAAACCTACCGCCATCGCCAGATGGATTGGTGACATTCAGAAGATCGCGGGTAAGAGCTGTATCCTAATTGCGTAAAACACTATCAATCTCAATCTGAATCATTTTGAAGGATATTGTTAATCCATTGCTTCATATGTTCGAAAAACATGTCTGCTCAACTACGTAAATAACGCAATGAATGTTGTTATACTCTGTAAAAGATAGCTTGATCTCTGCGACATAAGACAAACTGACATTCCTAGGGTTGTCATGATATAAAAAATTGTCGATAGAAATTATCGACGTTTCTTACTATTATAGATGCTAATGTAACATTTAATTGGGTTTAATTTAATTACCAACGTTACTAAATTAAACGAATATTTGAATATAAAATACATTTATTCTCGTAACGGAGTACACCCCATATCCATATCTGAATCAGTTTCTGAATCGCTAGAACAATCTTGTAAATTTATTATAAACTCTTGTTATGATATTAAAACAAAATATACATTAAAATAAAAAAAATAATTAATTTTAAATTAAGTTTTATTTAAAATATCGATAGTTTATAGTCTGTGGTCACGTTGATTCATCGCCCATCACTAAGTAGGTCGGCATGCCCATAAAGTATGACATTTACAGGTACTGTCTGTACTAATATGAAATTCAGAACTTCATAGGCGTGATTTTACTGACAGCTGTCGCAGAGATCAAGCTATCTTTCACAGACTATAAACTGTCAAAATAAAACCTATTACTACTGGTAGTGTGTTACGTAATTACCCCGCCGGTTGAGACTCACACAGACCATCACCATTCTCCTGTCCCTATCCCAATTTATTTCGGTCGGCGCAACATGACTTTTTCTTCCATATTTCTCTATTAGTCGTAATCTCGGTAGTGAGCCCCTTTCTCACCATATCATCATTCACACAGTCCATCCATCGTTTCTTTGGTCTTCCCCTACTCTTATAGCCATCGACATTCATACTCAAAACTTTCCCCACGACATTTTCCTCATTACTCCTTATCACATGCCCATACCATGACAACAACAAATTTCCGCACAACTTTTTACTTCGAAATACAATGATTACGGCTGGCTACAGGCGACCGTTACAAAGACAGCTGTAAGTTGAGTCGGAGCCTTAAAAAGGGAGGAGATTATTTACCCCTTTATTTATAAACGTTGCTCAAGGAGCTTACATGTACCGCTACTCCGGAACATAAAGGGCTAAGGAAAGATCACGGGTGGGTTTTAGTCAGTAAGAGTCTGACACTCCCTGCCGTTCCACCCAGAGCGGGAGGGATCATTTGATGATTTCCCATCCTGAAAAAAAAAATATAAAGAGAAGTGCGATGACACAACGCTGGTAAATTATTGCAAAATTTAAAAATAACTAAATAATACATAGTGACTTTTGCACGCGCAACGACGAAATGGAGGTTAATCTCGATAGCCAGAGGAAAATATTTGCAATATCCAATACCTTACTTTCCTACTAATTATAGGATGGATTGTGAGGATTAATGGATGGATATTTGTTACTCTTTCACGCGAAAACTACTGAACGAATTTGGATGAAATTTGACACTCTGATAGTTTATATCCAGGATTAACACATAGGATACTTTTATCCCGATAATCCCTCGGGATCGAAACTTATGTGGATAAAATCCCGGTGTGCTGCTAGTATATTTGTAAATCTGCAAAGTCACTCACAGAGCAGCCGATCGATTCCGTAAAAATCTCACCGTGAAAACTTAGGTGAAGTGAGTTTGTTTTTGCTAGGAATTGACACTATTGACTGCTCACTCCACGCTCAATTGACAGCTCACTCCACGCTCACTTCACCTAAGTTTTCACGGTGACATTTTTACAGAATAGCACCGCAGGAAAAAATCTTTGTGTGAAGCTTTAACAAAAGTATGAGCCTTCTGCGGTGGTTCTTTGTCATAATGCCAAATTCAGTGCTCCAATGAACGATATTTAGTAATAATATAGTTTTATATTATTCTTCTCAACGATGCAATAAAGCTCGGATATGACCGAATGTTATAGTACTGTACTGTGGTAATATTGTATGGAACGGATTTTTATTGAGTTTTGTACAGACGCTAGCATATCAAGCTACCCTAAACTGTCACATTTTCCCAATCAACTTTAAACCTTACGCTTTGGCGATAAACATGAAAATCTATTAAAGAAATTTGACCGATTGTAGTAGCTTGATGTGCTGGCGTCTGTACTTAGAGTATGTTCAGCTTCAGATGTCTTATTTCTGCCATAAGTTTTATTGAGAATCTAGCTGACCCGACAGACGTTGTCCTGTCCATAATAAAGTTGTTTGTTATCGTTTTGTGAATTCGGAAATTAAGGTCTTGAGTTCATACAAAAATTACGGCTCGTTGTCCCCGCGCTTACGTCTCTCCCTACCCGAGCTTACGTCTCTTCGTCCACCGTTGCCCCTCTCACCCCTCCCATGGCCTGCCTGCACCATCAACTAGCGGTCGGCGACCTGTAAGCACGGCGTCGCCTAGCCGTAGCCGAGTCGACATATCGGAGCTTTTGATCCGCTTTGGTTACGTGCTTACGTTAAGGTTGACGCCTGTTTGACGGCGAGGCGAAAGGCGATACGGTGCCGATCCCTTTCCGATTTTGTACGTGTGCTATGACCTTTATACGGCGCCCACCACTCATTTATGAAGCCGTAGCTTAAAAACCATAATTTATTGATCCGTAAAAATGGGATAGCGCTATTCGTCCTGTATAGCTCTATTTCACTATCAGACTGGAATAATGATGACTTTACCACGTCATACTATAGCCCCTGTATAAAAACCACTTTCTACCAAGACGAACCAGCAAGAATTTTAATTCCCTCGCCTGTCTCTCTCTCTCTCATCTTTGTCGAAACTAACTGTACATTCGCACAGCGCAAAGTGATCATTCAAAATCGCTCAAACTACTGCCTTCCTTACAAAGCTTTGTCACTGATACCACTTAAACACTCCAGTTTTCGCGTCAGAGGCAAAAAGCACCGACGTCCATAGACAGGCACCTACTGTATATCGTCGTGACGGCAAAAGGCGTCGCTAATCTAGACTGAGTGAACCAGAACTGGATTACCACGACGGATTTAGGACGATTTTTCACGACACTTAATTTCGTGGTCTTTTTATTATGTTCGGTTTTAATCTTGTTTTGTATTGTAATCGTATGTCGGTTCGGATTGTATTGACGTGTTATATATTGTAAGTACTATGAAGTATAGGTAGGTACTATGTATGTCCATTTTCTGAAGACAGATATGACAGATAGGTTTAAGACCAGCGTGTTAACCTTTGTCCCTTTGTGAATAAATCATAATGTTAAAAAGCGACATCGTCAGTGATTCATTTATTTTATTTAATAATAATTGAATAACTTTCGTTTAGTATTTTTTCATTCGTCATGAAACAGAGTACATGTTTTGGAACTTTTACAGCTAAGCTATGAACTTCGCCCTGGCTTCATCTGTTTGGGGTATTCTATTACTTATTTAATTCAACACTAAACTAAGTTAATAAAAACTAGTGAATTAGACCACCAAAACACAAGGTAGCTAGCTTAAAATGTGGAAAATACACTGAAAAATTGTATTCCCAACAAAAAACCATTCACAAATGCAAAATCACGAACAAGCCCGTAACAAATAATAACTAAACCACTCCACCACGCTCATCGAGGAAATATTCAGCATAAAAATCGCTGAATGCATCTGAGCACCGCTTTATGAAGCGCTGTAAAATCAATAAATCGGAAATGCACCGCTAAGATTACTATGAAGATGGCTTAGTAAAAGCCGCTGATAACTCTTCGGGTCTGAATGACTTTCATTTTATATCTGAGGGATAAAATGCATCGATATAAATGTATTTTTATGTGTCTGTTTATGGCTTTGTATTGAATGGGATGGCAGCCCTGACACGGTTTGGATAGAGTGATTGCGTATCTTATTGTGATCGCGGTTTGCAAGCTGTTGTGGAAGATTTCAATAGCATTGTATATGATCATTCATACGGGTTTTACACAGGTGACTCTATAGTCACCTATTTTTGCCGGCAAAAATCGACTGTCTAAATGGCAATTCAGCTAGGCCGCACAGGTGACTACAATTGCAACTTCCGCAGTAGAATAGGTTTCAACTTTTATCGTGCGGCAATACAGATAGGTCACATGCGGCGTGTGTCTCAAAATCGGCCATGAAAATGCTCAATCGCAGGCGATCGCCAGCCGTTTGAAGGTCGATATTTTGATCCAAAATGTCGCCATGTGTGACTAGTCACCTGCGATTTTTATCGACCTGTATAAATGGGGTTGGTATGCGACATCATTGTACAGTTACTCTACTGTCTAACATACCAAGCGGGGTAATTCCGTAAGCGGGGCAATTCCGTAAGCGGGGTAATTCCGTAACACACTAACAATGGCAACGGTTTTCATTTTGACAGTTCAACAACATTCATTGCGTTATTAACGTTGTTCAACAGAAAATTCGAACATAATTATGAAGCAATGGATTAGCAGTATCCTTCGAAATAATTCAAACTGTAATTGACAGTATGTTACGGAATTAGGGTGCTGGATCAATACATGTCATATTAGACACAAGAGTGTAAAATTTCGATGATATCATATAGAAAGATATAGTCTTACCCTTTGCTAATAAATGTTGTATAGCGTCTGTATAGTTACCTACACAACGCTTTGTCTTCTTTTTTCGAAAGTCAAATTACTAACGACTGAAAGAGAGAAATCGGTGTGTAACTATTTAGTATTGAGTCTAGACAGCCCGTCGATTCTGTTAAAATCTCACCGTGAAAACTTAGGTGAAGTGAGTTTGTTTTTGCTAGGAATTGACAATATTGACAGCTCACTCCACGCTCACTTCACCTAAGTTTTCACGGTGAGATTTTTACAGAATAGCACAGCTGTATAGAGAGTAGTATTGATATTGTAAGAATGTCACTTGTTTCATTGTCTTTGTGACAGATAGATAGTTTTAAACATAGGGAAGTCTTAATTTAGAGAAAATTGTTATCAAGACTGGTAGGTAAAGCATTAACGAGGTCGACTTTACACATTTAGTTCTGTGTACGACAGAGGGTGCAGATGGGAGCTTCACGATATAATTGAAAAATACTTCTATATATTCACGACTTTACATTATCACATTATTTCTAGCGCTGTTTCTACTAAACAAAAAAAAACCATATTAGAATATTTGACACTAGACTTGCTTGAACGTTCGAATGGAACACGCCGGCAATTCTAACCAGCCTGTACCTACTACTAAAGGTAGAGCTACACAGATAGTCTCTACATGAGCTACGCTCATCTTTGAATAGAAGTATTGGCATAGCTCCATTACCAAACAAGACCTTTATTCACATCATTCGAACATTCAGGCATCATCATCATCATTATATAATGTTCCAACTACTGGGACATACTCCTCTCGGTGAGAGGGAGTGGCCGGGCGGGCCCAGTGCGGGTTGGTAGATGTTGCATGTCCTAGAGTTTTTGGTTCTGGGACATGTCGATTTCCATACAATGTTTTCCTTCACCTTTTTGAGAGATACTATCGCTGTTGATAAACACCAATCGCTAATGGTAAATAGCGTATCTGCTGAAGCCAAGCCATTATCCTATCGGTAACTATAGGTCATAGGGGCAGCAGTGCCCCCCTTCTAATAAATTAAAACGATAATCACCTATATGTATTCCAAGCTTGGTGATTTGTTAAGAAACTTGTTTTTTGGCAACTGATTTTTCAACCTCGAAAACTTAAAGCAGTAATCCAATAAAATATTCCTCCTTAACAAGTTAAAGACCATTTGTCTGGAATAGTAAACTCAATGTTGATAGCTCGGCTAAAAAGCCTAAAATATCGTAATAAAAAATATTGCCAGCTAATAAAAACAAGAGTACGCACTTTATTAAAACAACCGCTCAAGTAATTGACGATCGTTAATTAAATTGCCTGGTAGATGTTTTACATAAGAAAACTTGCTTTGTTCGAGTACAAATATTCAGTGGAATACATTAAAATGTTAGTTGAAACAAACAGGAATAAAGAGGATTGTAAATAAAGTGGGTTACACAATTACATAGACAGTAAATACAATATTGAAAATTGGTTTGAACAAAATTAATGTCACAAGTTCACAATGGTGCCGATTCCCTCATTCACAAACTAAACTAAACTTAAGCACCTTTTACTTTCCATATCATTAAGAAAAGGACAGAAGATAAATTTTAGTTTAGTCCTGTCAAATTAATCAACGCCTGACACTACTCCAGACGTTTAAAAACTTCCCTACTAAAATTACGTCAATTTACGTCAGGCGCTGATTAATTTGACAGGACTAAACTAAAATTTATCATCTGTCCTTTTCTTAATGAAATAGAAAGAAAAAGATGCATTAAGCTTGAATTTAGTTTATTTTGTGAACAACAGAATTGGCATCATTGCCAACATAACCATCATCACAATCCCAATTCATTTGGGGTCGGGCCAACATGTATTTTTCTTCCATACTTCTCTATTAGTTAAGCCGTTGGTCCCGGCTGTCATTAGTGGATATTTGACAGTCGTTACGTGTCGTCACTAGTCTGAAAGTCTGACAACCAGTCTTACCAAGGGGTATCGTATTTCCCGGTAACTGGGTTGTTAAGGTCAGATAGGCAGTCGGTCCATGTAAAATACTGGTATTCAGCTGCATCCGGTTAGACTGGAAGCCAAACCTGACATAGTTGGGAAAAGGCTAGTCAGATGATGACTAAATTCACAGGCTCATTTAGAAAACTCCATAGTTATTGTGCTATGTTATTAAAAACTTTTCCTACCGACTAATTGGACCTGGTTATTAGACCTTCAAAGTTAGATAGGCAATTGCTCACGCTCTTTCAAATGTTTGAAGGTTGCAATTATTTCTTTCATTCCCCGCTCTGTTTACATCTCAGGGGCTTTGGAACTTCTAAACACTATAATGAGCTTTGATTTATTTTATAAGCCTTAGAAATCACGTTATAACTAAAGTCTCTGTCACGAGAAGCTATAAATAAAGAAAAAAAAAACTTAAAGAGAAAAGAAGAAAAATAAATAAAAACCTTCTACTAAGTCACGTAGCGACAATTCAATCCCAAATTCAATCAACTGAAGGTAACATACGTGTAATATGAAACTAACGAGCAATTTCACTTGGTCGAGTTATATTTTAGCGATATAAAGCGCTGTCGTCTAATGTTTTGTGGTACTGGAACGCGTCTGACTCATGGAACGTAAACATTTAGGCCGCCATTTTGAAGTAAGTCTACGCTGACACTGTCAATGCTGCAGAATGCAGACGCAGAATACTCGGAATCGTCTGACGACAGTTATTAGATGTGTGTGTTGTAATTATATCCCTTTTTAAAAATAAAAATCATTATAAAACTGTTTTTTTTTTAATTTGATTCAAAGGTTGCGAACTCCTGAATGTGTCTACAAAATTTATAGCTACTCGTGACGGAGACTTTAGGTGTCATGGGACTAAACCATTTAAACATAGTTATTTGACAAATCAAATAATCCATCTCTCCCATCTCTTCCCCTAAGCGTTTATACCTACAAAAAACAAAATTTCGATTCAATGCGACGAGATGGCACTGGAGAACAAGAAATTTGACGCGGACGAAGTCGCGGGCAGAAAACACTATTACCATAATTCTTCCTCAAACAGTTTACAGTTACTACGCCCCTTTAGAGCACTTAATAAACATAGAAAATACATTATGTAATTATCCGTTATCGCGCCTCAGAGAGCTCGTAAAGACGTCATCCTGATGTATCGCTAGACGACGCTATTCCCAAGAGTAAAGTAAACCTGAGGACTTCCGTGTTTGAGGGCAGGCTTTAAAATACCCTTTGCCGTTACTTGTGTAGTCTTAAGTTCCACTATAAGAATCAGATAAAGATGCATTTATTTGTTTAAACATGTGTAACATGATACATAGATATAGGCACATGAAAAATATTGCTAGTTCAACATGTTTCGCCAAATTCGGCGTACAAAATAGTTTTGCTTTGTGGTATTTAGTAGGAATCATAAAACGAAATAATTAAATTGTAGTCAAAATACATTCAATACAAAAATATAGTAAAAAATATATATAATAATTAAAACAATAAAATTGATAGAACTAAATACCTAAAAATACATATTAAATTATCTTAATTCAAAATTTGTCATTTAAAACCTAACACACACACACATTTATCTATAACATCGCTTACTGGTTACTTTGACGATAGAATTCTTATTTTTTCGAGCTGGTACAGAGACGCCAGCATATCAAGCTACTACAATCTGTCAAATTTCTTTAATAGATTTTTAACTTTAAAGCATAAGGTTCAAAGTTGATTGGATTTTTTTTACAGTTTCGGGTAGCTTGATGTGCTGGCGTCTGTACTAGAGTAGAAGTCGACCGTTATTAAAATAATAAGGTAACTAAACTTAATGCTAATAAAAAAAAAAACACTGGCACTCCGGTAGTGCCGACAGAAGTGAAAACTTGAACAATTACGAGTGTATTTTGTGAATCGTCTTATAAACAAAACACGCGTGTTAAGGTGTGTTCCTTATTTTATAGGGTTTTTTGCAAATCAGGTATGATGACCAAAGTGACTGGTTTATTCTTCTCGTGAAAGGAATTTATTCAGATTTACAAATAAGCACACAGGATAGACTTCAGTTCGTGGTGTTGGTCGCGGCAGTGGTAAGAGAAGCAAGCCGCTCGCATGGAGCTCGTCGTCAGTTATATATCCGTGGTTCAGCGCCATCTCGTCGTTGTTGGATGAACTACGTAGTTAGTACGCGAGGCCCTCGTAGTTCTTCCCGATGTGCATAGATGGCGCTGTCCTCAACAACGCGCGTCTTACGTTTTACGTCTTACGAATTTTCGATCAGGGTCACGTGACCTGACGCGAATTTAGAAGTTTTTACCCATTCCAAAAAAAGTACACAGCGCCGCTAAAGAAGTTTTCACTTCAAAAAAGGAAGGGAGGAGGGAGAGGGGAAGAGATAGAGTGACGACATCGTACAAATAGCCGGAAACTTATGGGCCAGACGGGCAAAGGATAGAACCATCTGGGACGGTTTTGAGGAGGCTTTCACCACAAAAGGCGGCCCTTACACCTTACAATACGAATAACAACTAAGTAACTAACCTTATTTAAGCATCAGCATCAGCATCAGCATTATTTTAGCTTTTTAGGCATCATCTGCCTCGCCTTTTCCCAACTATGTTGGGGTCGGCTTCCAGTCTAACCAGATGCAGCTAAATACCAGTATTTTACATGGAGCGACTGCCTATCTGACCTCTACAACCCAGCTACTGGGTAGTACGATACCCCTTTGTAAGACCAGTCTTAATCATAATCATTAGAATCAGTAATACAACTTGTTAGGTTAGTATAATCCCAAAATGTCAAGATTTCATGAAATAATGATTCTGTGGGATTACATGGTCTTAGAGAGTTGTGTTGATATATATATGTTACATGATTATGTGGGATTACATGGTCTTAGAGAGTTGTGTTGATATAAATATATGTTACGGCCGCGAATCGTATATTAATCAAC
This sequence comes from Luperina testacea, assembly GCA_927399505.1. NCBI lineage: Eukaryota > Metazoa > Arthropoda > Insecta > Lepidoptera > Noctuidae > Luperina > Luperina testacea. Next base: position 17,715,162 of record OV656770.1, on the reverse strand, counting down.
GTACAACTTAATACTGACCAGCAAATTGCAAAAAACGTAAAGAATATTGAATTTCGCGGGCTACCCTGGTGCTTTCGCCTTAAGGCTTTGTATCCAGCTTCCAATATAATTGGTTTTTCCAAACTTATCCAGAATCATGTACCGAAGAATCCATGGTAACAGATGGCGTGTCGATGTCCCGCAACTTTGTATTTTTTTTATAGTTTCCCGAACTGTAGTTCCAAACATGTAGATCGCAGATATAGATACACCTAGATAACGCAAGAGCAACTACTTCGCGTGCCAAAAATCGCACCAGCTTACGTACAAAAATCGTAAGCCGCCACTTTCGCGCTCAGTCCTGTGTATTAGTGGCTGAGTGAGCGCGAGCGCTGGCGCTAGGCCGCGGGTGGTGGGCGAAATGGGTGCCGCACGCGGCGGCGTCTTTGAATCGATTTGATTTTCCCATCACTAATTAGTGCTTGTGACGTCATAGTAGGTAGTCAAAAATGGCACGTTTGGTTTTCATACAGATCGTGATACTTGCGTTACTGAGTCTATCTTTATCTGTGATGTAGATCATCACAATATTTCGGGAAATTGGTATTCGAAAATGTTGAACTTAAATTTTTTTTTAAGGTACGAAAACTATTTTTTATGCACATAAACAATGAGGCCACAAAACAAACAGACATTACTAAGTACCAAATATTCGAACCAGCAAAACATATTGCATGCACTTCATTCGAATTCGATGTAAGTACCGCGTTACAAAGCTAACCAAACAAAAACATAGTTGGTCCTAGCTTCTATGAAAATACTTGTTAAATTGAAGCCAGAGCGGCATTTGCGTGGAGCCAGAATACGCAAACAAACAGGCCAAATAAATGTTCATGTAGATAAGTGAACTAGCTAAATGGCACATCCAGTAGAGCCTCTACCTTTATAGGTCTTTGGGCCTAAGTGTATTATTTTGATATTTGATCTTCTTATATGAGTTCCCATGGATTTTCTTGCCCGTTCTTCTCCATAGAGATCTACGTTTTGGAACGGGCAACTAGCTTCAACTTTCTGACTAACTGACAGACTATTTAATTTTGACAATCCAAAAGTGCCTGTACCAGGTTTAATTGAAATAAATGCTTTGGGTTTGAGTTTATACAGGTGGAAGGAAATCGATGTGAAAATTGTACCCAATAATTGACAAGGTACAGTCCACAAAAAAGATAAGTATGCAGGATCGTCGTATAGAGTTGAAGTTTAGTAATAAGCCGATGGATGTTCTCGAATAAAATTTAATGTTATTAATAGAAAACAAACAGCTCATTTATCAAATTAAATTTCAGTCGACAACATCCATCGGTTTCTTACTAAACTTCAACTATATCCGACGATACTGCATACTTATCTCTTTTGTTGACTGTACATAGGTACTCGTAATTCTGAACCCCCCTACGTATACAAGTGTGTAAATATGGGGACTACCATTTTACCCGACTATTGCCGATTCGACGGTAACACGGTAGGTATAATCGCCCTCGTAATTGCGTTATCACTTTAATGTTGTTAGTCACTTGTACGTCATAAACCGACAAGGTATATTAGTTCATGTGACAGTTAGATAGTTTCAATCTTAGTGAAGTTATTAAGTGAACTTAAGAGCGTTTACGACGTACGGCATTTCATACAAAGTTTCAAGCTCTTGTTTTTCGAAATGTATGAACCGATTTTAATGAAACTTCATACGCAGGATATACAGTTCTAAAAAGTTATTTAAAAACATTTTCGAAATATCTTATTAAAAAAGAGATAACTGGAAATCTCTGTTTCTATGTAAAATTTAAAATCGGTCTAATTTGCTGTAACACTATTTTTCGAAAATGTTCTTAAGTATCTTTTTAGATCTTTGTATCCTGCTTATGCGTATGTCTATTTATGTGTATAAAGTTTCATTAAAATCGGTTCATTCATTTCGAAAAACAAGGGATTGAAACGTTGTATGAAATGCCGTAAGTCGTAAACTAGGAGCGTTTACGACTTACGGCATTTCATATATGGATTTTTTTGACAAGGAGGTAAAATTATTACGAGGTCGACTATAACAAAAAAAATATCAAAATCATAAGAAAATTGAGGACAGCTAAAGCCAGAGACTCGTAAAGACTAGGTACCTACTCAGAGCAATGTGTGAAATGAGTTGAAGATGAAGATCAATAGGGAGCTATAAACCTAAAGGACTACATGATCTGTTATCATATTATATTTCGTACTAATTGTTACGAGTACTTTCTAATTTCCCATCCGAAAATATACTAAACCTAAAATCTAATTAAAACCGTCAACTTTGTCCTACAGCCAGCGCTTTCATAATTATAAAATATCACACAAAATGAAACAACATTGTTAAATTTAATATGACGGTGCTCGTTATTACTGCTAACGTAACGTAGTTGCTAACTTTATTAACGTTATACTGTACTAAAGTCACTGCGTGGTGTATCTACCCCGATTTTAGTCACCGGTGACTCGCTATTCTATTGGCGATTTCTAAATCTCACGTAAACACAACTTTTGACGGCCGGTTTCTCGCTAACGATGTCAAATTGTGTGCTGTGTGAATGTGAGATTTGGGAATCGCCAGCGAATCGCCCGCGACTAAAATCGCTGCGTCTGACATGAAAACTCCCTACAGCTAGGTAATCTAGCTGTAGGGAGTTTTCATGACAGTCATTCCCTAATACTTAGTCGCATTTATCTAATACTTAATTGAATTGTCCAAATCATTATTTAAAGAGTAAAGTAAGCACCTCTTACCAACGCCTAACGTGTGTAAGTGTCCTTTTGTTTAAGGCGACTACATGACCTAAAGCGTGGTCTTTATCGGACTGCATAGAAAAGAAACAGAAGCACAATGCCACAACGCTGGTAATTTATTGCAAAATATGAAGCAATTATCTATTTACAATAAATCTATTGTGTGGACTAAAAAATTAAAACACTATTTTAGTATGTTGCTTGTAGAATAATCTGCCAAAAAATCATAATGATTATATGTATATTAATATGGTTTTTATTGCAAAAAGAAAGTTTTAGAGATATCTTCATGATTTTTTTCTATCGTATCAAATGAGTTATTATGTTTTCAATATACTATCTACCCAGCATATATCCTGAAGAATATCATACATGTTTCTGATTTTGTTTACTGTAGTCGATCATATGCTTTTATTGTTTCTAAAACTTACGTTTTTTGCGTTTAGGTCCTGTAAGCCCCTTAAGGAAAGAAAAGGTGAGTTGGTGCTAAACTAAGATGTCAGTCAACAAAATGTAACCTGTCTCATTATAGTCAACTTCGTAAATACTTTACCACTTTGGACAACAATTGGGATCGGGATTTGGATCCATGTGATTCAAATAAGGGATTGTTTTTATAAACTCCATCAATATTTTTGCTTATATTTTTTTAAATCAAGATTTTAATTTTTTTAAAGTGTAATAAAATTGCGGAAATATCAAATATTTGAAAACGATGCCATTAGTCAGAGCGAATTTGTGATTCAGTCCGTTGTGAATTTTACAATCGCCAATAGTTCATTAAATATGCCATTGTTACACGGGTCACTTATGCTTTTCAAAGTGATTCATGAAATGTCGGCAATACATGTCTACGCCCTTCAATCAAAGTCAATCAATTTGGCTAAACCGTGTAACTATTACCATTATGCAGCACCATTGACTACCACCCGGGTATCTATGTAAATACTAGATTGTCCTGTGAGATATCTTTTTTAAATTTTATTGCTAAATGTGTAAAAAACTAAAACGTTACCCATATGCACTTAGTCGTATCGATTTGTTATAGTTGGCAATGTACTGAACAAATAATACCAACGTACCATCACTACAAACCGTTCGTGGAATTAAAATTATATTTCTAAGCCTTTCCACCGAACGCACTTTTTTTTTCAGGATGGGAAATCTTCAAATGACCGCTCCCGCTCTGGGTGGAGCGGAAGGGAGTGTCAGACTCTTACTGACTAAAACCCACCCATGTTCCTTCCTTAGCCCTTTATGTTCCGGGCTAGCGGTAACATTTTCAGACAATCCCGCTGACCCGGCAGACCGAACGCACTCCAATCTTTGTTTTGGTGCAGTTAGTGAAACAGCTCAGGTGTCGTTCGAACAAGTACATTTAAAATCAGTGCTCTGAGTGAAACCTCTTCTCGCTTAACATTCTTTAAAAAATAAGACCGTCACATCCAAGTCAGAAAAATTCAAACACATTAAAAATAATTAATTTTTATTTAATAATCTAAAAGGTTGGTAAGACCTGACCTCGCAAAGAACCTCTCGCCATCAGCGATCAGACAGCTTATTTCAATGGAGTTTTAAATGAAGACCGTCCAAAGTGGTTAATTCGGTTCACTTTTTAACTAATTAATGTAATGTAGCCTATCTTTTCGTCTGTTTTTATATTTTGGATGAGTAGAATTCATTTTTTCAGGTAGATGTCACATAAATCTTCGCATTTTGGGTTCTAGGATATGCCGCTTTCCTCACAATGATTTCCTTCACCGTTTGCCGCACTGGGCCCGCGTGGTGGATTACGGCTCACTCCCTCTCACTGAGACTGTGTCCCAGCAGTGAAAATAATGTAGGCTGATTATGCATTTAATTAGATGACTTTTTAGTGCATCAAAATCAATGCTTAGTATTTTTTTTTTATGAATTGGCCAATTATACTCCTATAGACAATGTTTACGGCGTTATTAACACCTTAATAAATTACTTTTCCGCTAGTCCTAGATTCCGATTTCTAGATTATTTCCGATTCTGATCCGATTCGATCCGGGATTCCGGTCCGATTTCCGATTTTTTTTTGTCGTAGCATATTGCTGAGATAGGAGTTGGATAGGAGCCTTTTGGCCTCGTATAGGACTTTCTGTTTCATTTTCCTTTTGTTACTTTTTTTATATAATTTGGTTTTTTATTTTGCTGTATTTAGTTTAGTTTGTGATCTTCCTGTACAAGTCGCAATAAATACTTTTTCTTTCTTTCTTTCTAATTACAATAAAAATACACGAACGATTTATAGTTTATCCATTAAAAAAAAACCTTCGCGAAACCGTTGGGTTTTGCGAAGGTTTTCTTTGAGATGTTGATCTACATAATTTAGTAATCCCCAAAGCTAAATATTGGCCGTTACCGCGGCAACATGGTTTCCAAATAGTTTTCACCGAGCGCCATGACAGCCTAACATATTGGTGACGTCATCTGACGTAACCAATATGGCCGCGTTATTGGACAGTTCCATTACCGAAATTGTTTGTTTTTTTTTTATCTGTGTGGCGTAGCCGTGTTCATATTCAGTATTTTATTTTATAACATAACATAACATCACGCCAGTAATCCCCAAAAGATAAGGTTGTACCTGTACGTATACACCCACAATTCCATTTTACCATTTTTTTTTATTTTACCATTAATTATGTACACACATATATAAACAGACACGAAATAAAACAGAACAGAAAAATAGGTACAAAGGTGATGCTTATTTCATAAGAAATCTCTTCCAGCATACTTGCGATAGGACAATAAATAGAGAGATGTAGACAGCGTATGAAAGAGTAAAGGAGACAAAAAAAATAATACATAGTACATTTCGTCAGTCTTTTATGTTTAAGTCCAATGGAAAGATCCTTAAAGGTTCTCAAAGAGATGTCAGCAACATTTAAAGGGGCCCGTCAGGGCCGAAGCCTGCCGGGTCAGCGGGATTGTCCGAAAGGGTTACCGCTGGCTCAGTACATAAAGGGCTAAGGAACGAACACGGGTGGGTTTTAGTCAGTAAGAGTCTGACACTCCCTTCCGCTCCACCCAGAGCGGGAGGGGTCATTTGATGATTTCCCATCCTCAAAAAAAAAAAAAAAGTCCAATGGAATAAGGGCGAGCCTACTGCCATCTATCTATCTATCTAAGCCCTTTATTCTGAATTGTTTTCTAATTTTTTGTTGGGTTCGTGCTGTGTTACAATATGTCCCTCAATTCAGCATGCCTCCTAGCAAAGGCCCCCTCCAGCTGTTTCCACTGCAGCCTGTCACAAGCAACTCTCCTCCAGTTAGGGCCCGCTGTCAGCTTCCCATCTTTTTTGCTGGTTTCCCCTGCTTCGCTTGTCATTTCTGGGGTACCAGTCGGTAATTATTATTGCTGTCAACCGAGCACAAATCCAAACTTCAGGCTACTACTGAGAAATTCCTGATAGAACAACCCAATAACACTTTGGTAGACCTGAGAATTGAACCCCAAAACCCCAAACCCCAATTGATTGCCCTATGCTCAGTGATAGCAATTGCGACCACTAGACCATAACGTGGCAGTTTTATTTATAAAGAGTAAGTGGCTCTTGATAGGTTAAAAGTACCCATTTGTTGAACATTTTTAGACATCTATTAAAGGTATTTTTGAAGCTCTCAAATTAGACGGATTCAGTTTAATTTGAGAGCTTTGAAAATAGCTTTTATAATAATACGTCCTACGCACCCAGGTAGGTGTAGTCTGGCTCGCTACAACATTGCTAACGGGCATATATTTTAATCACGGCTTTGGGATATTCTCACCCATCGCGTGTCTAATTAGCAGACACAATAGAATTTTATTGTTCTTATGTCGCACTGTGTAACATAAGACATTCGAGAGGTTTGTTAGTGGATATGAGAAGAAAAAGGTACACGCTTCATAATGCTCATTTGATTCGATAAAAAACCATAGATATAGATATTATATTAGTTAGTTTTTTATTAGGTAATTATAATTAAGCTACTTTGAATAAAAGAGCCATTTTCAATAGGGTCCTATGGGTGAAATGAACGTATTAAAAAAAATACTCAATTGATTGATTTTTTCGCAAGCTACAATGTTTTCAGGTTCACTCTTGATTGACGTGAATTTTTTTAGAAATATTTTGATGTTTTTTCTCGTTTCTACTGCATAAATAAATTTTTGAAAAGTACAGATTTAATCTACATTAAATTTTATCTGTACAATGATATATACATTAAGTAGGTTATGTTATGTGTACTAGTAGGAGTGTAACAATAGAAACAGTTACCGCCTATCTGACCTCCTCAACCCAGTTACTGGGTAATAACAATACCTCTTGGTAAGACTGGTTGTCAGATTTTCGGGCCTCTGATGACCCGTAACGACTGCCAAAGATCTACGAATGACAGCTGGAACCAGCAGCTTAACGTGCTAAGACAGAGATTAAAACAGAAGACGAACTAATAGGGGATCGAGGAGAGGGGGGTGGAGCGGGTATTCAGGGATTAGATCGGAATAAATCGACAGTAGGGGTCTTAATATGTAAAGATGGTCACCCGTCTATGGACCAACCGTAGCAAGCGTAGCTTAACCTGATCGACTGACCCTTGCAACTGTTATTACTTAGCCACAGCCCTCCGTTTTGATAACATACATACATACATACTGATGCGCGCCACAATTGATGCCTGGTACATGGTGACATTAGTTACCACTAGCGCCATCTAGTATCGGGTAGCAGATCTAGTAGGGTCAAGGTCCTAGAAATTCCGAGAACTATCGACATCGGGTCAGTCGGGACCGGTATGTTCTCGAACGTTCTAGATGTTTATATAGTAGCTCTGTGGCACTATATAAGGCCAGTGTGAGCCGCGAGACACACACAGTTGAATAAATGATACAAGCGAATACATCGAAAGCGATCTATCAAGTTGCGACTTAGAGCGATCAGTAATGCAATTGTGTTTCAAAATTAGTGTGTTTGAGTTGTTATAAGTGTTGTTGATTAAAGTGTCAGTTTTTATTGACACGAACCCCAAGCTCGTAACAATAATAAAAACATTACCAATCCCGCACTCGGACTCCGCCGCAGTTGCGTAAAAAAGAATCTTAAAGAGCCCAGTTACTGTTCCCACATCTTACTTAGAAATAAATGATCAAACACTACAGTGTTCAGTGTCAGACTATGTGAGTGCCTATATCTTCGCTCACCGTTACGTGACGTCACGCTAATAGCACTTCAGTAGAGTAACGTGTTCGCACGCGTTTAGTGTTTCGCCAATTAGGGGTTGAGTAGTTCTAGTATATGAGAAAATGTTTACCTAGACCAAAGACTATTATATAACCACTTGACTCGCATTCAGTGCCACGACGCTCGAAAACTATTGGCTTTTTAGTCGCGCGGTGATATCTTTTGGAAAAGTCTCGTTCTTGTATTAGACAATTCCAATGCTTCTGTCCCTTTCTTTCCCTTTGTATGTTTATCGTAAAAAATTGTGGTTTTACCTTTAATAGCTGAAAGTTGATATCGAAAATAATAAAATTAATACAATTTTTAATCAATTCACTTACTGTAATAAAATAGCTATCTACTTTTAACCGACTTCAAAAAAAGGAGGAGGTTGACAGTTCTTCGGTTTTTTTTTATGGATGTTCCGGGATTTTTTTGTTCTCTCTCCCCGACCGGAACCGATCGGTCCAGGATAATTTTTATGTCGTCAGGCACCGCTGGGACCCACATGCTCTGTGCTGGGACCGTTCGATCCCAGTGCGGTCGGGAGATTTTACACCCAATTATTACGAAGCCACAGATAACAACAAATTAGTAAGACTTTCACTTAGATTCGCTACAATTTCGTGGAAGACTGTCATACAATTATACATCATAGTGAATTTGATAATGTTCTATATGTTGTTTTTTAAGTACCTATACTTAGTAAATATTTTTCACTTTGTAGTTTTTGAAAGCGGCGGTCTTTGATGTAATTTTTTTTTTTCATCTGTATGTTTGACGTCATGTACAGTAGCGGTCAGAACTGCACTGGCAGGATTACAAAACTATCACATCGTAACTCGTCGCACTTGAGACCTTCTTCTATTTAGACATTTCACACACACATACACAACTGTATATTGCACTCTTTCATCACGTACGAAACAGAAAAAGCGCGGTATATGAGCATCATCATAGGCCTATCGCGGCACGCAGTCTTTTTCTAATTATGGTAATGAGAAAAAGACAGCGAGTATTTTAAACTAATCACATAAAAGTTGAGGGTAGATTTGAAACAAAATTAATATACTGACTGTAGTTATATTGGTATGACGTTGTTGGTTAGTGAACTTAGTTATGAGCGTTTGTGTTATTGATATTAGAGGTGTTGAGTTTGAAGATTTTTATTGAAAATGCAAACAAATATAAATATGGAAACCAGAGCGAACATTGTAGCCTTGTATAACAATGGGTTTAATATATCTGAAATATCCAATGAAACCGGATTTTGTGTAAGTTATTTTGTTATTATTGATTTTACTTGTTCTCATAAGTGACGCTTCAAAATGTGTAATAAGGATTTCTTTTTTTTAGAGAGATACTGTCAGACGTTGGGTGCGGAGATTTGAGGAAGAGGGAATTCTTAAGAGCCGTGTAAGAAGTGGTAGGCCGCCACTTATTGACCAGTCTCAGCGACGCCGACGCTTTATGGTTGGTGAATATGAAACGCATGGTTTCATACCTACAAGACGATTTAGCGAAGAATTTGATACGTCATTGCGCACTGTTCGCCATGCACTCCATGCCGAAGGTCTTCATCATAGAACACCAGTGAAAAAACCGTTTTTAACGCAAAGGCATAAGGAGGAACGGTTGCGTTTTGCTCGTGAATATTTAGACTTTGATTGGGAGACCACTGTATTTACTGACGAGAAGACTTTCAAATCGTGCCAAAAAGGAAGACTTCATTTGTGGCGCAGAGACAATACACGTTGGTCTGACAGTAATATTATAAATAATACGGAGTCAGGAAGAATTAGTGTGAATATGTGGGGGTGGATTAGTGCTCAAGGGCCGGGTGAGTTGGCATTTATACCGACGCGGGCCAACAGCTCTAATTACGTCGAGGTTTTGAGCGATATAATGCTACCTATTGTTCGAAATGTTTATCCAGTGGATGAAATTGGTGAATTTTATTTGGTTCAAGATAAATGTCCGATACATCATACTAGTATTGTTCGTGAGTGGTTTACTGAGCATTCGGATGTTAAAGTTATTCCGTGGCCAGCGCGATTCCCTGATTTAAACCCTATAGAAAATGTATGGGGTTTAATGGTGCAAAGTTGGGAAGTGCGAGTTGAAAGATGTCTCGAACAGCTCAAATCTCATTGCATGGAGTTGTGGGATAGTTTACGTGCACAGATATTTGCAGTAATATTGTGGCCTCCATGCGTCGACGCCTTTTTGACTGCATTGATAATATCACTTTCATTATCGGAGGTCACACTAAATATTAATAAAACAATAAATGCTATCAGTGGAATTCAGGGGATACACTGGCCATAATATAATAGTAACAAGTGAATGATTGTAAGATTGAGGTTTAGTTTCAATCTTCTTTTCCTTGAGAAAATGAACAAATTAAGCTGTAACCTCAATAAACCAAAAACATCCCATTTTAGTATCAACCAAAAATGGTTTATGAACAAATTCGGTATTTTATGTTTCAAAGTTTGGAATAAGTATGTTTATGTTTTGAAGATTGTTATTAAAATCAATAAATGTTCCTATGAAAAATTGTGCTTTATTTTAATTAAATTACATAGGTATTATAACTTTATTTTTACCCTCTATACCCTATTGTCATTATGTTAACGAAACAATAAATAATTGAACTCTGACACAAAAACGAAAAGAACAAAAAGAGTTGAAAGCGCGCACTGAGGTTCGAACCCTCTCCATTTCACGCACACACAATTACATCCACCCACTGGTGCGAACCTGCCATCGCTGCTTATAATTATCTCTTCGAATTTTAGCATTACTTTTAAATAGGCCCTGTGGTCGATAATATATGGTAGGTATCTTTATTTAGTGTTGACCACACATGCATCTGACCAACCAACATCGCGCTTTCGTAGTTATACCGTGTGCGCGTTACTGTCTACATTAAAACATCACACACACAGAGATAGACGCAGATCTAGCGTGCAGGCTAAAATGAGCATTCTGGTGGCAGTCCACTTATGGACCGTTACTGTACGTCAAAAATACAGATGGAAAAAGCTTTTTGTGTTTTGAAATATACTATCGATTATTTTATAAGGTCAGTTTTAAAATCTCTGATTGGGTATAATTTATTCCCGGATATTAATTTTCATCAATTTGAAATAGAATCAACAAATCATTTAATTGAATTAGCAAGATGCATAATTCAAAAATATGTAGACGCTCTCGTTTATATTTTTTTTACAAAGAATTGTTCTTTGTATTAAAAGGACCCTAAAAACTTTAATTTGTAAAACCAAATTAATTCATTTTAAAATCAATAATAAAAGGATGTAACATGTTTTTTGTTATGATTTTAATTGAGTATTTTTCATGTTAAAGTCCATTTTATCGATATCGACTATTTTCCCTTAATGAAGTAGAGCAGCCCTAACGATAGGTATACCTACAAGAACTGACCAATTGCAGCCGCGCGTTCTTCCTCGGCCCCCGGCCCGCGGTAGCCCGCGGTAGTGAGTCGAGTGCTTCGAAGAAATCGGCCTATACGCTCTCTGTGGTTATATTTTCTTTGACCTAGATCCTATGACTTGTAAGTTTATCTTAAAATGAATGGCTATTAATATCAATATTCTGAAGTTCTTTTCAATTAGTTATGATAGTTAGGATACTCGAGCACGTAATTACGGGTTAACAACGTGACATTTTCTGACATCAGTGAATATGAATATGTCGAAGAAACGTGAAGAGTCCTGGGCTTGTAAACAATATAAGAATGAAATCGCCAATCGTCTTTGAGTAAGCGTGGTGGTAATGCTCTTGCCTTCTTTGTTTGATAAGAGGCCCTTGTTTGCCCTACAGTGGGAGTGTAATAGGTCGAGAGAAAAACCAAAAATGGTCGCAAATAAATCAACATAAAATTTGAAAGAGCACATTAATTAAGCTTAGCGAAAATTACGGTTGACTACAGTCCCGCTTGACCCATAATGATGTTATCGTGTATTTCATCAAAAAATTACGCAGAGAGGTCTCTAGTAGTTCACCACTCAACGTCCAAAGTTTACTCTAATGAGAGCCGTATTCGTTAAATAAAGTTTCATTTGAATACAGTCTCTTTATTTGTATAAAACTTTCAATGCGGCTAGTCTAGTGTGGGTGCAGACCCATAATATGCTTTAGTTAATGTTTATTAGACGACGACGAGAAAATAAACTCTAGGGGTGGTTCACACGAGGCGTACGGTGCGGCGCGGGTAATATGCTTTTGTTTTATGGTCTAGCATTAGACCCTTTGTACGCACACGTTTTTTTTGCCGTGATAAACTACGGTTTATACGCCGTGTATAGGCACGATCGTCAGTGTGATATGGATCACTATGGAAGCTTGTTGACGGATACGTTTTTTCTACGGCGCAGTTTATATGCCGTAATGAAACCGTGCCGTGTATAAAGGATGTTTTTATGTAAAAAATCTGGTAACCGGCGCCGACATGCCAGCGCTTGTCGGCGCCACAAGCGCTGATTGTCAACACTTACACCCAGGTGTAATCATGTAGAACGCTAGCAAAAAGTATGAAAACTGCCAACAACCAGCGCTTGTGGGCGACGACAAGCGCTGGCATAACGGCGCAGGGTACCAGCGTTCTAAACAGATACACACTAACTTAGAAACTGCGCCTTGATGTTCAGGCAAAATTTACGTAATTTGCTTTAATCAAAATGAGACAAAAATCGTGAGAACGGAGTTTGCTTCGAGATATTTCAATATTTTATGAAACCGATTGCTACGTAATTTGGGTAAACATTTGCTTTGTTAATCGCAAAAAAAAAAACGCTGAGCTAAGTCCGTCTGTCACCCCAGTTTTCGACAGTCGAGATAACCCTTTTCTGAGGAATAAATATAGCGATTTGACAGTTAATGTTTTCTTGGGTTCATGTGTCCTGCTAGTCCAGCCAGTAGTAACGCCTCCATAGAAAGAAAGAAAGAAAGAAAAAATGTTTATTCTGCACAAACAAAAACGCACATTGCAAATAAAAATTAAAAAAAGACATAATATATACACACACAACGTAGTCAAAAGCCCCGTACTCAAGCTTAGAAAATGTTGATAATTTTGTCCATTGCTTGATGTCAGGGCCAGGCACCAAAGACAACACACATTATTAATTGACATAGCAAGATGTAATTCTATGACGGGAGCTATATAAACCCCCTGACAATTTTATCGAACCATCTGAAAGTGAGCCTTCCGCTTGGGCACTCGTTACCGTGGCCGACTTGGAAATCTCTAAATATACTCCAAACCCAAGTCGGCCGGAGCAAAGACAATCTCCACAGATGGGGGTTCACGGATGGCTCAGATCTCAAGTATAGCTGCAGCACCTCACCACAGACAATAGCAAACCTTCCATCATGCGCCGCATGTCACATGTGCACTTGATGATCTGTCACTGCGTCAATGAGCGGAGTTCGCGCATCTGAATTTTGGGGCAAAGATGTTTGAACTTTCTGCCTTCGATACGCTCACAATAAACTAAATTTTTTATAGAGTATATAATTATTACAATTTATATTCTTCAAATTAAGTTCTCTGTCTGTTGAAAAATTAGCCCTTATAATAATTAATCACAATAGGTAGGTACCTAACTAAAATATAGGAATCACGAGCACATTTAAACGCGCCGTTCGTTCGGTGTGAAAAGCATTTAAGTAGGCTAAACAGACATTTAGTTTTTACTAGGATAAGTTAGCTTAGTGCCAGTTAACTACTTTCTAAAGTAAGTAAGATAAGCAGTTTCCTTGAAGTTATATCCTTTTCTTTATCGTCTAGTTTTTTCCTCTCCGTAAAGTTTCTTGCCCGTCCTTCTCCAGTACCTACTATGATTTGGAATGGGCAACTAAGGGTTCTTCCTTTCACCCTAACGGGGTAGATTATACAGAATATACAATAAAATGCACACTTCGTGAAATTCAAAATAATAAGTTCCGGAACAATGAAAACCAGTTTTATAGCTATTGTGATTGGTTGACCAAAATAATAGAAGTAAAACCAGTATTTTATATGGAGTGACTGCCTATCTGACCCCCAATACCCAGCTACTGGGTAATTCGATACCACTTCATAAGACTGGTCAAACTATCTGGCTTCTGACTACCCATAATAGTCATTATGGGTAGTCAGAAGCCAGATAGTTTGACCTGATCTTTGACAGTCGTCAAAGATCTTCGAATGACAGCCGGAGACGACGACTTTCCGAGAGTCTCTGGTATGAAACGGACCAAAATAACTTTAGTCCATTCTACTGTCTGTTGATCAAATAAAACATGGTCTACAAACTCTACGTAGTTTTTTTACCCAACAGCGTGATAGTGAAGTCAGGGCTGTTTTCATTTCATTATTCCATACGTGTTTCCAAATAAAAGTCACATACACAAATCTGCATCGCATACAAACATTTTCCCAGCGAAGGGATCGAACACGTGACCCATAGAAAGTCAAGAGCTTAGGCACTGGGCCAATTAGGTCGTGAATTCATCGTTCATTCTTTCACACTCTTCCATGAAGGTGGTTATTTGTGTCATCAGCCACATTTCAGCCTATATCTACTAAAACCAGGGGGTTTTCATGAGTCTAGTTTGCACGATGTATCGCTTATATATATATCGCTTTATTACAGTCGGGACCAACAGCCTTAAGTGCTTTCCGAGGCACGGAAGGGTCTTAATGTGTGAAGATGGTCACCCATCCACGGGCCGACCGCGGTAAGCATAGCTTAACATGATCTATCGACCCGTGCAGCTGTTGTCACTTAGCTACGAGCTGCTCTATTTACAACTTTTGCCATGGTTCCAATTATTCAAAATATAGAACAGTTATGGCTAATAACATTGATTTTTTTCTCTAGAAAATTAGCTCATTTCCCTATAATAAGCCTAGGGATTCTACACACAGCGAGTCTAAACTTAAAATAAAAACTTTGTTCAAGTTTGAAAATAGAATTACATTTTCCGTCGAATCAGGTACGTAGGTAATATAGATATTTTATTCACAGTAACAAACGTAACGTGGAAGTGACGAAATTTTGGTCCTAAAAAATTGAATAACTGTCGTGCCAACGAAGAAAAATTGAACCTAACCTTACCTTTTATCCAGACATCATTATTATTTTGTTCAATGATAGGGATCAGTACTAAAATAGATTTTGTATTAATAATTAAATTGCTTTGTAACTGGAATAATTCCGTTGTACCTAAAATTCTACAAGGTTTTAAACTTCAATCGTATTATTAATGGATTGTAGTCCAATACGAAAATTCTGTAGGATTTCGGGTAAAATGGAAATATTTCAGTTTCAAAGCAATTATTTTCGGCCTTATTTCCAATAATGGACTAAATTAACAGAAATATTTGAACCAGCAATATCCTTTGCGAAAATTACTTTAGTTTTTAACCGACTCCAAAGAGGCGGAAGTTATCAATTCTTCTTGATGATGTCTTCGCTAATTGCTATCTGACTTTGACGAATTGATTGACTTTCGAAGATAGACAATGGAAGCTTTAATAACGAATAGTACACATATTTTGATTTGAATATACATAGTACTAAAAAACTGAAAAGCAGTGATAACCTTGTGACAGCGGCCCTGACTTACGATTTGTAGGTCTGGATTGGCGCTTTACTTAATGTAAACAATTTCATCACCACTACTCTCAAAACAGCGAAGAAAATGTCCTAAAACCAAAAATTAGAAGACATGTACCAACCCGCATTGGGCCCACGTGGCACTTTATAGCCCACTCCATCTTGTACAGAGGAGGCTTGTGTACGAGCAGTGGAAATTTAGGCTGATTATGCTAAATAATTACGCGTCTTAAAACTAAATATGATTTTTTTATTTAATCGACCCGGTAACGCCCAGAATTCACAGTATCTATTCTTTTTTAACTTATGCGTGAACTAAGTTCATATAGGGAGCAATTAAACCTAGATAATGTGGATAAGACAGAGATTAAAACAGAAGACGAACTAGCAGGGGATTGAGGAGGGGGCGGGGAGGGGGTTCAGGGGATCAGACCGGAATAAATCATAAAAACGTAGATCATAATAATAACGAATGTCAGAGTTTAATTATTCCTATTTTTCATCCTCGATATTATATGGTTTTTCCCTCAAGGTGAGCAGTTTTAATGTAAAATAACGTTAGAAAACACGTGTTCGTATGTTATACAGTATAATATGAAAATATGATCTACACGTGTTGACAAATAAAAACAAAAGAATGTTTGATGAAAATCGCTGCAGTTTTTCCTTGTTGTAGGGTTATAATCATGTTTTTTTGGTTTATGTTAACGGTGGTCTATTCATGATTCTTAACTACATGAAAAACAAAAAGGTGGAAGGTTTTCATAAGGATTTAATAATATAAGAAAAATGAAAGATGTTGTATATGTTTTTTCCCTAGTGCGGATAGGTAGATGTCTCAAGTATTTTTTTTTGGTTTTAAGGCTGAGGCTACATTAGGCCGCGACGCGACCTGCGACACATGAGCGATTAAAACAAGTAAATGAATGCTCACGTATATGGCTACACCGTACATCAAATATTACTAGCGATCTTTGATTTCTTTATGCGATAAGAACAACATTACTGAAATCACGGCATCGGCTACATCAACATGAGCGAAATTAAAGCAAATTTATTAGAAAATTGCTTTTTTTTCGCTTGTAATGTAGCCATACCATGTTTTTCTCGTTTCGCTCTTCCAGTTGCATCGCAAATCGCTGCCTACTGTAGCCTCAGCCTAAGACATGCCGGTTTCCTCACGATGTTTGCATTCACTGTTTTGAGAGCAGTGGTGATGAAATTGTTTACACAAAGTAAAGCGCTGCCTGGATTCGAACCAACGACCTACAACTCGTAAGTCGGGGCCGTTATCACTGGGTACGACTGCTCTTAATATTATTATTATAAATATTTAAATCTTAACAGTCTACATTTAGTATTACAGTTCATGAGATAGAGGCCGCTGACAGACAGACGGACGCACAGCGGAGGCTTAGTACAGTACCCGGCGATAAATATTGCACATCGACCTTTGGAAAGAGAAAATCGGCTAATTTCGGCTTCGTAGAGCGTTATCTCTGTCGCACGAAATAGAAACAGTCCGAGCTGTTAAAACAATTATGATTTGCTTCTTTTGATAATTATTTTTATTCTTTGTATAAAATCGATAGGATCGAATAGGTCGATGTGCAATATTTATCGCCGGGTACTGTAATAGGGTTCCGTTGGCACCCTTTGGGTACAGAACCCTGAAAACTAAGTATTTTGGTTTTACATTCCCACGC
This sequence comes from Luperina testacea, assembly GCA_927399505.1. Classification (NCBI taxonomy): domain Eukaryota; kingdom Metazoa; phylum Arthropoda; class Insecta; order Lepidoptera; family Noctuidae; genus Luperina; species Luperina testacea. The sequence goes on along the minus strand of OV656770.1, from coordinate 17,697,796 downwards.
TGAGTTAAATTATTTTAAGTTATAATATAAACAACAACACTTACACGCAACACAAGCACTACTCATTGAAAACTGAAAACGCCCCAATAATACTGAATACAATTTAAACTATCTGTATTTACACCTAAAAACGGTTTTCATTCGTTTACAAAATGTCGGCGCGCCAGAGTGGCTCAGTAACAACATTAAGAGCCAACAAACCATTTAAAACGTTATTATTCTCTGTGGAAAACTGTTTTTACGTTTTGTTTACTGGCAACGTATTTATTGCACCTGTGTATGTGAAAATTAATGAATAATACATTGAATCAATGCTTTTTTGTTGTGGTTTCCTCTCCGTTTATGTGGTTATTATAGTCATAGTCATAGTCCATTTATTTGTCAGAATATTGTTACAGAGTTGTTATATAATTTTAAAAGTTCATAATATTCTGCCGTTTCCGGCGTACAAATACATTTTCAGGGTTTTGGTTATTTTATTAGATATAACATTGAATTAAATAAATTAGAATAACATTCAAATTGTCAATTAGTCAAATATTAGGAATGGAAATGTCAAAAAGATTAAATTAAGTTAAAGAGATAATAAGAACAAAATATAATTATTCTAATATTTAAGTCAACTTTTCATTTCATTCATTCATAAAATCATTAGTCGAGTAATAGCATTTACATAAGAGATAATTAAATAATTCAGATTTAAATGTCCTAAAGTTGAGAGTTTTAAAACAGTCTGGTAGCTTGTTATAAACTTTGGTCGCCATACAAAATACATTATTAGAAAATAGTTTATTATTTCGTCTAGGCACACGAAGCATGTGGACTTTGCGGCTAGGTCTAGATACAAGATCATTATGCAGGTTGAATTCATGCTTATTTTGGTACACACAGCTTCATTAAGTCATTACCCCTCCAAAAGACATGTGCGTTCAAATCCGTGATAGGCCCAAGTTGGTTTTTGTATTTTGCAAAAACATTTTATTTTAATTAATTTATTGTTTTAGTGAATAAATAAGTTTAAGAAAATATTTATTTTTTTAAATTCTGTTTTTATTATTGTTTTTTTCAATAAAACGTTAATACTTTTATTATTGCGAAAACGACAAGCAATAAATAGGGTTAACATTTAAGAACGTTTCATTCATCGTCTAAATAGACTAGAGGTTTCAAGACCGCTTGCCGTGCCTATGAGTGGGAGTTCAAATCATAGGCACGAAATGTGCTTTTTGTTCATTATAATTATTATTTTAATATATTTTTCTATTTTGTTTTAGTAATTATTTATAAAGAATTTTAAAATAAATAAAATACCTTAATAATCATATAATAATATTTATTATTGCTATTATTTAACAAAACTATGATCTTATTTTACAACAAAGGTTTATTTTGATTTGATAATTTTATTTACAGTTATCATAATATACTATTTTACCAACTGACACAATTGGGTTCCTAGACAAGTAGCATCCTATTAACGTAAACGATAAAATAGTAAGCGGTAGAAATATTTTAGATTGACATAACCTAACGAAATGTCACGTGACCTGTCATGTCGTCTCAGTATACAAATTTGACATTTGACAGTCTGACAAGTGACATCGAAAGAGACAAGTTTTGAAGCATTTGCAACTTGTCTAGGAACTAGAAGTTAGTTTGGCAGGATTACAATCATGAGCATAATAAGTGAATAAACATGTTATCAATAGATAATCAATTAACATCTCTTATTAGCTCATGATATCTACTTAGAATATTTTGCTATACAAAGTAAAATAGTGGAATCAAATGAGTTAAATGTCTTCGTTGTTTATTTTGTTGTCATACTTAATTAATATAACTGCTTTTTCTGGTTCTCTTCGATGTTCTTCTGTTAGACATATTTTGCAGGTCGATAACTGTGAATGTTCGCTGCGTGTAAATGTCTTCGAACCGTGGACAGAGATATTCCATGCCGTTGCGAACTGTAACGAGTGGATGTAAACGGCGGTGTAGTGTGAACCTTAACAATATCCCGATTATGTTCAGATTGGTCCGTATAGATCCCAGTAGTTCTCCGACCCATGGACATTGTCTTAACATCGCCGGTTTCTTGAAATCTGCGCACCCATAAGCGCACCGTTTGTCTCTGTATAGAAAAACATGGTTTTAAATAAGTTATTAAATACCACACACAAGATACCGCAAATAGCTCAACAAGAAAAAAATCGGAGAACACAATTAATATTATAATGAACTTACTGCTATGCCAAGCTGTTTCGCAATTCCTTTTATGCTCACATTTTGTTCACACAGAACAACTACAATTTTAGTTCTCATAAAATCATAAATAATTTTAAAAATTAATGGATAAATCGTAGTCGTTTACTCTTCGCCGTTTTAAGTGAACGTATACATCAAACGTTGTAGTTATAACTTGAGGGTATGGATTAATTTTATAAAAACAACGTAAGTAAGTAAAATTAATGGATACCCTCAAATTATAACATCTATCGATTAGACATCCCCACCTAAAGATAAAATGACTCAGACCATAGTAGATAACAATTTCAACGCAATTCATATGGGCTCGCTGGCTAGTTCGTCAAACTGCCGGTATAAGTATGACGACGTTCGGTGATGCGATGGTTCGAATCCGAGTCGAAACAATGTGGGTTCTTTTTGAAGTATTCTTTAGATTATTTGTAAGGAATTTAATGTATAACATTTTAAAACTTGAGGGGTTAGCACATACTGACGCTGTCTGTACACAAAAATACAAATTTCAAAAATATATAGTGCTGGGAGTGGTAATATTTTTAATTTTTTGAATAATGGAACACAGCTGTCCAGTGGGTGCGCTCCACATATTGAGCGAATGCATTTCTTTTGAGCTCGAAACACTCTGTTAAGTTCTACAGAATTACCCCATATTATAATACCATAACGCAAAATTGATGAGACATAGCCATGATATGCACATAGTGCCGCATCAACACTAGCCACACGTGTTAATCTGTGTAGAACGAATACGAATCTATCTACCTTTGTGCAGAGTTCATCAATATGAGCTTTCCAGTTACAGTGTTTGTCTATTGTTATCCCTAGGAATTTGGTATTTTCAACTTCTTCAATTGCGTCATTATCGTGTTGTATTTTTAACTGTGGACGTTTACTGTTATATGTTTGGAATTGTATCATTTTGGTTTTGCTAATATTAATATGGAGATTGTTTTGATTGAGCCAAATGATAATTTTATTTAGTGCCTCGTTTATTTCAATCTGGTATTTACCTTCGTCATAGTTGTAATTTTGAATGCTGAGGGTCGTATCGTCAGCATATAATATGCAGTTGTGGGAGGTTACACTAGCTAAGTCATTAGCATACAGCAAGAACGGTTATAGTTACGGTATTGTAAATGGTTACATACTTTATATCTAGCAAGCAGCACTTAAATTAAGTACTGTAGAAAGTGTTTGCCCTAGTGTTTCAAACCCCTTGTTTTTGGTTGTAAAATAGAGTCATGGGGTTCAAGTGCCCACTTGGTTTTCCGACACATCGCCAAGCGGTTGGTCGACTCTTCACGTGATCAGGGACTGGCCTATTATCTGGCAAAAGAATTAGCATCGCCATACAACGTGGCAATGGCGCTGCCGGCTTTTCGGGCACTTTTCCCGTTGACAGCGATGCGGACGAATTTTTGATGCCCTTTGATTCTTTACCCTAGTTTTGTTTTATGTACATGAACAGATTATTATTTTAAGTCTTTCAGCTTATATATTATGTAAATATTATCTTGTTTAAATGCTTTAAATGTACGGTAGACATTTCAACTTTGTGTACTGTTAAAAAAATTCCACATCAGCAGATTTCTCGGTGTTGCAGGAGTGCTAAATAGTGATATTTCTATTAGGCGTGGTGCATAATATTACCTATATTTTGAAAGTATCTTTTTAAAGTTTTGGGTGCGAAATTATTGATTTTGCTTTTATTCTTTTTTGAGCTTAGTGTAGTCTTGTAAATGGTTTATAGTCGCTTAGACATACCCCTGCGCGTTACAAAACTTCCAAATTAAGTACCTAAAAGCCATTAAAACTTGCTTTTAAGGTAAGTGGACGTCCTCGTTGTCGTGTGACTTTCACAAAAAAAAACTTGAGTTTTACACGAAACAAATCTCATCCAGTCGTTAACCTCAAACTCGTTCCTTAACTCTCGTTAATCAAACTTACCAATATATATTGTGCTAAACAATTTCTTCGAATATTACTTCTCAAGAAGACTAAAGGCTAAGAGAACCTCTATTAAAGGTGTTTTCTTTTGTTTCCAGGAGGGCGAGCGACTAAGAATATGAACGCGTCACGGCTGCCTGGGTTCAATGACACCAGCCGTGAGTTATTTCTCATATATCTTACGTATAAGGTACGGTGATTCGACAGAAAGGGCGAAACGAAGGCAGAATTAATAGGTGGGATGACGGTATGGTGAAATAATGGAAGATTCTAGTTGGAGGTCAAGTCCAGGTCTTTTGTTATTATCTTGTGTCTGTTTTATAAAAGGTTTCTCGAGGAAATGAATGATAGCTATAATAACTGTTTGAAATGGAATGAAATTGTTTATTCTGTAAATAAGACATACATATCATTAAAAAAAAAATATAAAAAAATAAGCTGTTTGAGGTCGGCGTTTCCTATCTGACTAGGCCGAAACAAACTCAGAGGTCAGTCTCTTATATTTCAGACATAATCTTGGTCAGATCATCTGAAGACTATGTAGATTGATTTCTGAAATGGTCTTTTAAGGAAAACACCACACAAATTTGAGTGGACCAGTGCAGACAGTGCAAGGATTTGTCAATAATCGTGTAGCTCGGGTCAGAACTTGAGGTGATCAACGACTCGACGAACAATACCAAAAACGGAAATTTCGGTAGGCCGTATAATCTACTCAAACTGCCAGACCAACATTAAAACTAACAGAAAAAGACCGACATTGCCGTCACATTCACAATAATTAAAGTAAGTTTGACAAGTAGCTTAAAAGAACTGTCTCTCTCTCTGTAAACTCTTAAAACCACGGTACTTAATTTGTGCATCTTACCATGGGTTTTGGTTTAACCCTTCGGTGCAAAAAATTTACATTGTCAAAATATTGCCTATCGGAACCGACAATTTTAGTCTCAAACACAAAATTTTCATTGCTATCCATAATTTACTAGAAACACAAAAAAAAACCATCATCCCACTACAAAAACGTCATAAAAGTCGCATGACAGTTGCGGACTGTTGCCCTGTCACACACACATTAACATCGCTTTTGTCCACATGTGGCAATGTGATGAAGTGTATTTAGTATATTGTAATACGAGCTTAACTGAGTAGTAAAATAAAACTTTGATACACTATATACACGCACAGATACAAACTAACCCAAGAATAAGTAATATTCAATAGAGTAAACCACCTTTTTTTGGTTTTGTATAACTTACCGCATTTCTGTATATAATATGTAACTGCTTCCAAAGGGGTGAAGACCTGAGGGGCAATTCTCGTTATTTTAAGAATATTCACAGTCAGATCTCAGTCTTAATCTGTCAAAAATATCTCTAATTTCCATTTCGTCATTTTCAAAAGTGTAGACTTTTGATAAGTTTTTGGCATTGTTTATCGCTGAGAATTGGTTTGAACGTTTTTAATTACGGGAATTGGCTTCATAGTGTCCTGCAATACAGGCCTTACGCCTAGCTCAAGCACCAGTCTCTCACAGTATAATTAAACCATTATGTTTTGATCTAGATAACTTGAAATAGTAGATTGTTGCATTGAGCGCAAAGTGAGTTATTAACGCACGAGAGTTATGTTGGTGACCGAGCGCACGCGAGGGCACTAAATTAACACGAGTGCATTAATTACTCACTTTAGCAAGGTGCGTAATCTACTTTTCTTTCAACTACCAATCTACCTACCGTGATGAAATATACCTACTCAAAATAAAAACTCAAGTTAATGATAACAAAGTTTTCCTAAGCTTTTAAATATGTATCCCGCGACTTTTGCGGCAAAAGGTTATTAACAATTTCATTTGCAGCTGTTTTTATACTTTCTGGAGTTGCATTCATATCGCTATCGCTATTTCCATTTTTTTATCTTTTCTTGCTAAATATGAAGTATCAAAATTTTACAATGGTACAAAATGCGCGTCATTTGTTTTTTTTTTTTTTCACTGAGTCCGTTTTATTCAGCCGATTTTTATTTTCAGTGATCTTTTAGATCGAATGCATACATTTTATATTAAACTTAAGTAGAGACATTAAACCTCTGTGGTAAATTTATATCGAAATAAAAAACAGTGCACTAATGAAAAACTATGCAACCATGAGATTTCATACAACATTTCTGCACTGTTGTGGTTCTAAGCAAAAAATACGTCCTTTGTGATGGGTTTTGTAGTGATTAATGATAACATTACTACGTACGAGTAGTTGAAAGAAAAGCACTTATATTATATTGTGGTGAAAGAATTTTTTTTATCTTTTCTTATCTTATACTACAAAAAAGATGTAATAGTCCCATGAGAGCCGCGAACAATTGCGGTTTAAAGCCACCCGGACGGTCATAAACACAATTCATCAACATCGCTTGTGACCACATGTTGCGATGAAGAGTAGGTACTTATTTCAGTCTGTTGCAATACGGCTGGGTTTTAAAATCTTAATTTAAACACAAGGATTTTGCTGGATTTAAACCTCATTCCATTCTAATTTAATACATTTTTGACGTTTATTTTGTTTTGACGTTTCAACTTGACAATTGACGGTCATTCGATTTTTGAATTTCGACTTGTCGCTTTTTTGACGGTTTTTGAAACGAATCTCTTTAACGCGGCTTGCGGAGTAAACTGGTAGAAATCTTCAAGTAATGAAAAAGCGTTATGACCCTCCATGTGACTTTCTATTATAATTATACATACAAAGAAATTAATTAATTTATTATACATGAAATGAGACAAAGAGTAAGAGACAGTTTTCATGGCTTTCGAAGATGCTGAAGCCAATAGTGACGTCTAAATGAAAACCCAAGATGGCGGCTGTGAAAACTTTAAAATTTTTCGTCATTGGTGACGTTTTCTTGGTTTTTGAAGGTGCTAAAGCCGTTAGCGAGGTCAATATGAAAATCCAAGATGGCGACAAATTTATGAGAGATTCTAAAAACTTATACTAGGTGGCTCTGTATTAGAAACGCGTATAAAATTCACACTTTCTCTCTCCCTCTGTCTCTTTATCACATACACTCGTATATATGAGTGTGTGTGCGTGCGAGTATCGTATAAGGAACTTCGTTCCTTTGCCAAGAGAGAAAAAAAAAAAAAAAATAACTTCGTTCCTGATAGGGGGGGTCCTCCGACCGCACACGTTTTTTTTATAGAGTAGATTTATCCATGAAGTTTCCTCCGGGTTCTACTCAGTAGGAATGAAATAAATAGAACCATACAATGACTATTATTATTATGGTTTATGTGTCACAAAAATGACCGAATTTGTTGTGTTTTTCTAGAAAAAGGATCGGACCCTTTATTTATAAAGGATCCGATCTTTCTTTCTGTAATATCAAATCCTCATCCACCCAGCCTTTGTCCAAATATTTTAGGGTCGGCTTCAAGTGACATAGAATAACAGTATTTTACTCATAGTGACAGCCTTTGTGAGAGCCATCCAACCTTCTTTCCTAAATCGCTTTTAGATTCTGATATCTCTAAGCACGCTATGCATACTGGGTGGTAATACCGACGAGCAAACCAGCAGTTCTTTTTTAAAAAAAAGAGCAAGTCCATTATACGCACGCCAGTTGCGATTACTACGCACCTTTAACCCTTCGTATCACGTAGAACGTGGATCCACGCGAGACACGATGAATTTTCAATAAATTATTTCTATAATTATGGTATTGGTTGGTTGGTTATTGGTTTGGTGGTGGTGGTATTTTGATGGTTGGTTTTTTAGTTTGCTGTATTTAGTTTAGTTTGTGATCTTCCTGTACCTACGAGTCGCAATAAATACTTTTTCTTTCTATTCAAGCGGTTAATAAAAACTTTGAGATAAATTACCTTGTTGGACTAATCGTCCAAGGTTTTTATGAGAAAACGAACAGAAGAAAGGCCTATTGGCAATTTTAAAATAAGCTCCTGATAAGAACTTTCCTGAGCACAAAACACTTCCCGACCTCAGACTTTTATCATCGCAAGCACTAAACCAACAAGCCACCCAAAAAACCTCTAAGGAAAAAGGTTCTTTGCAAGAATGTTCCCAAAAAAATAAATTTCTGTTTTCTCCCACAAAAATCCTTGACCCGCCCGTAACATTATAACAATCGGAACGAGATAGCAAACTTCTGGAAGTTTTTAATTCAACAAATTCTTTTATGAATCATTTACAACAGTTGGCCGAGCGGCATCGGGCGAAGTTTTAATTTTTACATTTCCTAACAGAATTTTCGGATATTCGGGATTCCGTTTCGAAGGTTTTCCCTGTTCTGGGTTCGCGAAAAAGTAACATCTTTTGTTTTTATAAGTACTACCTTCTGCCTGCGACTTCGTACGCGTAATTTTTTTTGTTCCCCTGACCCACCGCGTCGCATCGCAACGCCTGCCCGCACTTTTACTTTGTTTTTTCTTAGCGGTCTCTCGAATTTTTTTCTTTTTGCTCGGCTTCTAAGAGTCCTAATTGATATATAGCCTTCCTCAATGATTGGGCTATCAAATGCCAAAAGAATTTTCAAAATCCGACCAGATAGGTAAGGTTGGTAGTTCCGGAGATTAGCGCGTTCAAAACAAGCAAACTCTTCTAGTTAGTTTAGTTATCTCTTCTTATTAGTATAGATGTGCTTATAGGAAAGTAACTCCTTGCAAAGTTAAAGCATTTATTTCAAATAGGCACACAAAAGGCACTTTTGAACGTCAAAAGTTACAACAAAATAGAATTGATTCTAGCCGCCCATTCCAAAAGGTAGTTTTCGTATGGAGAAGAATGGGCAAGAAACTCCTGAGTTACTCACATGCAGTTTGCATATCACACTAATGTGCGTGTGTGTGGGTGTTTATATGTTTGTTACTTCTTCACGCTCAAACGGCCGGGACCAATTTTGAAAAAAAAAAATGAAGGTACCTGACACCCTGGATTGACATATAGGCTACTTTTTATCCCGATATTCCTACGAGATCGACATTTACGCGGGTAAAACCGCGGGGCGCAGCTAGTACCTAATATAAGCTATATAATCTTAGAAAAGCAGTTTTGTCATTCTTTAAATGTTTACTCAGCCAATATCTAATTATAATTTCTGAGGAGCCAGATACTTACTTTAATTTCTCACTTGTTTATCTTTTATTTTTTTATTGTCAATGGGAATACTCTTGACCTCAATCTCGCCTGGTGGAAAGCAATAGATGGGGTTACCGCTGGCCCGGAACCGGAACATAAAGGGCTAAGGAAGGAACACGGGTGGGTTTTAGTCAGTAAGAGTCTGACACTCCCTTCCGCTACACCCAGAGCGGGAGGGGTCATTTGATGATTTACTACCTGAAAAAAAAAACTTTATGTTCCAGGGTAGCGGTAACCCTTTCGGACAATCCCGCTGACCCTGCTACGATCCTTACTTATCTTGCTCCGTTTACTTTCATTCTTCTCGTCAATAACCTGACGTTTCGGAAGAACATTACCAATAAGGTCACTAGATGTCCCGGCGTTTTTACTCACACCTGCCTTCATACAAAGATGTAGTCAAATAATTACCCTAGCATCTCACAGCGTCGCGCAATCGCGATATTTAAATGTTTATTTATAGCCCTTTAAAGCGTGCTACTCAAATATTTTATTCAAAATCTCTTCATAATACAGCTCCCGAAAAAATCTTAATCCATATAAGATTTTTTCACCAAACTTAATCGAAGGTTTTAGATACTTTTTGTGCTGTACTTAATCATGAATTATGGCCTCCTTTATCAGGCATTAAGAACGGTCGATAGCGCGATATTGAAGTCAGAGCGTGAATTTTGCTCCTAAAAAAATGCTCGAACAATTTCTTTGACAAAAATGTTGCCAACCTTTTTGGAGTACATTTTGGTTCTTGGCGAAAGAATACTCTTTTAATTTATCGTTTGTGTTTGTGTTTTGTTTCTTTTTTTGTGATTAATTACTTTTTTCACAACAATTTTTATTGAGAAAATAATAAAAAACACTATGAAATTAGTTACTTTTGTTTATGTTGAAGATATTATTAGGAAGAGTTTTGCTTGTTTTTTTTTTTTTTTGAGTTAAGACAATAACTTTTGCTGTTGCCAAACACTGGCTTATTCCCAGGAGCTCCAAATCTATTGTTCTCCAAACAATTTCACACCAGACATTGATTCCCAAGAGCTCCATAATTTTATAAGTTAAAATAATATAATAAGTACTAAAATTGTTCGCATTGCTTTATTAATTTGGATCCGCCGGGAATAAAATTACGGAGCGCCTGGGAATAAGCCCAAACACAATATGGCGTTAATTTCTTTAATATTTGCGATGCTCTAGTTTCATTACGTAACTTATTTTATCACGGTTTACTTAATTACCTTTCATATCTTTGTAAGAATGTAACCACAGAAATTTTCTCAAAGCCAAAATATTTTATTTCACATAAAGCAATATGGATACCTTCTTAAGAAACGTCAGAAGCTAGGTGCACGGTTCCTATTGGTCGTTTCCTAGGGGGAAGAGCCGACAAGAAACTGCATAGTTTAGTTTTTCTTTTAACAATAATTGGCATTTACAATATTTGTTCCAATTACACTGTTAATAGGTAAGGAAGAACAGTGTAGGCCTGTCAACAAATAGGTACGTACTTAATAAAATAGAAAATGGTCTACAAATCTACACTCTACAAGGCCTACAATGTTCTCACATTCACAAAACATAAAAAATCTAGGTACTAGTATATAAAAGATAAATAAAATAATGGGGTATTCCATAGTAAAAACCTATTCAACTTTTCCTAAACCTATATTCAAATTTTTGACCGCCACATGTCAAAAAATCAAAAACATACCCTCGTCACAGTCTGTCATGTAGTCGAGCCGTGGCGTGCTGGGCACATATCGGTTTGTCATCTATACATGACTGTGGCGGTCAAAAGGTAAACCAAATGACAAGATTACCATTACATCTGTAACAGATGTCCACAAAAAAGATCTTAAACTGATTATTCCAACTTACCTAAATGTAATGTCCGATTATTGCAAAACTTAGCAATCTTTGGAATGTCATTAACATGTTATGTTGATGTATGCCAGTAAAAACCTTTTAAACAAATTTATTTTTATCACACCTGCTCTGAAAATACATACTAATTATACCAATTAGAGGGAAGAAACGCCTTTATCCCGCCCTTCAAATCCTTTCATCCCAAGGTATGGAAGTTTGTATGAAAATCCTTCCGACCCAAGGGTGGGAAGTATGTATGAAATTCCATTACATACCCATTACATAATTTGTCAGCAGTCATACTGCCAAGAGACTTTAACTGTCTACTAATTAAATTTCAAGTAAATTGTTACTGGCCACATACAGTTTTTTTTTTACCAGTTACCAACCTCCTTGGTGCATACAGAAAATTAAAAACGAAATTATTTATAATAGCTGCACTTTTAATAATTATACTTTTAACTAAATATAAACATTTCTATGCATTTATGTCCATAATTTTCCTCGTAGGTGTAATAAAAAGCACTATACATCCCTCAGGATAAAGTACAGTTCCATACCTCAAATGGTTTGCGCCCCTCGCAAGCTCGTGGCGCAAATGCCATAATCTCGGTATGGAACTGTCACTTTCTTCCCTCTGAAGTAATGTACTATTTATGAGCTTCTGCCTGCGAGTTCGTCCGCGTGAAAAATCTATATCCTATGACACTCAGGGATAATGTAACTTCCCATTAGTGAAACAATTTTTTGAATCGGATCAATAATTCCGAAACTCACTAGGCACGTACCTCTTTATAATATTAACTAGCTTCTGCCCGCGACTTCGTCCGCGTGAAATTTCTTGTTACTCCGACCCACCCCATCGCATCGCCTGCCCGCGCTATTACTTCGTTTTTGCTTAGCGTTCTTTCTGACGATTTTTCTTTTTGCTGGACTGCTAAAGGTCATAGCGTGATGTTAAAGCCTATAAGTCTTCCTCAAGAATTGGGCTATCAAATGCAAAATAGTACATTACTTCAGAGGGAAGAAAGTGACAGTTCCATACCGAGATTATGGCATTTGCGCCACGAGCTTGCGAGGGGCGCAAACCATTTGAGGTATGGAACTGTACTTTATCCTGAGGGATGTATAGTGCTTTTTATTACACCTACGAGGAAAATTATGGACATATAAGTATTGTTGTATCTGCATTTAGATTTTTCCGGCAACAGATTATCAACAACTTCTTGGGCCGTCTCTAATAGTTCTGGCGGTGTGTTAGGGATAACATCATCACTGTCGCTCGAAGTATCCATATTTTACAAAAAACACAAAGATAAATGTGTTTTTGCGAAAATGCGCGGGCTTTTCCATTTTTTATTCGCCCGTTTCTGGAGTAGGCTAAGATCATAAGGTCATGCAGCCACTTCTTCCGTGATTCCACGCGTTTTATATACAAAAATAATTTCGTTTTTAATTTTCTGTATGCACCAAGGAGGTTGGTAACTGGTAAAAAAAAAACTGTATGCGGCCAGCAACAATTTACTTGAAATTTAATTAGTAGACAGTTAAAATCTCTTGGCAGTATGACTGCTTGCTGCTGACAAATTAAAAAAAAAAGAAAAACCGGGTATGTAATGGAATTTCATACATTTTTCCCACCCTTGGGTCGAAAGGATTTTCATACAAACTTCCATACCTTGGGATGAAAGGATTTGAAGGGCGGGATAAAGGCGTTTCTTCCCTCTAATTGGTATAATTAGTATGTATTTTCAGAGCAGGTGTGATAAAAAGAATTTTTTAAATCCGACTGGTAGTTCCAGAGATTAGCGCGTTCAACCAAACAAACAAACTCTTCAGCTTTATATAATATTAATATTATATAATATATATATATATATTAATATATTATAATATTATATAGTATAGATATAATGAAAAGGAGTTTCTAATCTCACAAACCAACAAGGTGTTATCTGTCCATGGTGTTAGGTACATCCCATTTTATTAAATCAAAAGGTCATCATAATGAACAAGACGACGATGATTTCAACACCCAGAATTACGCTAAAACCCAATTTTCGTTAATTTCATTTCAAAACTTCCTTCATAAGGTTTATTGGAGTATTTCCATATGAATTCCGGAACGTAATTCCCGCTTCTAATTAAATGCGGAAAATATAATTAAAAGTGAATCGGCGTAGGTACTCCGCCGTACCTGCCTTTATTGCAAGATTCCGAGGCTTTTTTAACTGCAGGCAGATAAGAAGCTGACCTTATTAAAAGCTGTGCGGATTTTAGTTCTGAATAGATCTGTTTATCATTTAACACATTATGCTGTGTGGGATAGTTTCTATCCCTAGTACCACGGATACACAGGGTCAGATTAAATTAGTTAGTGAAATTCCACAGACCAGAAGAATGCCGATATCTAAACATGATAAAATAAAAATTAAGTTAATTTCGTGACTTTCTCGCGGGGTCATCGACCGCAGTTAGTGTAGTCACTTGAAACAGTCTGTCAATCAGTTTTTTTTTGTATATACTTCACAGTAGTGTCGATACCAAAACATGATAAAACAAAAGAAAACAGATTTTCTCAACACATACTTCAAGTAACAACAGTCCCAGAGGTAAACGACAAACCTCCCTGTCTTGTGCGATCTCTGGCCATGTTGGCCCTGCAAATGATATTAGATCGTCACAGCCCCTTCGCCCTCAGCGGGATTGTCCGAAAGGATTACCGCTTGCCCGGAACATAAAGGGCTAAGGAAGGAACACGGGTGGGTTTTAGTCAGTAAGAGTCTGACACTCCCTTCCGCTCCACCCAGAGCGGGAGGGGTCATTTGACGAATTCCCATCCTGAAAAAAAAAAATAGGTAAATGACCCCCAAAATAAATCTTTATTTAATCGTGTTTAGTTATCGATAACCACCACGTCTGCAGAATTTCGCCAGCTACTTTAACTTGACCCTGAACAGTAGTATAGTATTATTATAGTAAAGGCAACCCGAGATTTTGTTTAGGGCATGAACAGCAGCATCCCCTTTGCTTACTAAGGGTTGCGATTGGAGTAATTAACTTTTTGCCGCTCCTTTGTTTTTAAGGGTTTCGTACCCAAATGGTGCCAATGGGACCCTATTACTAAGAACTCCACTGTCCGTGGAGTCAAATTTAATAAGTACCTAGCATAGTCATCTCAATAAATCAAAAACCTTTCAGAATGAAGAATAGGCAGCAAATCGTTGGTATTCTTCTTGTTTTACAGTACTTAGTATTCGTCAGTGCTAGATGCGGCCGCACCTTGCATTTTAATGCAGGACGTTAGTATGCAGCGACGGTAGGTATGGCTCGGAGAGTTCTAGAAGTTTTGTGATTAAATATTGGATCTAGAAGTTAATGAGGGGTTTAATTAATCGCGCACAAAACGCACACGTGTGCGTTTTTATTTTTATTATACTTCGTGTGCGTTAGTTTATTAGTTTTTTAGTGTAATTATAATGCTGTATGTATTTATAGTATTTTTAAGTTATATTAATATTGTATTGAATGTGTTTTATATGGGCCTTGATGCCTGAAATAAATGGAGAAATAAATAAATAGCAAAGATAGGGTTATGTTTTTCAGGTGTAGGTATCTACACAGGATGGCATATTGTCGCACAGCCTGTTACCACTACATGATTCTGAACGCCTCAGGGTAGAAAATTTTCGTTGGTTATAAAAAAATCGCTGTTCCATACATTTTGACCGCGTAGGTAAATTGATACGTTAAAGAAACACTCTGTACACGCGTACTTGAAGGACAGCAATGTCCGAATTTATTTAATTAAATAAATTAGAATTAATTAAATAAATAGAGTATCAATTTACGATTTTTAGTGAATATTTTAATATAAAAAAAAATAAAAACATTTTATTTTCGAATGGTAATATTTTTTTTAGCATGTATGGATGCTATACTATTGCGGGTTAACGGGAACGCCCTCTGTTAGTTAACATACTGTATAATACATTAGGTAATTATTCTTGTGTACGAAGCTTTATGCATAAATTTACAGCGTCTCCGGCATTTCTAAGCAAATCTTGATGATTCTTCTAGTCGGTGTCTTCAATTCTTCAATGCACTAGTGTTAATTTAATTTATGGCGTCGCTACAACTAAAAAGAGAAAATAAAAAAAAAACAACCGACTTCAAAAAAACACACTACGAAGTGATAAATAATTTTAATTTCGGAATTCGGTAGCAAACAACGAAAATGCGAACCCAACGACACCGACTTCCGAAATTAAAGTTATTTATCACTTCGTAGTGTTTTTTTTTTTTTAAGTCGGTTGTTTTTAATCTCCTAAGCATTTAGGTAGTAATTAAGGATCTAAGTCCATTTGAAAGGACTCCTAAGCCTTAATTCGGCACTCAAGCCAAAATGGGTAGATATAATGATGTAACTTCCAGAGACAAATACTTTAACTTCTACAATCACGTTCCAGTCTAGGATAACAATCACAGAGTAATAAAACCAGTGTCCCAAAGCCATAAAACCTTTTTTTCTGCATGCGTGCTTTCTTTTACTATAAATCTACGTCTAATCTACAGTTCAATACGTCCAGTACAGTCGTTTTCTCAGTAAATTTATTTTACATGTTCGTTAATCTAATAATCCATTAGGTATGCAATAAGAAAATGAATGAGAAGAATAATAAATGGAATTGTATGACGTTTGTTCTTTTTGGATTAAGTCTTATGAAATAACATTTTTATTTAAGGGGCTTAAAGGACCTAAACACAAAAAACGCAAGTTTTAGAAACAATAAAAGTATAAGATCGGCTACAGTATACAAAATCAGAAAAATATATGATATTCTTCAGGATATATGTAAGTTAGATAGTGTATTAAAAACATAATACAACTAATTTGATACGATAGAAAAAAATCATGAAGATACCTCTAAAAGCTTTATTTTTACAGTTGTAACGTTACAGTTTCTTGGACTCTACCCAGGTAAGTAGAGCGGTGCACAACTCTTTAAATAAGCCGTTGTGTCGAGCGGTCTCACAACTCGTAAAATAAGCCTTAGTGTATTTTTTTTAACATAGATATTTTTTATCCTTGACCCTACTTGAACCTTGACTTGAAGCTTGAAGGCTTCTCTTAAGCGCTTTACGCTCTTAAACCTTGGCTGCTTCTTCTAAGCAGAAAAACTTGAAAACTTGTAAATAATTTCTTTTAATTTTAACGGGTTTTAGAACAGGTGCGGATTACGACACCTAAATTAAATAAATAAGCCTTCGTAAACCTTAAAATAATTCCTTGTGGAGTATGCGTCATTGAATGTGAACCATATCCCCTAAACTTATGCTGGTGATGTATGATTGAGGAAGTGTGTAGGGTGGTTGAAAGGTGTATGAAAGAGCAAGGTCTTATTTTCAACCTCGAAATTTTTCTAGTTAATAATTTTCTGGGGTTATGGGGAATCCTAGTTTTATAACTTACTGTATCACTGTAAATACTCATTTAGCTTAATTTTTTGCTGATTAATACTCTCTTATGCTAAATAAGAAAATTTTTTCATTGTATTCAAAAATTTTCCGGGGTTTTTGGGGTAATGTAATGTGTATGTTTTTACATGTTTTTTTACTTACGTTTTTGTGACAATATTAACCTGTAAATTTTAAGCATTAGTCCTCCCTAGGTAGCTTCATGCTCATTTCCTGGAGGCTTATCATATCTTTTACCTGTAATTCATGTTATTTAAGTTTTTCTGTAGATTTTTATCTCTTGAATCTTTGTTTACCTTTGTAATTTCAGTTAGTGACAGGCCTAGTTTTATTTTTAATTCATTGCTGGAGCTAGTTGTAGGTCGTATAGGTAAATCACATCGACCTCATTTATTTTTTACTTTTTATTATGTTCTAGAATTTCTTTTCAAATGTTTTGTTCTAGAATCTATTTTCAAATGTTAAAAAGTCGATGTCAGGAGCCTGGTGGTGAATTTGGTCAGTCGACGTTGGGAGCTCAGCTCGGCCACAAGCTCGGGAAAAGTAGTAGGAGTGTTTTTGGAGGGCAGTTTCCCTCCTACAGCCGAAGCGACTATGAAGACGCCGTAGCAAGGCGACTCCGCACCGGGCTCTTCGGGTTGCACGGCTTGAGGGTTGACGTCCCTCGGCCCTCTCTACGGCTTGAGGGTAGACGTCCCTCGGCCCTCCTCTACGGCTTGAGGGTAGACGTCCCTCGGCCCTCCTCTACGGCTTGAGGGTAGACGTCCCTCGGCCCTCCTCTACGGCTTGAGGGTAGACGTCCCTCGGCCCTCCTCTACGGCTTGAGGGTAGACGTCCCTCGGCCCTCCTCTACGGCTTGAGGGTTGACGTCCCTCGGCCCTCTCTACGGCCTGAGGAGTGACATCCCTCGGCCCTGCTCTACGACCTGAAGATCGAGGTCCTCCTTCGGCCCTCTACA
Source organism: Luperina testacea (assembly GCA_927399505.1). NCBI lineage: Eukaryota > Metazoa > Arthropoda > Insecta > Lepidoptera > Noctuidae > Luperina > Luperina testacea. Next base: position 17,680,147 of record OV656770.1, on the reverse strand, counting down.
GCCTGAAGGTGATGTCCCTCGGCCACTAACAGACCAGAAGCCCGCTTTTCTCCAGTTCTATTTTGTTCTCATTTTTATTCACCCCCTAGGCTAGTTAATAATAAACTCTTGTAACTCGTCCTCTTATTTCTTTTAACAGTGCTCCCCTCCAAACTGAAAGTTAGGTAGGTGAGTGCTCACAGTGTGACTACAGTTTCTTGGACTCTACCCAGGTAACTGTAACGTTACACAGTAAGAACCATACTTACTAATATACATACAATCATTCCGATTTTTTGTCAGATTATTATAGATATTTACCCCTACCAAAAACCGCTCAACGCGCTTAAGGAACCAAACTGATTGTCGACCAGACGTACCTCGCTTCGCCTCCACGTTTATTTTGCGCACAGCCAAAATGTGGAACTCTCTACCGGCGTTTGTATACCCTTCCACATTTAACCCATCTACTTTCAAAGCAAAAGTGAACAGGTATCTTCTAGACACGCTCGTTCCATCATAGACCTCATCAGGTGTGATCGAGGTCAAGAGCAGCCCCATTCAGCAATAAAAATAATTAAAAAAAAAATATTTAAAAAAGGCACGCCATACGCCATAGGCGGTTATAGTTTTAAGAGTCCCTTAAATAAAAAAGTAGTATCCTTTACCTACACTCTTTCATTCTGTCTCAAATTACCACATGGGTTATTCATTAAATTATACCTTTTCTGCACGTGGCAGAGCTTATGGGATCCGATCGTGTGCTATATGGATCCATTCAAGGATAATTTTATCAAATTGAGGTATTGAGAACGTTATATTCCATTTTTTTCTCGCGTAAATTGCCCCATCAAGCATCAATGCTGTAGGGAGTTTTGAAAATGGTTTATGGGAATTTGATCCGTAATACGTTTGTGGTAGGAAACATTATTGGATGATTACAATTTGATTATTATTGATGTGATCCAATTTGGATAATGTGGGAACAATGAAATGTTCTAAAAGTACATTATTTTTGGTACCAGATAGATAGATATACAATTTTTCGCATCGTAATCATCATTTTACATACAAATTTTGGAACCACAATAAAATAAGCGATGTAGGTGTACTATAGGTACAGTCACGAGCACTAATATGTCAACACTTGGCAACTTTCAATTACGATTTTTTCGTGAAATAACGAATGCAACGTTGAAATACGACACTTTACACAAACCTATGGGTTCAAAAATACTTTGATCGTAATAACATAAAATTTCATTCAAAACTAAAGGAGAAAATCATCTTTGAATAAAGCCAAGTGTATACATACTTATGCTCGTGACTGTACACCTTTGCCTAACCCTGCGAAACGATAGCGGTTATAAGTATTTAAGTAAACAATTAAATATCGAAATCTGCTCTCGCAAAACACGTTCTTAACAAATTGTCATAATCAAAAAGTCCATCCCTAAAATAAATCTGCGGGACAATTGCGTTACTCAATATCAATCGGAATCGGTTTCATTTTGACAGTTTGACAACATTCAATGCATTATTTATGTGTTGAGCAGACAAATTTTTCAAACTTCTGAAGCAATGGATTAGCAATTGGCTTCAAAATGATTCAAATTTCGAATTGATAGTGTGTCACGCAATTAGGGTCCCCGTTGGCAAGTGAATTTTTATCCGATATATTAATTTTATCATCACTCAAAAGAAGTCCTTAAGATCAATAAAAAGACTTAGTTTGTTACCGCTTCCATCTCTCTATATCTACGAAATATGTGTGTTTGTGACCAAGAATAAACAATAATTCAAGACACCAAGCGATGTATATCCTCGGAGCAGACATGATCCTTATGGACTGGTGTTAAATGATTTGCTAAAGCTATCAAAATATAATAAAAGCTGTCTAGCAATGTGTGTGCGCACTTATAATAAAATACCAAACAATTTCAAACTATTAAATGTAAGATTATTTAAAAACAAATTATACAAATGAATGTAGCTTTTATAGTTTGAAAGAATTTATGGATAAAAAGTATTGACATTATATTCTAACATTATGTACTTAAATATAATTACCCTGTAACATTAAATTTTTGCGTGCTATGTTTTACGAGTATCTTAGCAAAACATGCTTGTGCCACTCTGACCTATGCTTAACACCATTGTTTACCATGTTTTATGCAAATAAATTATTTTATTATTAAAAACCACTTGATTTTACAAAACAGACAAGCTGACGAATTTTCAAAGCCCTTCTAAGCAGTGATTTTCAAAAAAACACAACCTTATAATCTGCCCGGATCGCTACAATATCCATGTAAAATCTGGTGAAAGTTTGCGTCTGAAAGCAAACTAACTTCACTGCTCAGCCAATTTAAAATTTCACCGTTCCACCAATACAAAGTTTCCGAAACTACTATTTTCTTTGCATTTTCGTAGTATTCCGAGATATTTTCATAATACTTATTACATTTTGTGAAAGTTCTGTTAACTGCCAGCGATTTCGTCGAACCCGATTGTGCCGAGCTGCGCTGAGCAGATTTCTTTGAATGTATTAAACTTGATGCTTTTCGAGCAGATAATTATCTGCTCGAAAATTGTTTATTTATTCAAGTAAGGGAATTGGCTTCTATTCCTTATTAGTTATGGCTTTAGCGTTTATATTAACTGTATTTGGTTCAGGGTTCGTAAAAATCTGATATTTACCTTTATACCTAATATATTAATATCAAAATATCTGATATAATTATTGTGTACAGACGCCAGCACATCGAGCTACCCGAAACTGTCAAATTTTCTCAATCAACTTTGAACCTTACGCTTTAGCGATAAAGTTGACAATCTATTAAATAAATTTGACAGATTGTAGTAGCTTAATGTGCTGGCTTCTGTATAAAAAAACATGCGATTTTCATTCTGTAATTGGTTTGTATTTGTGTTTTAGTTGCTAGTTCGTTTGAATATTTGACTTTTCATAACAAAAAATTAGGGTTTTCGAGGAAATAATCAATCTTGCAGAATCAACTACTGGTCTGTCTATAATCAGTCTTAAACCCTTACTAATAAACGTGTTACATCAGATGAATAGTTACACACTGATTTCTCCCTTTCAGTCGTTAGTAATATGACTTTCGAAAGAAGAAGACAAAGCGTTGTGTAACTATACAGACGCTATACAACGTTTATTAGTAAGGGGGTAACTGAATAACTATAATCATTTTTAATTAACGGATTTCTGTAGTCACTTAGAATAGTACAGGGCACCTGGAAGAATTTGGTTTTCCCTTGTCTGTCTTATTTAATGCCTAAGACGCAAACTACCCAATGAATGCAGTCATCAAATATAAATACAGTACCCGGCGATAAATATTGCACATCGACCTTTGGAAAGAGACAATGGGCTAATTTCGGCTTCGTAGAGTGTTATATCTGTCGCACGAAATACAAACAGTTGTCTTATATTCTAACACCTCCTTCTTCTTTCCAGAAGATGTCCCCTACCCGACGTCATCGGAATGGTTCGACGGCAGCAACTGCTCGTGGGTGGACGCGGTGTCGTGGGGCTGCAACACCACCATCAACGGCACCAGTACCAACACCACCACCACTGACGTCACGTCGTTCGTCCTCATGGCCGTTACCTCCGTGGTGCTAGCTCTGATCATTCTTGCTACTATTGTAGGTAAGTGGGAACACCATAGTTCTAAATCAGCATCATCATCTGCCTAGCCTTTTCCTGATTGTCTGAAAGGGTAACCGCTGGCCCGGAACATAAAGGGCTAAGGAAGGAACACGGGTGGGTTTTAGTCAGTAAGAGTCTGACACTCCTTTCCGCGCCACCCAGAGCGGGAGAGGTACATAATATTATTAAACTTCCATAATTATAATAAATTAATATCGATATTTTGTAAAGTCGGAAAAACCATGTGAAGCCGGGAGGGGCCGCTAGTTTTCATACTAAACAAAGCACGCGGAATTTCCCTCTCTGAATTTTCATCGCTTCTTTTAGTTTTAAGAAGTAATGTTTTTTTTTTGCTACTGTCTTGCTCTGGATCTGAACCAAATCATGGAGTTTACTTTAAACTACATTTGTATAAAGCTATTAGGTATTCAAGGAAAAGCAAAATGAGCTGGAAAATAAAAGAGCAAACTAAAAGACAGTTTATAGAAGATGGTTCTTGCAAAAGTAAAATGAGAATCAAAAAATGAAAATCTCTGTCCATTCCAATATTAAATCCAGGGTGGTGAAGAGATTAGATGGCAGGTGCTTTGGGAACTATAGTAATTTTATTTTAGCTGCATCGTCTTCACATATGTGTTATTATATAATTATTGTATACAAAATATTGTAAAACATTTTAAAAGAGTAACGGTGGAGATTCTTGCCCATTCTTCTCCATACGAAAACTACCTTTTAGAAGCGGGCGACTAGAATCTATCAATTCTATTTTATTGTAATTTTTGATGTTCAAGAGTGCCTTTTATGTGCCTATTTAAAATAAATGGTTTGACTTTGGTCTTATTTGATGAGTAAGATCTTGAAACTTATAAGGGTAGTCATTTACTAGCGTATTTTTTGGATATACACTATTATTTGATGCTGAAAATCCTTCCATTTATCATAAAGGACTTTTAACTAATTATACAGGTTGATCTGTAATTTAACGAATTAATTCCAGTGCGTGATAGAATGCGAAAAAGCATGGAATTCGAGAAAAAATAAATTTTCATGATTTTTTTTTTATTTCCAATAAAATTCATTACTAAATTATAACCTTTCTCTAAACTCTCAAATTGCATGTCCATCGTTGCTATTCCATTGGTTACCATATACTTTAATGAACATTTAGATGTAGCAAAATTTTCAAATTATTATACAAGCGACCATGTTTATCGAGTGGGAGCAGTAAAAAACTCTTTTCAAATTGATCCTCAATAGCACCAATTATATCCTCATTTCAGCGCCAGATAACGCACACATCAAACACTTTTAAAGAACCGAAAATACGAAATAAATAGCCTTTCTATTCACAAAATACGCATTTAACACCCCTCAACCATAAAAGATCGAATTTTCGGGAACATCCATCACGCCCAGACCATTACCACCTTTATTTTGATACAGATACAGTCCAAATTCGAGAAAATTAACTAGAGGGAACAACGTACATTTCTATTGTAATAAGGCTCTTTGTACACTTTTTTTTTCTAATCAAAATTATATGAATAAATCTAGCTGTATATACTGGCTGACAGCCAAATTGGAGGTACTAAGAATGTATGGGCTGTTGTGAAAGGATGCTGGTCCAGTATAAGATGTTAGGGAATGCTATATAAAAGCTATAAATGAGGAATAGTAAAAGAGCGACCCTGTTTTTCCTTGGTGAAACCGTAACGAAGTCGCTTTGTAAGTAATCGTGCGCTTACACGGGCAAAAAAATATTGTGCAGTATTTGTCAATCTCTGCACAATTTTGGTGTTGCCGTTAAATGCTCGGTATTGCCGACGCGTCACACTTAAGTAGTTAACCACAATTTCCAAGAATGGCGCCATTTAGTTGCCCCAGACATTCCATATAATATACTGGAATTCTCCTGCATCCAAATAAATTCGAAGCCGAACTCAACATTGTTGGGAAAAGCTGATAATGACTTGCCCCTGTAAGCGTATCTGAAGTTGCCCCACATAACCTCCGATATACACGAACAGCAGACAATTTACGTTACCCAATTCTTATCACACAATTGAGCGAAGTATTTTTTCCCGTTCCCGATATATTTTTCTTTATAAAACCCATATTTTCCGCAAGTCCTCTATTACTTGATGCTCAAGTGGACATCAGATAGCCGTTTTATCTAAAAAAAGTTTTTCTTTGAAGGTTCCGATCATTATAAGCTTGGCTGAACAAACTACACCCATTTACAAAGATATTATATAAAAATAAACTTATATAATCGAAGGTAAATATAACGTATTTTGCATTAAGAAGAAAGGTTTATTTTTAACCGACTTCAAAAAAGGAGGTTCTTTATTCGACCCGTATGTGTGTATGTTTATGTCTGCGATTTTCTCAAAAAATAATGAACCAATTTTGATGTTTCTTTCATTAACGTGATCTACATAATTTCAGGAAAGTTTCAGTATGAAGTTATATGCATAAATATACTGCATCCCCGGCATTACTATGCGAATTTTGATAATTCTTCTAGTCGGTGTCTTCAATTCTTCAATGCACCTTAGCTTGACACCGCTTGGCTGCAATTGTATATCTATGTATTGTTTTTAATGGATAAGGTATGCCTCAGGGGTGGTCGCTTATAAATTTGATTAAATTTGCTAGGGTAGTTTTTAAGTTAGCTTCAATAATACGATTTTTTTCCACTTACTTTATGATGTTTTAATGACTTCCTGACACTGATATTTACATAGCAATAATTAGTCTCAATTGAATTTGTGTGTGTGTAGGTACAACTAAAAAGCGAAAAATTAAAACTATTTTACAAAAAATACAACCGACTTCCAAAAAAAACACTACATACTGCAATATAACTATAATTTCGGAAGTCGGTTGGGTTCGCATTTTCGTTGTTTGCCACCGACTTCCGAAATTAAAGTTATTTTTTACTTTGTAGTGATTTTTTTGGAAGTCGTTATACCGGAGAATTTCGGAATTCTGCGGAAATTGTTAACAAAGCACCTACCTTTTTTTTTTATTAATGAACTATATTATTATTAACTTTTTTTGCTGATGTTGGCTGTATCTTTTTTCTCAAATTAGACATAATGCACACTGCTTTCATAGTTAATTTACTTATTTTGCATCTCTGTCCAAATCACATTCATATTTATTCTCAGTCTGTCAAAATCATTGTGATCTTTATTCTCTTCACAATAAGGTTGCTGCTGTCAGAGGTAAAATAAATGTAAACGGGCTGTACAAGGATATTTTGGCACTCAATTTTTGGCGCTCATTTGTGCAATTGTTTCGTGAAATGTATGAAAAACAAGATGGCGGCGTTAGTTCCGATTTGGGCCACGCACCAAAAGATCCTTGTACAGCTTAACAAAGAAACCAGCTCTATAATGTAACTAGCTTCACAATAGTTTAGTTTAAAAAAAAAAAACAGTGGCACTCCGGGAGTGCCGACGGAAGTGAAAACAAAACACAAACAGAATACTTTGCTATCACTCACTGACATATCGGATATACCTACATTAAAACCGAATACATCCCGAGGACAGCCGAACACATCCGAAGCGGGTATTTTTTAATCGTCATATAAACAAAACACGCGCGGTGTCGCTTACGGTAACAGTGGCGTGAGTTCAACGGTTTTTTCCCATCTCAAAAAATACCCGACGCGCCTAAAGAACTTTTCACTTAAAAAAATCGGTTAGTATAGAAAACAATCATATTGAAGCGAGTTAACGTTTTCACATACCAAGTAACTTTTGATGTTAACCCTACCATCCTACCCACTTCATCTCGAAGCGCACCCGAAAAGGTCCGAAATTATGTTTTGATAGGGTTTTTATATGTTGGAATTGTCAGCGTTTCGAGCTGATAGCCTTCTTTATTTCCCTTATAAGGTAATTTCTATATTGGCCGGGTTTGGGAGACTAATATTTTTGATCTTTTCAAGATGAATTGTTTATCGATAAAACTGACCCAGATAGACAAAGGAATGCCAAGGGCGATATCTTTATTCGAGCCGGTCAAATTCAGTTTGCTGCGGCCAGCCGCACGTACCTAGTTCTTGAAACTTAACCAAGTTTTCAAGTACAGATGTTCTATGTCACGAAGTCCGTTTGGCTATGAATGTTGTCAAGCGTGCACATGCACATTGTGATCAACAGATACTCAACAATGGGTGAAGTAAAACGGTACACATTCGCGGAAATAGCCTCATGCGACGGCAGAAAGGGGCAGCCGCTGTGGGAGCGCGCTTGTCGGGATACGTCACTAGGTACCACAATCAAAGCCGAACGGACTTCGTGAAATAGAATATCTGTATCGAGTGATGGAGACGCTATATATTCCGCTATAGCTTCCACTACACCTCAAACCTTACATGTTTTGGCTGCATGATCTCAATTTGTTTGTACAGACTAGATATAAAACTTTATTACCTAGCTTTTTTTTAGCTAACAATTTGAATTTATTTAGTCAATTATAATCAACTCTTGCTACGATTGAATCATTGATATTTGTTTTTAGGGTTCCGTAACTCAAAAGGAAAAAACGGAACCCTTATACGATCACTTTGTTGTCCGTCCGTCTATCTCTCTGTCAAGACCCTTTATCTCGGGAACGCGTGGAGATATTGAGTTGAAATTACGAAACGATATATCAGCTCTACAGACCCTTGAAGCTGTGAAAAAATCAAACACCAAGTTAACGTAAAAAAAGATACGGCTGTTTATGCCGCAAAAAACGAATATTTCGACACTCTCAAGGGAATCAAAATTTATAGGGTACTTTAAAATCATGAAATTTGGCAAGAAGCAAGATCAAGTAGCACAACTAAAGGAAAAAATCCGAAAACCGTAAATTTCTAGGTACATTAAAAAAAACCCGTGATAAACTATTTTCATACCTACAAAGTACGGAACCCTCGGTGAGCGAGTCCAACTCGCACTTGACCGGTTTTTTACACTATTGGTTTATCCTAACAACATCCCAATAAATCAGTACAGTTTCAATTTTTGTGACCTAACCTATTTTTGTGTCTACGGTGACTGGCCTTTAGGGGGAGAATGGAGGATTATATTGGATTTCTACCCACTAAAACCCCTGGGTTTCTTTTGAATCTACGGTGACTGGCCTATATGGGGAGAATGGAGGATTATATTGGATTTCTACCACTAAAACCCCTGGGTTTCTTTTGTGTCTACGGTGACTGGCCTATACGGGGAGAATGGAGGATTATATTGGATTTCTACCCACTAAAACCCCTGGGTTTCTTTTGTGTCTACGGTGACTGGCCTATATGGGAAGAATGGAGGATTATATTGGATTTCTACCCACTAAAACCCCTGGGTTTCTTTTGTGTCTACGGTGACTGGCCTTTAGGGGGAGAATGGAGGATTATATTGGATTTCTACCCACTAAAACCCCTGGGTTTCTTTAAAAAAGTTATTTCATTGTGCACCTTTACAGCCATTTAGGAATATGTATGTTATTGCAGTTTGTATTTCTTTCTTCAATAATTTGAGCTTCATATTGCCTTTTATTAACATGTTTCGTTCAATACAGGCTTACAAAACATATTTTTATGTAGTCCCGGAACTTTTTTGTATACAGGCTTAATTAATCCTACTAATATTATAAATGCGAAAGTTTCCAAGGATGGATGGATGTTTGTTACTCTTTCACGCAAAAACTACAGAACGGATTTTGATGAAACTGTACAGTAGCTTATTCATCAGAATAACACATAGGATACTTTTTATCCTGATATTCAAACGAGATTGACACTTAAGCAGGTGAAACCGCGGGGCACTGCTAATCCATCATAAATATATCATAACTTGTTTAATATCACCAAGGTAAATATACTGATAACACGATAATTTACCACCAGTCCGCCTGTCAGTCATGGTAGTTGCAACAACACCCAGAACCATTAATTGTGGTTATCTATATCTGAGGCGCTTGTCGTGTAATGGACGCCGGGAGTTGTGGAAAACAGTGTCTATTTAGCTACTCTATTATTATAATAATGTGGGTTGTGGAAGTCAGTTTCGCTCCTTCCTCGTTTTTCGAGATGACAATGTTGTATTTTTAGACATGTTATTGATCTATTGAATTTTTTGGAATAATCGTAATTTGGAATTGAAATTTTTAATGACAGTAATTGATATTTTTATTGACCAATTTATTTAATGACTTCATTGACATTGAGTTGTATCTAAAACTATACTTATTGAATTGTAATAATTATACCTAAGCTTTAATGAATAATGATGAAATGTAATTTTGATGAATATTATCACGGTTTATGCACCATCTCTTATTTGTACCAAGAGGTTATTTGTACCAAGATGTTAGTGTAAACAATTGTTGGTGAACCAAATAAATAAATAAAAAAAATAAAAAATCTCTTCCCACGAATTTTTAAACTGAACATGTTAGAACTTTTCTGTATCCCATTGTAACCTGCATGCAATGTACACCATGTTTAAACAAATAAAAATTTACTTACTTACTGAAAAAGATGAGGATGTGGGCTGTTATCCGAAAGTGAAATAAATATAAATGAATATAATTTATTATTTTAATGAATATAAAGAAAATCACACCTTTTGACAGCAACACAGAACCGCAACATAGACAGAACGTAGAAAAACAATTTAAATTTGAAATAATAAAGAAAAAGTATAAAACACCAAAGATTACGTAACACTTACTTAAATACTCTGTTATTATAATAATATATTAATAACATAACATAAGGTCTATTTTACTCGAAAGGTTAGGCACAGGTGTACCTGCTAGTACACCCCACAATTTGTTGCCCGTTATGTTTAGTCCCATATTACAAGGGGCGACCTTATTGCCATCAACCGGGCACTACGGCTGCTGAGAAATTCTTCCCCCAAATGGATGCCCCGAGGTAATGAAAGTCAGGTCCTTATTCCCCAGTCTATTATTATAATTATGTATTCATTGGAAATACGTCAGTCGTTTGACTATTCGGGACGCTAGCGCCACCAGGTGCGCTCGACAGAGTCTAGCCTGAGTTCGTGGTCAGCGGGATTGTCCGAAAGGGTTACCGCTAGCCCGGAATATAAAGGGCTAATGAATGAACACGGGTGGGTTTTAGTCAGTATGAGTCTGACACTCCCTTCCGCTCCACCCAGAGCGGGAGGGGTCATTTGATGATTTCCCATCCTGAAAAAAAAAAAAGAAAAAGAAAAGCTGAGTTCGTGGAAGTCGATGAGAGAGCTATAGTAGCGGTGTGCAGCCTCTCTTGGTCATCGGACGGACTACATGTGCTCAGAAACTGTCTCGCGTTCCGTATCGTCGTGTCACACTAGCGAACCACACACTGAAGGTACATACCTACAGTGTTTGGTTCGCTAGTGTGACTAACTTGTTCGTAAATTATAATCTGATTTGAACTGCAAACTGTATTTCTATTGTGCAATAACCAACACTACCCACAGTACGCCCACAGCCGTTAAAATAAGACTGGTGATAACGAGGCAGGTGTACCTTCTTCTTTATATTAATTAACAATAATCATTATAAAAAAATAGAAAGACGCAGTGTATTTCTTAAATAAGGACCAGGGACTGTATAGCATGCAAGTTTAATAATTTGTGTAATAAACAAGTAAATCGATATTCGATTCCTCCTGTATGTTGCAAAAATAAAAACAAAAGAAAATTGCTAACCCATACAGTTTGATTTCTGTCATTTTTTCACTATGAGAGGATAAAATTCCTTTTTTTTTTGTAACACATACTCCATACTAAAATTATCTAAGTTATTTCAATTAGGAATTATTGAAAAGGCATAGAAATATACTACAATATATTTTTTTTTCTAAACATACAGTTTATTCCCGAAATATCAAATTAACTTCATAGGAACAGGAGTTTTCGAGGCAACGGCCATTTTTCCTCATAATTACGACACAAAATTTAATTTAGCACGAATGAAAATTTATTTGGTGTAATTAATTACTTTTTACTATCGCCTTTTAGAAAGCAATTAGAATAAAATTAAAATAACAAGAAGCGCCTCACTGCGCTTAACAGTTCCTTTGATGAAAATACGTTTCTTTCTAACTTTTCTAAGACATTTTAATTAGGTATATCGTATTTCTTGAGTTATTTCGTAAATTATTTTTCTTTCTCTAAACGTCTTGCTTTAAATCTAAGAAAATAGAAAAATCTGTTATTTTGACAAAACAAACAGACACCAGCCGGTCGATTCTGTAAAAATCGCACCGTGAAAACTTAGGTGAAGTGAGTTTTTGCTAGGAATTGACGCTATTGACAGCTCACTCCACGATCACTTCACCTAAGTTTTCACGGTGAAATGTTTACAGAATAGCACCGCTGATGTGCGATTCTGTAACCATCTCACCGTGAAAACTTAGGTGAAGTGAGCGTGGAGTGAGCTGTTAATAGTGTCAATTCCTAGCAAAAACAAACTCACATCACCTAAGTTTTCACGGTGAGATTTTTACAGAATCGATCGGCTGTTTGTTATGGAAAAGTAACAGCTTTTACTAAATGCTTATGAAAGTATACAGGGTGGTGGCGACAGTAATTTGAAGTATTTCTTCCAGTATGTAATAGACCCATATTCAAAAATTATGCTCCACCCCACAAAGCCTAGGTGAAAATTTATAGTATTCGAGAAAATTCAAGTCACTAAGTATCACTTTTCTCTAAACTGTCAAGTCGAATGGCCTTCACTGCTATTCCAGTGGGTACCTAATACTTTAGCAAACCTTTCGCTAAAAACAAATTTTCTAAAACATCAAACAGTTATAAGAAAAATATCACAAAAAAAACTAGAAGCATCCATATATGTACATGAACATTAGTTACTTTTATTGTAGAAAAATAATTATAGTTCCGCGCAAAAAAATTAAAACCCATGAAATCCAATTAGTTTTCCGACATGCACGCGAAGTCGCGGACACAGCTACGTTATAAATAATTGTCTTAATTTTACTTTGTAAGATAATGAAGGTTTTAATAAAATGTCAGTCACTGTAGATTAATATTCCGGGGTAAGCCAATCTTCACATGAAACTTTAATCCTATTATAACGAGTTTGAAATGACGATTTGAAACGGAGGGTAATCTGCATTCGCTATTTATTTTCCAAAAATGTAAACAAATATGAATTTATGGAAAAACAACTTTAATTCGTACACAATAAAGTTCGGTTTGCATTGAATTGAATGTGCCCTGGCGGCTGATGGTATGTCATGCTCACACAAATGTCTCGCTGACGGTGGCGTGTGTGTTGGATCATTTAGCTACCTTCAAAATGGTTGAGCTGAATGGTGCTGATCTATGCTGCATGTTCGTAAACGGGCGCCGTCAGTTGGGGCTGATCATCACTTAGCTGCCTCGGCTTATTTTTATTTTATTTATTATTTTTAATTATTTTAATTTTGAATTGTTGTTTTGTTACTATTTGCTGTACTCTGGACGCTTTTAACGCGTACGTCATTTTTACATCGTTATCACATATAATTATAAATACAACATTAATGATGTAATTAATACTTTTGTAAAAATGTAATATAAAAGAGTGTCCATGGACTTTCTTGCCCGTTCTTCTCCATAGGTACCTACGCTTTGGAATGGGCAGCTAGCTTCAAATTTTCTGACTGACCGACTTCTTGACAATTCAAAAGTGCCTGTAAATGGTTTACCTAATTGAAATAAATGCTTTGAGTTTGAGTTTACGCTACAACTTCAAACATTTTTATAACTTTTCAATAATGCTAGTCACTCTGGAATCAACTTAATTACCATTAAAATAAAGATGATGTTTGTTTAACTTGAAATAAAATCAATTTGAAAGATAAATTTGAGTAGACTTTAGGTGTTTATCTTATTACGGGAAACTTGTAAATAAGGCTAAGCAGCAAAGTTGGTGAATACAAAGTTTTTACTTAAATAGTTACTACGTATAATTTTGATCAGACAATTTTTATTTTTTTCTTTAAAATCAAGCCATATTTTTTCACTTATTACAGGAATCAAGAGTAATAAATAACAGATCACTAGACATTTTTTAATATTTTCGGTCACGTTTCATACACAGTTGGGCCAAAACCCAAAATCTTGTTTTTTTTGACCTCCAAAAACAGCTGAAGGAATTGTCGTAGAGCGTCAGCGCAATATTAAAAAATGATAAGGAGGACTTTCCCGAACAGGGTAATATTTTTTTTATCGTTTTAATAAATTTCAGATTTTGGGCCGAATATGGCTTATTTCCAGTAAGAGACCTTCAAAGTTGATCTTGATCAATATTGATCAAAGTTATCCCGGTTTACGGTACCAATTTATGAATCTAAAACGTCCAATGTACCTTTACAGAATAGCCAGGTTATCCTCAAATTTTGAACTAACCACAGAACTTACACTTTTCACGAGTTCGGGTCGGATGAGAATTTTACAAGTTACATGTGCGAAGAATAAACTAATGCCCTTTAAGATTCTTATCTATTTCTATTACCACGCTGCACCTATTGACAAACTAATGGGCAACTGAAGGTGTAAAGACCTGCCGGGTCAGCGGGATTGTCCAAAGGGTTTACCACTGGCCCGGAACATAAAGGGCTAAGGAAGGAACACGGTTGGGTTTTAGTCAGTAAGAGTTTGACACTCCCTTCCGCTCCACCCAGAGCGGGAGGGGTCATTTGATGATTTCCCATCCTGAAAAAAAAAGGGTGTAAGGACAGGATATAATTTATTCACCCCTTTGTAAAATACAACACGATTGACACGCCCGACTACGGCAAAACCAACAAAGGTTAAAAACTGAATCGACCCTTCTTCACCTCACACACAGACAAACACAAAAATCTAATCAGTCCTATCCCAGTGCTCCAATCAGCGGCACGAGAGCACTTCATCCTGCTACAATCGTACTGAACCGGTTGAAACACCGCTCTACGTAAACCGTTGGGAGTTAAGTGCAAAATCTGTTGTGAGTAGGTCAAGTCGCCACCGACGTATCACTGGGTGGTCGGGTGACTTGCGGTGCCTTTATAAGCGGGAATAATTACATCAACTAAGAAAAAAAAATGTGAAAGTATGGAAGTATGAGGAACAGGGTGTAAATTTCACTCATACTCTATAGAAAAGGGAGGATCCTCCGACTAGACGGGTGTTGTGTCTGACGGGCAACTGCCCGATGATTCATGTCGGGACGTTGTATCTATGCTAGTTGCGCGGTAAACTCTGCTTGCGCGATGCAGGATTTTGCGTGACGTCAGTGTGACGCGTTGTTTGCTTATGGCGTTGTAGATACTGCAACAAAAGTATTAACTTTGAAAATGAGACTAAAGCTATTCTTTTATTAGCGTAGAGCAAAAAAATGTACAGACGCCTGCACATCAAGCTACCCGAAGCCGTCAAATTTCCCCAATCAACTTTGAACCTTATGCTTTAGCGATAAAGTTGAAAATCTATTAAAGAAATTTGACAGATTTTAGTAGCTTGATGTGCACAATACGACAACAGAACATTCACAACAACACACCTGTAATCATTGAGGGATAGGCAGTGATGTACCTACCACATGTGTGACTAGGCAGAGATCCAGACTCCGGAATGCTATTGAAACTTTTCTGTTGAAAAAACCCAATAGCATTTTTCCCGGTCTGGGAATCGAATCCAAGACCTTATGCTGAGCAGTAGCGTTTGCAAACACTAGACCAACGAGGAACGTAACAATGTTATGTTAATTGATAGAAACTTCAATGCTAGACGATAGCTTCTTTGACAGTCAGAGTTTGGGTTGAATCTACAATATTACTTATAGGCGCATCCACCACACCACACATCCAAAATCGAAAAATCTGTACCAAGCCTTCAAAAGTCATGTTTTCGAACACCACCAAAACAAACAAACATGCATGTCCTCTGGCAATAATAAATAAGTGGCGAGGTGCCACGTGGCGCGCCGACAAAAAATGTTCCGGAACATTGTGACATTCTAGACGACGCGACGTCACGCGGGGAGCGGGGCATGTCAGTGGATAACACTCAAATAGCACTCAAATGTAAGGGTTGCAGAAATAAACATCATTATTCGAACCTATAATGTCTGTTTCGGCCTAAATATTAATTCGCCCCATAAGACCACTTTGGAAAAGGTTTAAGGCGGCGGTACTGTTATAAATCGATTACAAAGCGTGAGTTAAATGTACCCTGAATAATAAGTGCTGTAATTAATAATTTTGTTTACTAATTAATGGGTTTTGCATGAGTGAAAATAGGGTTACCATCCCTCCGGATTTGTCCAACACTTGTCCGGATTTTGTAACTTACGGTGATTTTTTTTTTGATGTTCGGAATTTTCTGAAATTGTCTGGATTTTGTTAGGATTTTTAAAATTTCAAAATGACAACCCTTTCAGTACAAAAGTTAAGCCCTATCGTCCACGACACACCTCAAAAGTAACTTAAGTAAAGAGAGTTTAACTTTCGAGTAGCGTCGTGGACGATCAGCCTCATTTTTTTATACTAAAAGGTAGTTCATGTTAACCTGTAAGTTTAAAGACCGTGTTCTTAGCTGTGCATGGAACAGAATTGTACGGAACACAAAAGAAACAATACCAAAGAACCACACGGCATATCCACATCTATCACACAATGTCACCAACATTTCCTAACGCTTACCGCTTCCAAACAGACCACGCCTATTACACACAGTTCGAGAAATCTCTTGTAGTAGAGAGCACGACGCCACAGTCGGGAACTATTGCAAAAATTTGTCGACACAGTACACAAAATGTGACTACAGTCAAAATCGAAAGTAATGTAAACAAAAGTGGTAATATCTTTGTTTACATTTTTTGTACCTCTATGACTGTATTACATTGTAATTGTTTTCTTGTATAAACAAATCGAGGGAAATCAGCATTGAATGCAATGAAAACAACATAGTGTTGATCCGTCACCCTACAATCACTAGGTACCGGTCAATTAATATACCAGCTGGTGTGACAACCAAGAACGAATTCAAAATAATCATAATCATAAATCTTTCTTTATCTCAACACCATAATCTGAGATAATTCCTGAGTTACAGGTCACCCGTCTCTCTTATGTAAGACATGTTACCTTACATAACGGTTAGAGTCAAGATATTATACTTACATTAAAAGTTTAAAATTGCAATTACAAAAGCAAGTACAACATTTTCAAAGAAATACAGTAGGTATATTACTACTATCATTGATACATCCTTAGAAGAAACGAAAAAGAACCCAAAAAAAAAATTCGGAATGGCCACTTAACAAAACAATATTCGTAATAGGAAACTGTCAAAAATGTCAACTCGAACATTCCCTCGACTCAAAAAAGTATTCCTTCATTAAAACTTCAAATACGCGGGAACAGGTTTTTTATTAAAATAAAACTTTTGGCCAACTTTACCTAAACTGTGCCAGAGGCCATTGTCGCGAATGATTTATTACTTTCAGGAAAATTTGAATTATTTATTTTAGACCTCTGTTTGATATTACTAGCCCAAATAAGTTTCCGGATACAACAAAGTTTAAATATATTTTGTGTAAAGTTTGGACGAACCGACCTCGATGAAACGGTCGGTAGAGAGATGAAAGAATATTCAAAGCCATGAATTACTATTAGATAAAAACTTTGTAATTTTTTATTTGGAAATCGGTATTTTTTTTTGTAATATAACTTTTTTATTTTCTCTATTTAACTGTGGTACCGCACACAAATTTGTTTACTTAGGTAGCATAGAAGTTATTCACCCATTTGAAACACAAAACGCCCCCCCCCCCTTTGACTTGCACTATTTACTCGACTACGGTAAAGTCAAAAGAGGGTTAACTAACCAGTCTTCAAACCCTTCTTCGCCTCACACACAAACAAACACAAAAATTTAATCAGTCCTAGTCCAGTGCTCAAATCAGCGACTCGATTTAAAATTACCTATATTATAAATATTAAAATGGATGGCTAAGCAGAAATACGTACTTTTCTTCAAAAACATGACACATGATTTTTCTTAATACCGCAAACTCCAAAGAAGGGCTTCTAGAACTTCCTATGATAAAAATGTGATGGCTCGACTTTTGATCAGTAACAGAATAAAAATACTTAAATATTTTCTGGAGCCATTTTCATCATTATCTTTTGGGGTCGGCTTCAGTCTCAAGCAAAAGCAGCTGAATACCGGAATTCTAAACCGATTTTATTGTACGAAAACGCTTGTTGTAAATATCTATGAGTTAATAAATGAGTTGGTATGCGAAAGACTATTTTCCAATCCATACTAATATTATAAATTCGAAAGTAACTCTGTCTGTCTGTATGTTACCTTTTCACGCCTAAACCACTGAATGGATTTCGATAAAATTTGACAGAGAGATAGATTGCATCCCGGGAAAGGACATAGGATAGTTTTTTATTGACATACCTCGTGGTCGAAGCCGCGGGCGGAAGCTAGTAGGTTATACAATAGTTCTCATCTCGTATATTAATCCTATTTCTTTTCTTTCCCCAGGTAATGTGTTCGTGATAGCAGCTATAATAATCGAGAGGAACCTGCAGAACGTTGCCAACTACCTGGTCGCGTCCCTCGCGGTCGCAGACTTGATGGTCGCGTGCCTTGTGATGCCGCTCGGAGCGGTCTATGAGGTGAGACAAAACATGACAATTGACAAAATTCATAGACAGCACTTTGTTTCTTCTTTACGCAAAGAAGGTGTAAGCGACAATGTACTTTATTCATATAACATTAATGTTCATCCATACTTATATTATAAATTCGAAAGTAACTCTGTCTGTCGGTATTCACGCCTAAACCACTGAACGGATTTCGATAAAATTTGGCAGAGAAATAGATTGCATCCAGGGGAAGGACATAGGATAGTTTCTATCGACATACATTGCGGGCGAAGCCGCGGGCGCAAGCTAGTATTCTTATAAAACGCTTTCTTAAATGTTCTTATACGATTGTGAACCTTTAATCCATTCCATCCTTCCAGATTTTTAACTTAAAATTTTTTTAGTGCAGTGCAGTGTGTTTTTTGTGTTTCGTAAGAAGCGCTAACTTTACTTAACAATGCAAAATCAAACTGCAGTCTGTGAATCTTGCTATAAGGCCGATATTCATAAACAATACTTAGCACGTACAATCAGCAACAAAAGTCGATTAACACTTCAGCTTTTTAAATCTCAGTTATTGAGCAAAATATTCAGCTTTTTTATCTCAGTTATTGAGCAAAATATTCAGCTTTTTTATCTCAGTTATTGAGCTAAATATTTGTTCAAAATTTCATTGCATTTCTGCTGCAATTTTGAACAAATATTTTGCACAATAAGTGTTAATCGACTTTTGTTGCTGACCGTACTATGGCTAAGATATCTTCCTGTTTCTGTAATTCCGTCGTAGTTTGAAAGTTGCGCGACAGTGACAAGGATAACGCTTAACTAAAAAACACATGGTAGGTGACATTTATCAATTTCAGATACCTTTTGGGGTTCCGTATCCAAAAAGTACCAAAAGAACCCTATAGTAAGCCTACGCGCTGCATCTGACAGTCTGTCGATCTGTCAGTCTGTTATTTTTACAGGATACTATAGCCTTTATTAAAGTAATTAAAAAAGAAGGTAAAGTATAATGGGGGTTCTTGTATACTGAACCCTCGAGCCCAACTCACACTTATAGAAACTCGGTTTTTAGACTACTTACTACGCAAGACAGTGACTATACAGGGTGGTCAAAAAGTCGTGTTTCGAACGAAATAGGGAGATCAATGAGGTCATTTCCAACAAAAAATCTTTCTACAGCAATGGCCATAATTCAATTGCCCTAAATGTCATGAATATTTTTGTATACCGAGTTCTTTTACAATTAGGCTAATTTAGAAAAACAAAGCGATATAAAACAATAAAACAAACGGTGTTGTATTATTACTAGATAATGTATCAGCACTACAAAAGTTCTATTGCGGCTCTGTGTACCAAATTTCAAGAGCAATAATTTTTTTTCCAAAAATTTTAATGGTTGCCAAAAAAAACTCACATTAAAAGCGTTGGGAATGACCACCCTGTATATGTGTCACGGGTTTTGTTAAGAAGTATGACAGAATTGTATCATGTCGCGGTCGCTTGGGTCGCGTCACTTGCCGTCACAGACTCTTGATAATCGCGTGTCCTGTCATGCCTGTCATTAGTAATTAGTCTACTAAGCATACCACAAGATATAAATCACAAAATTTGTACAGAAGAGCCGTTTGTGAGGTAAAGCGAAATAATAATTAATGTGATGTACAGACGCCAGCACATCAAGCTACTACAATCTGTCAGATTTCTTTAATAGATTTCAACTTTATCGCTAAAGCATAAGGTTCAAAGTTGATTGGGAAAATTTGACAGTTTCGGGTAGCTTGATGTGCTGGCGTCTGTACGACAGTGACAAGACATGGGAGTCGGCCATTAATTAATCGTTCCTATTATATGTAACTGTGAGAGCTGTGATGGCCCAGTGGTAAAGGCCCCAACTTACGAGTTGTAGGTCGTAGGTTCGAACCCAGACAGGCGCTTTACTTTGTGTAAATTATTTCATCACCACTGGTCTTAAAACGGTGAAGGAAAACATCGTGAGGAAACCGGCATGTCCTAGAAACAAACATTCGAAGACATGTTACATGTAAAACCCATTCTCAATTCAAAACCACATTCAAAACAAAACTCCTCTATAAAAAAATGTTAATCAAAACTTTTAATCCTCGATTTAACAATGCAGTGTCAAACATGTTACTAACAGTTGGCGAACAAACATTTGGGCAAATGTTCCGCCGACGATGTGTAATTTCCCAAGTTGACATTGTTAGGTGCCCACACGCGTTACTTGCATGTATGAGAGCGCTTGCCTCAAGCTATGGTAGTTAAGTTATATCAACCCTTTAAAGCGATGGAGTATTAAAACATATAGTTGTTAGGTTCGGTGGCGAAATTATGATACACTTTGTTGAATATGTCTTGTTTTATGTTTTTTATGACATGCCAAGAGCTGCCATTTCAATTATGAGAGCGTTATAATGATATTGGACGTTTCGTTAATGTAGGGCTGTTTTGTGGCGAGTTGCGTAACAGAATCGAATATATTCGAATTTGTTACGCACAAGAGCATAAATGATAAAATCGCCACAAAACAGCATAAATGATTAACATCACCACAAAACAGCATAAATGATAACATCGCCACAAAACAGCATAAATGATAATGAAAGGTGAAACATAAATTACCTTTAAGGCACTTTTTTGCTGCAACAACAATATCCAGTGTAATACGTATTTCTGCTTAGCCATCCATTTTAATATTTATAATATAATTTTAAATCGAGTCGCTGATTGGAGCACTGGGATAGGACTGATTAAATTTTTGTACCTATTTGTTTGTGTCTGAGGCAAAGAAGGGTTTGAAGACTGGTTAGTTAATAACCCTCTTTTGGCCTTACCGTAGTCGGGTAAATAGTGCGAGTCAAAGTGGTGTTTTGTATTCCAAACGGGTGAATAAATTCTATGCTACCTAAGTAACCAAATTTGTGTGGGGTACCACAGTTAAAAAGAGAAAATAAAAAAACTGTAATACAAAAAAAGAAAATACCGATTTCCAAATAAAAAATTACAAAGTTTTAATCTAATAGTAATTCATGGCTTTGAATATTCTTTCATCTGTGTACCGACCGTTTCATCGAGGTCGGTCCGTTCAAACTTAACACAAAATATATTTAAACTTATTTGGGCTAGTAATATCAAACAGAAGAACGCTGCAATACTTTCGACTGGCGGATCATACTAAGGTATTTGAGGTAGCATAGTGATGTCATTCGACAGTAATTTGCGGACGCTATGTGGTAGCCATCTAAAGCCGCAATTATACTTAGCCCGCGCCGCGTGTCGCCACGCTGCCTGACGCAACGGCGGGTTATTACATTTGCGTGTCGTGTCGCCGCGCGCCCTGACGAAAATTCGTCTCAGTCAGTACAGTGGAGGCCTTTGGAGTAAACGTCTACAATGTTTTCTTCAGACTCGGATACGGATTTTGAAGAAAATGTAGCATACCTGCTCATGTTAAGCTTACTCAAAAAGGAAAGAAAGAAAAGGAGATATTGGGTACATCCAATAAATATTTTTTAAACACATTTTTAAACACACGTCCACTGTTCTACGTCGCCACTCGGCTGTCTGCGCGTGCCCACGCGTGATTACACTAGACCCGACTGGGCTGACGCGTCACAACCCCCACCACCGACCCCACGCCGATCGAAATCGCTCGGTCTGCGTGGCGTCAGCAGGCTCTGCGACACGCGGGACGGGACTAATGTAATCACTCCAGTACTAAATGTATGTAACCGATAGCTTACCCACGCGTTGCGACACGCGGCGCGGGCTAAGTATAATTGCGGCTTAAGTCTTAGAAACTTTAGTCCAGCAACATAAAAAAATTATTAAGATTTAGTCCTAAACATAAAAATGTGTAATCAATTCTCTTTCTACCTCCCTCAGGTCAGTCAAGGCTGGATCCTGGGTCCCGAGCTCTGCGACATGTGGACCTCCAGCGACGTGCTCTGCAGTTCCGCATCTATTCTCCATCTTGTTGCTATTGCTACTGACAGGTAAATATAAAACCGAAGCCTACCATGCATTCCTATGAGGGAATGCTTTCCAGATAGTTATACACCCTTACATTTTGATCGTTTTAATCCTTAAAGGGGGTCATTGTAGTCATCATTATTATCATTTTGAGTTTTGAACAACTTTTACTATGGGACCAAACCTGAAATCGTGAAAAAAATATCAGCTGATCCATACATTTATGTTCGCATAACTTGACATAATATAATATATCCCATAGTAAAAGTTGTTCATAGTGATGAGTATAATAACCCCTTTTAAGGCTTAAAATGATCAAAATGTAAGGGTGTATACATACAGTTAGTTGTTGAGGCTGGCAGGGACATTGACGCGCAACCTGTTACGATGGATTCAGTATGAGATTCTGGACCCCCTGGATTCCTATTTTTTTTTTAATAACAGACGTAATATTACAACGCAGGGGTGTCGTGTCCAAAAGACTGGTGTCAGGGAGGCATAGGTGGCTGGATTCCTAATGTTTTAAAGCTATTTCAGTTTTATCCGCAGTCAAATCTCAGGTCAAGCCATTTGAGGTGCTGTTATTATTTGGGGCATCCAGTTGCAGCAATTGACAAAAGATGGCTTACTGCGTGGTATTGTATTGTTACGAGCTTGGGGTTCGTTACAATAAAACTGCCGATTTAATAACCAAAAAAATGACAATTTACTCACCAACACTAATTACAACTCAAACACACAAATAAAGAAACACAATGTCACTTACTGATCACTCTTAGTCGCACTCGAATATCGCTTTCGATGTTATCGCATGTATAGCTTATTCAAAACTATATGTCTCGCGGCTCGCGCCCGCCTTATATAGTCCCACAGAGCTACTTTAGAAACATCTAGTATGTTCGAGTACATAGCGGTCCCGACCGACTCGACGTCGATAGTTCTCGGAACTACTAGTACCTACAGGAAGGGTCAATGTCCTAGTACCAAGGCCAAGGTACTAGTTCTGCTACCCGATACAAGATGGCGCTAGTGGTAACTAATGGCGATACATGGCGATGTATCAAGCATTATTTTTGGCGCGCAACACTGCCCCCTCCTAAGACATGCTCGTCCCGAGCATTATCGGCCCCGTAATAACGCGCCAGTCGATCCACATGGACGATCTTAGGAGTACCTCTTGCACCTTTCCGTATCCGATAGGTTACGTCATTGATCTTAGTCACAATCCGGTACGGTCCGTCCCATTTAGCTTGGAGCTTAGGAAATTTCCCTTTGCTGCGGACTGGATTGTGCAACCACACGAGTGAACCTTCGTCGAACTCTTTGTTGTTCATTTTGCGGTCATAACGGGTTTTCATCTTTTCGGACATTTGCTGGCCCGATTGTCTGACGTGCTCATAAATGTCGTTCATTTTGTTCCGCAAATCATTCGCATAATCAGTTACACTGCGTGGGGCATTAGGTGGTATTCCGGTGATCAGGTCTGCAGGTAGCCGTAGTTCTCTTCCGAAGTTTGCAAAAGCTGGCGTCACCGATGTACTCTCGTGAACCGCGCTTCGATATGACAACAAAAACGGCTGTATGTGCTTGTCCCAATCTCGTTGCCGATTTTCCACAACTTTTGCTAGGTACCTCTCCAGTGTCTGGTTAAATCGTTCCACCATTCCATCCGATTGTGGGTGGTAAGAAGTCGTTCTTGTTTTATGAGTACCCATAACTCGACAAGTTTCCTGGAATATTTGTGACTCAAAATTCCTTCCTTGATCACTGTGAATCTCCAAAGGTACTCCAAAACGACAGAAGACTTCATGAACTAATTTATCCGCAACTGTCGAAGCTTCTTGATTTGGAATTGCGAAGACTTCCGGCCACTTCGTGAAGTAATCCATCACAACCATGAAATACTTGTTACCACTTTCACTCTCCGGAAACGGCCCCGCAACGTCGAGGGCTATCCTCTCCCACGGTGCACCAACATTGTACAATTTCAATGCACCTCTACTACGAGTCTGAGGTCCCTTTACAGCTGCACAACTTGTACATTTGCGACACCAATCCTCGACATCGTCCCGACAGTGGATCCAGTAAAACCGTTCTCGTATCTTCAGTAGAGTCCGTTTTACTCCCAAATGACCTCCTGAACAACCATTATGGTACAGCTGTAGAACATCCGGTACTTGAGCTTTAGGGACAACCATTTGCAAATGACAGCTGTCTCCCCGAGCATTTTCCCATTTACGGCACAGGACTCCATCCTGAACCACCAAGCTGTCCCATTGGGCCCAATAGCTTTTTGTGACCGAACTCATCGCTGAGACGTCACTCCAACTGGGCTTAGGAGCTCTGGCCTTCATCCACTCCAGAATTGGCTTGATGTCCGAATCTTCCTGCTGTGCACGTTGTAGACTTTCCTTCCACTCGTTGTTGAGGTCTGTCTTGAGCATCCTCACAGGTACCACTTCCTTACTCTCTTGTCTAGTACAATGCTTGCAGTCTTCAGGACAAGGTCTTCTTGACAATGCATCTGCGTTGCCATGAGATTTTCCGCTGCGATGTTCGACCACGAAGTCGTATTCCTGCAGTAGTTCAATCCATCTCGCAACTTGACCTTCTGGATTTTTGAACTGCAATAGCCATTTCAGTGCAGCATGGTCAGTACGTAAGTGGAATTTCCGACCCAGAAGATATTTGCTAAAATACTGCAATGACTTTACCACCGCAAGCAGTTCCCGTCTCGTAACACAATAGTTCCTTTCCGGTTTTGACAACGACTTGCTGAAGTACGCTATCACAACCTCTTGATCACCATTCCGTTGGGACAACACACCGCCAAGTCCTATGTCACTTGCGTCTGTGTCAACTATAAATTCCTTGCCCGCATCAGGGTAACCCAAAATAGGTGTTTTGCACAGACGGTCCTTTAGCTCCTGGAATGCGATGTCGCAACTATTATCCCAGCAGAAATGTCGCTTCTCCTCGGTGAGCTTATGCAGGGGTTTGGCTATATCTGCAAAGTTCTTGACAAATCGGCGATAATAGGAGCACAAACCTAAAAATGCTCTGACCTGCGTCTTGTCTTTTGGAACTGGCCAATCCTTGACAGCTGCAATTTTCTCTGGATCCGTGCGGATACCTTCTTCAGACACGACATATCCCAAAAAGCTAACTTGTCGTTTGAATAGTGAACACTTCTTCGGGCTTAACTTGAGGTTAGCACTCTGGATCTTCATGAGCACGCGTTCCAGGTTTTGAAGATGTTCTTCAAACGTGCGGCCTACGATGATGATGTCATCCAAGTAGACCAGGCAGGCATCGCCAATTAACCCTGTAAGTACAAGTTCCATCAACCTTTCGAACGTTGCCGGAGCATTGCACAATCCAAACGGCATAACTTTAAATTGCCACAGACCCTTTCCTGTCGAGAATGCAGTTTTCTCCTTGTCCTTGGGATCAATTTCAACTTGCCAGTAGCCACTTTTTAGGTCCAGCGTGCTAAACCACTTTACTCCAGTAAGCATGTCCAGCGTGTCATCAATTCTTGGCAAAGGATAGCTGTCCTTCTTCGTAACGTCGTTCAGACGACGATAGTCAACACAAAACCGCATGCTGCCGTCCTTCTTTCTTACCAGCACTACAGGTGAACACCATGGACTAGATGAAGGTTCAATCACACCATCCTTCACCATTCCCTCAATCATGGTTTCCACTTCCTTTTCACGTGCTACCGGCAATCTCCTTGGTCGCTGACGGATAGGCAATTCCTCTCCTGTGTTTATTTTGTGTTGAACTAAGCCAGTCCTCCCGATGTCAGCATCGTTTGCCGAGAAAACATTGGCGTACCTGAGTAACATCTTCTTCGCTTTGACCATTTCATTTTGGGACAGAGCGCTGCGGCAGTCTTCTAAAAGGGTGGTCACTCTCGTTTGTGCATCCTTGCTGAGGGTCCCAGTCGATAGATATTGGCATCGACGCAACCAATCCACTTCCTCGCAAGTACCAAGTAGTGTGCCTTTTTCTATAATGTGTTCCTGATCACAAAGGTTCAGCACACGTACCCCTGAGATGTCGGTGGCTCTGACCAGAGTTCGTGCCACTTTCCATGGAAGGTCATTGTCTACCCTTTCCACGAGTACACAACGAGGAGTTCGCCCAGGATTCCGTGGAAGACTAACCGGTACAATCGTTTCCGATCTCGGCGGAAGAACAATCTTCTTAAGGCTGTATACATTTCCTGGTAACGCCCCTTCCACGAAAAGTTCCTCTTGTCCACATTTCAAAACACCTTGCTTGACGTCAATTTCGCAACAATTCTTCCTCATAAAGTCAAGGCCCAGGATGCAATCGTCCATTATATCAGCCACGATGACATTATGCAGGTAGATTCTGTTGCCTAGCTTCAACTCCATTTTCTTCTCTCCACGGACGGGTATGCGCTGACCGGTAGCTGTTACCAAATTAATGTGTTCTCGGTTGTGTGTGGAGTCCCCAAGGAACCGACTTATAAGTTGGGAACTGACGACCGTACGAGAGGCTCCAGTATCTATGGTCAGCTTACACGGCGTTCCGTTGACCTCGCCCTTGATGATTAGGCTATTCCCATCATGGGTTTGTGTGATCGAAATCCTTGGGGCTCCTTGAACATCAGCCAGCACCCGCCCCGCAGTCCGGGCTATTACTCGTTTTCCTGCTGCTGGTGTTGGGCGGTGCTGTTAACCGCACTGCCCTCTGGAGATCGGCCGTCTTCTCTTTCTGCAGTTCGCTTAGGGCAACTGGATCGAAGGTGGCCCCTTTCCCCACAGCCGTAGCACCTAGGGCTGTATCCTTTATTGCGGTCGCGAACTGTAGCCGCTGCAACCTCCCTGACGCGATGGGAACGATGATCCTGCCGCACCGCTTCCACCTCTAATGCATGGGCCAAGGCGTCCTTAAGCGTCCCGTGGTGACCGAGCCTCACAGCAGCTCTAACTTCAAGGTCGCGGATGCCGTCGATGAATGCCTGCACCAGGTTCCCATCAATAAGCGCAGGTACGGACTGGTAAGCTTTACGAACCAGCTTCTCCACTTCAAGGGCCCACTGCTGCAGGTTTTCGTTACTGCGTTGCACGCGATCCTTGAGCTGCGCCCGAAACACGTGTTCCAGGTGAGCGTCGCCATACCGAGCCTCCAATGCCTCAAGGAGCTGCTCGTAAGTCACTTCCTTACCGAGAGCTTCCAGGACAGTTAAGGCCTGGTCACGCAGGCCCAGGGTGAGGGCAGTCATGGCCTGACTTTTATTCCACCCGTTCGCCTTCATGACAGCCTCAAACTGGATTTTGTAGGCCGACCAGGAAGAAGTTCCGTCGAACGGTGGCACTTTGAATCCACGTAGCGAAGGTGTTATAGCTACGGGAGCTGCGATTCCATCCCCAAGTTTAAGGTTACCCAACTCTTGCTTCACATTCGCAATGGCGTCATTAAACTTGCTGATCTGAGTTTCAGCATCTGACAGGCGGTTGTCATGCTGGGCAACCTTCTCCTTCACCTCCTTCATCTCTTTCCCCAAGGTTGCGTGAAGATCCTTCATGAGGAGCATCTGCTCTTCCTGGCGGCGCACCTGCTCCTCTTTATCCCGCTGGAGCTGTTCCTCCAACCGACGTGCCTGTTCCTCCTGTCGGCGAGCCTGTTCCTCCTTATCCCGCTGGAGCTGTTCCTCCAACCGACGAGCCTGTTCCTCCTGTCGGAGGGCCTGCTCCTCCTGTCGGCGGGCCTGCTCCTCCTGTCGGCGGACCTGCTCCTCCTGTCGGCGGGCCTGCTCTTCCTTGTCCCGCTGGAGCTGTTCCTCCAACCGACGAGCCTGTTCCTCCTGTCGACGAGCCTGTTCCTCCTGTCGGCGAGCCTGCTCCTGCAGCATCATCATCAGAGCAGCAAAATCTGGTGCTGATGATGCTGGAGCAGCTGTGGATGGGCCCGCCTCCGTGGTCGGTATCTGGCCTTCCGACCTTCTGACCTCTGTGGCGTTGTTCCACCGAATCGCCTCTGGTCCGTCTCTTGCTGGCGTTGACTCCGGGTACGGATACCCTCCATGTCGTCTTTCGGTAAAATCGGCATTTTAAACCTCGCTTCTGACACCAATTGTTACGAGCTTGGGGTTCGTTACAATAAAACTGCCGATTTAATAACCAAAAAAATGACAATTTACTCACCAACACTAATTACAACTCAAACACACAAATAAAGAAACACAATGTCACTTACTGATCACTCTTAGTCGCACTCGAATATCGCTTTCGATGTTATCGCATGTATAGCTTATTCAAAACTATATGTCTCGCGGCTCGCGCCCGCCTTATATAGTCCCACAGAGCTACTTTAGAAACATCTAGTATGTTCGAGTACATAGCGGTCCCGACCGACTCGACGTCGATAGTTCTCGGAACTACTAGTACCTACAGGAAGGGTCAATGTCCTAGTACCAAGGCCAAGGTACTAGTTCTGCTACCCGATACAAGATGGCGCTAGTGGTAACTAATGGCGATACATGGCGATGTATCAAGCATTATTTTTGGCGCGCAACAGTATCATGAGCACATTCGTGTTCAGAGTCCCGGCTTCGGCTGTAAAGTTGCGGAGTCGCGATGTGCGGCCTCCTATGCTGGACTTAGGGAATAAGCAATTGATATTAGTTGCACTTCACTTCAAAAATTCAAGCGCCAAGTCCACCAAACTTACTACTGACCTACATGTAACGCACGATTACCCCAACTTTTGTTAATGCAACAGATTTTTTGATGAGGCTCTCATTAAGTGAGTGTAACTCACGTACTCACTATAAAACAAATTGAGCCATGTTACCTCCTGAATATTGAATTATTTGTTGAAAGTTTTAGCCTAGCGTAACAGGGAATATTTAAAAGTAGGTACTTAGAGGTTTTTGAATATTCTCAGTTACGTAAGAAGAAATTGAGTTAACAAAGGAGACACACGAAGTTTGAACCAACTTTAATATATATTAAAGATAGATTCTTTGATAATATTTTCGTAGCTAAAAGTTTGTCTCGTCAAATATTTAAATTAGTTTTTTAATGAGTATAATAACCATTGGAGACAATCATGACAGAGACATGAATTATCTACCCGAATAATCCGGGAGCAATTATTTAAAATACAGTCACACTAAGACTTGATAATAATAATAATAATTTATCATTTATTCTCTCTTCACAAAGCTGACTTAAAGTTAATGGTACAATAAATGTCTTAGCTGTATTTCACCATTGTGAGAAACTGGTGCCTGATATACGTTTTTTTGGGAAAACCTGTTTAACATTTCACCAGGCCCCTTTATGTAATTTGTACCCTCTAGAACAAGAAATAAAATACCAATCAATGCACAAAACATTTGTATCGTAAAATGTAAAAACTGAGTTAAATGTAAGGCGGTTTTTAAACATAAACATTTATAATTATGGTCTCACTAGAACATAATTTTAAATGTTTATGTTTCAAAACTGGGTAACATTTAATTTTGTGTTTATGTTTTGTTGTCTTTGTTTGTTTTTAATGATGCAAAGAAAATTGAACCTCATCATTCAAAATTCGCTAACATTTTAAGCAACATTCTTTACTAAGTTCTGTTAATATTTCCAGGTACTGGGCTGTGACAAATGTAGACTACATCCACTTACGCAACGAGAAACGTATCTTCACGATGATCGTGCTGGTTTGGGGGGCGGCACTGGTCGTGTCCTTAGCCCCTCAGCTCGGCTGGAAGGACCCAGACTACCTCGCCAGAATCACGCAACAACAGAAGTGCCTCGTCAGCCAAGACCTTGCGTACCAAATTTTCGCGACAATGTCAACGTTCTACGTCCCACTCGCGGTTATCCTTATCTTGTACTGGAAGATCTTCCAAACTGCCAGGAGACGTATCAGGAGGAGACGAGACCCTCCTCCTCCCAGACCAACGTCAGCAGACGGTGCCACTCCTGCAGGACGACCTGTCCAATCAGCGAGAGACCGACGGTTCGTCAAGAAACGGTTCTTAAACCTAAAGAAGTGCAACCAACGGACTCGCGCTGAGACGCTGGCTGCAGCATTGCTGTTAACTGAAGGACAGAGTACCTCCACTGTTGATACGTTGGACGAGGAGCCAAGGACCACAGCGTTTACGATCAACGAGAAGGCGCCTTCAGTGTCCCCAGAAAAGTCTTCCTCGACTGTTACTAACGGCTCAAAGCCCGAGCGAGCCATCGTTCACGCTCCCACGCACAGGGAGAAGAAGGAGTCTCTCGAAGCAAAGAGAGAGAGAAAAGCGGCGAAGACGCTTGCGATCATAACAGGAGCATTCGTGTTCTGCTGGCTTCCATTCTTCATAATGGCGTTGGTGATGCCAATTTGCCAATCCTGTGTGATCAGTGATTACTTAGCGAGTTTTTTCTTGTGGCTAGG
The DNA here is from genome assembly GCA_927399505.1 of Luperina testacea. Classification (NCBI taxonomy): domain Eukaryota; kingdom Metazoa; phylum Arthropoda; class Insecta; order Lepidoptera; family Noctuidae; genus Luperina; species Luperina testacea. The sequence continues at coordinate 17,649,404 of OV656770.1, read as the reverse complement.
ATACTTCAACTCGACTCTCAACCCTGTAATATATACTATCTTCAGCCCCGACTTCCGCCAGGCGTTCGCACGTATTCTCTTCGGCACCCATAGGCGGGGCCGGAATAAAAAGTTCTAACGAAAATATCACTATTATATTATATATTATAATTGAAGCCTCGGAGAGGCCAAAGGACTATGTTACTCAACTTGTATGTATGATATTTCGCTTTCTGTATGTTATACATACTAAGTAGATAGTGTAAATACGTTTATTCGGTGATAATATATTGTAAATAATATAAAGGTATATGATAGATGATGTTGACAATTGTTTTTTTTTACGCGTTACAGTCTATGCAGCCGCGAGGGGGGCGCTCGTGAGTCCTGAGCGGCCCCTCGCCCGCTCTTATGTTGTTCCAGTGACATTACGAAATAAATATTTAAATTATATCAGATTTGAAGACTTTTATTCTCTACCTTTTTGTAATAAAACCCTCCGTTTATTTCAGAAAGCTGGAAGATATGGGGCGCAATTAGAAAATCCTTTAAATCTATTTTTCGTTGGCTTTGTTCTTGATCCCTTTGTGGCAATATTATGGGAGATTTTATTCATCTGTATATTTAAGGTAATCCTAAACACTACTTAGGCGTATTCAGAAACTCATTTCTTTTCGTTAAGGATTTACTTTATTGCGCACCTTATCGGTTGTTTTATTTGAATCCCTTGAATGGGTACTTTCGGGAATCCTATTGACCCCATATATTCTAATACAAAAAAGTATCAAGACTTTTAATGCGAGAGTAACAGGAGTAAGGCGAGATACAACGAAGGGTAAGGGAGATAACACATCACCACCGCAAAAGGTACAAGGATTAGTGATGCGGCGCGATCAGATTGATTAATGTGTGACCTTTAATGACCTTAGGGAAAACGGGAAAAGGGCCTGCCCGTTTTACCCAGAAAATGTACATATCTACTTCTTGTTAGGTGAGTTAGGTTATAGGAAAGCTAAAGTCTTGTAAATAAAAACAATTAACTAAGAGCATACTTAAAATTTTCTGCCAGACCATGCTTACTTTTTGTGTCTCGAATCTGTATTATCATCAGTCTACAGCACTGCTGGACATAGGCGTCTCCAGTTGCACGCCATTCAGTACGATTTTCAACAACTCTCATCCAGCTGCTACCAGCCGCTCTGCAAAGATCGTGGTTCCACCTAGCCTGCAGACAGCCAACTTTATATTTGCCGATTCGCGGTCTCCGATCAAGAACACGTCGAACCCAACGGTCATCGATTCTACGGCTAATATGGCCGGCCCATTTCAACTTTAGCTTGCTTATTTTGTGAGCTATGTCGATAACTTTGGTTCTCTGCCGGATCACCTCATTCCGGATTCTTAACTCTTTATAAGTCAGTCAACTTTAAATAAAAAAGATAAACGAAACCATATCTCTCATAAAAACTAATGTAACGATGGTCTATAATAAACCCGCGACTTCTAGCGTGTGAAATTCTAACATAACACTTATCTTATGACACTCAAGGATAATGTAGGAAAATAAATCGGAATCTGATCAGTGGTTCCGAAGATTATCCCTAAAAACAAATTCACAAGTTTTACCTCTTTTTTTAATAGTAAGTATGAGCTCAACTGCCACTAATGAGACACAATAACTTTTTCTATTTTCACCGAACTTAAGAGGAAATGCGGGTGGTCGTTTCTCCAGAGAAACGCTCTCGCCTGTTTTCTTTCTATGTTAATGACCATAAAGCAATGATTTTTTACAGAATAATAAATATTGACTACTTACTTGTATGTCCCTATTTCTTCTTTTTTGATGATAGATTATTTTTATAAGCACTAACCCTCACACCACAGCATTATCCTTCTTATTCAATTTATGAAATATCTTTTAAATTGGTCCAATATTGGAAGAGGAAATAGGCGAGAGCCAAACCTCGAATTACGATTTTTTACGTAGGATTTTTCTAAAGTCTCTCCGACCGCATTACCTCTTAATAAGCTTGCCTAACGAGGGGAGACAAGCATATTTTGAAAGCCGTGAAACTGAAAAGCATTGCTGCCAAACTAATTCATGCTCGTACATACCCGCAGCTCAACCATACATACTTACCAACTAAACCATTCAAAATGAACTAAACCCCGCGCACGTAACTCTACTGATCAATCGTCTCAAAGTCCTCACTCGATGTACCCCGTATTCAATCAATCAATCAACAACTTGCAATATGTTAATGCATTCAAATCAGTTGAAAATGTTCACAACTTTGGTTGGAACCACTCCGGAGTTTGTTAATTTTGCTTTCGGTGGCTATAAATCGCATAGGGTAGGTAATGGGAGTTTTTAAACTGAAAATTTGTTTATTTACACGACTTTTGGAGCTGTATTTCTTACGTTAGAAATTAAGAGGGTGCTTTCCAATCTTTGTTGTTTGTTTAGGATGTGATTTCTTCTGCTATAATGTTTGCTCGTTTCGCTTGGAGCAATAAAGGCGTTATGTAAAACGTCTTCGAAGCCATTTTCAATCATTTTCATGTCTTGCGCAGAATAGTTCCCTGCTTTACGCAGTTATTAAGTTATAGTAGTTTCTGCCCGCGACTTCGTTCGTGTGGAAGTCGTAAGATACACAACATACTGAAATAACAACCGCATTTTTAGTGACCTTCGACCAACCGCGTCGCATCGCATCGCCCGCACGCGTTAGGACTTGGTTTTCGTATAGCGTTCTTTCCGATTCTATTTTCTATTAGCTCGTCTCCTTAGGGCCATAGCGTGATGTTACATAGCCTATTACCTTCCTTAAGAATTAGGTTATCAAGTTGAATTGTTTTTTTTTCCAATCCGACCGCTAGTCCTTGTGATTAGCGCGTTTAAACAAACAAACTCTTCATCTTCTATATTACTAGCTTCTGCTCGCGACTTCGTCCGCGTGAAATTTCTTGTTTGTTCCCCCGACCCACCCCGTCGCATCGCCTGCCTGCGCTTTTAATTCGTTTACCTTTTTTCTGACTTTTTTGGTTTTTGCTCGGCTCCTAAGGGTCCTAGCGTGATGTTAAGAGCCTTCCTCGAGAATTGGGCTATTCAATGCAAAAAGAATTTTTAAAATTCGACAGGTAGGTAGTTCCAGAGATTAGCGCGTTCAACCAAACAAACAAACTCTTCAGCTTTATAATATTAGTATAGATTAGTAGGGGAAAACGGGGTAATGGGAGCCACTTAAGCTAGAATTCAAATAAAAGCTAACACACGACCTGAACTCGTAAGTCGGGTCCGTTACCACTGGGCCACCACAGCTCTCCAGTAAAAGCCAATAAAAGCTTATTTAAAAATAAAATGTTTATTGCAACAGCCTAATTACATAATATACTTATTCATCTACCTATCAACTGAGATCACTTTTAATTATTTTGTGTACACACTTTGGTAATTACAGAAGTTAAAAAAAAAACAGTTTTTATCCCCATTGCACCGAGGTGATGGCAATTGTGATCATCCTGTGGGAAATGACGAATAAGAAAAAAAGTAACACATCAAGTAAATTAGAAATTATTATCACAATTTAAGTTGCAAATCACTATTTTCAATGACTGACTAAATACACATGAAAGTCTTATTAAAATACAATAATGAATTAGACCCCGTAACTCTTGTTTTAATATTACGAAATTTACTCTCGCGCGGCGCAAAATCGACACACGGCTGTCACTAGGAAACGCGCGCGCGGATCTAAAGTGAGTTGTTTGTAATAATGGCGGGGCGGGGGCACAGGGCTGGGTGCAGAGGTTCTTTACGAGACACTCCGATGTTTAGTTTTGTAGATGTGTGGGTGATTCTCATTGCCAAATGGTCCCCATTACCCCGTTTTCCCCTATAGATATAGATAGACTAGCTTCTACCCCCGACTTTATTTGCTAGAAATTTTAACCCCTGACCCACCGCATTGCATCGCATCGCCCGTCGGCTATTACTTCGTTTTCGCTTAGGGTCAAGTCATACCGAGACGCGAAGCTGCGCGCACTTTTCAATAGAGTCTATTCAAAATCTAACTCTATTTAGTACACGAAAAGATACACATTTGCACTATTGTTGCGTCACGTCGCGCCGCGACGCTTCTCGGTGTGAGCTGACCCTTCTGTCTTCTTTTTTTTCGGTTCTTCTTAAGGCGAAAGTGCCAGGGTAGCCCGCGAAATTTAATTTTTTTTAGGTTTTTTGGAATTTGCTGGTCAGTATTAAGTTGCACGTTAATTAATATATGAATCGCGGCCGTAAGAAATATGTGTTTACAGAATTATAATCATTAAAGTCATCAACACAACTCTCTAAGACCACGTATGTCCCAAGAATAACTGTTTCATGAAATCATCATTCATTCCCATGGGATGGAAACTTACGCGGGTGAAACCGCGGGGCGCTGCTAGTCTTTCATAAAATGCCGAAGAGTTTGAAAGAGCAGCCGCTTTCTTTATTTAAAAAATTACTTTGAAGCTTTTTAGCGGTAGAGAGTCATTATAATTTAAATGAGTTCCATAATGAAAAAGATTTTTTATGTTTGTATGTTTTTGTGTATCTTTTGCATGCCTACATGGTAAAATATGACTGCCATGATCTTGTAATAATTTTGTTAACCTTTATACCTACCCATATTTGCAAAATAAAATTATCTTTATCTTTTATTGTTATCTTTAAATAATCGCTTCAGAAATTACCCAAGAATTCGGTGACCTCCACATACATAGGACTGAAGTGTGAAAGAAAAACAAAACTATCTGCCATCACGATGGAGGCACACATCCCATACTCACATTTTTTTCTCAAAGCGTGACAGCCCTGAAAAATGGTTAGTGGGTGCACACATATTGGCAGGAGCGAAAGCGGGAGCGGGTGTGAAAGCGACATCGACAACTTTGAAACAGAAATATTTATTTCCATATAATATAAATGGCATAAAAACACAGGTATTGGATACATAAAAAAAATATAGTAATAATTTTAAAATTAATTTTAATTTTAAATTATATTTTCTTATAATAACAAAGAGCCCCCCCCCCCCCTTCCGTCTTCCACTTTTCCAAGTCATCTGCGACTGTGGGGAAGGAGTCCAGCTCATCCTGCAATCTCTTTCTGGGCCTTCCTGCCATTGGGGATCCACTGAGTGGTGGCTTTTACATATTGCTGCTCCGACATGCGACAGATATGGCCAGCCCAGTTCCACTTTAGTCCATAATCCAGTAATAATATTGATTTTAAAAGTATTATTTCCTACAGCTATTTTACACGATTAGTAATGATTGCAATCATCATTATCATCATCCACAGCCCGACTTCAAAGTCAAAAGTCAAAGCATTTATTTCAAATAGGCACATAAAAGGCACTTTTGAACGTCAGAAATTACAAAAAATAGAATTGATTCTAGTCGTCATCTACCAGCTGGACATAGCCCTCTCTTTTCTCGTGCAAATCCCGACGCTCCTGGGTCAGCCTCGTCTATGTTTTGGCTACGATGGCAACAATGTCGTCTGCCCATCCCGCCACCATACCGGACGACCGACATCTCGTCTTCCAGTCCTTGGCCACCACTCTGTCATAATTATTGCCAGTGAGCCCCAAGCTAGACCGTTACTCCATATCTTGGCGGTCAGGATGTGATTTTCTAGAGCAGAAGTAATTTACCGTGTGTCAGACTCATGTGTAAGTGTGGCGTGCTGTGTGGTGTGTGGTATGCGTTATAGCATGTGAGTGTGTGTGTTCGACGATTTTAATCGAGGGGAACATAGCTGAAATATTCACTAGATTTTCCTGCGCCTGACACTTGAAACTGACTTTACATTAGTTTACACACATACACTGTAATGTTCAGAAACTGTAGGAGCTTAATTTTTTTGTAGTAGCTTTAATTTAACAAACTACAAAGTAACAAACCAAAAGGATTTATCTGAAAAAGTTGTTAAATTCATTCATCGGTGCCAAAAATCACTACATATTTTAAAACAAAGTCTCCCCGCCGCCGCCGCGTCTATCTGTCCGTCTGAACGCGATAAACTCAAAAACTATATACCGAACGGATTTTCATACGGCTTAACCACTGGACGGAGTGATTCATGAGGAAGGTTTGAATATAAATTAGGTAAATAGGTTTAAGTATATATAATTCATTAAGGTTTTATGTAAATTGACTGAAATATGACGATGATTGTTGAAGATGTCGGAAAAAATCATGTCGACTGGGAGCTTTAACTACTGGCGTGCGATGCTTAAACCAATAGATTTATATGAAAACAATGTCTAAATGGGATATTTTCCAACATCCACTCTGGCAAACCCACCGTCAAAAGCTAGTTGAGCATAAAATCAGATTGGTGTCCTGCTATATGATAATACTATAGTTTTCATTCACCAAAAGGCTAACAAACTGTATATTATTTTCCTCAAAATCTCTGTTTGCCCTTATAAAAGTATATTTTCCCTGGATACTCTGAACCATATAGCTTTATGAAAATAAATAATATTCCCCAAATCGCTACCGTCTGAATAATATAACGACACCCTTCCGACCCCATATGTTGTCACTCGAGGGGGGGGAAATAAATTGTGGAAAGAAACTCGGCCGCTCCAACTGATTTCAGCACTAGTTGATAAGAAATTGCCATTTAACCTAAAAGGTAAACGATAGTGGCGCTACGTATCGGGTATTTTTGTCATATTTATGTCTATGGCGAGAGGGAAAGATATAAAAGAAATATGAGCAAAAGAAGCTGTTATGTGTGAGGCTTCGAGGTCAGGTACAAGATTGATCGGGGAAAGGTGATGGTTGGGTTACATATTCATAGAATACTGTACTCTCTGTAAATACGGAGTGGATATAAACGAAAATCATGGAAGAGAAACATTGTCTCTCTTCTCTTAGTAAAAGAAAATATAAAAAAGAAATTGTATGTGTAAATGAAAATAGAGGGGCCCGTGTATAAATAATAACAGCTGCACCGAAGAAAGAAAGAAAAGAAAGAAAATTGTGTTTATTTGGCAAAAAAAAAACCTTAAAAATAAACAAAACAAATTCAAAATGATTACCGCGGTTCCGGAACCGGTAACCGGTTCACCGGTTCTTCGAAGGTTAAGCTACGCTTACCGCGTTGGTTCGTGGATGGGTGATTATATTATCCATTATACATTGAAACCTCTCCATGCCTCGGAAAGCACGCTAAGCCGTTGGTCCCGGTTATCACTCGTGAATCTTTGACATTCGTTACGGGTAGTCAGAAGCCCAAAAGTCTGACAACCAGTGTTACCAAGAGGTTTCGGGTTACCCAGTAACTGGGTTATGGAGGTCACATAGGCAGTTGCTCCATGTAAAATACTGGTATTCAGCTGCCGGTTAGACTGGAAGCCAACCCCAGCACAGTTGGGAAAGGGCTAGGCAGATTTACTTATGTGTAAATGAAAACACCCTTTGCAAATGACGATATTATTTATGTACGTCTGGCGCATCCTAAGACCCTACTCTCTAAGTCCATCAACTAAGATACGGACCTGTCTGAAAGTAGGAATGAACCCTACTCGCGATTAATTAACTTTTTCAGACGGGCTAAGACACATCGGGAATAAGGGCAACTGTCATCGTGTTGTCATTTTGTGTAACACACTACCAATCACTGTCTGAATGATTTTGAAGGATATTACTAATCCATTGCTTTAAGTAGTTTGCGTAGCGTAGATTGCTTTTACGCTACGATGCGTAAAAGATGCGCATCCCTGGTGCGTAGAGTACGTGGCAGCGCCAACAGCATCCTTAGCATGATAGCTAGTCGGCTGGACTGTGGCTACATCAATCATTGCTGCGCCATTTGTTATGGAATGGCGCAGTAATGATTGTGTGAGTTTTGTTTCTTTTACTGTTTGTTTCTTTTATGTTTTGGTGTGGGTAGTTTTAAGTATTACTAACACTAGTCTATAAGAACACTGTTACTAACAAAATAGACACTATGGTCTGAAATAAAGTATTATTATTATTATTATTTAATGTTTGAAAAAAAAATTGTTCCCAACAACGTAAATAAAGAATGAAAAAGAAAGAAAATACGTTTATTTGACGCAAACATGACGCATAAAAATAAAAACACAAACAACAGAAAAGCAAAAATAACGCAATTAATGTTGTTGAACTGTTAAAATGAATGCCCTTCCTACAGTTGGTGTGTTACGCAATTACCCCGCGGGCACTAAAGTAACCATACGGCCGTAGGTGATACGGAGTAGGTTCGTGCTTTGAGAGTACCGCTGGGATCAGTAGAATACGAAATTTCGACGCACAAAATATCGATTAATGCTAATACGATGCTACAAAATTGCTATGCACTTTACTGCGAACGACCATCTCTGCGAAACCACTACGTGCCACTTCGATGCACATTACCGCGATAGATCTTCGCTGCGATACTACTTGATTTCGTTGCATGTTACTGCGAAAGATTTTCACTGCGATACTTCTTGACTTCGATGCACGTTACCGCACCCGAATGCAACGAACGCAATAGATACAAGAGCGAGAGAAGGCCGCCCGAGGTTAGGTTTGGTTATGCTACTTTAAACCCTTACAAAAAAATAGGAGCCCCGTGAAGCGGGGTTCCGTCGATATACGATGCAAGAGCGAGCCAATGACAATACAAATACCTTTATCGTACATCAAAGTCAAGTAGTATTGCAGTGAAAATCTTTCACGGTAACGTGCATCGAAGTCAAGTAGTATTGCAGTGAAGATCTATCGCGGTAACGTGCATCGAAGTGTAGTGGCTTCGCAGAGACGGTCTTTCACAGTAACGTGCATCGCAATTTCGTAGCATCGTATTAGCATTTATCGATATTTTGTGCGTCAAAATTCCGTATTCTACTGGGGGTGTACTCTCTAAGCACGCACCTACTCCGTATCACCTACGGACATAATATGGTTACGTTGGTGGGCCCCTGGGCCGTTACCAACCTTGTTAACTTGTTGGCACGAAAGGAGTATAGTCCACTTTTCACATTGGCTTACACACCGTATTAACTGAATAAACATCCTAAACTGTGTTGATAGTAAGAAACAGAACGATACCGCAACCTGTCTTACCCAACTCACCCGAAAGATCAAGGTAGTCTAACTAAATAACGAAAAGAAGGCAAATAAATAGGTTCTACGAATCAACGCCAAAGTGTTGACTGCAATTGAACTAGGTGTACCTAATAAATTTTTTTATAGTTATAGATGACAATAAATTTGTAACTGTTCAAAACACTAATTTTACTGATAAATGCGTGACAGGTCCACACAATCTGTGTTGTTCCTTACTCAAAGAACCATTTCAGACACCAATCTACATGGTCTTTATATGTATGATCTGACTAAGAGTATGTTTTTAAAATATGATTGACGTGTAAAAGTACAAATCTACTTGCAGAAATAAAATCATTTAAATATCATTTATCACTAGCAAAACTTAGATGAGATGATGAGCTTAGGACCTCATAGTATCTAGTGGCATCATTCAAAAAAGCCTATGTCTCATCGCCTACAAAAAAAAAACAGTGGAAATCCAGGAGTGCCGACAGAAGTGAAAACTTGTTAAAGCATGATAATTTTATAAATATGTTTGAAGGTAATTCTTCCCAAAGAAAATATACCGCGCGTTGATGGCCAAAACTTAAAACAGAGGTGTTGGTTGCGGTAACAGTGTCGCGAGTTCAATGGTTTTTCCCATCTTAAAAAATGCCCATTGCGCTAAAAGAAGTTTTGACCTCCAAAATATTTGCGCAAAAACTGTGAGCAACAACTAACTTTAACTTCAAAGCAACTTTAACTCCTAATCTAGCTTGAACTAGCTTGCAGAGATAAGCTTGGAACTACAGCGTGACGTCCTCTCACTAAATGCGACCTAACGTCACGCCAGCCGTCAACTGAGATAGCCAAGGGTAATGCGGTGACGTGACACAGTCAACACGACCGATGTGCGGTCTGAGCTGACACATTACTTACTCGTATTTAAAAAACACTGTATTATTGTAGTAGGCAAAGTGGTCAGTTGCTAGTTAATGACGATCTGTTGTGGTTCAAGGAAACTGTTTTTAGAGTGTTGATGTCTTTTAAGATGCTATTCTGATGTCGATTTCAGATCGTGGACTGCCTAGCTGGCTTTCTGCAGATTGCAGTCGGAAGTATTCCACGCAGAGCACTAATTCAGCACTTGACCGAATCCCAACTGAGCACTTCCACTAACCCCACTGAAAAACATTTTGAAAAGTCGATTCGGTGGAACTGTTTATCTGAGTGAAATACCTCTGCAGTCACCATCGGCATTGCACCTTAAAGGTGACAGTCCACTGGTCCGCAACGGCTGCAACGCACGCACGGCACGCAACGGATTTGCCAATGGCATGCGTCCACTGTAGCCGGATGTTATTTCTTTATTGAAAATTTGAATGCTGTAGATGTTTCAGATTACTTATACAATTCTTCACTACTAATAGAATTAAAAGTGGGTCATTCATTTTACAATGGTTTTGGCGGTTCTCACCATACATAAAAAAACAACGTGCAGGATGATCTATGTGACGTCACCGGCACGCAACGCTTTTTTTGTTTATATATTCCGCATTCAGTGCGGCTGGTGCCGATAGTGGACGTAGTGCTATATGAATTCATACAAAGCCAACCAAAATCCGTTGCGTGTCGTGCGCGCGTTGCGGCCGTTGCGGAATAGTGGACGTTTAACTTTATTCGCACATAAAACAAAAAGACGGTACAAAATAAAAGTTTTAAAATTAAGTTAAGCATAAACTTTTAAACAAGTTAAGGTGACAACGTGCTGTCTTAAAAGACGCTAAAGTTTAAAACTAGTTTATCTTCTCTAAACTGTCACCATCTTTTTCTAGCCAGATCTGGTAATTGAATTTTTATCATATAGAAAGAAAGAACGAAGGAAGAAAATACATTTATTCAGCACAGACTAAGAGACATACAATACACCAGATGTAGTTAGATAATAGTCGTACATCAGATAAAACAAAGATAAATATAAAAAGTGCAAAGTCCGATGTAAGAAATTAGCAGGAAAGTGTGCCTCACGGCTGCGCCAAAGGCCCAGGTCAGCATAATTGCCAGGTATTTTCACCTTAACAGGTATTTTTACCTTAAGACATCAATCTGCCTAGCTTTTTCCCAACCATGTTGACATGACTCCCTCTCTAATCGTATGTAGCTAAATATACCAATAATTTACATGTAGCGACTGCCTATCTGACCTCCTCAAACCAGTTACTAGGTAACACTATATCCCTTGGTAAGACTGGTTGTCAAACTTTTAGGCTTCAGACTACCCGTAACGACTGTCAAACAGAGCTACGAATGACCATCGGTTTAACGTGCTTTCCAAGGCACAGAATCTCGATATATAATGGATGATCACCCATCCATGAATCGACCGCGGCAAGTGCAGCTTAACCTCCGATCGACACGTACAGCTGATATAATTTAGCCACGAGTTTCACCTTAAGAGCCAAACCACACGGCGCGGTGCGGCTCCGGCGCGGCGCTTGAGCGTTACCGCTCCGGTTTTCTACATACAAAAATTTGTTGTAGCCACACGGTGCCGTGCGGTGTACTCCGGCGCCGCACCGCGCGCACGCCGGAATCGAGACGAGGCGGGGAGGGATGTAAACAGAGCGGTGCGCGGCGCCGGAGTGGCACCGCACAGTTGCAACACACACACAACACACATCTTCACACCTCTTTCCCGATCCATTGTTATTACAGACTGTAGTACGTAGGGCAAGCCAACATCGCCGCTGCGGCGCCGCCACGATGCCGCACTTCCCGTGTGGTTGTCAGTGCGGCGAAATGGCTTGCGATGCGGCGCCGCACCGCTCCGTGTGGTTTGGCTCTTACACATACAGGTAAATATTTCCGCTATAATGATTAGTGTCCACAAATTGGTTAACACATAAACCACTTAGACAAACTGTAAGGTAACCACAGCGTGACGTCCTCTAACCAAATGCATCTTAATGTCACATTAATGTCAACTGAGGAATAAGATAGTTAGGAACTTCCCACAGTATTGTACATATTTAAAAATAACTATTGCCACAGTCACGCCAGAAGTGATTGGTAATGCCAAATTCGCTCAGCTACCTGGGAGAGGCCTATTGGCACCGGTGAAATTATGAAATATCGCTCTTTATTGCTCATTTTGATCACGAATTTCAATAATTAATATACACCACATAACTACATAATATACTTACATAACACTGAATAACTATTTAGTTTTAGGTGTAAAAAAAGCGTTTGGAAAATTTCTAAATGCTTACGTCAAATTATTTTAAGGCGAAAGCCAAATTTTTTTGCAATTTGCTGGTCAGTATTAAGTTGCACGTTAATTAATATGTATATGGCTCGCGGCCGTAACAAATATGTGTTTACAGAATTATAATTATTAGAATCAGTAATACAACTTGTTAGGTTAGTATAATCCCAAAATGTCAAGATTTCATGATAGTTAGTTCAGTTAGTATGCAAAGTTTCATGATCTAATTTGAAGTATTTTTTGAATACCAGCGATTAATTATTCGGCTTGGAGGTAACTTTGGATTATTTTTCTATCGAGAAAATTTTATGGAATCGTGTTTTCGTCAAACATAGTACTTAACATTAATCCTCAACTTTACCATATACTTATTTATTTCAAAATTAATGCTACAGTATTTTTGATAGGTATAACGGAGGATCATGCTAAGTCATTTGAGGAACACTACAATAGCTCCCTGCAAACGCCATAGCCCTGCACCCGCTATACAAGACACAGACGAAGATTCCTCGAAGTTAAACAGTGTCATATTACAATAGATTCGTCTCTGACGGAGTTTGAGACGTCTGAACATCATGCGACTATTATAAATGTGAGTTTGTCTGTCTGTTTGGCAAGTCATCGCGGGTATACTGCTGGGTTAATTTTATAATGGGTAAGTTTCAACACGGAAAATTATGGCTATAGGCCAACCGCTTAACTAAGACGTTGTCTGATGTAGCAGCGCGGTGCGGGAGGGGTGTGGTGATGATGCGAGAGCTCACTGATTCGTCAACTTGTGACAACTATCACCTCTCCCGCACCGCGCAGCTACGAGTACCTCAGGCGACGTCTTAGTTAAGCGGTCGGCCTATAGTAGATATTATTCGCTCGGTAAAAGTTATAAACGATTTTATAAATAAGAAAACTAACAACAAAGATAACTGATATCACTTGGAAAGCTGCCACACTTAAAATATGGAACTGGGCTGGACACATCTGCCGCATGTCAGACGAACAATGGACCAAACTTACGACCCAACGGGTCCCTCTTAAGGACGCGTTTACGAATCTGACAAAAATAAACAGTTTTTCGGTGCATTTTGCGTCAAAATGAGACGAAATCAGATGTAACTAATAATTACATTAGATAGATTACTCTTTCATCTTGAAATGGTAGCAATTTTTTATTCGAAAATTTTGGTTTTTTATATAGTAAAAAAGAATTTCCGTTGCCTCTTCTCACAAAATTGACGATATCGTGCTGATTTTAGGAACATTTTTCTTCTATTTAATTACATAAATTTATTTATTTAAAAATATTTTATATAAGCAGACATATTGAACTCAAAAAGGTAGCAAAAGGAACTATCAAAATGTTATAAATAGGCTCAGAATAAAATAAAAATCGGAGTCCATTTTTCACATATTTATCCGTAATGCGTGAATCTTATTGGATTGAAATAGGGGTTATTTTACTGGTCACTGTCTTGGTTTATTGCACAAAAATTTGTAATGAAATATTAGTCTGCGCTCGGCTGCCTTCGTGAGTGGACACTGTGTCGGTTTTAAGAAGCAGCTTGTGCTGAAAAAGATGCACGGATACAAAATATTTAACATATCAAACTTGATATTTCACGCATTCTATATGCACCTACTACCCAAGGAAAGATTTTATTCACAGTCTTATATCTTTTCTAGAAATAAATATGTATAAACATATCCGAAAATTGGTTTATTTATTCATACTTTATACACAAAAATATTTTGGGCGTACTAAATGTTTGAGGTACATAAATGCAGACGATGCCTCAATCATTTAACCAAACCATTGTAACCAAAGTCGGCTGCAAAAGTATGTATTTAATAAACCGGAATTCTGGCTTCTCTATTCAAGTTCTTGATGTTGGCACACCGCCAGCGTCTACTCTGTGACTGTTTAAGTTCAGCCGTATCTTGAAGGGTGGGTCCACACAGGAAGGTCAGGAACCCTTCCAAGATATCGGTCAAACTATCTACATAGAGTTACGTGCATGTGTCGCTTCTAAACGTTTCCAACGAGATAAAGAATCAGGATTAATGATATTGCCTAAAGTGTTATTGTGTTTATATTGTGTCTACGACATGTGCCAAACCTTCTTCTTGTTCTTAGCTTAGCTATGGACATTGGACACGCCATAGCAATCTAAATGGACTCGGACTTCGGCTACTTGTTTGGCGCCATCACCAGCGTCCACCAGTTCCTGTAACGTGCAGCTGACAGGATACGTAGGTCACGATATTAAGTGTCACGTTGTTTGTGTAACAGCACCACATTTACACTCCAAGGCTGATCCGAGTCACCTGAACAAGTTTTCTTGCTTCGACTAACCTGGATCCGGAGTCTGTTTAAAGACTTCCAGGTTACCGAAGGTAACTCATGTCCAGGTGGGAGGTCTTCAGCAGGTTGTGTCTATGACATGTGCCAATTCGTCGTCATCATTCTCTTGCCTTATCCCAATGGGGGTTTTCGTGAAAATGTACGACACCAGTTGGCACCACTTTGACAAGAGATCTTCCTTTTCGACAATGAATATAAAATATATGATGACATTCATCATTCGATTCATTCATTCCTTCATCGTTCATTCATGACTAAAGAAAATATAGGTTCTTTGACAGATGCCTGGACCTGACGTGTCAGTGCTGCCACCTAGCGAACGTCATTTCAGAATACCCTCATTCAATCGATGCGTGAGAGTTCCAGTGCCTTTGGCATCTTCTGGGCACGCTCATTCCATCATAGACCTCATCCATCGCTTTCCATCAGCCGTTGTCGAGGTCAAGAGTGGGCCCAGTCAGCAATGAAAAAATTTTTTTTTAATATTTTGGATTGCCGCAACATGTCTTTTTTTACATACTTCTCTCTTCGTCGTCATGTCAGTAGTCACTCCTTTAAATGAATTAATGTTGATGATTATTTTTTTCCTTTCAGCTTTTGAAAATGCGAACTAATGATTGTCATCTTTAATCGTTAATACTTTATAAGCTTTCTATCCCATAGAATATACCGTGTTTCTATAACATAAATTACTTTTTATTACATCTATTCATAAAGAGCAAGTGTATTCTTCGTAAAGAGGGACTAAAATAGCTCTTTAATCCCTAGGGACTAAAAGTGATTTGAATTAGGAATGTGGATATCGTTAGTAAAAGTTCCAATCACCAAAGAGATCAATTACGATCATTGTATCAACAAGTAACAAGCTGTATCATAAAGTAAAAGGCGCGCAGCCAAATAAAAAAAAAATGTTTGTGACATAATAAAAAAAACGCGCGAAAAGCATTCTGCCTTCGTTCGTAATTGTTTACTAAAGTTAGGATTTTATAAAATGAGTGTCTTCCTCAAGTAATTGTATGTAAATACATAAACGTACTATTCTTATTCATAGGTTGCACTTACTTATTTTTTTCATAGAGGGTGATAAAAAATAGAGTGTCCACCTCGGTAGCGAAACTATTTTAAGCTCGAATTACGTACTTTGAATCCCTCTCGCCTTCAAAATAGTTGTTTACTCCCTTGGCAAACAATCTACTATTACTTTATCATTTTCATAAGTTGTATGGCAAAGCTGAGTATCAGTTGAACTTGTAATTATGCACCAATTTTCTATAAGAGACAAAAACGCTAAAATAGAACAAATATTGTATGTTATAATAAAACCTCCATTCTGTTTTACGATGTGTTATTTTGACAAAAATAGCTATTTTAAGGTGCGTCCACACTGTGTAACCTAACATGTTATTAATAGTAGTTTATAAAACTGTTGCATAATGAGGGGTATTAAACACGAGTGTGTGTTTACAAACCGAGCGGAGCGAGGTTTGTAATAGTATCACACGAGTGTTTAATACCTTATTATGTGCAGTTTTATACAACTTTTTATCTACTTTCATACATTGAGATTGAATATACTAAATAAAAGATCAAAGTTCAAAAAGTAAGACATACTTTACTGCTTATGATAATATTGAAGTTTTGTATGAGTCATTTCCGTCGCCGCATCTAAAATATCGGGCGGAGTCAAATTTCCTTCACATTCACTGGTATCAGACATTTTTAAGCAATAATAGAATAAAACACTAAATTCAGAAAAAACGTAAAAATGGCGCCAAAAACCCAGCTCTTCACCGCACTTTAGCGCAACCACAGATAAGTAAAATTTACACTACAAAACTTCACGCTCCCGTATATATGTAAAGCCCCATCCACACGCTGGCTGTTTGTCACAAACACCGCAAACAGCAAATAAAGTGCCAAACATCCTTTGATCTGGCAAGAAAAACCGACACCGATGCCGAACACTGCCCAACACAAACACAAACAGGCAAACAACGACAAACACCCATCCACATGTCCGTGTTTGCTGTTGGCTGTTTGCCATTGTTTGTCAAGCATGTGGATGGGGCTTAACGAGTTCGATTAAAAAAAAGTTATGCATTCTCCTTCGTGATTTAACTTCTTGGTTAACCTGTATCGTAATGGAAAAAAAATTACTTTTTAACACCCTTGCTCGTAAAGCTGATGTAATTCCACCGGTTTTAAATATGTAAAGAGGGTCATAAAAAACGCGTGTGTTACCAAAGCAAATAGTTAAGTTATAGTCCATACAAATTCCATAACAGCATTATTTGCCATTTCAAATTTGGAACTGATCGCCGCCGCACGACTCCAGCTGCTGTGACTCCAGCTAGTGAGCAGCGCGCTGTTGCTATTCAAATTTCGAACTAATCGCCGCGCGGCGCCAGTCAGTAGGCAGCGCTAGCGCGCTGTTAAAATGGCGGGAAAGCAACAGTGTGCATTCACAGATTGAGTTTATTTAAAATTAAAAAATACAGTTTATTCGGTAATTTAAAGATTCCATCCAAAACAAAGCAAATATAAGTGCCAAAATAACTCAGACAATGAATTTGGAGCCACAAACGAAGAAGTTTTGCCCTGAGCCGCGCCCCTCTTCTACTGATGATACTTTTTTATTTACAACTAATGACGAATTACAATGCTCTTCTGCCGCCTTTCAAGAAGTTTCGTCATCTCCAACATTTACCCTAACACAAAACAATGACATTATGAATAGTAATAATAATAATAAAAACATAATTAAAAAACCAACTACAACTACGTATCATTTTAACAATTGTAATGTCACTAACTGTTTCAATAATTAAAAATGAACAAAATATAAAATATTTTTTTTCTGTTTCCTCGCAAATGTGTTAAAAAACGTCGTACGATATACGTGCGTATGGTTATAACATGCTCGGCTCAATTACGCCCTCGCCTTCGGCTCGGGCTGAAATTCCGCCTCGCATGTTATAACCATCTTTACGCACTAATATCGTAATGTACTATTATAACATTATTTTGTTCGAGAAATAGTGTTATAATGAATTTTTTTTTTTCTATTTCGGTATTGTGTTTATAAAGTATGTCAATATAAACTCGTTTAAAATTTTATAATTAGAATTTTACGACATGAAAGTAGATAAACATAGTTATATAACATGTTTCTATAGAGAAGTTAGCAATGTTAAATAATTTGGACGTGTTATATAACATAAGTTTATGTGTTATATAACATAATCTAGACGCACCCTTACATATACGTGACTACTAACTTAAGTGCTCATTATTCTAATACCCCCGTAAACCTTGTTTACAGTGGGTAATATTAACATAACGCGTATTCTGCACACGTCCCTCAAATCCTTTGGGCGCATTATGTCCAATTCGCAAAACGTCCAGTGGGCTCAAAATTTACCACCTAATGTCACCCTTATCAGTGTAGACTTTAAAAACATGTTGTACACCAGAGTTTGCGTGGCAACAACCTTCGCAGTAATAAAAAACTGACCACTTATCAGTTGTAGAGAATTTCTAATTCTTTTTAAAATTCTAGAATGTCTATATTTTTGTTGCGTCCTAGCAATGAGCAGGCACACAAGACATGTCGTGTCTCGAAATACTGGGTCAGTAGTGATACCTTTTTAATTACACCAGTTAATCAGAAAGCATACCTACCTAAGCTTTAACAGCCCACCTTCATTGTTGCCTTCTAATTTCGAAAATAAACTTACAACAAAGTTGCTTTTTTTTTAAGTCAGGAAGATGCAAAAAACGTGTCGACAACCTTAGTAGTAAAAATAACACGAACAGAGTTACATACTCAAATCACTAATGAGTAGCCAGAAGGGGCGAGACTATTACCATTTGAGCAGTGGTGTCCCAGCGGTAACGGCCGCCACTTACGAGTCTCTTAGGGACTTCTCGAGGGTCTTTTTTTTTTGATGGGAAATCATCAAATGACCCCTACCGCTCTGGGTGGAGCGAAGGTTCAAACTCATAATATGCGGTTTTTTGTGAAAATTATTTCATCACCACTGCTCTCAAAACGCTGAACAAAAACATCGAAATTTTTGGTTCTAAGACATGCCGGAAACCGGCATGTCCTTGCTTGGTGTCTATCATCGAGGATAGCAAAATAATATGACATAGAAACTATGATCTAATATGAACCTTTTTCTATTTTGAACTTGGTTAAAAAAAAAAAATGAATATATGGATTTAGCAAACAGGCAGACGCTTGGTTGTCACGATCATAAAAAAATAAAAATAAAAAATTTAGTCCATAAAATATTTTTTTTTTCAGGTGGGCCACCCTTATTACGTAGGGGTATGAAAAATAGTTTACGTCCTATTCTCAGACCTACTGAATATACACACAAAGTTTCATAAGAATCAATCAAGCCGTTCCGGAGGAGTTTTGTTACAAACACTGTGACATAAGAATTTTATATATTAGAAGATAGACTTACCCCCTTACTAAGACACTCCCTTCCGCTCCAGCGGGCGGGAGGAGCGGTGGGCGGAGCGGGAGGGGTCATTTGATGTCATCCCATCCTCAAAAAAAATGATTTTGTTTGCCTCCGATGGTGTGAAGGCAAACCAGAGCAAATAGGCAGCCATCGTATTGATTTTTTAGTCGAGGCCTGCTTAATGGCATTATGTTGTCATCCGGTTAGACTGGAAATCGACCCCAACATAGTTTGGAAAAGGCTAGGCAGACGATGATAATATGAGAACAATGTAAACAATCAAGATTATCAAGACCCCAAAGCAGTGGCGCCAGACATAACAAGGAAAACAAACTCACACCCGCTGATATTATCACATTGACGACATATCTCCATAAGTTCAAATTATTTTCTAAACATATTTTCCTCAATTAATTAATAATACAAATAACCGATAACGAAATAAGTTGGAGACAACAAGGAAAACTTTACGTCTGATTCAACCATATTCGGCTAATGTTGGTCAGTGCGGCCTTTTACCTACCAGCGTTTACGACTAATATTAACACAAAAAAAAATTGTTCTCTCATTTTACTTTGTTTCTTACCGTAAGGAATCACTATTATACTATATGCCAAAAATAACTGTACAAATAATATAATTATTTTAAATTATATTATACAATTATTATATATTATCTTTATTATAAATTATTATTATATATAAATATGTAGGTGTTTTTGTTTATTTCAACCTCGATAGATGGCATTGTAGAATTTTTGACCTACCAAAAATAATAATAAGCGAGGGGAGATTGTGGAATCCGTGGGAACCCAACTCTCGGATTCCACAAACCTTCGAGCCCTCTCCGCATCCGAAACCTATAAGTATTTGGGTATGTTGGAAGCGTTGGGCATCAATGTTACTGACATGAAGCAATCGTTGAAGGAACGCTTCTTTGGCCGCCTGAAAAAAGTATTTAATAGTATTCTTTAAGGCGAAAACAAGGTGCGCGCCTTCAATGGTTGGGTCATGCCGGTTTTGATGTACTCTTTCGGCATACTCAAATGGACTCAGACCGACCTCGATGCCCTGGATAGGAAAGTCCGTACGCTGCTGACTGCAAATCGAATGCATCACCCACGGTCGTCGGTAATGAGGCTGTATATCCCGCGAAAGTGTGTACGTCGAAGCTTTTTAAACGTTAAGACTCTCCACAATCGCGAGATATGCAGTCTGTAACGATCTGAACTCCTATTAAAATAGAGGGTAAGCAGACCGTCCAATAAATTTTATTAGGAAAGAATAAATACAGAAAGTTATAAAAACAGCTAGTTATAAAAGTACTAAATAGCACGCACTCTCGGAAGTTTTTAGTTCACACACGCACGCACTCTCTGGAGTTTTATAGTTCACGTTATGAAATCAGCTCAGCACTGTAGGAACGGGAATCAGGCGTCAGGGTAGCAAGTTATACGTGGTTAGCTCGCGAAGATTAGAAGTAGAAGGTCCCAGGTGGAATCTTTAGCTGGATCCCCTGGGTTAGTCAAAGATATCACAGCAGAACCAAGCAGTTCAAGATGTCACAGCAAAACCAAGCAGTTTTCTGATGCTTAATGTCTCAGTCCCAAGACTCGAATGCCAGCAGCCTCCAGCTGTTCGTGAGCTCGTTTTCAAGTAGTCTTCCTTTTTCAAATATCAGATTCCTTCTTTGTGGCCATCATCTCATCTGTCAAGTGTGGTCGGCCAAGACATATCCACGAGTGCGTAAAGAATATTATAAATCTAATTTAAAATTAAGTTATTTAAACTAAACAATCGGTAATAATCTTAATAATACAATAGCTAAACATATTGATAAAAATAATTTAAGTTATTTAGACCAAAGAGTAATTACCATAGACTAAGCCAGAAAGACATTTAAAAAGTAATTGATAGTTTGACAATTGACGTGTCACAACATGAAAATTGAGTAAAAGTTTAAAGCCATTAAACGAAGAGAAGAAGAAAAGTATAATGTAAACATATAAACAAATAAAAAGGATGATAAATAGTATTATGCGTGATGAAAGTAAAGTGTAAGTAAGCATAAATACTATAAGTCTCAGGGAATATTTCTTAGAAACCGACGTGGGGATGCATCGGGATGTAGTCGCGGTGGACAAGGGTCTCACCCCGCTCTCCTTGGGTAAAGAGAACTGGCGCAAGTCAGTAGTGCTTGACCTTAATGATCGCATGGAGGGCAGAATAAGGAGCTTTCCGGACGCTTTTTCCGGGCCCTACATGGACCCGATGTAGATTTACTAGCGTCCGTAGTCTGGGTGCGTTTCGGTGACGTCTTTGGAGAAACCTAAGGTTTTGTCTGTGCAATTATTACGGACGAAGTTATGATGACGTACAATTACCGGAGATTTATTGTGAAAGACGGCACGGTTGACATCTGTCGGGCATGCTACCGGCCGGTGGAATCAATCAGACATATTATCTCCGGGTGTTCTCGTCTAGCTAATTGAGAGTACTTGCATAGACACAACCTTGTAGCCAGGATAATCCATCAGCAACTTGCTCTGAAATACAGCCTTGTGGAATCGGAGGTACTGTACTACAGGTATGTGCCCGACCCAGTTCTCGAAAATGGTAATATCACATTGTACTGGGATCGATCCATCATCACTGATAGGACTATTGTTGCCAATAAGACTGATGTCGTGGTAATGGATCGATTAGAGCGCCGCGCAATGATTGTTGACATAACCGTCCTGCATGGTGAGAACCTCGTGAAAGCCGAAAAAGATAAACAAGTCAAATATCTTAAATTGGCTCGCGAGGTTGTCGACATGTGGGATGTTGACTCAGCAATCATTGTGCCAATAGTCGTGACAGCCAATGGAATAATATCCAAGAGCCTCGAACAATACCTGAAGAGGGTCTCGTTGGGCAGCTGGATCAAGGGCTTGATTCAGAAAGCAGTACTTCTGGACACGGCTCGCAATGTCAGGAGGTTCCTCTCTCTGGAGCCCTGACCGCCGGTAGCTTGGACCTTGGTTCTCATACCAGTAGGCTACTATTTTTTATATTTTTAAATGTTTTTATATTCTAATATTTAAAAATATAATTTATATGTATTTACTGAAATAAAGGAGATAATAATAAAAGTAGGTAAGTCTTTTCAGTTGATTTCTTGTATCTAAAGATTATGTAAGTGTTTAAACCGATAAATAAAATAATGAGCACAATACATTGCACCAAGAAAAAACGCTTAAATTATAAAAAGAACTTGTTTTTAAAGTAATGTAGTTTTCCTTCTAAGTAAAAAAAAATCTACATGTAATATTATAAGATTTGTCTATGCTGACCTATTATTGCGACAGATAACCCGAACTATTCATTATGTGCCGATAGTGTTAGAGAACTGAACCCTGACCTCTAAGCTGATTAAAATATAATCAATGAATAAAATCCCGTATTGCAGAAAATTATGACAGCCCGAATCGCCGAGGGTTAAAACATTTTCCTCATTCGAATTTTTTAGTTTGTATTTTCCTGTTTGCACAATAACTAGCACGAACCGGTTTCATATTGCGCGATTAAATCTTGTTAGATAGAGTATAAATATGCAGGGAAATGTCTAAAGCTTCACACAAGAATTCACATCTCTTTGCGAACGTTTCTCGTATTCTACTACACAACAACTACAATGGCTGCCATCAAGACCACCTTCATTCTTCTGCTGGTTGCCTTCGCAATGGTGATGGTCACCGTCGAGGCTGTCCGTGTCGGACCCTGCGACCAGGTCTGCAGCCGCATCGATGCTGAGAAGAACGAGTGCTGCAGAGCTCATGGCTACACCGGCTACAGCAGCTGTAGATATGGCCAAATGAATTGTTACTGACGGAACCTCGCAAGTGTAACGGTACCTTAGTGGAGCTTGTGAGAAACCCTTCGATGTCCAATATTCGAAGAATATTCAGAGGTAATCAAGACCTACCTTGTATTTTTTAACATCAATGTGATTATGTGATTATTGTGAAGTTCCACTTCTTTAGATTTCAGCATGTGATTTGGGTTATTTATTAAAAGATTTTGATTTAAATTTTTGTGTTTTTATCATATTCATGTCTGTGTGAAGCCCTAATGCCCGTTATCACTAACTCAAGTATAATAATGCTTAACATTGAGTTTCTTAAGCAACAACAACTCCTTTTCACCGTCCGCTTCTGTACAAGCAACTCGTAAGCTTTGAAATGTAAATTTTTGACATATTTATTTTTTATTCTTGATTATGAAAATGGGAGTTTTTCCATACGGATATGCCAACCTCATAGTACCTTTTCTACCTTTTAACTTTAATTGAGGTTACTGCATATTACAGATACAGAACAACAGAAATATCTAGATTCATTGACCAGGCATCTTCACACAAACTATTTGCCCTCTTTGCAATCGCCAATCTTGGGTCTGTTAAAATGTTTTGATTGAGCCCAACGTTCAAAATATTCAATTTGAATTCTCTTATCAATGATTCCCTTTCATTTTTGCTCTTTAGAAATATGTCTATGGTATTTGGGGCAAGTTTCGTGTCGGTCAATATCTTTAGAAATCCATTACTAGGCAACCCGTTAGAGTTGACTAAGTATTCCGCATTGGCGAAATATTTAAGATTATGGGGTGCCAATTTGTAGCATTTAGAATAGAATAGAATAGAATACTCTTTATTATGTACACCATATTATAAATTACATGCGAACAACGCGTCATACTGACGTCACGCAAAATCCTGCATCTCGCAAGCAGAGTTTACCGCGCAACTAGCATATGTAGATACAACGGCCCGACATGAATCATCGGGCAGTTGGCCGCCAGACACAACATCCGTCTGGTCGGAGGATCCTCCTTGTTCTATAGAGTATGAGTGAACTTTACACCCTGTTCCTCATACCTCTATAGCTCCTTCAAACAGGCGCGACACGCGATAAAATCGCGCGCGACACATTTTTTTATTCACTTTAAGTACTTAGTCCATTATTGTATGACGTGAAATTAGTCTGCTAAACGCCTTGCATTAATACTAAAAAACTTGTTGACATGAAACCTTGAAACTTGTTGCTTAGTTTAATTTAATTAGTGACCTTAGTGTTAGCTTGTCAGTTAAGACTAAAAAGAAATCTAAACAGATACAAAATACCTTTTTTCTAAGCGTCTGCTAAAATTAATCATTCAACTAAAGGCTCTTTCAAACAGGCGCGCCACAAAGGCACCGCAAGTCGCGCAACGAGCGGTGCCTTTGAGTCGCGCGCGATTCGCGTCGCGCGTCGCGCCTGTTTGCAGGAGCCTTAACGCGGCAAAATAACGTCTGAAACAAATTGTAAGCTTTTCATAGCTGCATGACAACAACGCCATTAAACAGGGCTCGACTAAAAAGTCAATACGATGGGCACCTATTAGCTCCGGTTTATCTTCACACGATGGGAGGAGGAGGGGAGGTAAACAAGATCATTAATGAGTTTACTTTTAATTATTAGCTCGTTTTTTTATTTCAGGAAATTCGGTTTGCTGTTTTAATAGAGAGGTTTTTAATATGAAATTGTATATTATTTATTTATTTATCTACAATCGTTACACTGTTCAACAAAATTAACACAAGCCAAACATACAACCCAAGTGAGACAGTGAGACTTAGCATGAAAAAATAATCCATACTTAATATTATAAATGCGAAAGTGTGTCTGTCTGTCTGTTGCCGAATAAGTTGAGAAGGACTATAATAATAATGAATAATGTATTGCTATTATTTTTTCTTACAACATTAATTAATCTACAAACACGACAACACAAGACATAGACGAAGTTTCCTCGAAGTTAAACAATGTTTTATATTACAATAGATTCGTCTCTGACGGAGTTAAAGACGTCTCAACATCATGCGATTATTATAAATGTGAGTTTGTCTGTCTGTTTGGCATATCTTCGCGGCTAGACTGCTGGGTTAATTGTATTTAGATTTAATTTGTATGGAGAAAACTGTGTAACTTGGAACTCGAAGAAAACATACTTAATATACATACATAATTATAATATAACAGTGTTTTTATCATTGTTCAGTTCAACCAAAGCACCTGCCGTCTAATGTCTTCACCACCCTTGGTTGACTGGTAGAGAATGCCTAAGGCGTTAAAGTCCGCCTTTGTACCTTTTTATATGCGAAAAGATTAAATAAATAAGAGTGCAATGAAGAAATAGCTTACTTAGTGCTCTGTTGTTTGATGTCCAGGGGTGGGCAAATGGCACAGGCATTATCAGTACCCATGTAAATAATTTAGGAAAAATCGCTTGCAAAAGCATGTATTCCATACACCAGTATACTTAGTTCTGTATTCAAGCTCTTGATTTTGGCAACCCACCAGCATACGGTCAGTGACTGTTTAAATTCAGCCGTAACTTGGAGAGGCGCAGCCAAATAGAATGGTCAGGAAACCCTCCAAGATATCTGTCAAACTATCTTCAATTAAGTGCATGTGTCACTTTTAAGCGTTTCTCGGTGATGAACTGATGATACAAGGCTCAGCATTGATCATATTGCCTATTCACATTAAAATTAGTTTCTAATAGTAAGCTTCCGAAAGCAGTGGCGCTTATTTAATGTGGTTTAGGTGACAATTGATCAATTTTAAAAGTTTTTTTTTTATATTTTTTTAATGCCTTATTAAAGTTTTTTTTTTACAAATATCTCACATTGTCAGTTATAAATGGGCCCGTGGTCATTTGGTTATCCACATTCGTTTTCAACACGGCTAACTAACTACTTACGTCCTGCACCGTTGGTATCGTTGTAGTAAGCGTGACTGCTGAGCGTGGGGGCCTGGGTTCAATTCCCGGGTCGCGCGAAGTATTATTAGGTTTTTTCTTAGTAACAGTCCGAAATTTGGAAGGTGGCGTTGTGAGAGTCCCCCGTGCCTCGGAAAGCACGTTAAGCCGTTGGTCCTGCGCCTGATCTTTTTCTGGTCGTGTCGGATTGCCGTCCCATCGGACTATGAGAGTGAGGGAAGAGAGAGTGCACCTCTGTGTCTGCCCACACACGACACCACACGCGCCGAAGAAGACCGGTCGCCATAGCCGAAATTCTGTCTGGAGGAATTTATTTATTTACTTATGAGACATATGACGGGCGCAGTGGCTGAGCGATCGACTGCTGCGCTGCAAAGTCAAAGTCAAAGTCAAAGCATTTATTTCAAATAGGCACATAAAAGGCACTTTTGAACGTCAGAAATTACAAAAAAAATAGAATTGATTCTAGTCGCCCATTCCAAAAGGTAGTTTTCGTATGGAGAAGAACGGGCAAGAAACTCCACCGTTACTCTTTTAAAATATTTTACAAAATTTTGCATACATTAATTATATAATAATAATATGTGAACACGATGCACCTAAAATAAAATTACTATACCACAATAGGTAAAAGACTTAAAAATGAAACCATGACATATATAAATTAATTATCTGATAGATACATGGTGCTCACATATTTACAAACATGGTAAAAGTAAACGATTTTCAAAAAAAAAAAAATAACAAGTAATAAGTCAGGGTGTGAGTTAAAGTAGTTACAGAATGTAAATAAATGTCAAAAAAATGTATAAATTTACAATTAAATTAGCAACCAGTTTGATTTTGTCTAGGCTCCAGATTGTCCTATGGAGCAGGACCAGCATGTTTCCAAGCGTTCTTATCTTGGATATAATCTTCTAATTTATAGTATGCTTGTTTACAAAGTGTACGTTTAATGTGAGTTTTAAATGCTGCGTGTCGCGGGTTCGATTCCCGCACGGAACAAATATTTGTATTGCCTACAGGTAGTTGTTCCGGGTCTGGCTGTTTGTGTATGTGAATTTAAATGTTTGTAAACGCACCCACGATACAGGAGTAATTCCTAGTGTGGGGCAACGTTTTTTATTAAAAAAAAAAAAAATGCCCGATTAGTGGATCGAAATCATCAAATTCATACAGTGCAGTAGGTCGACGGACAGCACTTGGCTATACTAGCTGCCATTTTCCTATGTAGGTAAATTACCACTTCTTAAGTGGGTTGCCAGTTGAAGTCGTAAAAATGCGGCATAGAAGAATTCCAATTTTCTGTATGAGACAATGATGTTACTCTAAAATGGGACAAATATTGTAGGTACCAATGTATGCTTTAATAAAACCTACATTCTGTTTTACGATGTGTTATTTAATTTGGCAAAAAAAGCTATTTTACATATACGTGAGTACTTACTTTAAGAGCTCATTATTCTAATGTGTATTCCACACACATCCGTGCCTCGGAAAGTACGTTAAGCCGTTGGTCCCGGCTGTCATTCGTATCCACGAATGGTTGACAGACGTTACGGGTAGACAGAAGCCCGAAAGTCTGACAACCAGTCTTACCAAGGGGATCGTATTACCCAGTAACTGGGTTGTGGTTGTCAGATAGGCAGTCGCTCCATGTAAAATACTGGTATTCAGCTGCATCAGGTTAGACTGGAAGTCGACCACAACATAATTGGGAAAAGGCTAGACAGATTATGATAATGCTTCCAGACAAGTCCCTTACATTACCACATAATGGCATTCTTTATCAGTGTAGACTTCAAAAACATGTTACGTTTGTAATGTAGGTACACCACAGTTTGCGTGGTTACAACCTCAACAGCAGACATAACAAGAAGATTGTTATTTTCGTGTTATTCTGCAAGGTTTGCCTAAAGTATCATCAGATGTGATGACTAACATCTCAAGGCTTTGCGCTGAAAAAATCTATACTAACTAGTGGGTATAAATAAATATTATAAACGAGAAAAAGATAAAAAAACGAAAAATTTAAAACTAAATCTTATAATCAAATAATCCAAATCACATGCTGATTTCTAAAGAAGTGGAACTTTACAATAATCACAGGTAGGTCTTGATTTCCTCTGAATGTTCTTCGAATGTTGGACATATAAGGGTTTCACACGAGCTCCACTAAGGTACCGTTACACTTGCGAGGTTCCGTCAGTAACAATTCATTTGGCCATATCTACAGCTGCTGTAGCCGGAGTAGCCATGAGCTCTGCAGCACTCGTTCTTCTCAGCATCGATGCGACTGCAGACCTGGTCGCAGGGTCCGACACGGACAGCCTCGACGGTGACCATCACCATTGCGAAGGCAACCAGCAGAAGAATGAAGGTGGTCTTGATGGCAGCCATTGTAGTTGTTGTGTAGTAGAATACGAGAAACGTTCGCAAAGAGATGTGGAATTGTTGTGTAAAGATTTAAACATTTCCCTCTATATTTATACTCTATTCAATCGCGAAATATGAAACCGGTTCGGACAAGTTTTTGTAAACAGGAAAAGACAATCTCAAAATACCGAATGGGGAAAATTTCTGGTTTAACCTTGAACGTCTCGGAATTTCATAATTTTCTGCAATACGGGTTTTTATTCGTTGACTAACTTCTGCCCGTGACTTCGCTCGCATGCAAGTCGTAAGATACCACAATTTACTAAAGTAACCAAAACTTTCCGTATACTAAGTTCGTATTTTGGGTCTCGGCAACCAAAAAATGAAAAGGCTTCAGGGCCCCAATTCTGTATTATTCCTGCGAAATCTTACCACGTGCAAACCACGTCAATATCGTGTCTTGTTTACGGCAAGAAATCGAAATGACAACCGTACGGACAAAATGTATTTTGACAGTTTAAACCACGCCATTGTGTCATAGAGTATACGATAATAGCAGATGTCGTGATAAAGGAATTGACGTGGTGTCGAAGTTAGGAATCGTTAAGGGGGAAGCGCTAAGGTAGCCCGCGAAATTCAAATTTTCTGACGTTTTTTGCAATTTGCTGGTCAGTATTAAATTGTACGTTGATTAATATATGAATCGCGGCCGTAACTAACATGTATTTACAGAATTATAATCATTAAAGTCATCAACACAACTCTCTAAGACCACGTAAGTCCGAAGAATGATAATTTCATGAAACAGTTATTCTTTGGACTTACGTGGTCTTAGAGAGTTGTGTTGATGACTTTAATGATTATAATTCTGTAAATACATGTTAGTTGCGGCCGCGATTCATATATTAATCAACGTACAACTTAATACTGACCAGCAAATTGCAAAAAACGTAAGAAAATTTGAATTTCGCGGGCTACCCTGGCGCTTTCGCCTTAAGCGGTCATAGTAAATTAGCGCCCAGAGGTGCTATTCTGTAACCCTCTCACAGTGAAAACTTAGGCGAAGTAAGCGTGGAGTGAGCTGTCAATAGTGTCAATTCCTAGCAAAAACAAACTCACTTCACCTAAGTTTTCACGGTGAGATTTTTACAGAATCGACCAGTTAAACTGGCGACGCGGGAGCAAGTGACGTAGTTACAGTTGTCCGTGTGAGAAGCAGCTCGTCCTGAGGTCGACATTTGCAGCTTTCAGTAATAATTTCCCATTGGTATCATCTCATCCATCCTATTAAATTCAATATACAGTTTTGACTTCGCTACAATTTTATTTTATGTATAGATTTGATTATTTTAATCAGTTTAGAGGTAAGGGTACAGTTCTGTAACAGAATCGAGTTATCTGTTGCATGTCAGCATGGAAAAATCACAATTTTCCTCATTCAGTAATATTATTAGTTTATCTTTTCCTGTTTACAAAAACAAGCCCCACGCGTATTTCGCGATAGAATAGAGTATAAATATACAGGAAAATGTCTAAAGCTTCACACAACCAATCCACATCTCTTTGCGAACGTTTCTCGTATTCTACTACACAACAACTACAATGGCTGCCATCAAGACCACCTTCATTCTTCTGCTGGTTGCCTTCGCAATGGTGATGGTCACCGTCGAGGCTGTCCGTGTCGGACCCTGCGACCAGGTCTGCAGCCGCATCGATGCTGAGAAGAACGAGTGCTGCAGAGCTCATGGCTACACCGGCTACAGTAGCTGTAGATATGGCCAAATGAATTGTTACTGACGGAACCTCGCAAGTGCAACAGTACCTTAGTGGAGCTTGTGTGAAACCCTTCAAAGAACATTCTGAGATTCATAATTATTTGAATTGAAAATCGATGTAACTGATCACGTATTCAATATAATTAAAATTTTATTAATATAAGACACATTCACGTTTAACTCCTAGCTCACCTATACCCAGAGCCCATAAATCGGCGGCTGATCAGCCGCCGATTTATGGGCTCTCAAAAAGATTGCTATCAACTCACTAAGAACTATGTTGCTGTCAACTAAGTTGTTTGCCAAAAAACCATCTTATTTAGCCATGACTTTTAAAGACTCCTAAATTATTATTAGCAGATTAAGCCTTCGTTTGCCACTGTTAGTCCGTGGATGGGTGACCATCTTTACATACCAAAACCCCTTCGTATCTCGGAAAGCACGTTAAGCCGTTGATCCCGGCTGTCATTTGTGAATCTTTGACAGTTGTTACGCGTTGTCAGAAGCCCGAAATTCTGACAACAATTGAGTCTTACCAAGGGGTTTCGTATTACCCAGTAACTGGGCTGTGGAGGTCAGATAGGCAGTCGCTCCATGTAAAATACTGGTACTCAGTTGCATCTGTTTAGACTGGAAGCCGACCCTAACATAGTTGGGAAAAAGCTAGGCAGATGATCACATCAAATTCTTGTTGAAAGTACTTCAGAGCATCCCAAATACTCTTATCAGAAAAGCTTTGTGAACGTTATAATTACGTCAATCATGCGTAAAGCGAAGCTGTCAGCGTTGGACAGCCATGACGAAAGGCCACGAGGAACATTACTTTTTGTCATTCGAGGGACTAACAATCCCGAGGCGTCATTTTAGTGTTGATGTATTAGGGTGCGCACCTAATGGATGTAACGTTGATTTTTAAAGGAGAATAGTATTTTCTTTTTTGAGACAAGATGAGTTTATTTTTTTATTTAATACTTCAAGCACATAAATGTACAGAGGCGGACTTAATGCCATGCCTTAGTTTCATAAAGTGTTATTTGTAACCGGCCACTTATCACTTGTAGACAATTTATAGCTCTTTTTAGAGTTCCGTTCCTTAAAAGGAAAAACGGAACCCTTATAAGATCACTTCGTTGTGTGTCTATCTGTCAAGACCCTTTTTCTCAGGAACGCGTGGAGTTATCAAGTTAAAATTAACATCAAATACTCAAGACTGCAATCCTTTGAAGCAGTAATAAAATTAAACTTCTAAGTCAACACAATCAAAAGATACGGGCGTTTATGTTGCGTTTATTTATGCCGCATATTTTGACACTGGCAAGGAAATCAAAACCTCTAGGGGTACTTCCCGTAGACCTAGAATCATGAAATTTGGCAAGAAGCAATGTCATGTAGCACAAGTAAAGGAAAAAATCCGAAAACCGTTTTGTAGTTACTTATCTACTGTACAGAAACCTCGTTGCGCGAGTCAGACTCGCACTTGACCGGTTTTTTAATATCAAACTTTGGGATTTTTGTATTTTCGTAACGTCCTAACGCAATAAATACTTTTTCTTTCTATGATGATGATGACTGAGTCAGTAGTGATACCTTTTATTTAAACCAGTTACCTAATCGGAAAGCATACCTACCTAACATTTAAACACCAAGCTTTATCTAATTTCGAAAATAAACATACAACAAAATTGCTTTCTGTTTAAAGTCACGAGGAAGCAAAAAAATGCAAATTATGAAAGAAACCTGTGCTGACGCATCTGGCTTTAATTAAACACCACTTGAACTTTTGACCTTAAGAAAATTAGAGCATGAAATTGCTTCCCTATTTTTAAATTCAGGGTAAGTAGTCGCCATTAATATTACCTGCGACAGTGATGTTGAATGTTTATTTTTTTAAGTGACTAATTTCAGTCACGTCGTAATTTTCGGGTTATTAGTGTATTTTGGGCCAGGACGTTTTTTACAATGTGCCAGTAAAGACGTTTCGATTTAATATTTTGGGTTTATTTTGATGTCAAAGAAAACATTGAAATGGCAGTATGAGGGAAGCAGTCAACGGTTTTTTAAACAACTGGTCTAAATACATACATAGTTACCTACTTCAATATGTTAAGAGGGAATGGGGCCTGCGAGGAATCTGAAAAATAGATAATTGAAGAAACTATTGCCGTTGCCTTACCTCAAGTCTGCCCCCGTAGTGTGTGATAGGGACAGCTGCAGCTCAGACCGAAATTACGAGTATCACAAAAATTTTGAGGATACCGACGTTTCGTATTCCCCGTTTTTCTCCTCGAAAACTGAACCGATTCAATTGTTTTTTACATTGACATTTTAATAAAGAGTATCTTTAGGTTCCTTACATGTTTTTTATGCTTAAAACTTTTCTAATTTGTCTGGTAGTCTTCTAATAACGGCGGTAAAAATAGGATACTTTTGTAATTTTAGAGGGTCATATTTTCTTTACTAATTAGTTGCTAAAAAAAAGAAAATGACAGGGACGTGTTTACAGCAGACCTTGATTTTATGAAAAAAAATATTGCTGTAGAGGTATTATTCAGGAAGAAAAAAGAGGAATACATTTGTATGGAGAATCTCACGCCCTAATTAATTAGTTTGGTACTATATGAGCGACTAAAAAAGTGATACTATATGCCTCGATCAATAAGACCATTCTACACGCGATAATAATTAATTTAGAAGCACTCATTATTAGAACAGCGGTGCTATTCTATAAAAATCTCACAGTGAAAACTTAGGTGAAGTGAGCGTGGAGTGAGCTGTCAATAGTGTCAATTCCTAGCAAAAATAAACTCTCTTCACCTAAGTTTTCACGGTGAGATTTTTACAGAATCGACCGACTGGACATCGGCAACGTCCCGGACCAAAACTTAAGTAATTACACGAAAAGAAAACTCGACTAGCTAACAGTAACATCTTACGATTACCTACTATAACAAAAAGCGACCAAGTGCGATTCAGATCCGCACACGAGCGGTTCCTTACAACGGTACAATATAAATACGTACATAGTATATACAGCCGGTCGATTTTGTAAAAATCTCACCGTGAAAACTTAGGTGAAGTGAGTTGGTTGTTGCTAGGAATTGACACTATTGACAGCTCACTCCAGGCTCACTTCACCTGAGTTTTCACGGTGAGATTCTTACAGAATAGCACCGCAGTACATTTTTGTATATATACCTAACTTGAAACGTGTTTTTTACTAAAATACTCGTAGTATTTTAGTAAAAAACACGTTTCAAGTTAAAAATTATACAAAAAAAATATTATACTAATTTTGTTAAAGCGGCTTTATTAGTATATTACGGTTCAAAAGATATAGCCCCGTGACAGATGGACGGATGAACAATGGAGCCTTACTATAGATAGGGTTCCGTTGGCACCCTTTGGGTACGGAACCCTAACAATAACTTTCTTAACTGCTGTTTTTGCGCACAAACGTTAACGTTTCGATACATTACGTGTTCTTTGATAACATATAAACGTTACGAGAACAGAAATACTCCTTTGTAAAACTTGATTCAATGTCAAGCTTTGTTTTTTTGTTAATTTTCCTCTTGAATTAACAAAGTGTTCATTGTAAAAGGTTTGTTTATTTGAAACACTTTTGTTGCCACGTTTAAAGTTCAAGCTTTCGATTACTTTTGTTTTAAACAACTGGTGAATAATGTCTAAAATGTCTTGCTTACGTGTGATTGTGGCACCAGTCGTTGTCGTAAAGCTTTTTTTATTTTCGTATAATGTCCCATTGCTGCCCTAGTCTTTCCAGGAACTCTTTACCACGCCAACTCGAACCAGCCCTGGCAGTAAGTGTCACGCCACCTCTTTCTGGGCCGGCCTCGGCTGCGCCGTCCATCTTCAGGTTACCATATTGTGGAGATTTTTGCCCAGCAGACGTCGTGCGTGCTACTGGTGTTTTTAAAAACGGAAATAAATTTTAGGAAAGGCCCCTTACTTTCCACACTGCTCGTGATTTCATACCAATTGTATCCTGGTGGTAGATACCTAGAACCTTCCAGCCCCATCGGCCATCTGTGCCCTGCCCACTGCCACTTAAGTTCGGCAATTCTTCGGGCTATGCCGGTTGCCTTGGTTCTCCTGCGGATCTGTGGCGACCGCGTACCGGAAGACGTAGCATTGGAAGGCCTCCTACAAGGTGGTCCGACGACCCTGTGAAGGCCGCAGGAACCCGTTGGATGCGAGAAGCACAGAACCGGTCGAAGTGGAGGTGTTTGGGGGAGGCCTGTGTCCAGCAGTGGACGTCTTTCGGCTAAAATGATGATGATGATGATGATGGTAGGTACCTATATTTGTAGCCGACTCACTTTGGGCAATTCTACCAACCTTGCTGATCTGTGAATCTTTAAAACCCAAGATAGTAAAAATGACTTCAATAAATATAATACCTATGCCTTTCACAACAAGCTACCTCACCCCACCTCTAGACACGAAATATATT
This sequence comes from Luperina testacea, assembly GCA_927399505.1. Classification (NCBI taxonomy): domain Eukaryota; kingdom Metazoa; phylum Arthropoda; class Insecta; order Lepidoptera; family Noctuidae; genus Luperina; species Luperina testacea. The sequence goes on along the minus strand of OV656770.1, from coordinate 17,614,798 downwards.
TAACGTTAAAACTCGTGCGGTCGCAGCACGAGTACCTAGAGTCAACAGCAGTTTGAATTTAATATTTGAATACGAAAACCAACCTTACTGTGTTGACATGAAGGCACTGCTGATGTCAAGTTGTCAGTAGGACGTGAGCTTGACTGTACTTCCCTTTGTGTTACATACATTCCATTTCCTTCCATTTATTTGTTACTTATTTCTTTTATGGTACGAGTTTTGGTTCCGCGGTTACGCTTTCGTTTTTCGATAGATTTGGATGAACAATGTTTTGTTTTTTTTTTTTTTTCAATATTTATTCCTACCCGAGTTGGCCTAATAAACTTTAATCCATACTAATATTATAAATACGAAAGTGTCTCTGTCTGTTACCACTTCACGCTTAGACCGCTGAACCGATTTAGATGAAATTTGGTATAGAGATAATTTGAATCCCGGGAATTGGCACAGGATAGTTTTTGTTTCCATATTTCTCACTTATACGGGTAAAACCACGGGGCGCTACTAGTATATTATATATTTCATATCCACCAGATTCCGACCATTTTATGAGTCGTAGTTGTCATGAAAAAAGTTGTTTCATGTTATCATTCATTATTGAGGGTAGAATAAATGCTAATAAAATTTGTAGTGTCTACCGCTACAGTTAACGAAAATATTGACACAAATAATCGAAAACAGAATCTCGTCCTTTATTGAAGTCGATCACACACGCCCCTTCTAACTTCGGACATCCAGACGCACTGCAAGTTACCATCCCTGCCTAGTTGCTATTCCACCAATTTGTACAAAGCGTTTTCAAATGTTCTTCATAATGCGCAATAGAGTGGAACTCTCTACCTGCGTCTGTGTCCGAGCGCATACAACCCGAATCTCTTCAAAGTAAGAGTGAACATACCCCTCCGGCCGTTTTCACAACTGCGATTCGCAATCAGATGCGAATTAAGAATTTTTATTCTTTGTTCGCAACCAGTTGCGAATCAAGAAAACTTTTACCTTAACCGCAACTACTTCTTCTGGGTAAGCTCACTCCATCGTCGACTGTCTGTCACCTCTGACCTAGAGAGCAAACCCGTTTCAAATAAAAAAAATATACCTAAATAGTATCTACTACAATCAATCTGTTTTGAAAAACAGTGAAACATTTTGTCAGAGATAACGTTGTTAGAAATGTCAAAAATGTATTCGATTAACATATTAAACAATCGAAAAGCTTACGCCAATCCTGTTGAAAATGGTTGTACAAATACGGATCACTTTGAAAGCATTGTCACTTGTCTAAGCTATAAAAGGCATCAAGTTGAACATGGTTAAATTTACCGCCTATCACTTGAAACTCAAGGTCTAGTCTAGCAGTATTTTGTACAGGATATTTTTTTATTACCAGCACTTACCACATCCACGCACCTCTCTTTCAGACATCGCAAAACAAACAGTGGTTGATCGTGCAGTCAATTAGCTGTCGACATACTACCCTAAACATTTAACTTAAAGTTCAAAGTCCTGTGGCAAGGTATTGCTGCAAAGCGGTTTGTCAGCTTCTTATTAGACATTCCGTTTCGGGTCTTTGAGAGCTTTGGCAGGATCGTCGTAGACCTAGCATCTGTTACGAGACGAACTGGCCATCAATAAATTCGTGAACGGATAGTAATTTGTGAGGAGCTTCATGTATTGCATTGCAGGGAAGTTGGATATTGATTGTATCCAAGAACAAATAAATAACAACTGTTAAGGGGGAAGCGCTAAGGTAGCCCGCGAAATTCAAATTTTCTTACGTTTTTTGCAATTTGCTGGTCAGCATTAAGTTGTACGTTGATTAATATATGAATCGCGGCCGTAAGAAATATGCGTTGATAGAATTATAATCATTAAAGTCATCAACACAACTCTCTAAGACCACGTAAGTCCAAAGAATGATGATTTCATGAAACAGTTATTCTTTGGACTTACGTGGTCTTAGAGAGTTGTGTTGATGACTTTAATGATTATAATTCTGTAAACACATATTTCTTACGGCCGCGATTCATATATTAATCAACGTACAACTTATACTGACCAGCAAATTTCAAAAAACCTAAAAAAAATTGAATTTCGCGGGCTACCCTGGCGCTTTCGCCTTAAAGGAAAACAAATGAAGGGACACTTCGTAAAAAGGGTGCTTCTAAGTAATTCGACGTATCTCTTATAAGATCTGATCGTTTGGCCTAATATATGCTAAAATTGGCAACCTATAGTCTTAGACAATTCACAAATGCGGAATACTTAGGCAACTCTAAGGAGTTGTGTAGGTAGTGCTTCACACAGACACGAAAATGATAGAAGAAAAAAACGAACATAATAAATAAATCTTTTAATCAAATAATCCAAATCACAAGCTTAATTTTGAAGAAGTGAAACTTTACAATGATCACTGATAACCCTGATGTTTCACAATAAAAGGTTAGTCTTGATTACCACTGAATGTTTTTCGAATGTTGGACGTCGAAGGATTTCACACAAGCTCCACTAAGGTACCGTTACACTTGCGAGGTTCCGTCAGTAACAATTCATTTGGCCATATCTACAGCTGCTGTAGCCGGTGTAGCCATGAGCTCTGCAGCACTCGTTCTTCTCAGCATCGATGCGGCTGCAGACCTGGTCGCAGGGTCCGACACGGACAGCCTCGACGGTGACCATCACCATTGCGAAGGCAACCAGCAGAAGAATGAAGGTGGTCTTGATGGCAGCCATTGTAGTTGTTGTGTAGTAGAATACGAGAAACGTTCGCAAAGAGATGTGGATTTGTTGTGTGAAGCTTTAGACATTTCCCTCCATTTTTATACTCTATCTTACAAGATTTAATCGCGAAACCGGTGGGGGCAAATTTTTGTACAAACAGGAAAACACAAACTAAATTTCGAATGAGGAAAATTTTGCTTTAACCCTAAACGACTCGGGTTATCATATTTTTCTGCGATTAGGGTTTCCTTTATTATATTTTAATATAATTTTATATACCCTAAATCTAATAAGATTCAATCGCAAAACATGAAACAGGTTCGGGCACGTTTTTGTAGAAACAGGATAAGACAAACTCAAAATTTCGAATGAGGAAAACTTTCTTAGAGTTTCGATGGCAAAATGTTTAAAAATCCTTTGTCTTAAATTCAGCTGCGCTAACTCTACTCACTAATGAAACAACAACCCTAGACGACAAAATAATATTACCTATTATTATCAGATCATATTTTTATGTGATAAGGATTTTTATTCGTTTATTTTATTTAGAGGTCAGGGTTCCGTTCTTTTGCATCATGTACAAATCTCATACATTATAGTTAGATATATTTTTCTTAGGATTCTAGTTAAGAAAAACAAGTTTTTTTTTTAATGTAGGAAGTTAATGTGATAAATCTTGCTCATTGCTTAAGTTATCCGGTTATGAACTTGCAGAATCTGTAAAAACAAGAAATCAACGGAAAATACTTACTTTTATTAATTACTAGTTATGTCGCAAGTTATGTCGGTAAAAACTATCCTATGTCTTTCCCCGGGATGGATATAGAATAGTTTTGATCCCGATATTCCCACGGGATCGAAACTTATGCGAGTGAAACCGCGGAGCGCTGCTAGTAAAGAATATATTAACTTTTCTTTTCCGACCAACATTAGCCGTTTAGGGTTGAATCAAAAGTTAAGTTTGTTTTTTATTGTGTCTTAAACTTATTTCGTCATCAGTTATTTAAATTTAGAATTTATTGAGGAAAAAGATGTTCACAAAATCATTTGAATTTACGGAGAGGTTGGCTACTTATATTTTTTTCTTATTTGTCACCAGGTACCAAAAAACCTGCCAGCACTCACTGACATAGGGTGCATCACACCTGCTCCACCACCTGTTAATCATCATCAGCTGCCTAGCAGCCCAGCTGCCTAGTCGTACCAGATGCAGCGGAATACCAGTATGTTTCATGGAGCGGCTGCCTATCTGACCTCGACAAGCCGATACTGGATAATACGATACCCCTGGGTAAGACTGATTGTCAGACTTGAATTGCTGGCAACTAGTAAGATCTTCAAATGACGCCCGGGACCAATCGCTTAATATGCTTTCCGAGGCACGGAGGGGTCTTGGTATATAAAGATGGTCACCCATTCACGGACCACTTAACCTGACCGATCGACCCGTGCGGCTCTTATTACTTAGCTATAATACTCCCACCGCCACTTGACAACCAACGTTGATCAACATCATCTCGACTTAAGAAGTTAGATTGCATCTTCTAGTTCAAACCATCGATCGACGTCGACTGCTCTCATTTTCAATCGATCGACCGATGACATCGACTAACGTTAGCCGAATGAATTAAACTTTACTGTGCATTAAGTCAATCAAGTGGTACGTGATACTGACCATTAAAGACACGCCCATTACGAAGCCAACACGAGCATATTAGCATAATGGACATTACACATGTTTCACACAAACGAACTGTGTTACCTAGCAGAGAATTATTCTCGGCTAGTCAGCCTCACCTGCTACTTGTAATTAATGACAACTTGTCCATTACACCTCAAATGACCCCCTTGGGAATAGTTGGAGGCAAATTATTGGTAGATTGTCATGTAGTGGGATGTAGTGATTTGTGTTGATTAATGTCAATAGAGTCAATTGTTCAAGGTTAAGCAACGCTTGCCAAGGTCGATCTTTGGATGAGTGACCATCCATTTTATACCGAGACCCCTCTATGGTTTGGAAAAACGCGTTAAGGTGGAACTAGGCACTGATGGGCATGGCTAAAAAGCACGCTGTTTCACCTGGCATCGTGTCTAACAGAAATAGTATCAGTGATGAGCAGTTAGACGCTAGTTTACACGTACAATGTCTAGTTCGCACGGACACAAACACCGTTCCGAACTAAAACGTGCGTAAAAAAATACGAAAAGCTCTTTAGAAAAATGAGTTTTATGAATAAAAACTGCATTAATCAATTAAACATAAAGTTTATTGAACACTTCAATACTTGAGCTTTGTCGGTACCGACTTTGTTTTGAAGATTTTACACTTCTTTTATTACTTATATACACCCAAAGTTGCGTTAAAATTAGCAAGAAAAATGAATCTTTATTTGCTCTTATTGGCTTTTTATTATCTGTTTCCGTACAGGCACAATTAACAATAAGAAAAAACTATATTATGTTTAACTTTTGTACAATGTCAAACAATGGAGCCCAAACCCTCCCGAAATTTGTATATGGAAAAAATATCGACTAGTGGCACCTTAAGCCGTTAATCTCGGCTATTTTTCGTAGATCTGTGATAGTCTTTAAGGGTAGTCAGAAGCTCGAAAGTCTCAACTAATAATCTTTCAAAGGTGTATCATGTCGCCCAGTTACAATAACTGGCTTGTGGAAGTCAGATGGGCAGTCGCTCCATGTAAAGTTCTGGTATTCAGCTGCCTCCGGTTAGACTGGAAGCCGACCCCAACATAGTTGACAAAAGGCTAGGCAGCTATGATGATGATCACTGAGTCATTAGTGATACCTTTTATTTAAACCACTTTTCTATATTTAAATCGTTCCATTTCTCTTTCTTCTCAAATTACCTTGCCAATAACAAGCATATTCTAAGCATTTTTCATAAATAAATCTGATTTCTTATTTAAAATCTTATCCCTCGTCGAGTTAAGTTCAATTATCCGGAAATGCTCCTTGGCACCCGCTGACAAAATGGATGATTCCATGAATTTTAACTAGCTCTGACCCACATTAATTAAAGGACATAATATTTGTGGTGTAGGTACAAATTAATTCGGTTATGGTGATGATTGTCTGTGAGTGTGTAATAATATTTAAAAATGTAATTTACAAGTATATACGTAAATGAAATAAAGGGAATAATAAAAATGAAAAAAAAAAAGTGAAATGTTTGTCGACAATGTTGGTTAGACCTTAAATCAGCTAGGGGTCTGTGATGTCAGTAAAGGATTATCTCTTTTTATCAAGCGTTATCCATGCGTGGCTTAACAGCTTTGGCATAAAGATATGGATGGCAATAAATTCCCGGCTATCAGTTTAATGCCTTCAAAGAAGATACTTTCCAAAGACTAACTTCTGATTAAATTGTGTCACAGAATCTAACCCGTACAACGATGGGACAAACATTTGTTTGGCATACAAATGTTTGTTACCAGTCTCAATGTTTGTGAAGATGATTTGTGTTTGTAAGGGCGACAGGTTTCAGTTTGAGAGACAAGGACCAATGATCTTAAGGGGCTTACATGACCTAAGCGCGGTCATTGTCGGACTGCATAGAAAAGAAAGAGAAGCGCGATGACACAACGCTGGTAATTTATTGCAAAATATGAAGCAATTATCTATTTACAAAAAATCTATTGTTTGGACTAAAAAATTAAAACATACACAACAATACAGCACTTTGTTTTAATATGTTGCTTGTAGAATAATCTGACAAAAAATCAGAATTATTGTATGTATATTACGAGTAGTATGGCTTTTATTGTAAGAAGAAAGTTTTTAGAGGTATCTTCATGATTGTTTTCTATCGTATCAAATTAGTTGAGTTATGTTTTCAACACACTATCTACGTAGCATATAATATATCCTGAAGAATCTCATATATTTTTCTGATTTTGTTTACTGTAGTCGATCATAATATGATCGACTACAGTAAACAAAATCAGCTTTTATTGCTTCTAAAACTTGCGTTTTTTGCGTTTAGGTCCTTTATTGTTTAGCTCACGTTTTACAGGGTGAGAAAAAAACTCGTTTCATGGCTACATCATAATATTACAGGAAAACTCAACAGGCGAAGTACAGACGCCAGCACATCAAGCTACTACAATCTGTCAAATTTCTTTAATGGATTTTCAGCTTTATCGCTGAGGCATAAGGTTCAAAGTTGATTGGAAAATTCGTTTCGTTGGAAGTTTCGGGTAGCTTGATGTGCTGGCGTCTGTACTATTTTTCTCCTGTTTTATCCTTTTTGTTCTTGATGATTTTAAAATAAAATTCTGCAATATGGCCGGTAGGTATAACAACAAATAATAAAAATAAAACAACGTTAAAAATCAAAGGGGCTCTCCATAGAAAAAATGTGTATCTTAAGGCGTGTTTTGCCTTGTTGTACGGAACCCTTCGTGTGCGAGTCCAAATCGAAATTGGCCGCTTTTTTGTGACTTCAACAGTGATAGCTATGTGAACATAACCCGGCATTGCATGAATAAGTAAGCTGCCACGCCCTTTATAATAATTGCTGATAGGGATCTTGACCGTACTTCCGGGATTGTCCTGATAGCCGTGGAATACCTCTCCACTCCTCATAAGTACCTCCGGACATGTTGCCCCCTTGTCGCTACGTCACTATGTGCTAGCGTCTAGCTGCAATCGCTATGTGTATTTATGGAGCAAGAGTTCACAACAATTACAATCTTCGATATATGTTAAGAGGGCGCCGACCAAACGCCGACCGCGCAGTGGCGCCCTCATCGTTTGTTTGGTCATTTCTTTTATTTTAGAATGAAAATGCAGAAAATAAGCACTTTAAGTTGTGCTCCACAAGATTATACGTTAATATTATTATAAACGGTAGTTTTACATTGTTTAGTTTTATTATAATCACTAAAACGGATAATAGTGGCCACTATTTTCCGTTAGAAAGAAATAACCAAACAAACGATGAGGGGGCCACTAGGCGGTCGGCGTAGCCTTAATGAAAAGAAAAAAAAACTGGTTTGTTATGGCAACTAAACCAGCTGCAGTTTTATTGTTTTCCCTATTAGATTAATTCGTAAAATAAAAACCTATAAAAAACTGCCGCAGTTCGCGCCACACTGCGGGTGTTGACCCCGTCATCGTCATCAGCCGTAGTTAGCCTTGAAGTTATTATGTGTGTGACTTAATATTCATGACCTGTTTTTTTGTTTTCCTTATAATAATCACACTAATATTATAAAGGCGAAAGTTTGTGAGTGTGTCTGTGTGTTTATATGTTTGTTACTTCTTCACGCTCAAACGGCGGGACCAATTTTGATAAAATTTTGTATGGAGGTAGCTGACACCCTGAATTAACATATAGGCAATTTTATTCCGATATTCATACGGGATCGGGATCGATATTTACGCGGATGAATTCGCAGGGTGCAGTTAGTCATAAATATAAACTAAGTGGCAAAAATACGTATTATTGAAGCTAACTCAAAAACTACCCAAGCAAAACTTTAAAATTTATATAGGACTACCACTGAGGCATAACTTAGCTATTAAAAAATAATTTTTGAAATCGATTTACAATGATTGCCGGAAATATCGCGTAACAAATATACAAAATAAAAACTTATGGAGAACCACCTCCTTTTTGAAGTCGGTTAGTTATGTAAAGATACGGCACTTATAGCCACAATGTATCCCATGACAATTCCAATAAACCACCACTCTAAACTCATAGGAAAGCAAACGACGCAATTTCGTTTACTTGAATTTTTACCAGTAAATTTGTTTTAAAAACCAAACTAATAAACCGGCGTTGATGAAATTTCTATGGGGCCTTTCAAATAAAAAAAATATTTTGCAAATCAGCTTATAAATATCGGAGTTCTGAAGATAATAAACATGAAAAAAATATTGGTATATTCATTCGAATAAAAAAAAACCTGGTTGAGAACTTTTTTTGAAGTTGGTTAAAAATGAATAATATTTACTGTGAAGGTAACTCAGGTAGTTTGTGGAGAGACAAAATATAAAATGATGCGTTTTCAAAACTATCTTTGGGTGAAAAAAAAACACTGGCACTCCGGTAGTGCCGACAGAAGTGAAAACTTGAACAATTACGAGTGTATTTTGTGAATCGTCTTATAAACAAAACACGCGTGTTAAGGTGTGTTCCTTATTTTATAGGGTTTTTTGCAAATCAGGTATGATGACCAAAGTGACTGGTTTATTCTTCTCGTGAAAGGAATTTATCCAGATTTACAAATAAGCACACAGGATAGACTTCAGTTCGTGGTGCTGGTCGCGGCAGTGGTAAGAGAAGCAAGCCGCTCGCATGGAGCTCGTCGTCAGTTATATATCCGTGGTTCAGCGCCATCTCGTCGTTGTTGGATGAACTACGTAGTTAGTACGCGAGGCCCTCGTAGTTCTTCCCGATGTGCATAGATGGCGCTGTCCTCAACAACGCGCGTCTTACGTTTTACGTCTTACGAATTTTCGATCAGGGTCACGTGACCTGACGCGAGTTTAGAAGTTTTTACCCATTCCAAAAAAGTACACAGCGCCGCTAAAGAAGTTTTCACTTCAAAAAAAAACAAGTGATCGTGAATCGTATGTACACGGGATTTGCAATTAATACAAGGAAAAGGTATCTAAAGTCAATCGTAAATTCAATACAAAACAATATGATTCATATTATTGGCTCACAGCACTCGCAGGTTGCATACACAGCAATCGGTTGTTCTGTTTTCCTTGTCAACTATTTTCAAACAATAAAACCGTCTGGAATGATACCGGTTACACTGATGTTCATAATTTTCCTACGGCAGCAAAAATACACGAGCAATCTAAAAAAAAAGAAAACCTTAAAAAAAATACTTTATTCAGTTCAGAAAAACAACACGGTACAGAGTAAAAAAGCTAATAGCAGATTACAAGGAGCCTTGGGTGCTAAATTTTTACAAAAATGCCCTTTGATTTAATTTGTTCGTTTCACTTCGAATCATCATCTGCCTAGCCTTTTCCCAACTACGTTGGGGTCGGCTTCCAGTCTAACCGGATGCAGCTAAATACCAGTGTTTTACATGGAGCGACTGCCTATATGACCTCCACAGCCCAGGTACTGGGTAATACGATACCCCTTGGTAAGACTGGTTGCCAGACTTTCGGGCTTCTGAACTTGAAACTTTTAGGTTCCTGTCGTATTTATTGATTTTCAATTATTTACTGTATTAATCGGTGTAGCGTGTTATATTTTTGGAATCGTCTCTTTAGGAACTTTACATAATTATTTTGATACCCTACATGAGCATGGTGCACGTTACTTAATGGCGCCTAAAAGCCGTCATTTCAATTTTATAAAAACTATATCTCTCTTTTATCCATCCTCATAGCCCATAATGTTGTCTCTGTTGTTAAACGATAGTTTTGTATAATTTAGAAGCATTTTTTTTTAATATTGTAAGTGTAAGAGCCATGGATCCTTTTATTATAATTTTTTGATGTTGACTTGAAAGAGCATGGCAGTTTAGAATGTGTCATGCTCACTTAAATGTCTCACTAATGGTGACGCGTGTGTTGGATCATTCGGTTCCCTATAAAATGGTTGAGCTGGATGGTGATGGTGGTCATCTCTTAATTGGCAAGGCTTATTTTTAATCTTGTATATTGAATTGTTTCTACATTTGTATTTTTTTTCACATTGTTCCACATATAGAAGCAACAAGAATAATGTACCCAGGATTTTGTAATATCTTGATTTAAAAGAGTGTCCATTGAGTTTCTTGCGCTCTACGAGATCTACGTTTTGGAATGGGCAACTAGCTTCAACTTTCTAACTGACAGACTATTTAAATTTGACAATTCAAAAGTGCCTGTACAAGGTTTAATTGAAATAAATGCTTTGTGTTTGAGTTGAGGAGTCAGATAAAAAAGAGTAAATGAAAGGGTGACGGCTAACAGGGGCGAAAACATTTTCTGCCGACTTCAAGTAATATGCGATAAGTGCATGAAGGACAAGATGGCCGAATACCACAGGTCACTTGAATCTCAAGAGCTAGTCTAGCAGTATTCAGTACACAAGCTTCTGCATTACCACCACTTATCACTTTTGAAATAAGCATAGGTATGTACGATCAGGATAAAAAAGTTCCATTCGTCAACACTGTGAACGAATGAGACCTTTTTTCCCGGTCGTCAACACGTTTGACTATAAGGTGTTACTGATCGGAAATATTTGGGTGAAAATGGGCATTAATAATGCATAATTATTAATGGGTATTGGGTATGGGAACACAGACACGAAAATTATAAAAAAACAAAGATTTTAAAACAAAATCTTTTAATCAAATAAACCAAATCACATGCTGAATTCTAAAGAAGTGGGACTTTACAATAATCACTGATCACAGTGATCACTTTGATGTTTTACAATAAAAAGTAGGTTTTGATAACCTTTACCAACATTTGAAGAACATTCTTCAAATGTTGGACATCGAAGGGTTTCACACAAGCTCCACTAAGGTACCGTTACACTTGCGAGGTTCCGTCAGTAACAATTCATTTGGCCATAACTACAGCTGCTGTAGCCGGAGTGGCCATGAGCTCTGCAGCACTCGTCCTTCTCAGCATCGATGCGGCTGCAGACCTGGTCGCAGGGTCCGACACGGACAGCCTCGACGGTGACCATCACCATTGCGAAGGCAACCAGCAGAAGAATGAAGGTGGTCTTGATGGCAGCCATTGTACTTGTTGTGTAGTAGAATACGAGATACGTTCGTAAAGAGTTGTGGATTGTTATGTGAAGATTTAAACATTTCCCACCATATTTATACTCTATCTAACAAGATTTAATCGCGAAACTGGTTAGGTCTGAATGAGGACAATTTTGCTGAAATCTAAATTTTTTTTCTAACCCTAAACGACTCGGGTTATCATATTTTTCTACGATACGGGTTTCCTTGATTATATTTCAATCAGTTTAAAGGTGAGGTTCAGTACTTTAACACTATCGGGTTATCTGTTGTAATAATACATAGGTCAGCATGGACAAATCCGATACTATTACAGGTAGATATTTATTTTCTTAGGATTCTATAATTAACTCATTAAGCTCCGCTAATTAGACACAGTTGATTTTCTATTGTATCGTAACACATAAGTTACGCGCGGAGCTTGACCAGGGAAAACTACAATATACTTTAAGAACAAGTATTTTTTTATGTAAAGTAAATTTACTTTGAGTTATTGGGCTCATTAATGAAGCGTCTACGCAGTACGGCATTTCATACAAACTTTCAAACCCTTGTTTTTCGAAATTGATGAACCGATTTTAATGAAACTTCATACGCAGAAGCAGGATACAAAGATCTAAAAAGCTACTTAAGAACTTTTTGAAACGTCTATTTAAAAAAGATAACAGGAAATCTCTATTTCTATGAAAAATTTAAAATCGGTCTAATTTGGCTGTAACACTATTTTTCGAAAATATAGTCAATTATAGACAACCATTCAATCGATTCAGTCGATTATAGTCAATCACTTTAGTCGTCTGTTTAAGTACTTCCAGAATCTACTAGTACACTAGGTCAACGGAAGATTATTACTTTTTTTATTACCGGAAAGTCAAACATGTACAACACGAGGCTGAGATAAATAAAAGTACCTACATAATTTAGAAACTTTAAGCAATATTAACCTACGTTATAATATGTTTAAAATAACATGACTAAGAAAATAGTTACAACTTTTCTTTCTCTTAATATTACTCGTAAGCGATGATTAAATAAAAAGTCGTACCGACCAAAAGTAGCCGTTTAGGGTTAAATCAAAACTCAAATTTTGCTTATTAACCTTTAACAAAAAATTTAAACACGATCATTATCGTATTTAATTTTTTGTTAGAAGTTTTGGGTATCTTGGGGAAACGTATTTCGTCATTACGAATAATGACGAGAACAAAATCATTTGAACTTTATGGAGATACGTTATCAACATGATGATAATCGATAGCGCGAGTATGTTATTTTCCTTATTCCGTCTGGCCTTGCCAGATCTTCTTGGGTCTTGATATAATATTGGTCGCAAATTAATTATTGACATCAGAGACACTGCGACGACCCCAAGTTATTTAGGATTTGGGCAGCAGGGTGATCTCATCCAGTTCTATATTATTTCTTTCTTCTATATTATTTTACTGCTTTACAAACATTTTTTCTTACTGTATAAAGCCAGTACAGTTAAGTTTATACAATGCGAGGTCACCTAAAACTGGAAATATGTATATCTTGATCATAGGCCGGTTTTCTGAGCCACGCCTACAGCAGCTGTGACGCTGCGTACGTGCTTTAAAGCAGATGATAAAAACATGTTGTTGATAAATCAACAACAGGTTTTTATTATCTGTTTTTGTAAATATTAATCACACTAATATTATAAAGGCGAAAGTTTTGTGTGTGTGTGTTTATACTCGTATGTTTGTTACTTTTTCACGCTCAAACGGCTGGACCAATTTTGATAAAATTTTGTCACCCAGCTGCAGCGGTTTTGTAGCTTACACCCAGTATTACTAAAAACATATAGGAAATAAGTATGTGTGCCTGTTAGCACGTAGACAAATGTAAATAACTACCTGCATAGGAAAAATATCTCGACTTTTTTTTTTTTTAGGATGGTTAATCATCAAATGACCCCTCCCGCTCTGGGTGGAGCAGAAGGGAGTGTCAGACTCTTACTGACTAAAACCCACCCGTGTTCCTTCCTTAGCCCTTTATGTTCCGGGCCAGCGGTAACCCTTTCGGACAATCCCGCTGAAAATATCTCGACTGACCTCAAGACATAGCAAAAAGAGACGGCAGTAGGTATACCTCAAGGCTCCTATAGCATAACCAGAGTATAACGTTCCCAGTGCTGGGACACAGGCCTCCTCTCTGTGAGAGGGAATAAGCCCTAATCCACCACGTGGGCCCAGTACGGGTTGGTAAATGTCAATTGACTTCGAATTTTTGGCTCTAGGACAGCCTTTACCAAAGTGGGCGATAACGTCCCCCTGTGGGCGCTGCAGGCCTAAAGGGGGGTGGTAAGAGACCCAGAAAAAAATGGGGGCGTTGTATAGAGGCTTCGGGGGGCGATTTGTAATTTCATCTAGCTAGGAGGACTCTTAGACACCGACTGACTCTCGGCTACAACTTGTGAAGTTTGGGAACATGTGACATGCCGGTATCCTCGTTTAAATTATTTACACAAAATAAAGCGCCTTACTGTGTTTAAACACACGTTCTACAACTCGTAAGTCAAGGCCGTTCTCCCATACTTTACGGTTAAACCTACAAATGAAACATTACGACGACCCTTCACTTTTTATTGTAACACTCCACGAAATCCCGCGTATCTCATTCCGGGATTACTAAATCCGGGATAAAGTTAGTCCCATTTAACATTGTGCGCAAGTCCGCCTTAGTTTATATTAGACATTATTAGGCAGTAACTGGACGTAACAGCGTAAACCAATGTCGATGTCGCCCTAGAGTGAATGCTCGAAATGTTTATAGAAACGCAGAGGGTCAAGTCAAAGAAACACGTGAGGCAACGTGCGCTAATTAAAAAAAAATATCCGCGTGACCAAATATTTGTCAGTTAATTTATTTTAGAGCTACTTTTTCAATCGACAAATATTTTTTATTCGTAGAATAAAATTAACGTCTGACAGATTTTTTATGGAAGAACAGTCAAAAAATCAAAATTATTCTTCGGATAAAATAAGCTGTCGTAGGAAAAATCAATATTGGCAGTTTGTGGCCAGTCTCAACAGAGAGTAGCCATTTACGCAGGAGATATAATAAATAGTACACAAGTGTGTGCGCAAACATAGGTACACTTTCGATAAATTAACTTTTTCGGACGCGCAAAACATATCGGGAGTAGGAAGCAGCAGCAGCTGTCGTCAGTTCATGGTGTCATTCATTCTTAGGTCAAATCTCAAAGTAATCTTATGTCCGTAGGTAATACAGAGTAGGTTCTCTCTACGTTAGATCCGACTCACTCTCTGAGAGTGAGTGATCTCATCTGATCTGGAGGTCTACTTCCTAATCACTAAGAGGTTGTTGGTGTTTTTCCAATAACCCTGTATATAAAAATCTCGTGTCACAGTGTTTGTTATCGAACTCCCCCGAAACGGCTTGACCGAATTTTAATTAAATTTTTTGTGTATATTTGGTAGGTCTGAGCATAGATCGTAGGCTATTTTTTATACCCCTAGGTGATAAGGGTGACCCTCGCCAGAATTTTTTTGGAATCGAAACTTCCGCGGATGAAACCGCGGTGCGTATCTAGTAGAATTATAAACATTAAGACAGCGTATAACATAAACAAAAGTGATAGTTGTTTTGATTTGATACTCGTATGAGGAAAGTCGGTAAGGCAGTGTTCTTGGGTTTTTATATAAGGAAATTCTCTGTAACATCCTGGAGTCTAGAATCTAGATCAGTGCCCAGTTTTTAGCAATAGCGTACTCAGCTTAAATGTTTCCACTACTGGGAAACAGGGAAACTCCTACTGGGAAACTCCTCTCTGTGAGAGGCAGTGGGCCATAATCAACCACGCGGGCCCCGTGCGGTTTGGTAGATGTCACATGTCTACGAATTTTTGGTTCTATGTAGGACATATGCCAGTTTCCTCACGATATTTTCCTTCACCGTTTTGAGAGCATAAGTGGTGATGTCATTTAATTTACACAAAGTAAACCAAGTAGTACCTGTCAGGAATCAAATCAAGACCTACATCTCGTAAGCCGCGGCCGTTTCCACTGGGTCTCATAAAACATAAAATAGATTAGGCGAAATGTAGCATTCGTCATAGTGTCACTTTTATTTCGATGTGTTTGCTTTTTGTTTCTTTATCGGCACCTTGTTTTATAATCATATGGGTAATTTGGTTATCATCTAACATTGTACTTTTGTGTGTTGTGCTGTCTTCTTGTGTGTGCCAAAAAAATGGTTTATATATCTATCTATCTAGTAGGTAGTACCTACTTAAACATGTCTGTCTATACCTTCGGCAAATACAAGCGTGATGTTATGATAATATGTATTATGTAAATCAGATTTGAGTGGAGGGGTCCGTGGCTAAATAATAACAGCCGCATAGGTCGATCGACCAAGTTAAGCTACGCTTGCCGCGGCTGGACTGTGGATGGGTGACCATCTTTACATACCGTGACCTCTTTGTGCGAAAAGCACGTTAAGAAGTTGGTCCCGGCTGTCATTCGTTGATCTTTGACAGTCGTTACGGGTCGTCGGAAGCCCAGCCCGAAAATCTACTTACCAAGGGGTATCGTATTACCCAGTAACTGGGTTGTGAAGGTCAGATAAGCAGTCGCTCCATGTAAAATACTGGTACTCAGCTGCATCCGGTTAGATTGGTAGCTGACCCCAACATAGTTGGGAAAAGGCTAGGTAGATGATGATGATGACGTAGATAAAATGCCTACAGAGGGCCGGGTGGGGCATTAATGGTGACGGAAAGACAGGCTAGAGAAACTATTCTTTACTAGCAGCGCCCCGCGGTTTCACCAGTATAAGTTTCGATCCCGTGGGAATATCGGGATAAAAACTATTCTATGTCCTTTCCCGGGACTCAAACTATCTCTGTACCAAATTTCATCTAAATCGGTTCAGCAGTTCAAGCGTGAAGAGGTAACAGACAGACACACAATTTCGTATTTATAATATTAAGTATGGATTTACGTCATCATCATTTCAGCCACATTTCTCCCGCTCCTAACGTGGCCACATCTACTGGTCTAGTGCTGCTGGCATCCAGCTGACTCCTGCGACATTCACTAGAACCTTTGCGTGAAACACTATGAATCTCAATCTGAATCGTTTTGAAGGATACTGCTAATCCATTGCGTCATGTACGAAAAAAAAAATCTGCTCAACAACGTAAATAACGCAATGAATGTTGTTGAATTGTCAAAATGAAACCCATTGGTACTGATAGTGTGTTACAATGCGTGCCACGAAAGATGAGACTTGACCCCGCCTCCCCCGCTCTTTCCGCCGCCCCTATGACGTCCGGTCCCGTCCCGCACTCAGACCTCATACCGCTAAAGATACCTAAAATCGTGTACTGCGCATGTCAAACCACGTGGTGTGTCAAGTCTCATCTTTCGTGGCACGCATTGTACGCAATTTATTTATTTAATACTTTAAGCCAAGCACATAAATGTACAGAGGCGGACTTAATGCCATAGGCATTTTCTACCAGTCAACCTTTGGGTATGATTACGCGGATTGCAAACGAAACGAATGCAATTATTCAGAAGACGGTCAAGTTAATCGAGGAGATTTCTATTCAGGACATAGTAGCACACAGGGAAAATAAGGGACTGCACAAGCATTGTCTTCGTACTTGATGGTAATAAATTTTTCAAACGGTACAAAGCCCGCAGCGTTCCAGTAACCATTCTTTGCAATTACCCCACAGGTTATCCGTTAAATTTACTGACGGCCTGCTCACGATAAGCCACGCTATCTGTTGAAATCATCAACATAATATAACAAAACATCATGCCATGACAATCCCCAAAGGGTTAGGCAGATGTACAATTGTACAGACGCCAGCACATTAAGCTACTACAATCTGTCAAATTTCTTTAATAGATTTTCAACTTTATCGCTAGAGCATAAGGTTCAAAGTTGACTGGGAAAATTTGACAGTTTCGGGTAGCTTGATGGCATCTGTACCTACAGTACACCCACATTTTGGTCAGTTATGTTGAAGTCTCATGTAATAGGGAAGAGAATATTGCCTTCAATCGAGCACAAATCTAAATTCCGGGTTGCTATTAAGAAATTCCTAAGTAATAGAAAAATTCAATATCACTTTTTCCAACCTGACAATCGAACCACGCTAAGTTTTTTTAATGAATGTGAGGATTATGTCATTGATATACAAAAAACGTTTTTATATATCAATGGATTATGTGCGTGTTTACGCACATAATTGAAGTGTGTTTTAGGCACACTTATTGAAAATCTTCGGATTTTGAACAATAGTTTTATTGTTTCTTGTATTACAAAAGGCGGGAAGACGCCGGGCCCCGACATGACAGTTCCGAGAAGACGCGAAGAAAAAAATCTGTGTTGCCTCTTTTTATAAAAAATGTCTTTAACGAGAAGTAGGCTCGTGGGTCAATTCGTTTTTTTCCGTTTTCCTTCTTAGTTAGTTTTAATTATGATCTGACAGTTTGAGTAATTTATGCGGCCTATTCAAATGTCCTTTCTTTGGTGTGCGTCGAATCGTTGAGCTCCTCAAGTTCTGAGTTGAGCTGCACGATTTTTGACAAATGCGTGCACTGGCTGGCTGACTGACAGGTCCGCTCAATATGTGTGGTTCTTTCCTCAAAAGACCATTTCATACAGCAATCTACATGGTCTTCACATGATCTGACCAAGTTCATGTAAATACGTAAATGTAATATTTCGCCATACAACATGGTAATGCCGCCAGTCTCTTGGGTAACCAGTCGACAGCTTTTTGGAGTACATAACTCTTAAAAAAACTGATCCAATCGCTAATCCAGATAATACTGTAAAAAATCCAACCCGCTCCCCGCTCTCAGTGGCCCGTCCACATTTCGGACATACTTCGCACAAACAAACAACAGAAAAGCATAAGAATAAATGTTAGTACCGTGATACACACGACTCCTACAAAGCTGTTTAATATCTCGCTCAGCTAACTCCTTATAGTTTGTTACTTCTTGCTCTGTTATACTAAAGGAAGGTACAGAAAGACAATTTTGAAGAGCCCTTTGATAAACAGGAGCAGTCGCAGTCGACTTACTACTTTAAATTTTAACCACTAATCACGAACAAATTCTTCTAGCGATAATAGTAATTTAGTGAAGGCTAAACAGATGTTAATAGAAGTATGTATAAAAAAAGTTTTTTTTTTAATGATTTTTTTCTTTGAGCACTATGCGAAGTGATTGAAAAAAAACATTGGTCATAATAACTTTTGAACCAGGAATCCAGGGACACCCTGTATACATAAATGGATAGGATATTATCCTCTTGCATACCTACATATATTATTTAGTTAATGATGAGGCAACGACTTATTCACTAAGACATACAAAAACAAAAATTGCATTATAATATGTTATGTTATGACATTGCAAAATTGTTGATCCTCAGACCAGTTTAAATAACGTGTCTTGATTTAGGTAATCAAGACACGTTATTTAAATTGTTCTGAGGATCAACAATATTTCAACCTTGCAATTTATTTATTTATTCATTATTATATATTCAGATATCCAATGGGTTAGTAACAACAGTCTTAACCTATGTTAGTACTCAACTAATAACACCGACAATGTACAGGTGACAAGTGACCTTACCAACGGGCTGTCATATCTCCTGGCTATAGCGCGTAGAATGCTGCGCGTAAAATTTACTTAATGTAAAATATTTTAATTTAATGTTCTGTGTCCTGTAATGTTAATTACTTTTCATATCTAGTATTGTATAGAATCAATTTTTTTCTAACTGAACAGACAGCTGTGCTGCTGGGGAGTTTGTTGCGCCACTTCTTCTCTCCAGCGAAAGCACTAGGAAGTGGTGAAGGGCGGGCGTTTTGGGGGACTGTCTTTTGTAATTTTGACGTTCGAAAAAGCGCTGATTCTCAGCCTGATTTGAATAAATGAATTTTTATTTTGATAACCTGATACTACTCTTCGGGTTTTTAACTGCATGTAGGTCTTATCTTACGGCTAAAGGTATTGATGTCATCGTGGTTCTAGGATTGACTTCTGATACGATGTCCGGTACAGAGAAATCTTTAAGGCTCCTTCAAACAGGCGCGACACGCGATAGAATCGCGCGCGACACAAAGGCACCGAAAGTCGCGCAACGAGCGGTGTCTTTGTGTCGCGCGCGATTCGCATCTAGCTTGATAGTGAAGTCTATCGTTCTTTAGGCTATCCAGAAACTATTTGTTTTTTACAGCTACAATTCCCAAACTTAGAATTAGAATTCCCAAATTTATTTCAAACTAGCTGCGCCCGCGTTCACCCGCGTAAATGTCGATCTCGGGGGAATATCGAGATAAAAAATAGGCTATGTGTTAATCTAGGGTGTCAGCTACCTCCACATAAAATTTTATCAAAATTGGCCCAGCCGTTTGAGCGTGAAGAAGTAAAAAATATAAAAACACACACACACACTCACAAACTTTCGCCTGTATTAGTGTGATAAACTAATTACAGGAACTTTTGAATTGTCAAGCGGTCGGTCAGTCAGAAAGATGATGCTAGTTGCCCATTCCAAAACGTAGTAGGTACTTACGGAGAAGAACGGGCAAGAAACTCTACGAAGACTCTTTTAAGTCAAAATATGGCTACAAAATATTGGTAACATCATTCATATTGAAATTATGCATGTGAGAACGATGCAGAACGTTAAAAAATAAAACCTTAAAATCGTCCGTAATGAAAAGATAAAAAAAGCAATTCGGTATGAACTAGACCTTTTGTGTGTAGCTATTGTGTGGTCGTACATTTAAACTTGGCATTGTATTTTCATCTGTGAATATTATGTGTGAAGTGTAATTGGTTAGCAACTCCTGGTACTGTGCTGTGTTAGTTTCTGCGCTTGCACTGTGAATTGTAGTCAACAGTTTCTAGTAATATTACAAGTTCTGCTTTTATCTTCTATTTGTGTATGTTAATCAGTTCGTAGAAGTTTGACTAGCAATCTATCTGTTCTCTCCCGAGAGATATGTGGCCGCTGACTGCTAAGTGTGCACTTGGGTTTGAGTTTTTGAGTACAATTTGAATTTAGCTTAAGTAGTTTAGAGAGTTTGATTGTTTGAATTTGATTGTTTGATTTGTTTTTTTGTTCTAAGTATCGTGTATACTTTTACAAGTATTTAGTAGAAAGCTGTTGTTTTGAAATTACACGCAGACACTTCAATTTTATTGTATAGAGAAGAAAACGCATAACGCGAGGTGTCCGTGGATAAATAATAACAGCCGCACAGGTCGATCGATCTGGTTAAGCAACGCTTGCCGCGGTAGGTCTGTGGATGGGTGACCATCTTTACATACCGAGACCCCTCCGTGCCTCGGAAAGCACGTTAAGCCGTTGGTCCCAGCTGTCATTGGTGGATCTTTTGACAGTCGTTACGGGTAGTCAGAAGCCCGAAAGTCTGACAAGCAGTCTTACCAAGCGGTATCGTATTACCCAGTAATTGGGTTATGGAGGTCAGATAGGCATTTGCTCCATGTAAAATACTGGTATTCAGCTGCATTCGGTTAGACTGTAAGCCGACAGCCGGCAGCCGGCAGCCGGCCGGCTGGAAAAGGCTAGGCAGATGATGAGAGAAGAAAACACAAAACTTAAGTTTAAAAAAGTTAGACTTTGTAGAGCGTTGTCTCTGGCACTGCAGTAACTGTAACGTTTGCCACCTGGACACACATTCAAGTATCAATATTAATATCTACGACAGCCGGTGCTGAATCTACTATACCTCAGGATATCGGCATCTCTCACTAATTGGGTGGCAGAGGTCAGCGCTTTGAGCACAACATTGTTATTACGCCGCAGCTGGCCAGATTGGGAACCGGAACCGATGCATTTGAATACAGAATACCTACGTTCAAAATTCATATGGGCTTCTTGCATTGCAGAGTCTAACAAACATTGTATGAATTTCCCCACATAGGAGTGAATAATCGTTTTCTTTTTGACCGAAATAATTTGTCTTAAACCGTAAACCGTACTGTCTGTATCCGTGAAACCATAGGTTCTCAATCTTATTTTACCCACCGCCCAATTTGAGAATATTTTTTTTTTCTAGAATCCCTCAATTGTGTTTACTTACATCTGTCGCGAATCTGAAACAGCTATTGCAACGATTATATTTAAACATATACTATTATAGTCTTCAGATAGGATATTTAATTTTCTCTGGGTTACCTACTGCCCCCCTGAAAGACTTAAATGGCCACGAGGGGGCGTTGGCGCCCACGTTGAGAACCTATGCGCTGAGATCTCCAAAAATGCGCCCTTTCTAAATCATAACTTAGACGGTATTAAGTGCAATTTAATTGACCATGAAGATCGATTGATATGAACAGTATAATCAAAGTGTAATCGTGTTTATGATTCGGTTCACCTCTGACCAACAATTTGCTCGCTCCAACTGGCAATGCATAGTCAAGCTAATTAACTATAGATGGGTATGTAGAGAATGTGGGTACGTAGAAGGATGTTAGAGATTATCTTTGGTACTTCTTTTCTTCTGTCCGCTCGATCTATGAAAATGTATAGCATATATGTTCCCACTTCTGGGACAAAAGCCTCCTCTCTTCTAGAGGCAATGGGCTGCAATCTACCACGCGGGCCCAGTGTGGATTGGTACAGTGAAAAAAAAACAAAAAAAAAATACAAAATAATAAAAAATACAAATAATTTCCTACTACAGCACATAAAAGCGATTTCATTATGACTTACTGACTTTATACAGTAAGAAGAAATGTTTGTAAAACAGTAACTTTTAATGATTAAACATACTATTTACTGAAAAAAACAACAAAAAAAAGAAAAACCACCATTACTGTACAGTGCGTGCCACGTAAGAAGAGACTTGACACACCACGTGGTCTGACAGGCGCAGAACACGATTTTAGGTATCTTTAGCGGTATAAGGTCTGAGTGCGGGACGGGACCGGACGTCATAGGTAGTGATGTTCAAATCCGCTATAAACTATAAACGTGTTATAAACTATAAAATATATTCATATAGTCTGTTATTTTATACGCTATAATTATAGCGCGCTATTTCAAAACTCGGGCGCAGTCTGAACGCGGAGACGCTATAATTTATCAACACGCTATCACGCTAAGCGGACTTGATGAATTGATGATGCGCGGTAGATATTAACGCGCTATACATTATAGTCGCTGACGCTATCTTGCTATCTCGTTCTGGCCCCGCTGTGTGAACGCTATCTTGCTATCTCGTTCTGGCTCCGCTGTGCGCGTTTGAACTTTTATTCGTTGAGTAGGTCGAGGCGCTATAATATAGCGCGAAGTCCGAGGCGCTATAATATAGCGCGAAGTCAGAACCGCTCATAGCACACGCTATACGCTATGTACACATAGTTTGTTATATTTTGGCGCTATACGTTTTATTAACCACCACTAGTCATAGGGGCGGCGGAAAGAGGTGGGGGAGGCGGGGTCAAGTCTCTTCTTACGTGGCACGCACTGTAATGTAAGTAAATTTCAATGGTTTGAACGATTCACTAAATGAATAAAACAGTTCATTTTGTGACCTTTTATAGCTACTTAAAACGTTAAAGTTTACTGTCATGACGGTAACATTTTGCATCTGACCTCCACAACCCAGTTACTGGGTAATACGATACCGCTTGGTAAGACTGGTTGTCGGACTTTCGGGCTTCGTAACGACTACAAAGATCCACCAATAACAGCCGGAATCAACGGCTTAACGTGCTTTTCGAAGCATGGAGGGGTCTCGCTATGTAAAGATGGTCACCCATTCACAGACCAACCGCGGCAAGCGTAGCTTAACCTGATAGATCGATCTGTGCAGCTGTTATTATTTAGCCACGGGCCCTTTCTCCTCTTTTCTTGCTCTATTTTCATTAATTCATTCTTATTCATCACTTTTAGAACGTCTCCGTAGTGAACATTTAATTAATATTGATGTCATAATAATAGTGCTGATGAATAATATTAGGTACATTCTTCTTATCAGTCAGTTCACCTTATACCAGCAATTAGTAAACGCCAGCTAACAGTCTACACTGTCACGTTAATTAATAGGACACGCAGACTGTCTTAGCGTTTATATTACTACGTAGCTAAGTATACCAGGTGTCGGTAATGGTTCCCCTCTGACTTTGAACAAGAAAGGAAAATATAATTAACAAGAACAAGTTAAATTTAGCCAAAAGTTTCTGCCTTCATCCATTTTTAGGACGCGTGAGTTTATGTACTTGTATGTACGAGTATATAAACAACAACGTAATACACAACGTAATCAACCCCCCTTTTTTTCTCAGGATGTCATCAAATTTTTGTCAATTTATGTTATCAAATGACCCCTCCCGCTGTGGGTGGAGCGGAAGGGAGTGTCAGACTCTTACTGACTAAAATAAAACCCACCCATGTTCCTTCCTTAGCCCTTGATGTTCCGGGCCAGCGGTAACCCTTTCGGACAAACCCGCTGACCCGGCGGACAGCGGGATCCCACTGGGAAATAATCCCAATGTGAACTCGCCACCCCAGGATGCACTGGCCCGAACACTGGTCTTCCCCCCGGACGTATCCAGAAAGGAACTCCAGCCCCCGGGCACACGTGGAGGTTTTTTGCCCAAGCACCCCGTAATCAACCCCTGAGTTGAAATTTTTCGAAAATTATTCGAATGCTTACCCTATGGGGTCTAGAATCATGTACTGAATTCATAGTTATGCATGCATCGATGCCCCTGCGACCCTGTAGGTCCGACACTAACGGCAAAAACAAACCTTAAAAAAACTTGTGGAAATATCAAGCAAAGAAATCGAAAAGAAAAAGCCTCACTCACGATCAAATAAGGCTGTGATGTACTAAATACACAGACTCAATACAACAAAACTACTAATAAATTAAATCAAAAGAACTGTCATTGTTATCCCGGAGGAAACAATTTCCCTCTCCCCTCTCACTCCCCTCTCCCTATCAGACTATATCCCTCACATGAATAGCAGACAAATTAGTTATATTAGCCAAAGGCGAGATCAATGTAATCACGCATTGATCAAAAGAAATATCATTAATTTCCTTATACAACGCGCAAATTGATTTTGAGAAGGTGTTTGTGTATTATGTAACACGCTGGTGCCGTACTTACTACTTCAGCCAGGAATAAAGAGGTATCATCCCGCGCGAGCTGGCAACGTCGCATTGCGAGTGGTTTTTCGTGATTATTTTATTAAAAAACCAAAGTACAGGGCATGAATCCATACTCCAGGCTGCTACTGAGAAATTCCAGGCAGAAACGACTTTCCAATATTACATAGGTAAAAATAATAGATTCGATAAGATAGATAGATAGATAGATAAAACGTTTATTTAGTGCAACAAAAGACACAATACAGGTATTAAAAAAATTAAAAAGGTGAAAAAAAAAAAATAAAAATAACAAAGATTAAAAAGATAAATTGAACCATAGACACCTAAACATCTATAACGGCGATCACTACTGGGCGGTGTGTGTCTTAATAAAAAAAATAAATCATAGCCTTGATGTTGCACGTACTGGATACATCCATATACGAGTAAATAGTGCGTTTAGTATTCCTCCATTAAGTCGAAAGCCGGTTTGCCAACCCATATCTTAATGACATTAAAAAATAATCACAATTAAAAAAGTCTTTAAAAAAATGAAATCGACTTCAAAAAGAAATTAACTCAAAATTATGAAATAACTTTAATTTAAAGTACTAAGGGTTCTGGAGAGGCGACCGCGTACCGGAAGGCGTAGAAAGGCCTCCCACAAGGTGGTCCGACGACCTTGTGAAAGCCGCAGGAACCCGTTGGATGCGAGAAGCACAGAACCGGTCGAAGTGGAGGTGCTTGGGGGAGGCCTATGTCCAGCAGTGGACGTCTATCGGCTGAAATGATGATAATGATGAACTTTAATTTCGGAAGTCGGTGTCTTGGGATCTGTTTTTAAGTTTTAGTTTTTGGCAACGGCTCCCGAAATTAAAGTTATTTCATAATTTTGAGTTAATTTCTTTTTGAAGTCGATTTTATTTTTTTAAATTGTTTTTTATTTCGTAATTTTTAGTTTTAAGTAAAAACTGGAATATTTGTTTGTGGGTAATAGTTTTGTTGTAAATATTGCACTAGAATTTGACCAAGGTTTTGAGGTATGTATTTTCCCTTTGACACTACACCCGTAGCTCGTATCAATAAGCCAGGCTGTCACACTTACACGTATTCGTCCATATCTTGAAAATTACTGAATCGATTTTGATGAAACTTTCACTGTTCTCTAAGTTGAAGTAAATGTACCTAAGCCAATAAAAAAATGGTCACGATCTGATTTATAGTTGCGGAGAAATGCGTGGACAAACATACATACAGCTATAAAAATTAGTATATTTGTTTGGAAGCGCTAATAGATTGTCATATGTGAATATAATGCAGTTCCGATAATATTACATACATACGTGTCGAATTGATAACGTCCTTTTTTTGAGTCGGTAAGAAAAAAAGAATACCCGAAGCGTTCACATTCGATTGCACCTTTCAAACATTTTCCTGATATATAAGGACATGAACACAATTGCGCATTTCTATAACGATCATAGGACGACCGTGTCATAATGATGAATCTATTTTTGCGGGTGAATGCCGTACCTTATTCATTTTCCTTGTGAAGGAGGGTCCATATATTTTTAGTAGGGAGCGTTTATACTGTAAACTGGACACTTAAGTCTTTAATACTAATTTCAGCATTTAACAGCAGTGATAGCTCAGTGGCGCAGTTTGGTGGGTAATGGCCTCGACTTACGAGTTGTAAGTCGTAGGTTCGAACCCAGGTAGGTGTCACCGGACACGGATGTTTCGGCAGGTTCCTGCACATCATCAGACGGGAGGAAACACCCGGGTGTCACCATTGCCAAGATCGCCCAGAGGACACGGTGGAGCATACGGTGGAGGTCTGCCCTGCTTGGGCGGAGCACCGCCGTGTCCTCGTAGAGGCGATCGGCAGCGGCGGCAACCTCTCGCGTCCGGCCCTGGTTCAAGCCATGGTCCGGAGCGAGAGGGAATGGGTGGCAGTCGCCTCCTTGCTCCATGCTAGCGAAGGAGGTGGCGGGATGGTTGAAAGAGAGAGCCTCCCATCCCAGTCGCCGCTGAAGACGCTCCGGGCGTCGAGAACCGCGTGAGGACTCCCGGCCACCGTAGGTGCGAGCCTGCGGACGGAGAGTAATGAGTAGCTCACCGTCCGATCAGGACCAGGCCCGTGCCGGACGGCGCGTATGTTCCACGCGCGCCTTAAAAGAGATGTCAGCATCATTTGAAGGGGCCCGTTAGGGCAGAAGACAGTTAACCTAGCATTGCAATCATTTAGGTATGTATCGTACTGGATATAATTATTTCGTTTGCAAAGTAATAGCACGATAAGTCTGATAGCTGGTTACGTAGAATAGCCTTTTTTTTCAATATGGGAAATCCGTGTTCCTTCCTTAGCCCTTTATGTTTCGGGGTAGCGGTAACCCTTTCGGACAATCCCGCTGCCCCGGCAGGCTTCGGCGCTAAAAGCTCACTGTTGCTGACATCACTTTGAGGCGCGCGTGGAACGCGTACACGCCGTCATATCACAAGCCTGGCTTGTCTTTACGGCATTTATAGAAGACAGGAATAATAGCGTGACATCAACGTCTGCAGAAGCGATACTGGAACTTCAATTCTTATTTGCCTTAGGTATAACTTGTTTCGTCGGTCAATAATAACGGAGGAGCTCATGGCTAATTAAACAGCCGTAGGGACGAAGGTTAAGCTATGCTTGCTATGGTCAGTTTTTGGATGGGTGACCAACTATTACATATCGAGACCCCTACGTGCCTTGGAAAGCACGTTAAGCTGTTGGTCCCAGCTGTCATTTAGAGATCTTTGACAGTCATTACGTGTAGACAGAAGCCCGAAAATCTGACAACCAGCCTTACCAAGGGGTATCGTATTACCCAGTAACTGAGTTGTGTAGGTCAGACAGGCAGTCGCTCCATGTTAAATACTGGTATTCAGCTGCATCTGGTTAGACTGTAAGCCGACCCCGATATAGTTGGGAAAAGCTAGGCAGATTGATAACTTGTTTCGTCAATGTTCCCCACAGGAATCAAAATCACAACGAGTTTCGAGCTCAGAAATTCGATTCCCACTGAGACGAACTTTATTCCGGTAACTTGTAATTTTATTTCAATAACTTAAGTATTGATCTTTTTCTTCAATAGGTCCCTCATTACTGAGGATCGTGGTCACTGGACCCTTTTAAGAGTAAACTAGTCGCGAGCTCGAACTCACTGGTGGCCATGGCCAAAAACCTGACTCACCTGGCTTCGTGTCCGACAGAGCTAGTATCAGTGATGAGCAGTTAGACGCTAGTCTACACGAACATCGTCTAGTTCTCACGCACAGAAACACCTCACCGAAAAGATAGGCGCGTAAAAAAATACGAAAAGTGCTTCGGAAAATCGAGTTTTATGAATAAACCACTGCATAAATCAATTACGTATAAAGTTTATTGAACTTATCGATAACTGAGCTTTGTTGGTACGGACTTGGTTTTGAAGATTTTACAGTTCTTTTATTAGTTATTTACACCCAAATTTACGTTAAAAAATAGCAAGAAAAACGAATCTTTATTGTCCCATAACTTTTTAATGGTTTTTTATTTTACTATTCTGTTTCCGTACAGACATAATTAATAAAAAGTCAAAGTGATATCATGTTTGACTGGATGCAAAATGTCAAACAGTGGAGTCTCTGACTCTCCCGAAATTTGCATGGAAAAATATCGACTAGTGGCATCTTAAGCGGACAATCTGCCTTCATCTACTCCGGTCCAAAGTTACCATCACCACCTGCTGAAAATTGCTTGAGGACGTAGCTTCTTTAACTTGGTCGGACCATCGTATTGGCGAACGGCCTCGTGCTCTCTTTCCTCCAGCCAAGTGGTAACGGCTCCGACTGTAAGGTCGTAGGTTCGAATCCAGACGCCTTACTTTGTGTAAATAATTTCTTCCTTCATTAGGAAACCATGCATGTCCTAGAACCAAAAAAATCGAAGACATGTGACATCTACCAACCCGCACTGGGCCCGCGTGCCCAGCCCACTCCCTCTGACCGAGAGGAGGCCTGTGTCCCAGCAGTGGGAACATTATAGGCTGATTATGATGAATAATGATAACTCGCTCATCTGTCCACACCCTAACGGTCGGGAAAAGGAAATCGAAACATTATTATTTAGGGGCTTCGCGTCAGACGCGGTAATGCCGTGAATAGGCGGCGTGAACAATTATATTATAAGCGCTTACATTTTGTATCCTTTATCAAAATTATGATAGATATTAATGGTTATCATGAATTGTCAAAGAGGAAATTGCTAACATACATAGATAGGTTTCGGATCTGTTATTTGGCGCCCGTCTATTCATCATCATCTGCCCAGCCTTTTCCCAACTATATTAGGATCAGCTTCCAATCTAACCGGATGCATCTGAATACCAGTATTTTACATGGAGCGACTGCCTATCTGATGTCCACAACCCAGTTACTGGGTAATACGATACCCCTTGGTAAGACTGGTTGTCAGACTTTCGGGCTTCTGACGACCCGCAACGACTGTCAAAGGTTGACGAATGACAGCCGGGACCAACGGCTTAACGTGCGTACCTAGACACCTCTATGCCTCGGAGGGTTCCGAGACATGGAGGGGTTTTGGTATGTGAAGATGGTCACCTATCCACGGACCAACCGCGGCAAGCGTAGCTTGACCTGATTGATCGACCCGTGCGGCTGTAATTACTTAGCCATAAGCCACTCCAAAAGGTTACCGCTGGCCCGGAACATAAAGGGCTAAGGAAGGAACACGGGTAGGTTTTAGTCAGTAAGAGTCTGACACTCCCTTCCGCTCCACCTAGAGCGGGAGGGGTCATTTCATGACATCCCATCCTCCAAAAAAAAAAGCACCTCCCCTCCCCAAAGCGCCCCCTTCCAAGCGCTAATTCCCATTCTAATTTTTATATATTTAGTAGTAGTTGAGTCGTTTTTTAGTATATAAGTACTGTATTTTTTATTTTTCTGTAGCAGATTACAGACAAAATATTAAAACAAATAGAACAGAAACAGTAAGAAAATGTATTTATTAGGATTCGCACAAGGGTGCGAATCCTAATAAATAAATTTTCTTACTTTTCCCTCTTGTAAACTCTGCATCTACAAAACAATTTCGTAAAAAAAAAAACATATGAATAAAACCCTGCAGTGCGGTGAACAAATTAACACGTTCTACGAAAAATATTTTTATCCCTTTTTCACTTTACGAAAAACAGTTCAATTTTCCACACTTTTCCTTCAGTTTAATTCCATTCACTTCAATATAATACAAAACATCGACATTCTAAAGAATTTGCATTAAAATTTTCAAAATGTCCTCTGAAATTGCACCCAGTCTCGAAGCGCAGCGGTAGCCAACCTTTTTATTACTTGGGTCGTAAACATAAGGACGGCGACGACGTTTTTTATGGGAATAATAACTGTTGCTTGTGACTTAGTTCACATAGAAACTGCAACCCGATAAAATTTTCTTAGTGCATCTCTACGCTGTAGGAGAAATATTTTTGCGGTTGTTGTCCGTCAAAAGGAAATCTAATCTATCATAGCATAAATGCCTGATTTATGCTATGATAGATTTTTTACATGAAGGACAAAAAAGATATTGCGTTAACTGATAAAATCAAAGTAGAACAACTGTGATAAAATAAAACGAACAGAGAAAGTTGTTCAATTTGATGTTCTGTACCATACCCTACCTTTCTGATAAAAATAAAAATATTAGTGAATTTGAAACAAGCTGTTGTCCTAAGACATTGGCTTTGAGTGCCACTGGCCCTACAGACGCAACAATATCAAGTTCCCCGTTTTAATTCCAATCGTCACAAAGCGCGCGTCGGTCGGGTTTCACATTGTTGCCTGCAATCCTACTCCGCTCACAACTTCACGCTTATATTGCGTAGCCGGGTAAGTAGAGATATTAAATCTGGGTAGGTATTTGTAGATGTAGCGAGGTATCATTTGGTGTAATATCTGTGGCTATGAAAGTAATTCCGCGCATTATCGGCGCTTTGCAATAATTTAGGTACCTATACTAGTAGTCGTCTTATCGATGTGTTGCGATCTACTCTGGTGGCGTCGTGATAATAATAAGAATTAAAAAAAAAACTTTGAAACTTCGTAATAATGTAGAGTGAAAGTAATGGTAAGTGTGTTTGTGTGTGTGTGTGTGTATAGGTAATAGCCAATAGTCTCGACCATCACCTGAGGAGGCGCTCCTTAGGCAGCTGGATCGAGGGCTGATCCAGAAAGCGATGCTTTGACCGATTGAAAACGTTCAAATTGTTTTAAATCTTTTGTATTTTAACACGTGTGCCGACACACGTGTTAAAATACAAAAGATTTAAAACACACAAAACATGCAAATCAGAGAGGCGGAATACAAAATAAAAAATTTCCAGCGTTAATAATTATATTATTCTATTAAACATTTTATTTAGTAAATTTCTCAAAAAACAAACATTGAAACTGATATTGGTAAGACGGGCTGGCGTCCGCAACTCCACGAGAAGCGCGTATTGCGGTCACGTCAAACTGTCATTATAGATCAGTTAGCGACAGTATCCAGCGGCCCAACCAGATTCCTTGTGACAAGATCCGGAGCAGCAGGTTCCTTGACTGCCATCAGGTTGACAGCCGTTGCCATTCTTAATGCAGGCCAGGACTTGATCTGGTATGAACATAGCCGCGACCACAAAGATAGCGACTAAAATGAACAGATTGAAATTCATTTTGATGCTGGTAGTTTACTGCGTCGTTATACAAAGAAGAAGTGCTTGCTGTAGTAACTCTAGTCACTCTGTAAGTGAATCTAACGTTGCGAGTCTTTATATACTATTCAGAAAGCCTTTTTTCCTTATAATTAATAAGACAGTATTATTCCAAGCGCATACTCTTGTTACCTGGGTATTTTTGTGTTATCCATCAGAAAGTGAGTCATTTTTGCCATAGTAAGTATATTTTCTTGGTCGAAAACTGCTTTATTATTTCCAACAGATATTGGGTTCGCTCATAAAATCAATATTGATCAACTGTGATGAAATGGAGGTAAATATTGTAATCTTTTCACAAGGTATTGTAGGTTTTCCCGCAGAGCTCGAGACGACACGAGAGAATAAAGGCTCCTTCAAACAGACACGACACGCGACATAAAGGCACCGCAAGCCGCGCAACGAGCGATGCCTTTGTGTCGCGCGCGATTATATCGCGTGTCGTGCCTGTTTGTAGGAGCCTTAAAAGGCTGAAAACCGTGCTATGGAGGAAACCAAAAAGCGTTTTAGTATTGTACACTACCTACACATGAAATACTAAAATAATTAATTAATTATATGGACAATTAATTAAGTTATGATAAATGATAGTATACAGGCTGGCAGGGGCATCTATGCGCAACCTGTTGCTATTTTATGCACTAGTTGTACAATATACTAATATATAATAGACTTTCACATTTTTAAGGAAGTCTTATAAGTTATAATAAATAAGAACGCTGTCCCCGACGTATAAAATGGTAATGTACTATAACAATATTTATACGTATGCTTAATAGACTTATGGCAACGATTAAAATTGTTAAGAGACTATTACTATTATTATTTCCAGTAAGATGCTCTTACCATTATATTCGCGGGAAAAATATTCAAGACAATTTTATTCCGATAACAGACAATTTTATTTTTAAATCGTTATGTTTTTTACGGTATATTTCATTAAAAATTAAAGAAGGTAATATCGATTACTGTATCCTTGCATTAACATTTTTTCTGTAATCGATTTAACGATTTACGCTGTGATAATTCTCCCTTACACTGAGGAAATAATGGCAGCATTATTTTCCCCGTTCTGCCTTACAAACCATAACATGTTATGAAATTTTAATAACAACGTAAACTAACTGAGCTCTAAAGATAACTGGTCGCTAAAACCTTTAGGTGTTGTTTCTAGTTGGGCTGCCGGGGGGACATGCGGGGCCCGCCAGTTAGGCGGGCATGCGCCGGGGGGTTGTGGACGCAAAGGCTGAGCCGGATTCCCATGACCCCCCCATCAAGGCGACGAGGGAACACCGCTGAGTTTTAGTGGGTATACTGCCACCTTGGCAGGGAGTCCCACATACTCCGTGTCGTCCCCCGACGAGCGGAGATGCGTAACGTCATTTTTCAGCGACAAAAAAAAAAAAAAAAGGACATAGCAGGACCCGGAACAAAAAAAAGGGCATAGCAGGCTGATCACCTGACTGTCCGATAAAAAAGATGATCCGTGCTATCGGAGGAGCACGTAAAATATAGTCGGTCCTACGCCTGATCTGTCGCCGGTCGAGCCGGTCTACCGTCCCATCTTGTTATGAGAGTGTTGGAATAGTGAGTACCTACACTTGTGTATTATAAAGAAGCAGTTATCCTGGGTAGCTCTACTCCTCGTCGTATACATGTTCAGAGACTTCAGAGTCTGAAAGTTCGCTCGGGTTAAGGCTCCTACAAACAGGCGCGACACGCGATATAATCGCGCGCGACACAAAGGCATCGCTCGTTGCGCGACTTGCGGTGCCTTTGCGTCGCGCGCGATTTTTTCGCTTGTCACTGTCGCTGTTTGAAGGAGCCTTTATCCTCACAGCTCGTGAGGAAGCCATTAAGCGCATGGTAGTGTTGTGTGTGGGATTGCATCGCAGATACACAAACCTAAAAAAATCTTCATGTAGCGTTTTACTTAAGGGTATTTGCTGATTATAAGCTTGCTTCAAATAGAAACAGACTGATTTAGCTTCTGTTGCAATTGAGAATGTCGGTCTTCGCCCTCGCCTGGGTCTATTTATTTGCAACTCCGTATCTAGTTCCAAATACTATTCTTCGAAGTTATACTTAAATTGAAGAATATTAGGTTTTAAATAAACACCTTCACTTCCATTATTTTTGCCCATTTAATTTTGTCACATTCAATGTCTTTTAGTCAGTTTTTTTCACAAATCAGGCTTTTTAAATAGTAAAAGTCACGCTGCTTCGTCTCATGGACTTTATATTTCTTTCCAGTCACTTTTGCATTCATAATAATTCTTTAAACTTGGTCAGGAATATATAATAGATACTTTATTTTTCATAGTCCTTTCTATGCATGAATGCATGCTTATTACCTTCGTTCTGGCCGTGGCCAGTCTCAAAAAACCGGTGGATTATATTTTGTTGATCATAAGCTCTTAAGGGGTAAAGGTATAATGCAAAAATGTACCTGTTTTAATTCCGACCAGCGCAGCGTGGTCATTGGAATTAAAAGATAATTTTTTGATACCTTGGAGCCCTATCTTGCTCGCTGAACCTCATTAGGCAATTGCCAATTTCAAATTGATCCTCTTTTTGCAATAGACAGATGCCAGTCAAAGCAGTGACCAAATTTGCGCACTGAGTCGTAGACTTGCCAATAGAAGATCAAAACAATCTACTATTATATAATAGACTTACACATTTCTATGGAAGTCTTATAAGTTATAATAAATAAGAATTTAAAAAAAAACAAAAATTTCATATTAATGTAGAGTGGAAGTAAGGGTAAGTGTGTTTGCGTGTGTAAGTAATAACCAAGAGCCTCGACCATCACCTGAGGAGGCGCTCCTTAGGCAGCTGGATCGAGGCCTGATCCAGAAAGCGTAACTTCTTTGACCGATTAAAAACGTTCAAAGTGTTCTTTCTGTTCGTTCAAATCATTTGTCAATTATTTTAACACGTGCGTCGATAACCACTCAAAACATGCAAATCAGAGACGGGAAATACAAAATAAAAAAATGACAGCATTAAATTATATTAATTTATT
Organism: Luperina testacea; assembly: GCA_927399505.1. Lineage (NCBI taxonomy): Eukaryota > Metazoa > Arthropoda > Insecta > Lepidoptera > Noctuidae > Luperina > Luperina testacea. Next base: position 17,580,376 of record OV656770.1, on the reverse strand, counting down.
AAACGTTTTAGCAAATTTCTCAAAAACAAAAATTTAAACTGACATTGGTTATTAGTAAACAAGCTGGTGTCCGCAACTCCACGAGAAGCGCGTATAGCGGTCACGTCAAACTGTCATTTAACGACAGTATCCAGCGGCCCAACCAGGTTCCTTGTGACAATAACCGGAGCAGCAGTTTCCTTGACTGCCATCAGGTTGACAGCCGTTGCCATTTTTAATGCAGGCCAGGACTTGATCTGGTATGAACATAGCCGCGACCACAAAGATAGCGACTAAAATGAACAGATTGAAATTCATTTTGATGCTGGTAGTTTACTGCGTCGTTATACCAAGAAGAAGTGCTTGCTGTAGTAGCTCTAGTTACTCTGTGAGTAAATCGAACGTTACGAGTCTTTATATACTTTTCAGAAACCCTTTTTTCCTTATAATTAATAAGACAATATTATTCCAAGCGCATACTCTTGTAACTTGGGAATTTTTGTGTTGTTTGTCAGAAAGTGAATCATTTTTGTTATAGTAAGTATATTTTCTTGTCGAAAACTGCTTTAATCTTTCCAACAGATATTGGGTTAGCTCATAAAATCAATATTGATCAACTGTGATGAAGTGGACGTAAATATTGTAATCTTTTCACAAGGTATGGTAGATTTTCCCGCACAGCTCGAGACGACACGAGAAAAGAAAAACAGCTTACAGAATTAGTATCCCGCCAAATTACACCACAGTCTTTTTAAAATTTTAAATATGGAACACACCGCCTCTTCGCCGCGGGCTATCCCGCTTAATAGGTATTTTTTTTTAATTCACACTGGCTGTTTATACACTCACAAGACCGCAGCATTTTCTTAACTATGTAAAAAATTTCGTAGCTGACTACCTAACCAAATTTAATTCTATTTTTATAATTCATTCCCGCCCTAGAGAGGGAACCGATCACTATGAGTCTTTCCCGCCCAAAGGTGGGAAGCAGCGTCTTCCACCCGCTACTCGGATCAAGCAAACACTTTTTTTCGTGTATGAGAAATTACAAATGCTGTTCCTGTATTACACTATTCTATGAAATTGCTGATTTTTGTTTTGATAACCGACGAAAAAGGACCCCGCACAAAATGTTAGGAAAAATGCCGTCAGGTCAATTTGGGTGAAATTTTTGTTGAAATTGAAATTCTACGCAAGGGTGTCGAGAATCATGTGCTGAATTGGTGGTTTTAGTTTGCACGTTTTATATCTAACATTATTTTTAACTCTTAGGAGCCTACCCTACCATCTTTCTCTTAAGACCAACTTCTCATTGCACATTTTAAGCCTTACCTAAGGGTATCGTTATATTTTTTGCTTAACTATGTATATCAGCCGATCAATTCTGAAAAAAACGCACGTGAAGACTTCGGTGAAGTGAGTTTAAAGAGAGCTGTCATTCCACCTGATGCTAGGGATTGATAGTATACCTATAGTAAAAGTGCGCAGTGCTGCACACCCTACCTTATTTCATGTTAAACAAATATCAACTTTATTTCAATGATTATTAAGTTGATTTCAGAATGACTAGCACTATTGACAAAGTTATAAAAATGTTTGAAGTTGTATCATAAACTGGACTTTATTGTGTAGAAATTAAAGTTATTTTTCCATTAATTTATGTTTGTTTACATTTTTGGCAAATAAATCGCGCTTGCACGATACAGCTAACTTCACTTTAGTTTGCACGGTGAAATTTTACAAAACACCATCAATTATTGATTGCACGACTCATAATGCGAAGCATTAGAGAGTGCTTAAGGATGGGTAAAAAATTGCCTCCTTTCTGCAACTGTTTCTATTATTATACTCTTGCTAGTACACGAAACCTACTTAATTTATATGCCATTGTACAGATAATTAAATAGAGATAAATTTTTCAAAAATTTATTTACGAAAGAAACATACATACATATATTTCAGCTGTCAGTGTGCCGATAGTCATGACGTCCAATGGCATAATAGTCAAGATCCTCTATCAACATCTGAAGAGGCTCTCGTTAGGCAGCTGGATCAAGGGCATGCCCTTGATCCAGCTGCCTAACGCGCTGTGTCCAGAAGTACCTCTTTCTGGATCATGATCCAGAAAGAGGTACTTCTGGACACAGCGCGTATCGTTAGGAGGTTCCTCTCTCAGGAGCCTTGACCACCGGTAGCTTGGTCCCTGTTCGCGATACCATTGGGCTACAAGTTTTTACATTTTTTTAAATGTTATTTCCAAAAATATTTGAAAATGTAATTTAGGTATCATACTATCGTATTTATTTACGAAAAAAAAAAAAAAATTTATTTACGAAAGAAACATACATACATATATTTCAGCTGTCAGTGTGCCGATAGTCATGACGTCCAATGGCATAATAGTCAAGATCCTCTATCAACATCTGAAGAGGCTCTCGTTAGGCAGCTGGATCAAGGGCATGCCCTTGATCCAGCTGCCTAACGCGCTGTGTCCAGAAGTACCTCTTTCTGGATCATGATCCAGAAAGAGGTACTTCTGGACACAGCGCGTATCGTTAGGAGGTTCCTCTCTCAGGAGCCTTGACCACCGGTAGCTTGGTCCCTGTTCGCGATACCATTGGGCTACAAGTTTTTACATTTTTTTAAATGTTATTTCCAAAAATATTTGAAAATGTAATTTAGGTATCATACTATCGTAATTATTCTTTATATAAAAGTCATCCGACTATTAAAAATCAGCCCTTATTGCACTAGTAATATATTAGTCAATGCCTAAATAGAATAAAGGAAATAATATTAATCTTTTTTTTTTATTGTTGACGTTGCCCCACACTAGGAATCACTCCTGTATCGTGGGTGCATTTACAAACATATATTACATATAATTTAAATATTTATATTCAGAAGGCAATACAAATATTTATATTCAGAAGGCGTAGCTATACAAGCTCACGACTGCCTTGTGCTGCTGCGAACCCGACGTTTTCAATTTGCAAATGATTTAAGAGTTTTTATTGTATCATTCATTCAGCCGAAATACGAGTACGTCTACTGCTGGACAAAGGCACCCCCCAAGCCCCGCCACTTCGACCAGTTCTGTGCTTCTCGCATACAGCACTTTACAGCAGATTCCTGCGGCCTTCACAAGATCATCGGTCCGCCTTGTGGGAGGCGTTGCAACGCTACGTCTTCCGGTACGCGGTCGCCACTCCAGAACCTCTGTACCCCATCAGCCATTAGTTCTTTATTTTTTAATTTATTGCTGAATTGGCCCGCTCTTGACCTCGATCACGCCTGATAGAAAGCAATGGATGAGGTCTATGATGGAACGAGCGTGCCCAGAAGATGCCTCAGGCACTGGAACTCCCATGCATCGACGAAACACAGCTGGCTACTTGACGCCAGACACCGGTGGGAGTATGGTCGCAAACCAGGCGGGCGTTAGCCCTACCACCGTAGGGGAAGAATTGGCCAGTCAAATAAGGTGTTGGGTGTGACTGTCCAGGATGTACCGAGCGATCGGTTCAGTTGAGTAACGGTACGTTCACACGGAGCCACGTTTTGCCGAATCTTATTTTCATCGGATCTGGAAAAACCGAATGTTGTATTCACACAGCACATCTTGCATTGCCGTATCCGACGGCCTCGTATCGAGATCCCGTGTGAACACACCATCCGGCTTTTTTTTAGCAAGAGCACGCACAGTTCCTCACGTTGATTTGGAAGCGATGGACGTGAACAGTCTTGCTATTATCGCCGTCAGCATCGTGGAAAAAGATTGTGGTTAAGCCCAATAGTACAAAGACGATCAACAGTTGGTGCCTTTACGGCTCTAATGCAGCAGTTAAGAAATGATTCACAAATATTTTTTAACTACTTCAGAATGACTATAACTACATTCGTATTCGGTTTCAAGATCCGGCAAATAACCGAATCTACCACTGCACCGGATCTTACATTTTGCAGTACGGCCGGATCGGTTTGTAGTCGCAAAATCGGATGTCAACTTCAGCAAGATTCGGTTTTTTTGCCGTGTCTTGAAACTGAGTGCATGTGTGAACTCTTTCATTGAAATACTGTTGCCACTAAACCGAATCCTGCAAAAAACCGATTCGGTAGAGAAACACTCGACGCCGTGTGAACGTACCGGTAGAGAAACACTCGACGCCGTGTGCACGTACCGACTGGCGGAACAAACTGCGCTACACGAGGAGGCTTCTACATGCAACCCAAAATGCATGTTCTGCGAGCAATGTGCCCACTTACTGACTTAAGTAAATTGTATCAAAATGTTTTAATCTTTTAACATATATGCATCTGTAACCAGAAAAATACAGCAGGAAGCGGAATACAAAATAAAAAAAAATTGCAGTAGGTAGGTATTAAGGAACAATTTTATTAAACATTTTAGTCAATTTCTGACAACGCAAAAATTGAAATTGACATCAGTATTAGTAAGACGGGCTGGTGTCCACAACTCCACGACAAGCGTGTATCGCGGCCACGTCAAACTGTTATTATGGATAGCTTAACGACAGTATCCACCAACCCAACCAGGGGGACCCTCCTGGTGACAATAACCGGAGCAGCAGTTTCCTTGACTGCCAGGTTGACAGCCGCCGCCATTCTGAATGCAGGCCAGGACTTGATCTGGTATGAACATAGCCGCGACCACAAAGATAGCGACTAAAATGAACAGATTGAAATTCATTTTGATGTTGGTAGTTTACTGCGTCGTTATACCAAGAAGAAGTGCTTGCTGTAGTAACTCTAGTCACTGTGTAAGTAGATCGAACGTTACGAGTCTTTATATACTTTTCAGAAACCCTTTTTCCTTAAAATTAATAAAACAATATTATTCCAAGCGCATACTCTTGTAACTTGGGTATTTTTGTGTTGTTCGTCAGAAAGTGAATCATTTTTGCTATAGTAAGTATATTTTATTTATTTAAACTTCTCGCACAAAAAGGTACAAAGGCGGAATTAATGCCTTACGCATTCTCTACCAGTCAACCAAGGGTGGTGAAGAGATTGGATGGCAGGTGCTTTGATTGAGAGGAACAATGATTAAAAAAATCTATTAAAACTAGGTACCTACACAAATATATAAATAAGTTACACACACACATACTATTTACTATAATATATACTTATAATATATATTTTCTTGTCGAAAACTGCTTTAATATTTCCAACAGATATTGGGTTAGCTCATAAAATTAATATTGATCAACTGTGATGAAATGGACGTAAATATTATAATCTATTCTTCTTCACAAGGTATGGTACATTTTCCCGCGCAGCTCGAGACGACACGAGAGAAGAAAAGGACTGAAAAGTGTGGAGAAAACCAAAAATCATTTAAGTATTTCACGCCACTTCATAAAATCATTGTATGTATTTAAGTGTCTTTCTTTTGAAATTTCTAGGTACTGTAAAGTCACGCGGCTTCATTTCATGGACCTAATATTTCTTTCCAGTCACTTTTGCATTCATAATAATTTTGTAAACTTGGTCAGGAATATTATAATAGATACTTTATTTTTCATAGTCCTTTCTATGCATGAATGCATGCTATTACCTTCATTCTGGCCGTGGCCAGTCTCAAAAAACCGGTGGATTATATTTTGTTGGTCATAAGCTCTTAAGGGGTAAAGGTATAATGCAAAAATGTACCTGTTTTAATTCTGACCAGCGCAGCGTGGTCATTGGAATAAAAAGATAAATTTTTGATACCTTGGAGCCCTTCTTGCTCGCTGAACTTCATTAGGCAACTGCCTATTTCAAATTGGTCCTCTTTTTGCAATAGACAGACGCCAGACAAAGCAGTGACCAAATTTGCGCACTGAGTCGTAGACTTGCCAATAGAAGATCAGAACAATCTACTATTATATAATAGACTTTCACATTCCTATGGAAGTCTTATAAGTTATAATAAATAAGAATTAAAAAAAAAAACAAAAATTTCATATTAATGTAGAGTAGAAGTAAGGGTAAGTGTGTTTGTGTGTGTGTAGGTAAAAATCAAGAGCCGCGACCATTACCTGAGGAGGCGCTCCTTAGGCAGCTGGATCGAGGGCTGATCCAGAAAGCGTAACTTCTTTGACCGATTAAAAACGTTCAAAATGTTTTAATCTTTTGTCATTTATTTTAACACGTGCGTCGGTAACCACTCAAAACATGCAAATCAGAAAGGAGGAATTCAAAATAAAAAAATGGCGGCATTAATAATGATGTCAATTTATTAAACGTATTAGTAAATTTCTCAAAAACAAAAATTTAAACTGACATTGGTTATTAGTAACCAAGCTGGTGTCCGCAACTCCACGAGAAGCGCGTATTGCGGTCACGTCAAACTGTCATTTAACGACAGTATCCAGCGGCCCAACCAGGTTCCTTGTGACAATAACCGGAGCAGCAGTTTCCTTGACTGCCATCAGGTTGACAGCCGTTGCCATTCTTAATGCAGGCCAGGACTTGATCTGGTATGAACATAGCCGCGACCACAAAGACAGCGACTAAAATGAACAGATTGAAATTCATTTTGATGTTGGTAGTTTACTGCGTCGTTATACCAAGAAGTGCTTGCTGTAGTAACTCTAGTTACTCTGTAAGTAAATCGAACGTTACGAGTCTTTATATACTTTTCAGAAAGCCTTTTTTCCTTATAATTAGTAAGACAATATTATTCCAAGCGCATACTCTTGTAACTTGGGTATTTTTGTGTTGTTCGTCAGAGAGTGAATCATTTTTGCTATAGTAAGTATATTTTCTTGTCGAAAACTGCTTTAATATTTCCAACAGATATTGAGTTAACTCATAAAATCAATACTGATCAACTGTGATGATATGAACGTAAATATTGTAATCTTTTCACAAGGTATGGTAGATTTTCCCGCACAGCTCGAGACGACACGAGAGAAGTAAAAGACTGAAAAGTGTGGAGAAAACCAAAAAGAATTTTTAAGTATTTCACGCCACTTCATAAAATAATTGCATGTATTTAAGTGTCTTTCTTTTGAAATTTCTAGGTACTGTATTTGCCTCGTCTTTAACAGAATCTGGGGTCAATATTAGTCTATAAAACCAAGTTCTTGAATTTTGGTACAGCTTACAGAATTAGTATCCCGCCAAATTATACCACCGTCTTTTTAAAATTTTAAATATGGAACACACCGCCTCTTCGCCGCCGGCTATCCCGCTTAATAGGTATTTTTTTAATTCACACTGGCTGTTTATACACTCACAAGACCGCAGCATTTTCTTAATTATGTAAAAAAATTCGTAGCTGACTACCTAACCAAATTTAATTCTATTTTTATAATTCATTCCCGAATCCCGCCCTAGAGAGGGAACCAATTACTATGAGTCTTTCCCGCCCAAAGGTGGAAAGCAGCGTCTTCCACCCGCTACTCGGATCAAATAAACACAATTTTCCGAGTATGAGAAATTAAAAATGCTGTTCCTTACATTTTGACTGCGTTGGTATTACACTACATAAGCAAATTGCTGATTTTTGTTTTGATAACTGACGAAAAAGGACCCCGCACAAAATGTTAGGAAAAAGACGTTAGGTCAATTTGGCTGAAATTTTGGGTGAAATTGAAATTCTACGCAAGGGTGTCGAGAATCATGTGCTGAATTGGTGGTTTCAGTTTGCACGTTTTATATATCTAACATTATTTTTTAATTCGTAGGAGCCTGCCATCTTTCTCTTGAGACCAACTTCTCATTGGACATTTTAAGCCTTACTTAGGTATCGTTATATTTTTTGCTTAACTATGTATATCAGCCGATCAATTCTGTAAAAAACGCACGTGAAGACTTCGGTGAAGTGAGCTTAAAGACAGCTGTCATTCCACCTGATGCTTGGGATTGACACTATACCTATAGTAAAAGTGCGCAGTGCTGCACACCCCTACCTTAATTCATGTTAAACAAATATCAACTTTATTTCAACGACAATTAAGTTTAACCTCGTGAAAGCTGAGAAAGATAAGCAAATTAAGTATCTTGACCTGTTGTTGTTGTTGTTGTTGTTGTGTTGTCTTGTCTTGTTGGTTATCGACATGTGGGGTGTGGACTCAACTGTCATTTTGCCGATAGTCCTGACGGTCAATGGCATAATAGCCAAGATCCTCGATCAACACCTGAGGAGGCTCTCGTTAGGCAGCTGGATCGAGGGCATGATCCAGAAAGAGGTACTTCTGGACACAGCTCGTATCGTTAGGAGGTTCCTCTCTCAGGAGCCTTGACCACCGGTAGCTTGGACCCTGTTCGCGATACATAGTGGGCTACAAGTTTTTACATTTTTTTATGTTTTTTCCAAAAATACACACATCAAAAGTGTCTAGGGATCAACATATATTTTTGCAATAACTTTTCTCCTGATTGATATTAATTAAAATTTTCTTTAAGGATTCATCAAATAAAGTGTTTTCGTTTGTCACAGTAACGATAAACCAAGTCACCTTTGCATTAATAAAGAAATTTACCATTTTCCTAATAAAGGGATTTTTGACATTTGAACCACTAACATTAAAGTTCGAAAAAAAGACTGAAATAACAGTTTTCTTTAAAATTTTATTGGGTAACTTAAACAATTAATAATCCGTGTTTCTACCGCGAACACTAACAACACAAGAACATCGGTTTGGCATACTCAAAATGAGTTCATCCAAATCACGCTGTGGAATGGCCGCCCATGTTCGTTGCAACAACAAAAAAAGGTCTTCTTGCGACTGGATACCCTCCATATTCGGCAGAGCTCTTCTCTGTAGCATATCCCATGCATGCTCAATCGGGTTCAAGTCTGGCGACTGAGCAGGCCAGAGCAGGACATTGATGTTAGCTGCGGCGAGAGTCTGTCTTACAACTCTTGCGGTGTGCGGTCGTGCATTATCATGCATTAACTGAAATAAGGGACCGATTTGCACTTGTAGAGGAACGATGACGTCAGATACAATCGTCTCAGCATAAATTTGAGCGTTGAGGTTGCCTCTGATCCAAATCAACTCAGTTCTTCCGCCGATCCAAATACCCGCCCATACCATGATGGTTCCACCACTATAAGGATGGACTTCCTGGCAGGATTTTAATCGCTGTTGGCGTCCAGGGGTTCTCCAGTGTCGTATACGTCTTGTATCCGGTCTCATACCAAAACGAGACTCATCAGAAAAGCACACGAAACGCCATTGTTCTTCTGCCCAATTTCTGTGTTCAAGAGCCCATTGATATCGAATCCTACGATTGTGCATTGCTATAGGTGGTACCCGTAGCGGTCTTCGGGAATGAAGGTTCACTTCATGCAAGCGGTTTCTGACTGTTTGGTCGCTAATTAAGTTCCCTGAAGAGTGATGAAGCCTCACGGCTAACATCATGGCGGTTATTGTTGGAGCTCTTCGAGTTAAGATTTGAATGTATCGGTCTTGTCTCCGTGTGGTGCAGCGATACCGTCCTCCATGGCGCTCAGCCACGGTACCAGTGCTTCGGTAACGTGTCCAAAGTCGACTGATAACACTCTGACTTGTATTCAGAGCTAAAGCCACAGTACGTTGCCGGGAACCAGCTTCTATCATTCCCACGGCTCTGAGCATTTCTTCCCTGTTTAAATGACGTCGCCGCTCTATAATAACGTTGGTTTTAATCAGTAGTAGGGAAACAGTAGCACTAATAATGTCTTCAATGCGTTGTATGTTTTTATAGGGAAAATATTGACAGCTGATTTTCATCTTTTACTCGAATTTGATTAACAGTTCCTGTTTCAAATTATGAAATGCACCAAAAAGGATCCATATAAATTTATAAAATCATAAATTTATTACAAAGCCACATCTCAATCTCAAGAAATCCGCATAAAAATGCTTGATCCCTAGACACTTTTGATGTGTGTATTTGAAAATGTAATTTAGGTATCATACTATCATAATTATTCTTTATATAAAAGTCATCCGACTATTAAAAATCAGCCCTTATTGCACTAGTAATATATAAGTCAATGACTAAATAGAATAAAGGAAATAATATTAATCTTTTTTTTTATTGTTGACGTTGCCCCACACTAGGAATTACTCCTGTATCGTGGGTGCATTTACAAACATAATTATATTACATATAATTTAAATATTTATATTCAGAAGGCAATACAAATATTTATATTCAGAAGGCGTAGCTATAATACAAGCTCACGACTGCCTTGTGCTGCTGCGAACCCGACGTTTTCAATTTGCAAATGATTAAAGAGTTTTTATTGTATCATTCATTCAGCCGAAATACGTCTACTGCTGGACAAAGGCACCCCCCAAGCCCCGCCACTTCGACCAGTTCTGTGCTTCTCGCATACAGCACTTTACAGCAGATTCCTGCGGCCTTCACAAGATCATCGGTCCGCCTTGTGGGAGGCGTTCCAACGCTACGTCTTCCGGTACGCGGTCGCCACTCCAGAACCTCTGTACCCCATCCCCATCTTCCTTCCTCGGGATATTTATGCCGCTAACATAGGGTTATTATCTGTCATTTTCGATAAAGTACAGATTGCACTATACATGGCTCATACAAAAAACGCTTCTCATTATAACACAAGGCACAGTTTTAAGGAATTTAATGTCGGTGATACTGTCTGGCGTAAAAATTACGTTCTTAGTAATGCTGGAAGTTATTTTAGTGCTAAATTAGCTCCTAAATATATAAAAAGCACTGTTGTGGAAAAACTGTCATGATAAAACTATTTTATCAATATAAAATAATACTCGTGGTTGTGACATGTAAAAATATAATTTGATTGTTAACAGCGGTTTCTAGGCAACATCTGACATAAGTTTAAAGGGCTATCAAAAAATAATAAGGTTCTAGTATAAGTGTATAACATACTCCTTAACATCCTCTCTTTTTGGCAACCCTATTACTATATCAAGCCAATTTGTTTTGCGATTGATACAATCCGTGGCTTATGTAATGCTTTGGTCAGTAAATCCGCTAGTTGGAACTCGCTGGGAACGTATTCTACACGTATTTCTTCATTAGCAACGAGTTCTCTCACATAGAAATGTCGAATAGCAATATGCTTGGTTCTTCTGTGGAGTTCTGGATTGTGTGAGATCTTTATGGCTGCATCATTATCAACTTTTAGCTTAGGTATTTCTTTCAATTTAGATATTTCACCAAAGAGTCTTTTGATCCAGACAATCTCTCTAGACGCTTCACTGGCAGCAACTAATTCTGCTTCGGTGCTTGATATTGCTACACATGTTTGTCGTCGACTTGTCCAAGAAATTGCTCCTCCAGAGTATAAGCATAATATGCCTGATGTCGAACGTCCGGTACTTTGGTCTCCACCGTGGTCAGAATCACTGTAGCATTCTAGTATTCCAGCATTGCAGCTCTTCTTAAAAACTATTCCATAGTTGAAAGTTCCTTTGATGTATCTTAGGATACGTTTCAGCTTCTGGATGTCTTCTTTAGAAGGGTTTTCTAGACTCCGGGATACAACGCTTACAGCGTATGCTAAGTCCGGTCTGGTTCCAACGGTCAGATATGCGAGTGCACCCACAGCTTCTCTATACGGAAATAAAGCAGGGTCTACCACTTCTTTATCCAGATCTGGCAGTCCATCTTTTTGTATAGGAGTGGTAACAGGTTTGCAATCACTCATACCAAAACGATCTAGAACTTTCTGAGCATAGTGCTTTTGCGACACTTTTATATTACCATCATGGTCCTCTATTTCTAGTCCTAGAAAATAGGATGCATCTTTTATCGTGATTTTAAATCTTCTCTTCAATTCTCTCATTAACTTTTCAGAATCTTCCTGATTTGTTGCAGCGACCAAACCGTCATCTACATAGAGAGCAAGAATAATTTTGTTACTTGCACGGTTTCTTATAAACAGGCAGGGGTCGGTATCGCATTGTTTGAATCCAATGGTTTTTAAATAATCCACCATACATTTATTCCAACACCAAGGCGCTTGCTTGAGACCATACAAACTTTTCTTGAGTTTACAAACCTTGTTAGATCCATCAGAGTAGCCATCAGGCTGAGTCATATATATTTCTTCACTCAGGGAACCATAGAGAAAAGCAGTAGATACATCAAACTGTGTGAGTTTTAGGCCTTCATTTGCAGCAACGCTTAAGACTGATCTTATTGTTGACATCTTAGCAACTGGGCTGAAAGTCTCATCATAGTCGATGCCCTTTTTCTGTGTATATCCTCTAGCAACTAGTCTTGCTTTGAATTTATCTAGAGAGCCATCAGCATTGGTTTTGATCTTAAATATCCATTTACAGGATATAGGCTTCCTGTCTTTTGGAAGATCCACCATTATCCAGGTTTTGTTTTCCTTTAAAGACTTCATCTCACTTTCCATTGCTTTGACCCACTGATCTTTATGCGTACTAGTCATTGCTTCTTTGTAGGATTTAGGTTCATTTATCTGATTAAAAATTTCATCTGACATCATGACGTAATCTCCGAATCTAATAGGTGGTCGTATTTGACTTCTATCTCGTAGAGTCATTCTAGTGGCTATCTCAGCTATATCATCTGAGATTCTTGGTCGTTCAGTATCATCACCATCATCTAAGGCGTCTTCATAATGAGGTGATTCTGGCATTGATGCTTCTGAAGACGTTTGTAATGGTTCAGTAGAGTCATCTTGGCTTTCTATTTCCTGACTTACAACCAAATCCGGCGATGTGGGGGGCAAAGTCGAACTAAGCTCATCAGAGCTACTTGCAGCGCGATCCAAGCTATTTTCGACACAATCATCCTCCCTTGCATCACACATCGGTGGTACTGAAAGTGGAAAGTGTATTTCGACTGAAGACTGTTCTTCCAAATCACTTTGACCAAATGGAGTCAATACTGATTCATTAAATGTAACGTCTCTTGACCTTATGAGTTTACCATGTTTATTCAGTAAGCGATAGCCTTCATCACCCTCATATCCAATAAGGATGCATTTCTCAGCCTTTTTAGATAGCTTTTTCCTTTTTTGTTGAGGAATATGAGCATAACATTCACATCCAATTATTTTAAGGTGACTGATTGCTGGCTTCTTCTTAAACCACAATTCAAATGGTGATTTTCCATTTTCTGAAGTTGGACCAGTTCTGTTTAACACGTATGCAGCGGTATTTACCAATTCTGCCCATGTAGCAAACGGTAATTCTTCGTGAGCATGCATCATTGTACCAGTCTGTAACGTTACAGTTACCTGGGTAGAGTCCAAGAAACTGTAGTCACATTGTGAGCACTCACCTACCTAACTTTCAGTTTGGAGGGGAGCACTGTTAAAAGAAATAAGAGGACGAGTTATAAGAGTTTATTCAAATCAGGAAGATTCTGAAAAGTTAATGAGAGAATTGAAGAGAAGATTTAAAATCACGATAAAAGATGCATCCTATTTTCTAGGACTAGAAATAGAGGACCATGATGGTAATATAAAAGTGTCGCAAAAGCACTATGCTCAGAAAGTTCTAGATCGTTTTGGTATGAGTGATTGCAAACCTGTTACCACTCCTATACAAAAAGATGGACTGCCAGATCTGGATAAAGAAGTGGTAGACCCTGCTTTATTTCCGTATAGAGAAGCTGTGGGTGCACTCGCATATCTGACCGTTGGAACCAGACCGGACTTAGCATACGCTGTAAGCGTTGTATCCCGGAGTCTAGAAAACCCTTCTAAAGAAGACATCCAGAAGCTGAAACGTATCCTAAGATACATCAAAGGAACTTTCAACTATGGAATAGTTTTTAAGAAGAGCTGCAATGCTGGAATACTAGAATGCTACAGTGATTCTGACCACGGTGGAGACCAAAGTACCGGACGTTCGACATCAGGCATATTATGCTTATACTCTGGAGGAGCAATTTCTTGGACAAGTCGACGACAAACATGTGTAGCAATATCAAGCACCGAAGCAGAATTAGTTGCTGCCGGTGAAGCGTCTAGAGAGATTGTCTGGATCAAAAGACTCTTTGGTGAAATATCTAAATTGAAAGAAATACCTAAGCTAAAAGTTGATAATGATGCAGCCATAAAGATCTCACACAATCCAGAACTCCACAGAAGAACCAAGCATATTGCTATTCGACATTTCTATGTGAGAGAACTTGTTGCTAATGAAGAAATACGTGTAGAATACGTTCCCAGCGAGTTCCAACTAGCGGATTTACTGACCAAAGCATTACATAAGCCACGGATTGTATCAATCGCAAAACAAATTGGCTTGATATAGTAATAGGGTTGCCAAAAAGGGAGGACTGAGTCCCTCAAGCGGCGCAAATACTGTAACCTTTTGGGCAATTACAGCTTTGAGCCGTTTGGGGTCGAAACGCTAGGGTCATGGGGCCCGAGTGCGCGTCTCCTTTTTAAGGAAATTTCTCGCCGACTGGTCGACGCTTCACGTGACCAGAGGGCTGGGTCGTTCTTTGGCCAAAGAATTAGCATTGCCATTCAACGTGGCAATGCAGCCAGTCTTCTGGGCACGTTTCCGGATGACAGCGATGCGGACGAGTACTTCGACGCCTGATTTGGCCTTTATTTTTGTTTTTATTTGTATAATCAGCCATTAGTTCTTAATTTTTTAATTTATTGCTGAATTGGCCCGCTCTTGACCTCGATCACGCCTGATAGAAAGCAATGGATGAGGTCTATGATGGAACGAGCGTGCCCAGAAGATGCCTCAGGCACTGGAACTCCCATGCATCGACGAAACACAGCTGGCTACTTGACGCCGGACACCGGTGGGAGCATGGTCGCAAACCAAGCGGGCGTTAGCCCTACCACCGTAGGGGAAGAATTGGCCAGTCAAATAAGGTGTTGGGTGTGGCTGTCCAGGATGTACCGAGCGATCGGTTCAGTTGAGTAACGGTACGTTCACACGGAGCCACGTTTTGCCGAATCTTATTTTCATCGGATCTGGAAAAACCGAATGTTGTATTCACACAGCACATCTTGCATTGCCGTATCCGACGGCCTCGTATCGAGATCCCGTGTGAACACACCATCCGGCTTTTTTTTAGCAAGAGCGCGCACAGTTCCTCACGTTGATTTGGAAGCGATGGACGTGAACAGTCTTGCTATTATCGCCGTCAGCATCGTGGAAAAAGATTGTGGTTAAGCCCAATAGTACAAAGACGATCAACAGTTGGTGCCTTTACTGCTCTAATGCAGCAGTTAAGAAATGATCCACAAATATTTTTTAACTACTTCAGAATTACTATAACTACATTCGTATTCGGTTTCAAGATCCGGCAAATAACCGAATCTACCCCTGCGTGTATCGTATGAACGTGATAGATTATACTAATTATAGATATTGTTATTATTATCATAAGTGTTCCCAACGGATATCCACCTTCAATGTCGTTGATATTTTAAATGACGGTAGATGGAAACGTCAAAGTTATTTGTTCACGACTATAAAAGGGGGAGCTCTGAGTGGCAGTGGCAGGGAGGATTCTTGTTCGAGACGTTGACCAGGACGGAGCTCCGGTCTATAGATGTTCAGTTGATTAGTATTAGTGACGTTATTATGTGGAATAGATCGACCAGATGTCACGTAAGTTAATTGATATTATTATATAGATTATTGCTGATAACTATGGTGTTCTGTATATGTTATAATATTATGGCCAATATTGCTAATATTAGAAATGTGTGGCAATATAAGGAATTGTTGATAGAATACTTTAATACTGTTTCCGTGGAGTTTCTTGTCCTTCTTAGGAGTGGGCGATACAAATCGTATATAGATACAATATCTATATATCGGTACAATATCCAATACCTATATATCGGACGGCACTGTATCTATATATCAGGTATCCGAGTACCTAGAACGAGACACTATAACGATATCGTATCACATGATCTATGATATTCGGTTCAAACTGATTCCGGTACAGTAGTAGTTATACGGTTGTAGGTACCGTATCCTTGCGATGCGCGCGGGCGGGAGTGATGTAGCTAGAGATGAACGAGCGAGAAAGCGCGTTAAGCTAACGTCTAATACTAATTTTAAACCTTATTTACAGGAGCATAGAGTTTAATACCGAATACATTATTTTGTAAACACTTGTAAACAGGTAACCATCAATAAACGTGGCATTCTCAACAAAAATTGTTTTAAAATCATTTTACGTGACCCTTGACCTTGATTGCACTTTGCTGTTTTCGTAGATACTTTTCGTGTTCTTTTAAATACGCCTGTATTACCTTTATTGATTAACAGTAAATTTCTTTATTTGTTTCAGTTATTAGTAATGCGGTCAGTCTTCAGTTATTAGGAAAGTTCAATTCACTCATGACTGATGAATAGGTACTTGACCTATTTAAATAATTGATAAAAATATAAATCTAGAAAACCGAAACGGCTGTACTAGTTTCATTTCAGAGTGCCATATTATCAACAATACATTCACTGATTTCGAATATACAGTTACAAATAAAATACAATGATGTACACATCGAGATATAAGTACTAACGTATAGTACTTATATCTCGATGGATGTACATGAATCGAACAAAACCGAAACCTAAAAATATCACAGTACCAATTTCGATTCCGAGTTCCACACTGATTCAGCCAATATATAGATATTGAAATATATAGATACGATATCCGATATTCTAAACCTATACATAGATACGATTTGATATAGTGTAAAAGCGATATTACCCATGCCTAGTCCTTCTTCTCCACGAGGACCTAGATTTGGAACTGACGACTAGCTTTCTGATTATTTACTGACAAGCCTTGATTGAATAAATGTTTGGTCTTGTCTTTCTGTGCTTTATTTATAGAATACTTTCCCTAAATACCATATTCATAGGTATTACACATATTAAATAACTATTGGGGTAATATATATATACTTAAAGATAGATTATACTTTATTCCGCTAACATCAGAAGTGGGATTGTTCTCTAGCCTTTTAAAACAGTTTACTAATACATTTTATTTTGCTATTTTCATGATCGATATTGGAGCTTTTGACGATCTTCTGGAAGCTGTTGGTCGACGGGTCGCAATTCACTCTCACCATAATCATAATATCGCACTGCCGCCTCTGAAATCGGAGTTGCGGTGCTGCTAATTACTGTGTGAGCTTTGAAACTATGGAACCTCAAACTGCTGTAAGAACTTCGAGAACCTTTCCTGGCAATAAAAAGTAGCTGGAATCGGTAAGTCCCTTAGAGGCTCTTTTAGATCAAAACGAAATGCCGTTAGATATGATGATTAAATTGATAGGTTACGTGTTGAAAAATACTCTGTTATGTTTCTGTTGCTCTGTTATGTAATAACATACAAAGGTTGTTATTAATTACTTGATAACACATATCAAAATAGTATTTATAGTTTTTAATAATATTGTCAGATTGACCGAGCGATGAGATAATTGAATTATTTCCATGTTCGCTGGTTATTGCTTAGATTCAAAAGCTGTTAAATACATATGAATGGTTTACCAAATCATTGCTATCCAAATTTTATATTGGTAACTGTAAATTATACCGATAAGCAATTTATTTGTTGGCTAATAGCCGTCACAATTACGAAGCTTGGTTTCAATGTAGAGGTACGTAGGTACCTAATTTGACTAGATATTGTATTTGTTTCCGCTGGTCGGTCATTTGCTTGGTGTAAGTCTATCCCACTAGCAGCGGGTGGAAGGGACTTGACATGTCTAGGCAATTGGCAAAACAAAAGTGAATTACAATTCTAGAAAAAGGGTACCTAATGTACTTCGAGAGCGAAGTACTTGTCAGTATGGCCGTGATAGATTATACTAATTATAGATATTGTTATTATTATCATAAGTGTTCCCAACGGATATCCACCTTCAATGTCGTTGATATTTTAAATGACGGTAGATGGAAACGTCAAAGTTATTTGTTCACGACTATAAAAGGGGGAGCTCTGAGTGGCAGTGGCAGGGAGGATTCTTGTTCGAGACGTTGACCAGGACGGAGCTCCGGTCTATAGATGTTCAGTTGATTAGTATTAGTGACGTTATTATGTGGAATAGATCGACCAGATGTCACGTAAGTTAATTGATATTATTATATAGATTATTGCTGATAACTATGGTGTTCTGTATATGTTATAATATGGCCAATATTGCTAATATTAGAAATGTGTGGCAATATAAGGAATTGTTGATAGAATACTTTAATACTGTTTCCGTGGAGTTTCTTGTCCTTCTTCTCCACGAGGACCTAGATTTGGAACGGACGACTAGCTTTCTGATTATTTACTGACAAGCCTTGATTGAATAAATGTTTGGTCTTGTCTTTCTGTGCTTTATTTATAGAATACTTTCCCTAAATACCATATTGATAGGTATTACACATATTAAATAACTATTGGGGTAATATATATATACTTAAAGATAGATTATACTTTATTCCGCTAACAAACGCATGTATTGAATGCGCTATACCACTGCACCGGATCTTACATTTTGCAGTACGGCCGGATCGGTTTGTAGTCGCAAAATCGGATGTCAACTTCAGCAAGATTCGGTTTTTTTGCCGTGTCTTGAAACTGAGTGCATGTGTGAACTCTTTCATTGAAATACTGTTGCCACTAAACCGAATCCTGCAAAAAACCGATTCGGTAGAGAAACACTCGACGCCGTATGAACGTACCGGTAGAGAAACACTCGACGCCGTGTGCACGTACCGACTGGCGGAACAAACTGCGCTACACGAGGAGGCTTCTACATGCAACCCAAAATGCATGTTCTGCGAGCAATGTGCCCACTTACTGACTTAAGTAAATTGTATCAAAATGTTTTAATCTTTTAACATATATGCATCTGTAACCAGAAAAATACAGCAGGAAGAGGAATACAAAATAAAAAAAAATTGCAGTAGGTAGGTATTAAGGAACAATTTTATTAAACATTTTAGTCAATTTCTGACAACGCAAAAATTTAAATTGACATCGGTATTAGTAAGACGGGCTGGTGTCCACAACTCTACGACAAGCGTGTATCGCGGCCACGTCAAACTGTTATTATGGATAGCTTAACGACAGTATCCACCAACCCAACCAGGGGGACCCTCCTGGTGACAATAACCGGAGCAGCAGTTTCCTTGACTGCCAGGTTGACAGCCGCCGCCATTCTGAATGCAGGCCAGGACTTGATCTGGTATGAACATAGCCGCGACCACAAAGATAGCGACTAAAATGAACAGATTGAAATTCATTTTGATGTTGGTAGTTTACTGCGTCGTTATACCAAGAAGAAGTGCTTGCTGTAGTAACTCTAGTCACTGTGTAAGTAAATCGAACGTTACGAGTCTTTATATACTTTTCAGAAACCCTTTTTCCTTAAAATTAATAAGACAATATTATTCCAAGCGCATACTCTTGTAACTTGGGTATTTTTGTGTTGTTCGTCAGAAAGTGAATCATTTTTGCTATAGTAAGTATATTTTATTTATTTAAACTTCTCGCACAAAAAGGTACAAAGGCGGAATTAATGCCTTAGGCATTCTCTACCAGTCAACCAAGGGTGGTGAAGAGATTGGATGGCAGGTGCTTTGATTGAGAGGAACAATGATTAAAAAAATCTATTAAAACTAGGTACCTACACAAATACATAAATAAGTTATATACACATACATACTATTTACTATAATATATATTTTCTTGTCGAAAACTGCTTTAATATTTCCAACAGATATTGGGTTAGCTCATAAAATTAATATTGATCAACTGTGATGAAGGACGTAAATATTGTAATTTTTTACAAGGTATGGTAGATTTCCCCGCACAGCTCGAGATGACACGAGAGAAGAAAAGACTGAAAAGTGTGGAGAAAACCAAAAAGCATTTAAGTATTTCACGCCACTTCATAAAATCATTGTATGTATTTAAGTGTCTTTCTTTTGAAATTTCTAGGTACTGTAAAGTCAAGCGGCTTCATTTCATGGACCTAATATTTCTTTCCAGTCACTTTTGCATTCATAATAATTCTGTAAACTTGGTCAGGAATATATAATAGATACTTTATTTTTCATAGTCCTTTCTATGCATGAATGCATGCTATTACCTTCGTTCTGGCCGTGTCCAGTCTCAAAAAACCGGTGGATTATATTTTGTTGATCATAAGCTCTTAAGGGGTAAAGGTATAATGCAAAAATGTACCTGTTTTAATTCCGACCAGCGCAGCGTGGTCATTGGAATTAAAAGATAATTTTTTGATACCTTGGAGCCCTTCTTGCTCGCTGAACTTCATTAGGCAATTGCCTATTTCAAATTGATCCTCTTTTTGCAATAGACAGACGCCAGACAAAGCAGTGACCAAATTTGTGCACTGAGTCGTAGACTTGCCAATAGAAGATCAAAACAATCTACTATTATATAATAGACTTTCACATTCCTATGGAAGTCTTATAAGTTATAATAAATAAGAATTATAACAGTGTGTGTTCGTCCAACGGTCGAGATTGACGTGCACAATAGCAAGCTAATTACTTGTCGTTTAAAACTATTTTTGTGACGCCACCGGCACCGCACGTGTTCGGGTCGGCGGGCGTCGCGATAACGGCTACCTGTGTGGCCGCGCGAACTGTAAACAATGTCGAGTCCCAATCCATTAGTGAATAATACTGACACAATTAACATGCAGACGAATGCCCAAGAGAGAGAAGACAATACACAATTAGACGAGATGGAGATAAACTTAGAAGACCAACAAACAAATCATAACATACAAACACGAAATAAAAGAACAATTTATGACATAGATGATAACTGGACTGTTATTAATAAAAATAAAAACAGAAAAAGATACAAGAGTTTAAGTAACCTGGCTGCTCTAGACAACGAAGATAAAATAGAAGTTTCAATCACTTGTAAGGAAGCCCTACCTAAACAGTTTAAATTAGCTAAACTATTGCAAGCTAACAATATCAGTCGTATTTCACGCATAAAATATGTTAATCACTTTAAAGTGATGTTACAATTTGAAAGTGAGATAGATTTACAAAAGTTAATTAACTGTACAGAATTTAAGGAAAAGAAATGGGCTATCTCAAAAACCATGGAAGTGGAAAAAACTTACGGAATAATTAAAAACATAGAACTCGATTGCAGAGAGGACGAAATAATAGATAGTTTGACGTCTGATACAGAAATAATATCCGTTAAACGGCTTAGTCGTAGACAGACAGATGGTTCTGGATGGACTGAGAGTGAGACTTTTAGAGTATGCTTTAAAGGTTCCTCGTTACCGGCGTATATACGAATGTATGGTGTTAGAATAAATGTGGAGCCATATGTTTATCCAGTCACACAATGTTCGAATTGTTGGAAATTCCCAACAAGAAAATTGTTTGCCCTAAATGTAGCAAAGACCACGAATGTTGTGAAACGACTTCATATAAGTGCGCTAATTGTAAAGGGGATCACATGGCACTGAGTAAAGTTTGTCCTATGTATGAAAAGGAGAAGAAAATTAGAAGTATAATGTCTCAGTTCAACTGTACCTACAAAAAAGCTCTTACCTTGTACGTTCCATCTTCGACTCCAATTCCAGAGAAAGAAACCTATAATACAGTTAATTCTGCACCATACTCTGTACCCCAATATGTGACTGAACATATAAGTACAACCCCTTTTCACAAAACGCCGCGGCAGTTATATTCTTCTGCTTGTCTACCCAATTCGATGACAACTGAAGTTACTAAAAGTTCAGCAGATCCAGTAGTCCCCTCCACTTCACGTGCTAACAAACCAAAAAAAAAACAACATAGTCAGAAAAATATTGATACGGGTTTATCCTATGAGTGGGAATGTATATGTTCTGATTCGGATTGTGATAATAGCAAAAAGGAAGAAGATGAAGATGCTGAAAAATCTAAAGACTACAAAAAAGACACTACAACTATCAAAATAAAGGAGTTACGTAAAAAAATTAAGGCAGTTATGTTTAAGAAGAAAGAGACTATAACTAATAAAATTAAAACTTGTTTTCACATACTATTTGAGTGGTTCATACAATTGATTTTAGATAAGATTTTTGACTTGTCCGGTTTTCAGTTTTTTGCGAACAATGGCCCAGAAAACTAAAGGTAATTATAAATTAAAAATTATTCAATGGAACTGCCAAAGCCTAAAAAGAAAGTTAAATGAATTAGAAGCCCTTCTTTCTCATGAAAAGATACATATTGCTGCATTGACAGAGACCTGGTTGGAACCTGAATTTAACCTACGAGTTAGTGGATATAATGTATATCGGAAAGATAGATGGGACGGTTATGGAGGAGTTTTAATTTTAGTCCACCACTCAATTAAAGCCCAGGTTGCTCAATGTCAGACTGGAAATCCCGGTTTTGAAATCATACGCGTGAAGGTATATAATTGTGAGTCCCTGAATAATATTATATCCGTTTACTGCCCACCCTCTGTGCGCACGTGTCTACAGGATTGGGATGATCTATTATCAATCTGTGATGATAAAACTTTGCTGCTTGGAGATTTTAACGGGCACCATAGTAACTGGTCATGTAAAAATGACACAAGGGGCAAACAACTTTTTGATTCCCTGTTGGGTCACAACTTTACAGTGATGAATGATGGAGCTCCGACCAGAATTAAATGGGTAGACGGAGGCTTACAAAGATCATCCCCTGATGTGTCACTCATAACAACAGATATTGCTGTGAAATATGATTGGACTGTGACCAATGAATGCCTAGGAAGCGATCACCTTATCATTAAAATCTCAGTCAACTGTGTATCATCCAGACAACCTGATATTAGAAGAAACTTTAAGATGGCTAATTGGCAGCAGTACCGCCTATATTTGGAGGAGGCCTTTTATGATTTTAATATCACATATGATTTACAACAGACATACGACAATTTTTTGGATATTTTAAATAAAGCAGCGGAGCACCACATTCCAGTGATAAAAATAAATCAAAACCCTAGCAATAACTTTAGACCAAAACCCTACTGGACTACCGCGTTGTCCAAAAATGTGGCGGAACGAAGACTTGCACTCGCTCAGTTTCGTGGTAACCCTACTCCTAATAATTTATCGTTGTTAAAATCTAAAATTAGTATTGCGCAAAGAGACTTAAGAAGAGCGAGAAGTGAGTCGTTTCAAAACTTTTGTTCATCAATTGATTGTTCAACCTGTACTAATGATATGTGGAGAAAAATGAAATGGTATAAAGGCTATCACAATAATCGAAACCGGTATGTAAGTGAAACTCAAGCAAGTAAATTGTTACAAAGTCTGACACCTGATTATGTTAGTAATAAGGAGCCAAGTTTTAAATCCTGTAATCTAGATTTAGAAAAATGTATTTCCCAGCATGAATTAGAGAAAAGTATAAAATCATCAGATACAGCTCCAGGTTGTGACGGTATATCTTTTTCAATGTTAAAAAATCTACCTACTAATGCTAAACTTATATTAATTAATTTATACAATTTATTTTTACAAAACGGTTTTGTCCCCAGACAGTGGCGTGATATCCGTATTTTCCCCATTTTAAAGCTAGGAAGAAATCCCGACTCATTAGATTCACTTAGGCCAATATCCTTGATGTCTTGCTTGTGCAAGACTTTTCATACAATTCTCAATAAAAGATTGGAGTGGTACATTGAAAAAAACAATTTCTTTTCTAATAACATGGTGGGGTTTAGGAAAACACGCTCTTGTCTGGATTGTCTTTCTAGTCTTGTGTCTAAAATACAGCATGGCTTTGCCATGAATTCATTTACTCTATCTTGCTTTATAGACATAAATAATGTCTATAATAATGTCGATATATATAATTTATTAATAATTTTAGATAATTTAGGAGCGGGTTCTAAAATATGTTCATATTTGTTTAATTTTTTGAAAAGGAGATCTTTGCTCATTAAATGTGACACTATGTCTATGCACAGAAATACGGGAATTGGATTAGCGCAGGGGGATCCGTTATCACCATTACTATTTAATGTGGCAACCATTCAAATTTGTAAACAAGTCTATCATGACGTAGTTGTGTCACAATATGCAGATGATATAGTTATGTATGTAACAAGCCAACGTATTGTAGACGCCGTAACTGATATCCACTTGCACGTCGGCGTTCGCGAGCCGTGATGTGGGACTTACGTCGCAACGCAACCGATTGCCAGCGCGTCAAAAATGCCGCGGATCTTCCCCGATAAAAACGTTTGCCAAAATAAAAATATTACAGCAATTTCAAAAAAAAAAAATGCCATTGATTACGTTAGCTTAAAGAGAATAAACTTAAATAAAAATATATGCTGCAAACATACATATCCATACTTAAAAAAACACACTTCACACACTTCACTATCCATTCCAAGGTTGCCTGGAAGAGATCGCAGAAAGCGATAAGGCCGCCCATTGTATGTTTTGTATTCATAATTGTATTTTTTGTCATGTATTTTCTGGTGTACAATAAAGTATATATAAATAAATAAATAAATAAATAAAAAAAATGTTAAAGTTAAAAAAGTAAATATTTTTTTCCGATTTCCCGGCAATTTTATTTTTCGTGATTAAAATATGCTATCTGTAACACTTATAAAAATTATAAATAAAGTAGACTATATGTCCTTCAAAATGATTGCAAAAGATTTGTATTTCATTCATGGGAAGTAGATTAAATAAATTGTTCAAAACAAGACTCCTCGGCCGGACCGGCCGGAACGCTGCGTATCATATTATTAATTTCGTTGAATCTGTTAAAAATATAAACGTTATTGATTTGTTATATATAACTAATTATTATAAATAGTTTATTTTATGAAAATATGGTATAATTTCTCTATTTCTCTTACAAATAATTTCTACAGTCCGTAAACAAACCAGAAACCGAACGTAAACAAACACAAACATAATTCGACAACTTCTTTTGCTAAATTTATCAACTTTCGAGAGTTATAGAGTATGATAATTATACACCATTATAACGTGTATATTGTCTAGAAAAATTTAATATATTACATTATTAGAAATATGCAATAAAACACGACATAATTACGTTAACACTTTTCACATACTCACACACGAAAGTTCACGAAACACGCCTGACTTCAAGTCGTTGTTACAACCACAGGATATTGAAAAATGCACTGCATTTGGTTTCAGAGCCATCTATATTTGTTTCTGTGTATTAAAAACTACAGATAATGTATGAAGGAGCCGTAGTTCAACCGTAAGTTCATGTTTCCGAACGTTCCTCATAATGGCACTGTAGTACCACTGACGTAAGTCCCTAAAAACTTTTGTGGTACTACAGTACCCAGCGACGTGCAAGTGGATATTCAACACATGCTGAACAACACTATATCTATTCTAGCAGGTTTGGGTCTTGAAATATCAGCTTCCAAAAGTAAAGTATGTCTCTTCTATAAAGGTCGTAAATATTCTAGATATCCAGTTGATATTAATGTAAATGGTACTTCATTACCTGTAGTGGACTGTGTTAAGTATTTGGGTCTGTGGATGGATTGTTCCCTTAGATGGGGGAAACATTTAAATGAAATTGTTGAGAAAACCCATAAATTCCTTAACGTGTTTAAAGTTTTGTCTGGGTCTGGTTGGGGGGTACACCAAAAGCACTTAAGAAGGTTATACATATCAGTTATTCGAAGTCGTTTAGATTATGCTAGTTTTTTGTACAATACAAGTGCCAAAAAATATTTACATAAGTTAGATGTTACACAAAATCAATGTATGAGGGTAATTGGAGGATTTATTAGGACTACACCTACCCATGTCATGGAATGCGAGCTTAGTTTACCACCATTGGAGATCAGAAGATGGTTTTTGGCAGGAAAATTTTGGTTAAAAATTAACTCTTATAATTCTAATACAGTTACGTCAACATTACAAAAATTAAGTGACAAGTATCATAATGAAAGAAATAAAAAAGTGCCCCTGCTCGCCATCATTCACAATAAATTAAAAGAATTTCCAATCACCTCCTGTAAGCAACTAGAAATGTTTTCCTTTGACACATGGATGGCTGATATTGATCTAAATAATGTATTAAAAACCAACTTAGACTTAATCAATAAACCAAAGAATAAGTATAGTATTTCTAAAGTAAAAGAAGAAACATTAAAATGTATGTCTAAATATTCAGGATTTTATAAAATCTATACGGACGGATCAAAAGACGGAAATCATAATAGGATGCGCATTCTATGACGAACAAACTGAATGTTACGTGAAATTTAAAATTTCCACCAATGTGTCTATCATGGTTGCCGAACTCATAGCCATTTCTGAAGCGTTATCGTTTATTGAATCCCTGGACCAAGGCAAATATATTATTTATACAGACTCAAAGAGTTCCATTCAACATCTGGCTCGATGCACCTCGACTTTTCGAGGTAGACCGATAGCCTATACTATCATAAAATCAATTTTAAAACTAAAATCTCAAGGTAAACAAATAATAATCCAGTGGATTCCGTCCCATATAGGCATAGATGGTAATGACAAGGCAGATTGTTTGGCAAAACAAGCATGTTCGGATGGCACAGATTTCGTAGCTAATTGTCATTACACGGACTACATTCCTGTCCTTAAAAAGATATGTCTACAAAATTGGAAAGACTACTTTGATCTTCGTTCCAGGGAAAAAGGCATTTGGTATAGAACAATCCATTCACAGCCTTCATATTCACCTTGGATTGATAAGTGTTTTGTTACCAGGGAGGACTTAACCATATTATTAAGGCTTCGTTCAGGACATATGCCTCTCAATAAATTCGGTTTTATGATGAATAAGTTAACATCACCTGTTTGCAGTATGTGTAACGAAGATGAGGACACGTATCATATTTTGATGAGATGTGTCCGGAATCAATCGCTCAGAACACAAATTGGCGCGCATAACATAAACCTATCAAACCCGTTATCGGATAATATAATTCCTGTAATAAATATGGTTAAGTTCGCCTTGAAGAACAGACCCAGAACCTAGCTGTAAAATTCACTAATGTTAATTAATGTTATTTTTTTGTATACCTATAGAGTGTCATATTCGCATCTAGCGACAAAAGCTCTTTAAATAAAGATTAAAAAAAAAAAAAAAAAAGAATTAAAAAAAAAAAAATTCATATTAATGTAGAGTGGAAGTAAGGGTAAGTGTGTTTGCGTGTGTAAGTAAAAACCAAGAGCCTCGACCATCACCTGAGGATGAGGAGGCGCTCCTTAGGCAGCTGGATCGAGGCCTGATCCAGAAAGCGTAACTTCTTTGACCGATTAAAAACGTTCAAAGTGTTCTTTCTGTTCGTTCAAATCTTTTGTCAATTATTTTAACACGTGCGTCGATAACCACTCAAAACATGCAAATCAGAGACGGGAAATACAAAATAAAAAAATGACAGCATTAAATTATATTAATTTATTAAACGTTTTAGTAAATTTCTCAAAAACAAAAATTTAAACTGACATTGGTTATTAGTAAACAAGCTGGTGTCCGCAACTCCACGAGAAGCGCGTATTGCGGTCACGTCAAACTGTCATTTAACGACAGTATCCAGCGGCCCAACCAGGTTCCTTGTGACAATAACCGGAGCAGCAGTTTCCTTGACTGCCATCGGGTTGACAGCCGTTGCCATTCTTAATGCAGGCCAGGACTTGATCTGGTATGAACATAGCCGCGACCACAAAGATAGCGACTAAAATGAACAGATTGAAATTCATTTTGATGTTGGTAGTTTACTGCGTCGTTATACCAAGAAGAAGTGCTTGCTGTAGTAACTCTAGTTACTCTGTAAGTAAATCGAACGTTACGAGTCTTTATATACTATTCAGAAAGCCTTTTTTCCTTATAATTAATAAGACAAATTATTCCAAGCGCATACTCTTGTAACTTGGGTATTTTTGTGTTGTTCGTCAGAAAGTGAATCATTTTTGCTATAGTAAGTATATTTTCTTGTCGAAAACTGCTTTAATATTTCTAACAGATATTGGGTTAACTCATAAAATCAATACTGATCAACTGTGATGGTTAGAACGTAAATATTGTAATCTTTTCACAAGGTATGGTAGATTTTCCCGCACAGCTCGAGACGACACGAGAGAAGTAAAAGACTGAAAAGTGTGGAGAAAACCAACAAGCATTTAAGTATTTCACGCCACTTCATAAAATAATTGCATGTATTTAAGTGTCTTTCTTTTGAAATTTCTACGTACTGTATTTGCCTCGACTTTAACAGAATCTGGGGTTAATATAAGTCTATAAAACCAAGTTTTTGAATTTTGGTACAGCTTACAGAATTACTATCCCGCCAAATTTTACCACAATCTTTTTTAAATTTTAAATATGGAACACACCGCCTCTTCGCCGCGGGCTAATAGGGATAATTAGTAGATTATTAACCAAGGGGATAAAGCAGTGTCTTCTGTCGCGGGTGACGATTTAAATCGCGAGCGTAACGAAGGACTCGAGGTTTACTCCCGAGCGTAGCGAGGGTGTTAAAAACTTAAATCACGAGCGAAGCGAGGGATTTAAGACGAGTCCTGAGTGTAGCGAGGGATTTAAGTTCACCCAAGACTAAGACAGCTTTATCACCGAGGAAAATACTCTACTTTTCGTATCATTTGCGAAAAAATTAACACAATAATAATATGAGATAAGCATTTTAGAACATTAACTTATTTATAAAAATAAATTAAAATAAACTTAATGTTTATGTATTTGAAGAAAACAAAAACGCGGCAAATTCCTAGACTAATATTTTTTTGTCGGAAAAGCAAAGGAATCAAGCTCATACGGCCTCGTCGGTTTTCGTAATTTTATTAATAATCATAACTGCATAATAAATGCGTATTCCTTTTTCAAAAAGATGCATAATGCTTTATATACAAACTCAATGGTGTAAACACAGATGTAGTTCAGTATAAATTTCGGTAAGTATTCCAAATTTAAATCACATTCTCCCCCTAGAGGATGAATGAAATTCAGTACAATTTTCTTTCCCTGTTTTTAACAGATTAAAAATGACTATTGTTATGTTCGCTTTTTGTGGCATAGAATGTCACTTTTTTGAGCAAGTGGTACGAAAAGGTATTTTTTTTAATTCACACTGGCTGCTTATACACTCACAAGACCGCAGCATTTTCTTAATTATGTAAAAAAATTCGTAGTTGACTATCTAACCAAATTTATTTCTATTTTTATAATTCATTCCCGCCCTAGATAGGGAACCAATCACTATGAGTCTTTCCAGCCCAAAAGTGGGAAGCAGCGTCTTCCACCCGCTATTCGGATCAAACAAACACTATTTTCCGAGTATAAGAAATTAAAAATGCTTATTCCTTACATTTTGACTGCGTTGGTATTACACTATTCTATGAAATTTCTGAGTTTTGTTTTGATAACCGACGAAAAAGGACCCGCACAAAATGTTAGAAAAATGCCGTTAGGTCAATTTGGGTGAAATTTTAGGTAAAATTGAAATTCTACGCAAGGGTGTCGAGAATCATGTGCTGAATTGGTGGTTTCAGTTTGCACGTTTTATATCTATTATTATTTTTTAATTCGTAGGAGCCTACCATCTTGCACATTTTAAGCCTTACTTAGGTATCGATATATTTTTTGCTTAACGATGTATATCAGCCGATCAATTCTGTAAAAAACGCACGTGAAGACTTAGGTGAAGTGAGCTAAAAGACAGCTGTCACTCCACCTGATGCTAGGAATTGACACTATACCTATAGTAAAAGTGCGCAGTGCTGCACACCCCTACCTTATTTCAAGTTAAACAAATATCAACTTTATTTCAACGACAATTAAGTTTAACCTCGTGAAAGCTGAGAAAGATAAGCAAATTAAGTATCTTGACCTGACTCGCGAGGTTATCGAAATGTGGGGTGTGGACTCAGCTGTCATTGTGCCGATAGTCGTGACGGCCAATGGCATAATAGCCAAGATCAAAGTCAATGTCAAAGTCAAAACATTTATTTCAAATAGGCACATAAAAGGCGCTTTTGAACGTCAGAAATTACAACAAATATACGTAGAACTGATTCTAGTCGCACATTCCAAAAGGTAGTTTTCGTATGGAGAAGAATGGGCAAGAAACTCCACCGTTACTCTTTTTAAATTATTTACAATATTTTGCATACAATAAAGAGTTTTTTCTTTCAACTACGTAGTAATGTTATCATTAGTCACTACAAAACCGATCACAAAGAACTTATTTTTTGCTTAGAACCAAAACAGTGCAGAAATGTTATATGAAATCTCATAGTTGTAGAGTTTTTCATTATTGCACTGGTGTTTTATTTTTTATTTAGATATGAATTTACCACAGAGGTTTAATGTCTCCCATTATGTTTAATATAAAATGTATGCATTAGATCAAAAAGATACTGGCTGAAAATAAAAATCGGCCGAATAAAACCGATTTGATGAAAAAAAAAACAAGTGGCGGGCATTTTGTACCATTGTAAAACTTTGATAGGTACTTCATATTTAGCAAGTAAAGTTTAAAAAATGGAAATAGAAAGCGATAACGATATGAACGCAACTTCAGAAAGTATAAAAACAGCTGCAAATGAACTTGCTAATAACGTTTTACCGCAAAAGTCGCGGGATAAATATTTAAAGGAAAACTTCGTTTTCATTAGCTTGAGTTTTTATTTTGAGTAGGTATATTTTATCACGGTAGGTAGATTGGTAGTTGCAAGAAAAATAGATTACGCACCTTGCTAAAGTGAGTAATTATGCACTCGTGTTAATTTATACACTGAAAAAAAAAGAATGATTGATTTTACTAAATTCCGCGTAAATTTTATCAAATCCGCGGGTTATATAGGTCCTACACACGAAATTGTTGATTTTACCAATGGATTTTGTTAAATTCACTTTTGTTATAGTAAAATTAACTATGAAAAGGGTTGACTATGGCAGTTCATTACTCAACCTACGCTACTTTAGTACATTCAACAATTCTTTTTTTTCAGTGTACTATTATTGTATCATTCATCCAGCCGAAATACGTCTACTGCTGGACAAAGGCACCCCCCAAGCACCGCCACTTCGACCAGTTCTGTGCTTCCCGCATACAGCACTTTACGGCAGATTCCTGCGGCCTTCACAAGTTCATCGGTCCACCTTGTGGGAGGCGTTCCAACGCTACGTCTTCCGGTACGCGGTCACCACTCCAGAACCTCTGTACCTCATCAGCCATTTGTTCTTATTTTTTAATTTATTGCTGAATGGGCCCGCTCTTGACCTCGATCACGCCTGATGGAAAGCAATGGATGAGGTCTATGATGGAACGAGCGTGCGCAGAAGATGCCTAAGGCACTGGAACTCCCACGCATCGATGAAACAAAGCAGCCTACTCGACGCCGGACACCGATGGGAGGGTGGTCGCAAACCAGGCGGGCGTTAGCCCTACCACCGTAGGGGAAGAATTGGCCAGTCAAATAAGGTGTTGGGTGTGACTGTCCAGGATGTGCCGAGCGCTCGGTTCAGTTGAGTAACTGGTGGAACAAACTGCGCTACACGAGGAGGCTTCTACATGCATCCCAAAATGCATGTTCTGCGAGCAATGTGCCTACTTACTGACTTATGTTTTGTAAATTGTATCAAAATGTTTTAATCTTTTAACATAATTATATGCATCTGTAACCAGAAAAATACAGCAGGAAGAGGAATACAAAATAAAAAAAATTGCAGTAGGTAGGTATTAATAAATAATTTTATTAAACATATTAGTCAATTTCTGACAACACAAAAATTGAAATTGACATCGGTGTTAGTAAGATGGGCTGGTGTCCACACCTCCACGACAAGCGTGTATCGCGGTCACGTCAAACTGTTATTATTGATAGCTTAACGACAGTATCCAGCAACCCAACCAGGTTCCTTGTGACAATAACCGGAGCAGCAGTTTCCTTGACTGCCATCAGGTTGACAGCCGTTGCCATTCTTAATGCAGGCCAGGACTTGATCTGGTATGAACATAGCCGCGACCACAAAGATAGCGACTAAAATGAACAGATTGAAATTCATTTTGATGTTGGTAGTTTACTGCGTCGTTATACCAAGAAGAAGTGCTTGCTGTAGTAACTCCAGTTACTCTGTAAATAAATCGAACGATGCGAGTCTTTATATACTGTTCAGAAACACTTTTTCCTCATGATTAATATGACAATATTATTCCAAGCTAATATGTTCTGTTGCTGCGTATTTGGAGTAGGTCAGCGATTTGCTGCTAATGGGATTTCCACAAGGAAAAATCTTTTAAAAACAAAAGACTGTAAACATACTAGGTGTATCTACAGAATAATCTTAATAATTACTGAATTGAGAACAAAAACAAAATACAGCAGATAAAGCATAAAATGTACTAAAAGGCAAAAAACATATGTATACGCGTAAAATTTACGCCTTTTGCATATTCATAATCGTACCGAACAAAATTATTACCAGCCATTTGCCACGTGCATGAGCCGCTCCATAAAACCATACAATGTCACAACCACAGGCGTATTGCCTCGTTAACCGAAACGTAACGTAAACACATACGTAAACGTATAAAACTAATAGTGAAATGGTAAGGGTTTATTCCTGTTTCGTTTATGATAGCGACTATTATTTATCTGCCTTTCAGGACCGCAGCTGCGTTTAATGTTTTTCTTTCACCGCATTAGGCCACGCTACCAAACATCCTGAGTAGGTAACCTTTTCATTGCGGATAGGGATTCGCTAAAGTATAGCCCCCGGAATTTCAATTATCTTACGTTTTTTGCAAGAAATTGTAAGATATTTAAAATTTATATTCCGCGGGCTAAGACAGACAGAAATCCAAGTTATAAACTGTCTGTGCCCATCTAAATTTAGTTTGACGGTTTTTGCGTGATTGTGTAACAAACATCCAAACATACAAAATTTCACATTTTCATTAGTTAAATGTATTATTTGTAAGGGCTGATTTTTCAATAGTCAGATAACTTTTATCTGAAGAATAATAATATATTATCTCTGGATAGAAGAATAATTATAATAATAGTCGTGACAGCCAATGGATTAAGAGCCAAGAGCCTCGACCAACACCTGAGGAGGCTCTCGTTGGGCAGCTGGATCAAGGGCTTGATCCAGAAAGCGGTACTTCTGGACACGGCCCGCATTGTTAGGAGGTTCCTCTTTCTGGAGCCCTGACCACCGGTAGCTTGGACCCTGTTCCCGATACCGGTGGGCTACTATTTTTTATATTTTTAAATGTTTTTATACTAATATTTAAAAATATAATTTAAATGTATTTAGTTAGATAAAGGAAATAATAATAATAATGGATTTAAATATCATAAGCCTAGATTTAGTCGAGTTGTATTGTTGTATAAAGATTTGTGAGATTTACCCAAACAGTCATGGCCTAACCATGAGTGTTTGCGTAAATCTCACAAATCTTTTTGAGCTCCCCCAACGCACAGATCGAGGGACTCAGCAGCACCATATCGTCAGCATAGCTTATATTGTTAATACAGACACTATCTATATGACAGCTGATTCTAGTGCTTCTGAGCTCCTCGATCAGCTCATTCACGAAGTTAAAAAGAAGAGGGGAGGAGAGTCCCCCTTGCCTCACTCCGCACTCCAGCTTGTACTCGTCCGAGAGAGTGCCAGCCCATCTCACCTGATTGTTCTGTGTACCATATCTATGCCTCAGTACAGAAACGATCTCCCTGGGTACACTGGTATCCTGTAACTTGTCCCATAGCTTGTCGTAAGACACTATTAGGTCAAAAGCTTTTGACAAGTCTAAAAAGCAGGCATTATGACAGTTCGACATATTTTCTATAGACAAGCAAGTATCGAAAAATCAGCCTTTAGAGTTATATCTCTAAAGGTATAAAACCTTACTTATACATAAGTATAGTAGGACTTTGAATGTTATCTATGTCTACATATATAAAATTCAAAGTCCTGACTGACTGATATATCAAGGCACAGCCTAAACCGCTGATGCTAGAGACATGGAATTCGAAGAGTGTGTTCTTTCTGAAGAGTAGGTATTTTACTAAGAAACGGTTTTTCGAAATTCCACCCTTGAGAGGGTGAATGGGAGGAGGGTGAAATTTTACACGGATGAAGTCGCGGGCAGAAGCTAGTAACTTATATTAATATAAATTGTAAATACTCGTACGCCGCTTTTGGCGGCGGATGTGTCCTGAACATAACTAATCCTTAACATCCAGATAGAATAACAGCTCACTTCAAACTCCCTTCACCTAACACACGGTGAGATTTTTACAGATGAGACCGTCTGGTCGTTTCATTTACAAACTTACTTACCGAACTTGTTTGTACAGACGCCAGCATATCAAGCTACTACAATCTGTCAAATTTCTTTAATAGATTTTCAACTTTATCATTACATCATAAGGTTCAAAGTTGATTGGAAAAATCTGACAGTTTCGGGTAGCTTGATGTGCTGGCGTCTATACCATATCCTATGACTCAATACTCATCATCATTGTTTTCCTGCCCTCATTCCAATTTATTTGGGGTCGGCACAACATGTATTTTTCTTCTACACTTCTCTTTTAATCGTCATATAGGTATTCACCCCCTTCTAACCATATCATCATTCACACAGTCCAGTCATCATTTCTTTGGTCTTCCCCTACTCTTATAGCCATTGACATTCATATACAAAACTTCTCTCACGAGATTTTTCTCATTCCTCTACATCACATGCACATAACATGACAACCGATTTCCACGCAACTTTTCAGTTACCAATGACTAATATCTTTGTCTTTGTCTTCGTATTACTTAAGTATTCATACCTAATTAAACAGTAACTTTTCTTTGTACTCTAGTGTGTACAAACCAATGAATAAGCATAGTCACAGGCCTCTTCTCTGTGAGAGGGAGCGGGTCGTAATCCCAGCGGGCCCAGTGCGGGAGGGGTATCACATGTCTTCGTTTTTTTATTTTCAATTTTCAAATGATTAAAGAATTTTTATTGTATCATTCATTCAACCGGAATACTGCTGGACAAAGGCACCCCCCAAGCACCACCACTTGGACCAGTTCTGTGCTTCCCGCATACAGCGCTTTACAACAGATTCCTGCGGCCTTCACAACGTCATCGGTCCGCCTTGTGAGAAGCGTTCCAACGCTCCGTCTTCCGGTACGCGATCACCACTCCAGAACCTCTGTACCCCATCAGCCATTTGTTCTTAATTTTTTAATTTTGCTTTATGGGCCTGCTCTTGACCTCGATCACGCCTGATGGAAAGCAGTGGATGAGGTCTATGATGGAACGAGCGTGCCCAGAAGATACCTAAGGCACTAGAACTCCCATGCATCGACGAAACACATCAGGCTACTTAACGCCGGACACCGGTGGCAGGGTCCGGTCGCAAACCAGGCGGGCGTTAGCCCTACCACCGTAGGGGAAGAATTGGCCAGTCAAATAAGGTGTTGGGTGTGACTGCCCAAGATGTGTCGAGCACTCGGTTCAGTTGAGTAACTGGCGGAATAAACTGCGCTACACGAGGAGGCTTCAACATGCATCCCAAAATGCATGTTCTGCGAGCAATGTAGGCACATTGCTTGCAGTTTGATAAATTGTATCAAAATGTTTTAATCTTTTAACATATATCCATCTATCTGTAACCAGAAAAATACAGCAGGAAGAGGAATACAAAATAAAAAAAAATGCAGTAGGTAGGTATTAATAAACAATTTTATTAAACATTTTAGTCAATTTCTGACAACACAAAAATTGAAATTGACATCGGTATTAGTAAGACGGGCTGGTGTCCACAACTCCACGACAAGCGTGTATCGCGGTCACGTTAAACTGTCGTTATAGATCATTTAACGACAATATCCAGCGGCCCAACCAGGTTCCTTGTGACAATAACCGGAGCAGCAGTTTCCTTGACTGCCATCGGGTTGACAGCCGTTGCCATTCTTAATGCAGGCCAGGACTTGATCTGGTATGAACATAGCCGCGACCACAAAGATAGCGACTAAAATGAACAGATTGAAATTCATTTTGATGTTGGTAGTTTACTGCGTCGTTATACCAAGAAGAAGTGCTTGCTGTAGTAACTCCAGTTACTCTGTGAATAAATCGAACGATACGAGTCTTTATATACTTTTCAGAAAGACTTTTTTCCTCATGATTAATATGACAGTATTATTCCAAGCTAATATGTACTGTTGCTGCGTATTTGGTATAGGTCAGCGATTTGCTGCAATGGGATTTACACAAGGAAAAATCTTTTAAAAACAAAATGACTGTAAACATACTAGGTGTATCTACAGAATAATCTTATAACTACTGAATTGAGAACAAAATCAAAATACAGCAGACAAAGCATAAAATGTACTAAAAGGCAAAAACATATGAATACGCGTAAAATTTACGCCTTTTGCATATTCATAATAGTACCGAACAAAATTATTACCAGCCATTTGCCACGTGCGTGAGCCGCTCCATAAAATCATACATGTCACAACCACAGGCGTATTGCCTCGTTAACCGAAACGTAACGTAAACACGTACGTAAACGTATAAAACTAATAGTGAAATGGTAAGGGTTTATTCCTGTTTCGTTTATGATAGGGACTATTATTTATCTGCTTTCAGGACCGCAGCTGCGTTTAATGTTTTTCTTTCACCGCATTAGGCCACGCTATCAAACATCCTGAGTAGGTAATCTTTTCATTGCGGATAGGGATTCGCTAAAGTATAGCCCCCGGAATTCCAATTATCTTACATTTTTGCAAGAAATTGTAAGAAATTTAAAATTTAAATTCCGCGGGCTAAGACAGACAGAAATCCACATCTAAATTTAGTTTGACGGTTTTTGCGTGATTGTGTAACAAACATCCAAACATACAAAATTTCACATTTTTATTAGATTATTATTATTATATTAGTATTATTTTGTAAGGGCTGAATGTTCAATAGTCAGATAACTTTTATCTGAAGAATAATTATAATAATAATAATGGATTTAAATATCATAAGCTCAGACTTAGTCGAGTTGTATTTTAGGCCATGAGTGTTTGCGTAAATCTCACAAATCTTTTTGAGCTCCCCCAACGCACAGATCGAGGGGCTCAGCAGCACCATATCGTCAGCATAGACAGACACTATCTATATGACAGCCGATTCTAGTGCTTCTGAGCTCCTCGATCAGCTCGTTCACATAGAAGTTAAAAAGAAGTGGAGAGGAGAGTCCCCCTTGCCTCACTCCGCACTCCAGCTTGTACTCGTCCGAGAAAGTGCCAGCCCATCTCACCTGATTTTTCTGTGTACCATACCAATGCAGAAAATCAGTACAGAAACGATCTCCCTGGGTACACTGGTATCCTGTAACTCATCCCATAGCTTGTCGTAAGACACTATTAGGTCAAAAGCTTTTGACAAGTCTAAAAAGCAGGCATTATGACAGTTCGACATATTTTCTATACACAAGCAAGTATCGAAAAATCAACCTTTAGAGTTTATACACTAACTAAAGGTATAAAACCTTACTTATACATAAGTATAGTACCTTCGTTACTTTGAATGTTATCTACGTCCATATGTATAAAATTCAAAGTCCTAACTGACTAATATATCAACGCACAGCCTAAACCGCTGGTCCTAGAGACATGGAATTTGGAGGGTGTGTTCTTTGTAAAGAGTAGGTATTTCACTAAAAAAGGGTTTTTCGAAATTGCACCCCTAAGATGGTGAATGGGGGGAGGGGTTTGTCCATCCATCATTTCTTTGGTCTTTCCCTACTCTTATAGCCATCGACATTCATACACAAAACTTTCCTCACAAGATTTTCCTCATTCCTCCACATCACATGCACATACCGATTTCCACGCAACTTTTCATTTACCAGTGACTAATACCTTTGTCTTTGTCTTCGTATAACTTAAGTATTCATACCTAATTAAACAGTGACTTTCCCTGGTACTCTAGTGTATACAAACCAATGAATAAGCATAGTCACAGGCCTCCTCCGATGAGAGGGAGCGGGCCGTAAACCCAGCGGGCCCAGTGCGGGATGTCACATGTTTTCGTTTTTTTTTTTTGTTCTAAGATATACCGGTTTCCTAACGATGTTTTCTTTCACCGTTTTGAGAGCATTGGTGATTAAATAATGTCCACAAAGTAAAGCCTGGGTTTGAATCTACGACCTACAAATTGTAAATCGCGGCCGTTTTTACTGAGCCATCACTGCTCCTTAATAAACCAATGAATGTGTAATTATATTTCTGACTCCCAAGTCACAGGCTATAAAACTTGCTGGGAGCCAGGTGATAAATTAATCTCACATCTCTGTACCAAATTATTGTACAATTGATTTTGTCACCAAGTTATAGATAATAAATAAATAATAATTATTAAATCATTATTATGTATATACAGGGTGGGAAAAAATCGTGGTTCAAAAGAAACAAAAAAAAACAGAAAAAAGTATCATCACTACAACAGTGCTTATAAGACAGTGATTACAGACCATGCTTTATCAGTATTGGCACATATGTAGTTCTCTGCGCTCCAGCGCACCTTAAGGTGCAAAGTATTTTAAACTCGACAGCAAAACTAGAATTGAAATAAAATTAAAATTCAATACCAAAAACACAATATTTGCTTCAAAAGTTGCTTCAAAAAGAGAACTTTCTCAACAACTAGAAACTCGAAGCCAAACTTTATATACACATTTTAAATAATATTCTATCAAGTATTGGAAGTTTATAAATTTTTCACAGAGTTCTTTTCAATACCTCGAGATTTCCCTTGAGATAATTTTATCTTCTATTCTGTTGAATGCAGTGTTACTGGGTGGTGAAATAATGTGGATTCTATGAGTCTATAGTGCAGTGGATCTTCTATATCCCAAGAGATGTTTTAGATTTTAAAAGACCGGGAAAGAATGATGGGCATTTTTTTATGGAGCCTGGTCTTATGACCAATAGAATTCTAATGCATGTCAACTTATTGCTTATAACCGGTAATTACTTGGTGTGTGCAAGTCTTGGTATGTAAAAATGGTCACCCATCCAGGGACCAACCGCGGTATGCGCAGCTTATCCTAATCGATCGACCTGTGCGACTTTTATTACTTAGCTGTAAGCCCCCTCAATATTATGAGTCAATAACTAATATTATTGAGAACTGCAGTGAACATTAGCGTCATAAACTAATACGTTTACATGGTACTTGCAGGTCTGATATCTCTTTAACCCGGTATTTCACAGCCTTCTGCTTATAATGAAAATTGATGCTTATGATATAAACTTTCATTTGATGTACTTGTATATGTGGTTTTTATTGGACTACTGGCCAAAACGCCCATCGTTCTTTCTAGAACTTATTATTGACATATAGAGACTATTATTAAGAAAATAAGTACCTACCTCAGCATATACTCTGTGTCTGTACAAACTTGCAGGAGTAATTAATAGTGTAGATGCTTTGCACACTAAAGCTAAAAAAAATATTAAAGCATGGTGGAGTCCATTTTAAGATACGGCGTTATTTAATGGGGAAACTGAACTAACCCGGAGCTTATATTTAAAATTCAAAAGCGTTCCATTAGGTCGATGTTCAAACTTAAAATCGCTCAGAGTTGCAAGCCTTATTTAAAAAAAATACAAACCTACACCTATACCTTCACTTTATGTATTAGAAAATGCAATGTTCGATCCAACACTTTCCTCATTTTTCGCATGGCAGATCGATTTCCTCATATAGCCGTGACAATAGTCAAAGGTAGGGATTGCAATCAAGCAAATTAGAATACCGTTCATATGATTCTCTAAATCTACAAATGAATCCCTATTTCTGCCGAAAATTCAAACAATGAAGTCACTCAATTTCAAATGGGCCGCTATGTTAGCAGGAACGGAGCGACGTGGCGTATTTTTTCATTTGCTATACATGCCAGACACCCCACTGTTGTTCACTTGGCCGTACATTTGGAAAATGGTCAAAAAGTGTATTTTACAGCGGAGAATGTATTACAACAAGTTGACAGGCCGCCAACAAGTCGACAGGACATATGCTTGATGCTTGCTAACAAAAGATTAATACAATTAGGAATGACAACGTCCAATCGCCCAATGCACGACGCATTTAATCAAGAGTTGAGACGCTAAACCCATTAGGATTCCGAGGCATCAAGAGAAACCGTTCAAAGAAACGTTCCATTTTTAAATCAGCACCAAAAATATGCCTACGATACGCTCATGAATGTAGTGAACGATGGAACTGGCAGAATTTTTTTCTTTGATGCTCCCGGTGGAACTAGAAAAAAAAAATTATATTATTGATTTCGCAAAATGGAATTGCACTTGCACTTCTTCGTCAGGTATTGCAGCTACGTTGTTGGAAAGCAGTCGAACAGCTCATTCCGTACTCGAGTTGCCATAGAACTCGCAAATTAATGAAACTCCAAGTTGCAACCTTTCAAGGAATTCTGCAATTGGCCAAAGTGTTGCAGCAAAGCAGATTGATCGTTTGGGATGAATGCACGATAGCACATAAAAATTCTTTGGAGGCATGAGACCGCACGATGCAAGAATTACGAAACAACCAAAACCGGTTTGGTGGTGCGACGATTCTATTGGTAAGATAAGTAAGTTAATTCCACGATCAACGCCAGCCGACGAACTTACATAATGCATGTTTCAAGCCGTTCGTTTTAGGGAAAAATTTAAACGGATACAATTGCCACTGCGGCTTGCATTTGTGTTGATAAATAAATCGCAAGGGCAGTCGTTAAGTATTTGGGGCATTAAATAATATTTTTTTTTATTATTTATTCCAGTTCTAATTGAATATTCATAGTCAAGACAGGACAACGTCCGTCGGGTCAGCTAGGCTCTGAATAAAGAAAACTACGTGATTAAAATGACCTCAGATAAAGATTAGAAGTAATGTTTTTAATTAACTAGAGTAAAATACTACTAAATAACCAAATATTGATAAATGTTATTGTTTTTGAACTTTTTATTAACAAATAGAAACAAACAGTAACATAATTAATTAGTAAGGTGCAGTAAGATATTGTTGATTTTTGTCATCATCATCATTTCAGCCGAAGGTCGTCCACTGCTGGACATAGGCCTCCCCAAAGCACCTCCACTTCGACCGTTTCTGTGCTTCTCACATCCAACGGGTTCCTGCGGCCTTCACAAGGTCGTCGGACCACCTTGTGGGACGCCTTGATTTTTGTAATTTTTTATTTATTTATATTTACGCAAGAGGAGCCGCTCAAAACAAAAACATCAATATTAATAATACGTTTTGAATCGTTTTAAAAATCGAGTTTTTCCTCATATTATTATGAAGCCGGTTTTTACATTTTGCATAAAGATGTCAACAGGAAAACAAGATGCGCTTAAGGTGCAGTCAGAATCAAACATATTAACATAATAACAAGCAGGCTGTTCAAAGTAATTAAAAAAACTACATTATCAAAATGACACAAGGGGTATTTCGGATCCTCACCTACCGTCTAACGCAAGGTTTTAGCCAGTAAGAGACTGACACTCCCTTCCGCTCCACCCGGAGCGAAAAGGGCCATTGAAAAAAAAAATAAGGTATTTCGGAAAACAGTATAAATGACAAAAAAAGACTTATTCAATTGAGATATTCTGCTGGGCAAACATCTCCGCCCAAATCCTTCTGGGTACTCTTTACCGGCGCCACCTCGAACCACCACCTCTTTATGGGCCGGCCTCAGCAGCGCCATCTATCTTCAGGCCCATCGTGTGGAGACTTTTGCCCAGCGGTCATCGTGCCGATGCTGATGTGACCCGCCAATCCCAATTTGAGCCTGGCAGCCTTATTTCCCACGTCATGTATGCCCGTTTTTGAAGAATTTTGCACTTTGCACTAGAACTTCCGATAAAGATTATTTATTTATGATTTCCTATACTTGCTCAAATTATTTCGAACAGTCTGTGCGCGCCACTATTTGACGCTGGCTGAACGAGGTCGTTCAAGTATTACGTAAACAGATTTTTTGCAATGATTTAGCACAGCTCTTACCTAATGCTAACGTAAACATTGGTACATGCATTTTTCAATGTGCACTGGTTTCTTTATTGATTCATGAGCAGCAGTTATCTGCGTTTCGTTTTCAAGCATAGACATAGACAAGTAGGGTTGCCATATTATGTGTTCAAACCAAAATCGACAAAATTATGTAGAAAATCCGAAAAAGTAAAAAAATAATTACTGCTGACGTAATCACCATCCAGACCTCCATGTCATCAAAAATTAGCAAAGCAAAGACAAAACAAAAGTAGTGAACTTTTTTTTTCCGTCCCCTGTAGTGCTTAGGTACGTAATAATTGAATGGCTTAGCTTATCTTTTTTTTTTATTTTAACAAAAAAACGCTTGAATAACTTAATCTATGCGCGAGTTAACCGTGCAAAGCAATGTATACAGTAATCGAGCGCTTAAAGCAGGCCGCTGAATCGCTTAAAAGTTTTACTAGAAACATAGGGAATATTATTTAGAAGCACAACGCTTAGCAGATTTGAAAAGCGGTAACGGAACCAGTAGTGATCAAAGGACCAATAAATCAAAAACTGTGTATACCTACTAAATATTTTTATTTTTTTGTGTTATCTTTTGGTAAACGGGCCACAGCAGCAATTCCGGTATTTTTACGTATGTTCGCATTCCTATTTCAGAGTCAAACTGTCAAAAATACCTCTAATTTTCATATATTTTTGGCATTGATTTTTGCTGAGATTTTAAACGTTATTAATTACGGGAATTTGCCTTTAGATTTTCGTGTACAGACGCCGGCCGGCACATCAAGCTACTACAATCTGTCAAATTTCTTTAACTTAATAACTTTATCGCTAAAGCATAAGGTTCAAAGTTGATTGGGAAAATTTTACAGTTTCGGATAGCTTGATGTGCTGACGTCTGTACATTGCAGTGGTGGCCCAGTGGTAAAGGCCCCGACTTACGAGTAGTAGGTCGTGGGTTCAAACACAGACAGGCGCTTTACTTTGTGTTAATAATTTCATCATCACTGCTCTCAAAACGGTGAAGGAAAACATCGTGAGCAAACCGGCATGTCCTAGAACCAAAAATTCGAAGACATGTGACATCTACCAACCCGCACTGGGCCCGCGTGGTAGATTACAGACCATTCCCTCTCACCAAGGCCTGTGTCACAGGAATGGAAACATTAAAGGCTGATTATGCGAACAACATATTAATTAATTTATATTAATTAATTGATTGTTAATGTATTTTGACATGAGTGACAGTATTAATTAGTTATAATGTATTTTGGCAGGAGTAATCATATTAATTAACTAGCTTTTACCCGCGGGCGATTATTCACAGAAAATTCAACCTCCCATTTCACCCTCTTAGGCGAGTGACACACTGCACCGCATCACGCAGCGGGACGCTGATAACGTGCCCCCACGCGTGATTTTTTACATACAAATTCAATAAAGACGCGCTTCCGTGCGGGGAATTTGGCTCCGTTCCACGCACCGCGCTGCGTAATGCGGTGCAGTGTGCCAATCGCCTTAGGGGTGGAATTTCGAAAAACCCTTTCTTAGTGGATAGGTACCTACTTTTCATAAAGAACACACCCTCCAAATTTCATGTCTCTAGCACCAGCGGTTTAGGCTGTGCATTGATATATCAGTCAGTTAGGACTTTGAATCCATACTAATATTATAAATTCGAAAATAACTCTGTATGTTACCTTTTCACGCCTAAACCACTTGGCAAAGAGATATATTACATCCCGGGAAAGGTAGTTTTTATCGCGATATTCCCACGGGATTGACACTTATGCGGGTGAAACCGTGGGGCGCTGCTAATTTTATAGATTTTATTGTATTTTGACAAAACTAATGTTATTAATGATAATAGATTTTGAATTAGGTACTACTAGATATTATACGTCCTATGGGGATCTTATAGCGATCGATATATTATTATGGTAAGGACTACTTTTCTACCTCTGGCAATAAATAAATGAATATGAATAATACCTGAAAACTGGTCACCACCGTTTATGTACACTCGATATTCTTAGGGAATTTTTCATGGATCTCCTGCTCCACCCAAGAAACAAAGTTGAAAACCCATATTTTACGCCAGTTATACTTTTTGCTAGCTTTATTTCCAAACAGTACCTATATATTCAAAAGTAATGATCCTCAATGCGGCGATTTATTCCGTGCATGCGTTTTCCAGCAGCATAATACATTTTAATTACGTGTACATTATTTAAAAATCGTTGCCTACATTTTTTTTCCACATTACTCCGCCAAACGGCTTTCCTGAACCAAGTAGGTTTAACGGCGACTGCGTAAAACCTATAAAGGCTCTACGTGCCAGTCTAGTAAAATGAGGTTCTGCTATATTGTTTTCTTTAAACTATAGCTGTTACTATTCAAACCAACTACTTTTTTGTAGGCGATAAAAATAGGTTGAAATTGCAGGATCATCAACAATCTGCCTTGCTTTTTTTAACAACACCAATATTGCTGGAAAAGGGCTAAGCAGAT
This sequence comes from Luperina testacea, assembly GCA_927399505.1. Lineage (NCBI taxonomy): Eukaryota > Metazoa > Arthropoda > Insecta > Lepidoptera > Noctuidae > Luperina > Luperina testacea. The sequence goes on along the minus strand of OV656770.1, from coordinate 17,535,844 downwards.
AATAATAAAGAAATCTCGAAGTTTTATCATGGTCGTAGGAATCGTGCGAAGCAGGGGCGGGTAGCTAGTCGTATTATAAAAAAATAACCCATAAAGAAGTCTTGACAAGTTAATAACGTAGATAATTTTTATGAATGTGACATTGAAAGCGCACCCGGTCCAAATAACTATTACTATATTTTCAAATTAAGCCCCGCTAGTAACAGTAACAATAACAAAAGTTAATGGACGTCGCCGCAAACAGTCACAACTTGCAACGTATAAACAATTCAAGGGTTTTACGTAATTGTTTAAATTTTTGAAGAGCTTGCATTGATCGCGCGTCGAGCTCGTCTCGAAAGTTGAGCAAAGTTAGACATTCACCACACTAGGTGGTGTGCGCAGGTAAATATGCAATGAAGTTGAGCGAAATTAAACAGTAACTTTGCAGTTGCTTTAATCAAAAGTAAGAAACTGGTGTAAACAACTGGTTCATTAAACATTTATAACGCCGATTTGAAACCAACATTCTCTCCTTATCTCCCTAGATAAGGAGAGAATGTTGGTTTCAAAAACGATCTTTTAAAGCCAAATTTTTGTTGGATTTAAAGGGTTAGGTCCAACAAAAAGTTGGCTTTAAAAGATCGTTTTAGCGATAAATTTGCATCACGAGGGACACACGCCGACGACAGGGGCAACTGCAACCGTCGACGCGTGTCGGCGAGAGCCGTCAACGTGTTTCGGCGAGAGCCGTCGACGCGTGTCGACGGCAGCAGTCCGCGCATCGGCGGCTGCCAGCGACATGTCAACGCATGTCGCTCATTGTGTCATCCCATATAAAATTTCTACATTTATAGCTGTAATTCGAATGGTGTACATAATAAAGAGTATTCTATTCCATTCGTTAGCAGGTCAGTATCAGGTTGTATGTGGATCAAAATATGATATGCGACCGCAAAAATTGTATGTTTATAGAATTCTAATAATTAAAATTGAAAAAACGTAAGATAAATTGTATTACTCGGGTTACTCTAGCGCTTTCGCTTTATGGAGACTTTTAAACATATTTTGCTGAGTTTTCCCATAATATAAACGTACAATGATCACTTTCATGAAACGAAATTTTTCTCGTCCTGTAAAACGTGAACAATCTAACAGAGAAACAATAAATCGTTCAAGATCATCGCTTCTTGTCCCTCAAACTGAAACTTTTATTCCCTGTCGCCCTCACGAACACAAATCACCTTCACAAACATTGAGACTGGTGACAAACATCAGTAGGCCAAACTAATGTTTGTGCCAACTGACGTTGCAGGAATTGAAACCCAAACCGGAGCTGGATTGTGTGACACAATTTAATCAGAAGTTAGTCTGTAGAAAGCTAAAGAAAAAAAAAAAGAAAAAATAGAAAGGGACGGAGGGGGGGAAAGAGGGGTGTGTTGAAAGTATCTTCTTTGAGGAATTTCATTTATAACCGGAAATTTATTTCCATTATATCTTTATGCCAAAATTGTTTAGCCATGCATGGACAACACTTGATAGACAGAGGTGATCCTATGACTGACATCACAGACCCCTTGCTGATTTAGGCGGATCACACTCTACAATACGCCACGCGACGAGGCGCAGATAACACGTGATTTTTTACATACAAATTCAATAAAAAGAATGAGGAAAAGGGGGGAATTTGGCTCCATTTCCCACACCCCGTCGCGTGGCGCGTTGTAGTGTGTGATCTGCCTTAGGATCTAACAATCATTGTCGACAAACATTATTTTTAGATGAACCGGAATGAGTAATACGTCAATATCTCACATAAACATAGATCCAGAAACATAAATACTCAAAAGATATCACCATAACCTAATTCATTTGTACACTACAAATCTTTTGTCCTATAATTATAATTAATCTGGGTCAGAGCTAGTTAAAATTCAAAGAATCATCCATTTTGTTAGCCGGCGCCAAGGAGCACTTCCAGATACTCGACGAGGGATAAGATTTTAAGAAATTTTAAATAAGAAATCAGAAGGCCAATTCTCGTAATTTAAAACGTTCAAAATCTAGTCGCAGTCTCATCTCAGCGACAAAGAAATGTCAAGAACTTGTCAAAATGTAGGGAAATTTGAAGTATTTTTTGACAGATTGAGACTGAGATCAGACTGTGAACGTTGTTAAAATTAGTAGAATTGCCCCTCAGATTTATTTATGAATAATACTTAGAATAGGCTTTTTATTGGCAAGGTAATTTGAGAAGAAAGATGAATGGAAAGATTTAAATATAGAAAAGTTTTCTTTTGTTAATACCATTGATAAATGATAAATGATTTTACTTCTGTGAGTAGGTTTGTACAAACGCTTTTACAGGTATATTTTTTTTTATTTGTAATGGGTTTGCTCTAGGACTAAAAATATCTAGGACTGCATATTGATAACGATATGTCATGGAGAACTCAAATTGATGATGTATGTGGGAAGCTCAGTAAATTATCCTATGCTCTTTATATGCTAGGCAAAATTGTGAATAGGACAGCGCTCCTAGCAGCTTATCACGGTTATGTCGCCTCTGCTTTGCGGTATGGCCTTATATTCTGGGGCAATGCGACTAGGGTAGAGGAGGTATTGATAGCACAGAAAAAGTGTATTCGAGCTATATGTAAAATAAAACGAACGGATTCATGCAAGCCACATTTCCAAAACTTAAAAATATTGACTGTACCATCACTTTATGTCTATCCGTTAACTCTCATACAAAAATAATATCGTAGCATACCTTTATGATCATTTTTAAATAAAGAACTCAAATTACGACCGTCATTCCCAGCACTCATAATAAAAATCCAAATAAAATCTCAGACCACGCAACAAAAATCACTCAAAATATCGAACATTTTATTAACATTTTCATGTACACACCCATACTCCCAGTGCGGCTACCCAGTCGATACCGGCTTATTGTCGACAAAATTGATTCTCGTACAACGGCAACCGATCTCATTTGTGATGTTATTTTATCAAATCCACTTGTGAACACGCTGTATTCGTAACTGGGGAGCAGAGTGGATGTTAGCTGTGTTTTCTATAAATAGAGTTTTCAACGGTATGGGAAAAATTCCGAATTGATGGAATGGCGTTTGTAATTAGAAACAGTGCCCACTGTTTCTGTTAACAGCAATGCGGACAATTTTTTTTGATGCGCTATGATTCCTTTACTTTTTTTAATATACATGTACATATTATTATTTTAAATGAATTTATATTATGAATAAATATTATTATGTGTAGAGGCATACCTTTTCCTCGGATTTATTAATAACGGGCCGGCGTTACAGTTTAAAGACATAGCAGGGAAATATCGTGGAGCTTGTAATTTAAATTAAAAATAAACTATGCTAAATGCCAGACTTCAGAACGTTTTTAATGAAAAGATCTTTTGAATTATATTATCTCCACACAACTGAATTTTAAATAGCACTTTAAATTCTGGTCCTTTTAATCTCGCTGTAACACGTCACCTAAATTAATGAGACTGACACGAGGTTACGTCGAAGTCTTTTATGTAGATCATCAACGTTTTATTTCTTCGTATCTATAACAAATAACAGAACATTTCGCCTATAATTATCCAACCGTACTGTGAAGTTCTCTACTAGCTTCAGGATAATCGGTGGTTAAACACAAAGGAGAAGTTAGTGTAAAGGGCGGCGAATCAATTTTTTGGTTGTAAACCTTAAATAATAGTAATAGATTATTATTCTTGTCACAAAGCATATTAAAGGCTAACCTTTAATATGGCTAACCAGTACCAGAGCACAGAGCAAAGAACTTTATAGCAACTGTAGATACAGGGTGAAGTTTTAAGTTCAATACGAAAATTAAAACTGAATCTATTGCTTATATGTGAGAAAAATCTTTGAAAGTAAAGCCAACGTTTCTTTTGGTAATTTTAAATACAAACTACACACATCAAAAGTGTCTAGGGATCAACATATATTTTTGCAATAACTTTTCTCCTGATTGATATTAATTAAAATTTTCTTTAAGGATTCATCAAATAAAGTGTTTTCGTTTGTCACAGTAACGATAAACCAAGTCACCTTTGCATTAATAAAGAAATTTGCCATTTTCCTAATAAAGGGATTTTTGACATTTGAACCACTAACATTAAAGTTCGAAAAAAAGACTGAAATAACAGTTTTCTTTAAAATTTTATTGGGTAACTTAAACAATTAATAATCCGTGTTTCTAACAACACAAGAACATCGGTTTGGCATAGGTACTCAAAATGAGTTCATCCAAATCACGCTGTGGAATGGCCGCCCATGTTCGTTGCAACAACAATAAAAGGTCTTCTTGCGACTGGATACCCTCCATATTCGGCAGAGCTCTTCTCTGTAGCATATCCCATGCATGCTCAATCGGGTTCAAGTCTGGCGACTGAGCAGGCCAGAGCAGGACATTGATGTTAGCTGCGGCGAGAGTCTGTCTTACAACTCTTGCGGTGTGCGGTCGTGCGATTTGCACTTGTAGAGGAACGATGACGTCAGATACAATCGTCTCAGCATAAATTTGAGCGTTGAGGTTGCCTCTGATCCAAATCAACTCAGTTCTTCCGCCGATCCAAATACCCGCCCATACCATGATGGTTCCACCACTATAAGGATGGACTTCCTGGCAGGATTTTAATCGCTGTTGGCGTCCAGGGGTTCTCCAGTGTCGTATACGTCTTGTATCCGGTCTCATACCAAAACGAGACTCATCAGAAAAGCACACGAAACGCCATTGTTCTTCTGCCCAATTTCTGTGTTCAAGAGCCCATTGATATCGAATCCTACGATTGTGCATTGCTATAGGTGGTACCCGTAGCGGTCTTCGGGAATGAAGGTTCACTTCATGCAAGCGGTTTCTGCTGTTTGGTCGCTAATTAAGTTCCCTGAAGAGTGATGAAGCCTCACGGCTAACATCATGGCGATTATTGTTGGAGCTCTTCGAGTTAAGATTTGAATGTATCGGTCTTGTCTCCGTGTGGTGCAGCGATACCGTCCTCCATGGCGCTCAGCCACGGTACCAGTGCTTCGGTAACGTGTCCAAAGTCGACTGATAACACTCTGACTTGTATTCAGAGCTAAAGCCACAGTACGTTGCCGGGAACCAGCTTCTATCATTCCCACGGCTCTGAACATTTCTTCCCTGCTTAAATGACGTCGCCGCTCCATAATAACGTTGGTTTTAATCAGTAGTAGGGAAACAGTAGCACTAATAATGTCTTCAATGCGTTGTATGTTTTTATAGGGAAAATATTGACAGCTGATTTTCATCTTTTACTCGAATTTGATTAACAGTTCCTGTTTCAAATTATGAAATGCACCAAAAAGGATCCATATAAATTTATAAAATCATAAATTTATTACAAAGCCACATCTCAATCTCAAGAAATCCGCATAAAAATGCTTGATCCCTAGACACTTTTGATGTGTGTAGTTTTACACCTTATTCGCCCATCATCGATACGCCACAATAATACAGGCTTGTTTCATTTGGCGAAACAATTCTACCTGCTAACCTATAGAATAATAATAATATATAAATAATAAATAGGAAAACACACCACACTGCACAAAGAGTTATTAATATGTCTAATAATAAAAAGATTATGTCAAAGAAGTATGCAAAAATAAATAAAAAATAAATATACTAATTTGAGTTTTAGAGAATTTACATAGTTATGCCACAGATTACTAAATAGTTACTACGTAACAGATACTTCACTCAGTAGAAAATTTCCAATACCTATTGCTATAATAGCCTACTCCGTCGTGTCAGCAACCGCTGCATGCTAAAATGTGCCTAAATGCTCAAGCGTACAGTTGTGATTGCTTCGCACCGCGCGATCCCACAGCAATCGCAGGGCCGCCTCTTCGATAAAATTAAATTAACATAACTATTTGTGTCTATTTTATTGAGAACTGTGAATATGTTCGGTAGTTTAAAATTGTATCGTATAAAGGTAAAATATGTTTTTAATAAATTGGTGCTGACTGTAATAATTTTGAAACGACAAAAAATGGTAATAGTTTATCACTTAACTTTCTTCATTGACAGGTAAATGGAAAAATATTAGGTGTTTATCCCTTCTTTTACTTGATTTGTACCCATCTACTGCACATAAGGCACCAGACGGCATTGTAGGTACCCGTACAAACGAATGGAATGATTAAAATTGAATAACGTGCGTGCGCTTCGCTTGCGAAAACCGCACTGAATAGGGTCCGCAAACGGCCCGAGACCGCTCGGCCGGGCGGTAGGTAATTATAGCGCGCAAGTACATGAAGTGACGGAGGCCTGGTTATGCCGCTAATGAGGCGCCAGGGAAGCCACATGTGCAGAAGGAATTATTGCCAAACTACCTTGTCTTCAACGAAGTCTTTAATCTTATAATATGGATGATAAGGACACGTTTGATGAGGGTTTTGAACTTTCCATCGCTAAGTTCTGTAACCGGCTTTGGCAACTTGTTATAAAAACGGATGCTGTTTACAAGAAACGACTTGCTAGTATTAGTTAATCTAAATTTAGGTATCACAATTTCATTTTTACTACGTGTATTTATATTATGGAAATCGCTTCTTATTTTGGAAAGTCCTAAGTTTTTGGGAACATACAAAATACTTTCTAAAATATAAAGAGAAGGCAGAGTTAGTATATAAATTTCTTCGAATTTGTTTCTAAGAGACTCGCGAGGACCCATTTTATAGATTGCGCGGATTGGCCTCTTTTGTAAAATGAAAATTTAATCTACGTCAGCTGCCGATCCCCACAGCAGAACACCATAAGACATAATACTGTGGAAATAAGCAAAGTATACTAACCTTGCTGTGGCTATATCTGTCAACTGCCTTATTTTTCTTACTGCATAATATGCAGCTGAACTTAATCAACCTGAAAGAGCTCTAATGTGTGCGAATCATTGTAATTTTGAATCTAAAGTAATTCCCAGAAATACAGTTTCCGAAACAGCATGTAGTTTTTTGCCATCAAGTTTTTAAATTCAAACCCACTTGAGGTACATTTGGGAATGAGAATTTAAGACATTTAGTTCTGTTCGCATCGCATTAAGTAAAAGATTATTAGCTGCAAACCATTTCGAAAGAACAGCCAGACTATCGTCATGTAAGACATCCGTATCTTTCCTATCTATTTTAAAAATAAGGGAAGTGTCATCAGCGAATAAAATGATATCCGACAAGTTAGCCATCATGTAGGGAAGGTCATTATATATAATACAGTCACGTTTAAAACATCTCCCTGTATTTAAACAATAGCTCGGCGACTAATATAGCCCGGGAGACAGGCTATGCACAAATGAAATAACAGTGCGAACGAACCACGGCACAGGGATTAGAGCTGATTAAATTGCTCTGATTACAGACTTAATCTAGGTGCCTTTATTCGTCCTGGACACTAATTGAAAAGTCTCTTGATAGTTTAATACTGTGAGTAAAGATCGCAATAAATTGAGAATTAAAGATTTACCTTTTAGAGATTCAAATTATACTATTTTCTGAAAAGGTGTATAAGACAGTGAAAGTCTTACCAAGGCGCATTGTGTTAACCAGTAACTGGGTTAGTATTGCCAGTTTATTATTATATATATGTCGGAGCGTGAGGCGGTTGGCGCTGTTTGTTTTGACGTTTCGAGCTGTCAGAATACGATGACAGATGTCACTCGGTTTTGACATTTAAGTCGGTTTAAGGCTTAAACCGACTTAAATGTCAAAACCGATTTCCGAACTAAGCTCTATTGCTTAAACTTTAAGCAATAGAGCTTAGTTCGGAAATCGCCTCATCCGAATACGTCAAGCGAATCGCTTGAGTGAGGTCGCGACTGGGCTGGCAACACTAGTTTTGGTATTACTGGTTGGTAGCATTTATTTTGGAGGAACTGAGAAAAAGTTGGCGAACAGAACGAGAACGATTTAACGAGACAGACGTGCCTTCCCCGGAGAGGAGGAGGAAGAGTTTTTGATGCAAATCGTAAAAGAGGAGCAGTGAGAACTCCGCTAGAAGAAAGAGGTTCCTTGAGGGACAATCAACGGAGGTCAACTTGGTTAGCCAGCCCGGTAACGATCTCGCTGCGAATCTGGATCTGGATGTGTCATGTAACTACAGTGATTAGCTAGTGTCATTAAATTGTCCCTAAATTATAATCTGATTTGAACTACTAGCGGCTATTCTATTGCGCAATAACCAACACTTCCCACAGTACGCTCACAGTAGTTAAAATATGGCTGATGATAACGATACACACTATACTATACCTTCTCCATTACATACATATCTGGGTATCTACCCAGATATGTATGTATCTAGATATAGTAGTAGACAGGCAATTGGGTTGTATGAAGAAGAATTTTTGGGATGCATGAAGAAGCCTCCTCGTGTAGCGCAGTTTGTTCCGCCAGTTACTTAACTGTACCGAGCGCTTAGCGCATCCTGGACAGTCACACACAACGCCTTATTTGACTGGCCAATTCTTTCCTTGCGGTGGTAGGGCTAACGCCCACCTTGTTTGCGACCACCCTCCCACCGGAGTCCGGCGACAAGCAGCCTGCTGTGTTTCGTCGATGCGTGGGAGTTCCAGTGCCTTATGCATCTTCTGGGCACGCTCGTTCCATCATAGAGCTCATCCATCACTTTCCATCAGGCGTGATCGAGGTCAAGAGCGGGCCCATCCAGCAATAAAAAAAAATTGCTCCATGTAAAACCATGGCAATCAGCTGCATCCAGTTAGACTGGAAGCAAAGCATAGTTGGGACAAGACTGGGCAGATGATGATGATGAAGACAGTTCGAGGCATGCACCGCTAATGCATTTCTTTATACGTCAGATGCCGTCACATGCTTGCATTTTTGAGGATGGGAAATCCTCAAATGAACCCTCCCGCTCTGGGTGGAGCGGAAGGGAGTGTCAGAGTTACTGACCAAAACCCACCCGTGTTCCTTCCTTAGCCCTTTATGTTCCGGGCCAACGGTAACCCTTTCGGACAATCCCGCTGACCCGGCAGGCTTCGGCCCTGACGGGCCCCTTCACTTGATGCTGACATCTCTTTGAGACGCTCGTGGAACACGTACGCGCCGTCCGGCACGGGCCTGGTCCTGATCGGACGGTGAGCTACCCATTACTCTCCGCCCGCAGGCCCGCGCCTACGGTAGCCGGGAGTCATCCCGAAGACATGTGGCATCGAAGAATTGAAGATATGCGGCATCTACCAACCTGCATCCGCCCCTCGTAGTTGATTACAGCCCACTCCCTCTCGAAGGGAGGAGGCGTGTGTCCCAGCAGTGGGAACATTATGGGCTGATTATGTATGTATTTATATGTACAGAAGCCAGCACATCAAACTACCCGAAACTGTCACATTTTCCCGATCAACTTTGAACCTTATGTTTTAGCGATAAAGTTGAAAATCTATTAAAGAAATTTGACAGATTGTGGTAACTTGATGTGCTGGCGACTGTACATAAACACATCATCACATGTCTGTACATATATTTCAAATTACAATACACTACTCTCTATTGACAAATACAGGAGAAGAGAAAAAAAATTAAAAGGCTTTTTCCTAGAACATTAGGTACAAGCACTCTTATAAACTTTACTACTCAAAACATATGTATGTCTAACCACGAACTCAACTTTCAATTAACATAACACCCTCTAAACTTCATTAATACAATTCCCCACAATTAAATGAAACAGGAAAAACAATATTCCTTAAGTCCACAACATGTTCAACGGACAAGGTCGAGACAAAGGTGTTCAGCTCAAGACTTTGCTACAATTTCCTACTGATAATCAATCACTTAACTACTACCTACGATTTTGCGCCCTAACTTACCGACCCCTAGAACCAGCATTAGCATCCATCGGCGCGGAAGGAAGGACCAATTTTTAAAGCAACGACGAGGAACGTCAATGTATGTTGTAGTTTGCGTTTCAATCCGTAAAAATATAACCTTTTGGTAAAAACACAGGCAGGCAACTCGCTCTGTGATGAATGGAGTTCGTTCTCGACGCTTGTTTATTTTATGTATTATGTGTAGATTCAGTGTGACCGTATGCCCTGATCCGCAGATAATACTGCTTAACAATAGGACAGTACAAAAACGACTGAATTTGTACAAGCTTTTTCACATTGTTCTCTGAATGTATATAGAAAAAAATGCGAGTAATTGTGGGCCAATCCGCAGCGAATTGTTGATGATGGAAATGGGATGTTGGGTTTGGAATAACGAGTGTATATTTTCTACAAATCAAGAAACAGTCTAGCTGTTTTGAAATGTTGCATGTATATGACATGTGTTTTAATGAAGGCATCTACCATACTTATAATTATATATAATAAGGGGTTGTTCATTTATTACGTAAGAGAATTTTGACCACTTACTGACCCCCCCTAAAAGTAAGAAACTTACTTTTAGGGGGGGGGGGGCTAAAAGTAAGAAAAATAAAGCTGGCTTCTCACGGCGCACGATATCACAAGTCGCGCCGCGCCGTCTCGCGCCTACGCGCCGTGAGAAGCCAGCATAAGACTTGGATGAACCCCTCCCCCTTTCAATCTTACGTAAGATCAGTATCTACCAAAATTGCAACGAAAAAGTATCAAAAAAATTAAGACTTAGAAATTTTTGCTTACCTTTGTGATCTTACGTAAGAACAATCTAGACCCCTACGTATGAAAAAATAAGACTTGTTCGGACCCCCTCCCTCCTCAAATTTTCTTACGTAATAAATAAATAGCCCCTTACTCGTGTGTGACGTTTTTACGAATTTCCGATAGATATTGATTGCAATCGACCTGGGTTTGGTGCCCAGGTCGGCCAAAGTGTTGTTGGCAGCAGCAGGCCGTTGTCTGCACTGAAAAAAAATATTTCTTTCTTACTACACCACATTAAAGCGATTTTATTAAGACTTAGACTTTATACAGTAAGAAGAAATGTATGTAAAACAGGAAAAGACAAAACAGTAACTTTTAATGTTTGAACATATCATTTACTAAAAAAAAAAAACAAAAAAAAAGGAAAACTACTATTACTGTAATGTAAGTAAATTCAATGGTTTGAACGATATCACCAAATGAATAAAACAGTTAAGAGCGTGACGGTAATATCGCCGCGATTCTCTCGCTCGTGGAGACGGCCCCTTAGCGATTGATTTCCATCTCTAATAATCACGAGTCATACTCCATTTTTCAGTACTCGTGACACGTAATTACAGTGTTTCATCACTTATTTCCTTAAACGCGTGATCTCTCCGTCTTAAACTTGAGACTTAGGTACACGGAAAATGTGATGCGAATTATTTTCCGTTGCAGGGTTTCCCAATCCGCAAGTCTGCATCATTGACGGAATATGCGCAGTTTATGAGACAATAAGATATGTCAACAGGAAAGTCACGGAGAATAATATCTTGCTTTGCACTCGCAAAGGATTTTACCTAGTTAGTAATGCACTTAACTCGTGATAGGGATCAGTGGAGGAAACTAGCGGAGGCCTACGTCGAAGGGCAACCTGACTATCAAACTAGTTGCTGAAGAATATACAGGATGAAATTGAAAACTTGCGACAAATCGTAATAGGAGGTGCAGTAAGTAATTCCCAATTCTAAAATTCTTGAAGAAATCGTATAACTATCGTATAAAGAGTATTCTATTCTATCGTCTTAGATAGTGCAAACTAGGTTATTGTTTTCAAAGAGATAAAAATTATCGCCGTTTCTGTTTTTTTTTTTTAATTATCAGCACTAATAAGAAAATTAAAGTATCAGTTTTAGCGCGCGCCCGATAAGCAATCCATTCATCGCTGAGTTCAAAGTTTCAAACCATGTAGCAAATTGGCATCGTGTTGAACTAGCGGTACTTAGGTACCCAATTTTAACCGTTCCTACGAAAAAAAAAGCGCGCAAGACGTTGCAAATCGCTCGCCAACGCTCACGTATGTGCATCCCTTCTAAATTTACTTTAGAGCACGCTGAATTTTGTCGCACCTATTCAATTTCATCCTGTTTAAGCTGACTGGTAATTAGTGAGATACTTGAACACATGATTCTTCTTCTTGTTTCGAGTACCGATGGCAAAAAGTATAAATATTATTGGTCCAAATTTCAGAAGCGCGAACTCCGCTCACTGACGCAGTTATAGGTTTATCAAGAGCACAGGTCACAGGGCATGGGGCCCAGGATAGAAGGTGGGCCATTGTCTGCGGGAAGGTGCCGCATACGCACTTGTGATCTGAACCATCCGAGAACCCCAATCTGTGGAAATGTCTTTGCTCCGGCCGACTTGGGAACGAAGTCTATTTAGAGATTTCCAAGTCGGCCACGGTAACGTGTGCCCAGGCGAAAGGCTCTCAGATGGTTCAATAATATATTTATTTACATATATATTTTCAGGTTATACGGTTGGTGGTCATAATTTTAAGAAAACAAATTGAATATGAACGCAGCAATGAGTGAATGAGAGAGTCTGTGTGGGAAGGAGAAAGGATGGGGAGGATGGCGAGCGAGCTAAATGTTTAAGACATTTCTCGTTTTTGTAAGAAGTTATTAAAAATAAATTTAAAGAAATTATCAAGAAGTCTAGTCACCACACACCCCCTACATTTATATAAGTGAAACCATACCGTATAGTTCAGGGAATAAAGGCTTTTTATTATGATTATTAGTTATGGAATTACTAACATTTAACCGCACAACTATCACAAAATGCTGCGCCAACCGCAATAAATATGGGATAAGGAGCTGGCTGAAGGATGACTCAGTCAACAACTTATCGCAAAACATTGATCCTATTTATAGCAAATTGTTGTTGTGATCTTGTTTTTATGGCTGTGATAATCTGTAGTCATCATTTATTTTTGTTGCTTACATACATATTAGTATGTATTTATAGTATCTTCTTCTTCTAAGCGTGTCGATGGCAATCTAAATAAACTCGACCCAGAATTCGACTACGTGATTGGCGCCATCACTAGCGTCCAACAGTTCCTGTAACCTGCAGCTGACAGGACACTCAGGCGACAGAACATGATATTAAGTGTCCCATCGTTTGTAGAGCACTAGCACATTTACACTCTAAGGCGGAGTCGTCTGTGAATCTCCACCTGAACCGGTTTTCCTTGCTTCGGCTAACATTGGTTCGGAGTCTGTTTAAAGACTTCCAGGTTACCCTCATGTCCAAGTGGGAGATCTTCAGATATCTCTATGTATGTATCTATTATATAGCATATACTACAACCATAATTATTTACATTCATCATACATTTTTTTTTATTTCATTCCTGGTGAGCTGATGAATATCATTACTAGATACTAAATTAAATGACTAACTAACTTACTATAAAGTAGGTATATTGTGTCTACTTACTTATTGTTTTGCACCAATGATAACCCCATTGTTATGTCCACGTAATCACTGTCCATTCCAAGGTTGCCTGGAGAGGTCGCAGAAAGCGATAAGGCGCCCTTTGTATGTTTTGTAGTGTTTTTTTTTATTACGATTTTTTTTGTGTACAATAAAGTGTATACATAAATAAAGTTCCAAAAAAATAATTTATCATCTCTCTTTTCCAGATCTTTCCCTGCTCAGTTCGTTTAAGAAGATCATGATTGACATTTCCGAACTACAAACAGACAGTGACCCCTTTTTAGAGTCATGGTTTAGTTGAAAATGTCGATACTAGTGTGACGGAAAAAGTTTACGCTGTGGTGAATTGTAAACATTAAAACTATATTTGTAAAAAATTGGTACAGTAGCCGGCGATAAATATTGCACATCGACCTTTGGAAAGAGTCAATCGGCTAATTTCGGCTTCATAGAACGTTATCTCTGTCGCACGAAATACAAACAGTCCGGTATCCATTAGGAGCTGTTAAAACAATATTATGATTTGTTTCTTTTGATAATCATTTTTATTTTTTGTATAAAATACAAAAAAAGGTAAAGGTCGATGTGCAATATTTATCGCCGGGTACTGTAGTTAACCTATTAGACTATCGGTTGGCGAGCGAGCACCTACACGTTTATCAAACTTGATAGTCGCAAACATCACATAAAATAACATCATGCCTTGTTTTCCTAAAGGGTTAGGCAGAGCCAAAAGTGTACCTCTAGTACACCTACTTTTCGCGAGTTATATGTACCTATCTAAGAGTGTTTACGACGTACGGCATTTCATACAAACTTTCAAGCCCTTGTTTTTCGAAATGAATGAACCAATTTTAATGAAACTTCATGCGCATAAGCAGGATGCAAAGGTCTAAAACGTTACGTAAGAGCATTTTTGAAAAATAGTGCTAGCAGCTATATTTCACATTTCCTACTGTTTCATATAACTGTTCCACACAACATTTTAAGCCAAAGTTGCAGTACTACGTAATAAATTCTCATCTATACAGCATGCATCAGAAAGGTGTAGTCATTTATGTAAGGATTACTGACCAACAAACTGAACCACTTTCTTCATGGTACAGATGCCAGCAGATCAAGCTAGTACAATCTGTCAATTTTTTTAAAGAAATTTTCAACTTTATCACTAAAGCATAAGGTTCAATGTTTATTGGGAAAATTTGACAGTTTCGGGTAGCTCGATGTGCTGTGCTGGCGTCTGTACCTACATTGTAATCGAGAAAATAATTGCAACAGTCTTACACAAAACTAGATAACTACTCGACCTAAATGTATTGGGACGGCTGATTATTATGTATGTAACTGTATGAAACTAAAATTTATGGTTGTTGGTTTTCAGCCTAAACATTCAGCAACAACGGATTAATAAACTAAATGATAATTATATTGTAGCGGTATCTACAACGCCACAAGCAAACAACGCGTCATACTGACGTCACGCAAAATCCTGCATCGCGCAAGCAGAGTTTACCGCGCAACTAGCATAGATACAACGGCCCGACATGAATCAACGGGCAGTTGCCCGCCAGACAGAACACCCGTCTGGTCGGAGGATCCTCCCTTTTCTATGGAGGTTGAGTGAACTTTACACTCTGTTCCTCATACCTCTATAATATGATGATCATACAATAGATGATATTATTGAATAAAAAAAGAAAAAAAAGAGAAGAATTTTTTAAGTTTGTTAGTTTTTGTTAATATAAACGGAAAAGAAAAGAAAATATCATAATGGAATTTTCTTATTTATTGTTATTCATCTCAACACGTCATGATTTTGCATAAATCGTTCGGTATTTCCAAGAACCGGTTGACGCGAACAATATTGTAATGTTTTTTCCTGCTTGTCGGTAACGTTACCTACTTATTTGTTTGTAAACAGTAAAGAGTTTGTATATCGTTGGTTCTTATCACATACACTGGACGTTGTTTGTCTGTCAACCATTCGTTTATGCAATTTGGGGGGTGCATTTTTTTTTCTTCGAATTTCCTTTCATACAAACCTTGTCCTGGCAATATCGAACACAACAAAAAACAATTATCCAATTCGGTGCAGTCATACGGAAGTGATGCGCGTATAGATCCTTCGGCGACTTTGCTTTATATAATATTCTATGTATAAGGATAAGGATTACCATAAAACGGCCAAGGCTAATTACATTAATTAAGGTGACCTCATGACCTAAAGCGCCGTCACTATCGGACGGCATAGAAAAGAAAGAGAAGCTTGATGACACAACGCCGGTAATTTATTGCAAAATATCAAGCCATTTACAAAAAATCTATTGTTTGGACTTAAAAATTAAAACACTAGTGCTTTAGTATGTTGCTTGTAGAATAATCTGACAAAAAATCAGAATGATTGTATGTAAGTATAATATTATGGTTTTTATTGTAAAAAGAGGTATCTTCACGATTTATTTCTATCGTATCAAATTTGTTGTATTATGTTTTCAATACACTATTTAACTAGCATAATATGTCCTAAAGAATATCATATATTTTTCTGTATTTGTTTACTGTAGTTGATCATATACTTTTAGCGTTCCTGCACACGATGCCGTCACCGCGCCGTCGCCGCGCCGACGCCGCACAATTACACTGTAGATACGAGTCGCGTGAAGCCCGCCACCGCGCCGCCGCCGCGCCGCCACCGCGCGCGTTTTTACTGTTTGATTCATTCCATTACCGGCCGCGTACGAATGTGCACGCCGCGTAATTTCCCGTGAATGAATCAAACAGATAGGGAGGGGAACGCGCGCGGTGGCGGCGCGGCGGCGGCGCGGTGGCGGACTTCGCGCGACTCGTATCTACATCGTTCCTGCACACGATGCCGTCACCGCGCCGTCGCCGCGCCGACGCCGCACCATTACACTGTAGATACGAGTCGCGCGAAGCCCGCCACCGCGCCGTCGCCGCGCCGCCACCGCGCGCGATTTTACTGTTTCATTCGTTCCATTACCGGCCGCGTACGAACGTGCACGCCGCGTTATTTCTCGTGTTTGAATCAAACAGATAGGCCCGGCGGGGGGGGGGCGTGCCCATCCGAGGGTGGGCACGCCCCCCCCCCCCCCCCCCCTATACGCCTATGATGACCATCCCATGACACTTATAAAAAATCTGTTATCATAGCAACATTAATTACAGGGTCCAAGCACGCATTGATGGCACAATCTGTGCAAAAAGCCAATGTCGACTCATGCCCGCTGGGGGCTATTTGATACGAAAAACGTTCACCCTACTCAGAGGCCTTTTTGTGCAATCGACAAGTTTCTTGTTGGTCCGATAAATGGTGCTGTTACCTTTGTAGACAAAGACTATCTATCTATCTATCATGGGGTTTAGGTTTCCGCACTTAGTCCTTGAAGTGGACCATTGTGCGTGAGCCATGGTGGCCGACTACTCCAGCCAGCCCACCTCCCTCCAGAAGCAGATAAGACTTCCCGGTCTCCTCAGGGCATCCGCAAGGGATGTTGGTGTTCCCAGGGTCTCCTCGCGAATCTTGGTAAGACAAGACTATTTTTAGATCGTTGTTGAAACTGTCACATAAATACCATCATACGCGTTGTAAGAACGCCGGAGCCTAAAACTAAAGCGCAAGTTCTATTTACCCTCGGATCTGTAAACTGTACAATAATAATAATAAGTCTTCCAGGCTGATTTTCAGCCATGGCGGCCAATCTCAGCAGAGACTAGTCATCTACGCGGAAGATATTATAGTGCGCAACGTTTTTTGACGTTCAAAAGTGCCTTTAATGTGCCTATCTGAAATAAATGATTTGACTTTGACTTTGCAAATGTGTGCGCAGACACAAGTATGCATTCACGCTCCCATCATACGGGACCCACATAGTCCAATGGGACGGCAATCCGACACGACTAGAGAGAGATCTGGCGCAGGACCAACGGCTTTACGTGCTGTCCGAGGCACGGGGGTATCACACCGCCAACATCCAAATTCCAGACTGTTACTGACAAATTCCTAATGAAAAAACCCAATAACACTCTTTGTCTGACCTGGGGTCGAACCCAGGACCTCACGCTCAGCAGTCGAGCTTGTGACCACGAGACCAACGGGGCAGTTAAAACTGTACCTACAGCGATGTTGACGTACACTCTGATTCATTTGCCAAGTTCCACAGAATAGCTGTTAAGAGGAAATGCGGTTGGAGAGACTTTTGGAAAATCCTAAGTAAAAAGTGGTAATTCATGGGGCAGTAAGGCTACCTTAACCGTTGTACCCACAGTAAAACGATCTTAGACTTTCCTTAACTTTTTTGAGAAATTTCGATTTGCATTAACAACAGATTTTGAAAAATTGTCGGCAAGAAAGTGGGAAAATTCACGGCGAATTGTAGGGGAAAAGTTTTTTGCGATTTCTGACTTTTCTAGTACTCAAACCTCAGTTGGTCCAATAGAGGTTTTAGTGAAAATTGCTTATTTTCCTGTTGGACATTTTTTTCGCTTCGCGCGTAAAAGGAACGGCCTATTTGTTTCGTAGAAACACATAGAAAACATTACTTCATATTTATGGAAACCAAAACAGCCTGAAATTGATCAAAAAGGATAAATATACGGAAAAAGAAAATGCGCGTTACATTATGTTAGGGAAACAAGAGGAGGCAAAAACGTGTTTATTTTATCTGATATATTCTATTTATGGGAGCATATAATTCTGGAAGGGGAAGCCACGAGAAAGATGAATGCAGAAGTAGCAATAGCGATGTGTGAATCTCAATGTGTTTATTTTTAAACGAAGATAATAGTTAAGGTGAAAACGGTGAAGGAAAACATCGTGACAAAACCGGCGCGTCCTAGAACCAAAAAATCGAAGATATGTGACATCTACCATACCGCACTGGGCCCATGTGGTGGATTGTAGCCCACACCCTCACAGAGAGGAGGCCTGTGTCCCAGCAGTGGGAACATTATAGGTTGATAGACATTTTTTATAGTTAACTTTGGCCGAATTGAGGCTCCTTCAAACAGACGCGACACGACACGCGACACAAAGGCACTGCAAGTCGCGCAACAAGCGGTATCGCGCCTGTTTGTAGGCCTTTAAGAGTTATCCTTAAATGTCGATGTGCAATATTTATCGCCGGGTACTGTAGTAATTTTGTTTCGTTTGCATTCATAGAACTGGTCATACACGCACGCTGGCTGCGATTACTACGCACCTGACCTTTCTGAAGTACAGCCAGCCAGCAAATCAACCTACCCGAAACTCAAATTTTTCCAATAAATTTTGAACCTTATGCCTTAACAATTAAGTTGAATTTTTATTAAAGAAATTTGACAGATTGTAGTAGGTTGATGTACTGGTGTCTGTACATCACCGATAAGGTCACTAAATGATAATCTGATAATCAGTATCTCTGTCTGCTAAGATACAGGCCATCCCTTGCTTAGGAGAGAGGATTTAATTTTTATGTTAATATAGACAACTATTTTTCTCCCCTTGTGCCCATTTGTCAGTTGATTAAGTCTTAGTATGTAACTCCTATACAACCTGTGTCTATGAATATCTTTGGATCAATAAACTTATTATAATTATATTATTATATGATTATTATATTTTATACATTATATTATTATATTAGTATATTTTGCAACCTTGATTGGACTGAACCTTCTTCTATGCCTTCTTATTATTTATGGATGGTAAACATACACTATTTGCGTACTATTGCAATCTTAAATCATATCTGAAAATAAGTGAATGCTCACAAAATGTTTATATCTCTTTAGGGTTCCGTACCTTAAAAGGTAAAAACGGAACCCTTATAGGATCACTTTGTTGTCTGTCTGTCTGTCAAGACCCATTATGTCGGGAACGCGTGGAGGTATCGAGTTGAAATTAAAACCATGTACTCAAGTCTACAGTCCCTTGAAGCTGTGAAAAAATCAAACTTCTAAGTTAACGTAAAAAAAGATACGGCCGTTTATGCCGCAAAAAACATATTTCGACACTCAAGGGAATCAAAATTTATAGGGTACTCCCCGTTGACCTAGAATCATGAAATTTGACAAAAAGCAATGTCATGTAGCAAAAGTAAAGGAAAAAATCCGAAAACCGTAAAGTTATATACCTACAAATTTTTACGGAACCCTCGGTGCGCGAGTCTGACTCTTATGGTGTCAAATCGAGCATATTATTATGCCACCAGCCTTTTCTTACTAAATTCCATCTTTTTAATTAAAAAGGGGTTCTTCTCAATAGAGTTAACAGTGTTATATTTTGTGTGATAATTGATTTTACTTATATAAGTAGGTTTAAACAAACACCCTTATTCCTCAATCATATTTTTAAAACAAGATGAGAATACTTCACATTTAAACTTCATTCCAATCTGAACAGACAATCTGCGCCATCTGGCGCATTGGTCTGACCGGACACCTTTACCTTCGATTGGATCAGATTCATTAACCGCGTTGTTTATGTGCATAAACAACGCGATTAAAGAATCTATTTATGCTTGGCCAGACAGCAAACACGGGCGCGGGGCGGGCGCGTGTCGGGCGCACCGCGGTGTACTCAAACATAAGAACTTCGTTTGAGTGTTCATAGTGGGGAGCGTGGGGAGCTTGCGGGCAACTTACGCCATAGCTCGTTCATAAAAGTGGCCGCAGTGAGTGCGCGGGCGGCCCGCGCGGAGACCGGGTTCTCAAACTAGTTCGAGCTTTTTTCTAGTAAAAATAAGTCTTCTTTATTCATATTATATTTTGACAAACACAGGACACGACAACACTCAGAACGAAGCTGAGCTCGACTGCGGACAGGCAGATCGCACGCGTTCCCGCACCCGCGCCGCTCCCAGCCCAGCGCTGCCAGTCTGGCCAAGCACTTTCTATAATCGTTCCGATATACGCATTGTAAGAAATCGATCTGTAGCTAGCAACAGCTAACATACATATACGATAGTTTTTGTCAGATCACACGGATTTGAAAGCAAAACTGACCGTGTGTGGTAGCCTTAAGATACGCTCTGGGGTGGATTTTCAAAAGCGTGCCGCGCTGCAATCCGACAAATTATGACCGTACCTTTTTATGTTTTAAATTAAAACTAGAAATAGCCCTGCTCACTGACCTTAATCGCAACGTGCAATTAAAGTAGAATTAAGCTCGGAATAGTTTTATAATTAACATAACAATTATACAGGCAAATAATAAATGCAAATACATTTTTCTGAAAATGCTTCGGGATTTGTAACACAAATGTCACTCTGAAACTGGTGACATTCACGCTATGAGTTGAGATCTTTTTTGCCGAACAATTTTGAACCTTAAGCTAATACTGTTAGGGAAAATAGGTAATTTGGTCATGTTCTCTATAGATTTGGTAGTAGAGGTACAATTATTTGCAAATTATCGACTTTTCTGATTGTCCGCTCCTCGTATTTTAATGAAAGACAAAATAATTGCTACAGCTTTCCCCAAAAAATAGATATTTATAACTTACTAGCAGCGCCCCTCGGTTTCACTCGCATAAGTGTCAATCTATCTCTCTGTCAAATTTTATCGAAATCCGTTCAGTGGTTTAGACGTGAAAAGGTAACATACAGACAGACAAACAGATTTACTTTCGAATTTATAATACAATGTATTAGTATGGTGATACTTATTTGCTGTTAATCTCTTTTGCAACCAATTTTTGTTTAAGGCTTATTAAAGAGGTGCCACAAGATGACATGATGAATCTACAAAACTAATGTTTTAAAATAACATGATAAAGGAAGTTTACTTCAGCGTTTGGAGCCAAAACTACGTCTCGTCCATTACAGACGGAACATAAGTCAAAAGTTCTGAAAACCACTGAGAACTTAATATCGCTGAACTGAAACAGCTTTGATAAAATTCTCACAAAATTACTATTGTGGAAAACTGAAATAATACCGATGATTTAAAGTGAAAAGTTTGGTTTCAACTTCGTTAGCTTTTAAAAACTATGTAGATACGTATATGTTTTATGTGTGTATTGTATAGGTGATGGTACACCACTAAAAAACAAAATACAAAAATATTTATTTCAACTTAAACATTGTGTCATACATAAATTGAGGCAGCCCGAGTAAGTTACAAAAGTACTTGTGTCGGAGCTGTCTCGCTCTTCCCATAAGTGGTAAGTTTACAATGATGAGGCGTAAAAGGTTTTTAAAAAAGAAAACTGAAAATAAAATAAAACATTAATTTTGCAGCTCTCAGTGTGTGTGTTTGTGTGTGTATGTGAGTGTGTGAGTGTTGAGGGTGTGTGTGTATACGAGTGTGAGTGTACACAATTTTTTTTCCGCTAATCATGGTCACAATAATTTTTGTTTCGTCCACCACTGATTACATTACCTGCAGTATTGTCTCTCATTCTTAGGGAGGGCGCCCACGAGCAACTTAGTTGCCCAGTAACTCTTTTGTCTCTGTCTCCTCGCCGTGGTTTGAACGATGCGCACGCGGAAGCGACAGCAACGCTACTTTTTTTGTAAAATTTTCGGTTGAACGGCAACTGGCTAGCCGGCAACTTTTTTGTCGCCGTGCGCGCGCTTGCATTGCAATCAATAAGATGGGCGACAGTTGCGTCCAAACCCGCGGACTAAAATGTCTCCCAGCTGCCGCGTCACTTCATGCGCGCACTTTCATACAAACCCGTAGACTTGATGTGAGAGACAAATTAGTTGCGGAGACAAAAGTTGCTCGTGGGCGCCCCTTAATACAACCAAAGGTGTTGCCTGTAAAAGATAGCTTTTACCGATAAGACCGGCCATTGTGTCACCCTTTGTAAAATTTCTACATTCATATCTGTAATTTTTATGGTGTACATAATAAAGAGTATTCTATATATACATCTATCTAAAACTAGGGAATTCGTTTAAATAAAGTCGGGGAAAATAAATGTTAATTAAGAAAATGAACACCCAACATCACTTTGTCGTGTTATAGCCATTCATTTCACACCACTGTCACTTTCAAAGCACTACAGTTGTGATTTGAACATACGGACAATTTAAGTTGGTAGTCAATTGGCTCAACAATTAATTTTCCCAACTTTACGTGAAATTATAGCTATAGATTCTGCCTACCCTCATAGGAAGTGATTCATGTAATCTGCATTCGCGATTTATTTGCCGAAAATGTAAACAAATATAAGTTTATGGAAAAATAACTTTAACACCTACACAATAAAGTTCAGTTTACGCTACAACTTCCAACATTATTATTACTTTTTCAATAGTGCTAGTCACTCAAATCAAATAAATAAAAAAAATAAATCAACTTAATAGGCATTAAAATAAAGTTGATATTTGTTTAACTTGAAATAATATTACGTAATTTGAAACATAAGTTTAAATAGATTTTATGCTTGTACTAGCTGCGCCACGCGGTTGCACCTGCGTGAATGTCGATCCCGTGGGAATATCGGGATAAAAAGTAGCCTATATGTTAATCCAAGGTGTCAGCTACCTCCATACAAAATTTTTATCAAAATTGGTCCAGCCATTTGAGCGTGAAGAAGTAACAAACATATAAACACACACACACACACACTCACAAACTTCCGCTTTTATAATATTAGTGTGATTAGGCTAGCTGATTATTTATTTAAACACTTTCCCGTATCGTAAATTCGTTTGGAAACGAATAGCAACGCGATAGTATATTTTATTTCGCGCTAAAAAGAATCACACAATCATTGCGCCAACGTCTCTTTAAACCATGTATGTCAACTAAAATTCTTCATTACTTATTTTACAAAGTTACAGAAAATGTAATTTAATATAATAATACTACACTTTTAAAATACATACAGTTCTTATTAAATTATATCAGCCAATGTCTACTTATTCCACATACGAGGAAATACAAGAGTACAAACAAAATGAATAAATGAATTGACGCATATATTATTATCTCGTAGCGATTGCTACGAGTGCTACGGCTGCGTAGCAATGTCATCAGTTACGTCGTAGCAATTACGTAGCGATGCTATTTCTGTTTCATTTCTTCTTCCACTAAAAGTAAACAAAACAAAAGGGGATTTGTAAGGATAGACTGTCTAAAATCGATATGGGATATGAAATAGCTTGTAATAGCCAAACAATGCAGTTTGTAATTGTAATCATTTGTAATCAGTGTAAAAAAAAACAGTGTACAACCTTTTATTGTTAGAACTTTTGGCTATCTGTATTTGTATTTGGTTACTAAAGATTTATGTTTATATTTTATTAAATGATATAAATCTTTTTTTATCACATCTATTCAAAAAGAGCTAGTAGTGTATGTTTCCTATGCAGGGACTAAAATAGCTCTTTAATCACTAGGGACTAAAAGTGATTTGAATTTGGAATGTGGATATTATTAGTAAAAGTTTCAATCACCATAGTATCAGTATCATAAAGTAAAAGGCGCGCAGCCAAATTAAAAAAAAATTGTATGTGGAAAAATAAAAAAACGCGCGATAAGCATTCTGCCTTCGTTCGTAATTGTTTACTAAAATTAGGATTTTACTTCATTTTATAAAAAAAATAGTTTTTGATTCAAGTAATTGTATGTAAAGAAATAAACGTGCTATTCTTATTCATAAGTTGCACTTACTTATTTTTTCATAGAGGGTGATAAAAGTGTCCACCTCGGGAGCACCACTATTTTAAGCTCGAGTGACGTACTTTGAATTCCTCGCCTTCAAAATAGTTGTTTGCTCCCTTGGCAAACCATCTACTATTAAGACTTCAAGCTTAATCGTAACACAATATTGTATATTAATTAAATTAATATTAGATATAGAAATTTGAGTGTTGCGGTGGTCTAGTGTTCACAAGCGCTAAAGCTGAGCATGAGGGTTGTGGGTTCGATTCCCCGGTAGAACAAAGTGTTATTAGGTTTTTCCATCAGTAATTTCTCAGTAACAACCTGAAGGCCAATTCTCGTAATTTAAAACATTCAAAATCTAGTCATATATTACATCGGACTTAAATATACCTGGCGAAATGTGGTTGTACTTAATCTGCGTTCGCGATTTATTTGCCAAAAATATAAACAAATATGAATTAATGGAAAAATAACCTTAACTTTTACACAAAAAGTTCAGATTACGCTAGATAATTCGTCGTTGCGCGTGCAAAAGTGGTAATGTGTTTTTAGTGAACTTATTTGAGCTATATGAATTAACACTTAGCGTGTATATACGGAACTTACGATGTATGAATATCGCATAGCTACATTCCGTAACTCTTTAAATATTGCACTTATCACATAGCTGTTTTTACAGTATGTGTGTATTGAAATAACGATTAAAAATGCATAAAGAACCGAAAATAACTAAATAATACATAGCGACTTTTGCACGCGCAACGACGATATTCAAACGTTTTTATAACATTTTCAATATTACTAGTCACTCCGAAATCAACTTTATTGTCACTGAAACAAAGTTGATATTTGTTTAACTTGGAATGGGGTGGGGGTGTGCAGCACTGCGCACTATATCTTATAAAAATGGTTATAATTAATTTGACCGAACTTACAATCAAGCATAATTGGCAATTACCAATTGTCATTTTAATTTGAACCGAAGCCTTAAAAAACAAATTCATAATCAATTATCTCAAGTTGACAGTTCAACGAATATAATTAATGACTGAAAGTTTATAAAGCTGATGCATAACAATTACGAAGAATAGAGTTACTTCGAAATTGACAGACATTGTATAGACGCATGATGTAAAATTAATTAAACATTTTAATTGATAGCTATAAATATAGAAAATAATCAACAAAGTTTCTTCCTCGAAACTTCGACGCGTTCATTAGAAACTTTATTTCATCGAAGCATATCAATTTACAAAACGTAATTGCTTACGTTTCCAAAGTTATAGCGAACAGTAGCTGCCAAATGTGAGTCAGACAGGTGAAGCAACATATTATTATTTATTTAATTTAGAAGAAATCTTAATCCTTTCCCAGACCCGTGATCACTAATGATTCATCTTGATTGTATAACTAATGTAGATTAGTTTTTAATAATTGCTCTTCAAATTAGTAAAAAAAAACACTCTTCCGCGTCAAATATAACTTATGTTTGAAAACTTTATGAGTTGGTTCCTACCCGACTACTCGGAGAAGAAAGACCGCAAAAAAACTCAGAGGTATTTCAAAGTCCAGATAATTTTGATCAGGCCATACGAGGACCTTAACAATTAACGCTTGAGAGGGTCTTTTGAGGAAAAAACTACACAGATTTGAGTGAACCTGTCCAGTCAGTGCACGCATTTGTCATCAATTGTGTTGCGAACAATACCAAAGGAAGGACATAATGACATTGACAATTAAATTTGACATTGTTAGCGCCTTTATGTCGTACCAGTAAGGGCGATTTAATGTTCGGATGCTGGAGCTGTACCCTCACAGGGCGTCCGAATGGGTACAAAGGGTAGGTTGATGATCGATGTACAGTGCGTGCCACGTAAGAAGAGACTTGACCCCGCTTGTAAGGGGTTTTGTAAGGTCAATTTGTCCTCGTACAGACGCCAGCACATCAAGTTACCCGAAACTGTCAAATTTTCCCAAACAACTTTAAACCTTATGCAAACCTTATGCAACCTTTAGCCTTATCCTTATGCTTTAGCGATAAAGTTGAAAATCTATTAAAGAAATCTGACAGATTGTAGTAGCTTGATGTGCTGGCGTCTGTACGGGGACAAATTGACCTTCCAAATAAACAGTGGGGTAATTGCGTAACACACTAACTAAATTTTGACAGTTCCACAACATTCATCGCGTTATTTACGTTGCTGAGCAGATAAATTTGTCGAACATATGAAGCAATGGGTGTGCAAATGCAAATGCTTCAAAATTATTGAGCTTGATAGTGTGTTACGCAGTAAGTATATTTTTTTAGTAGCCTTTCATGAGGAGGAAGGGTCATTTGATGATTTCCCAACCTCCAAAAAAAAAAGGCCTCCCTACTCTCTTTCCACCTCTGCCTAATCAAAGCTGCCAAAGACCAATCGTTATTAATAATTTGAACAGCGTCATAACAAAAAACCTATTGTGTCTCGTTTACCGTGCCGGAACCTGTTAAAGGAGTCTAGCGGTGCTATTCTGTAAAAAATCTCACCGTGAAAACTTAGGTGACGGGAGCGTGGAGTGAGCTGTCTATAGTGTCAATTCCTAGCAAAAACAAACTCACTTCACCTAAGTTTTCACGGTGAGATTTTTACAGAATCGACCGGCTGCTCATCCTGCCATCTCCATCGGGGCCTGCTGCGATGTCATTTACCACTAAGCGGGACCCACTGGGTCGTAAGTTTGGCTATTGATCGTCTGATATGCTTCAGATGTGTCCTGCCTAATTCCATTGAAGCGTGGCAGTTTTCCCAATTAGGGTGCAGCGTTACGCAATTAGAATGATCCGATGTTATCATAAGTTTTTACCAATGATAAAGCAAAACAATGAGTTTTGTGTAAGCTTTATGGCTCAATCTTATTCTACTATTACGTACAGACGCCAGCACATCAACCTACCCGAAACTGCCAAAGTTTCCCAAACTACTTTGAACCTAATGCTGTTGGCGATAAAGTTGAAAATCTATTGAAGAAATTTGGCAGATTGTAGTAGCTCGATGTGCTGGCGTCTGTACCTAGTTTTTCTTATTCAAATACTATTTTCTTATTCATCACGTACCTATTTCAAGTTCACCCTACATCAAAAATTCAATTTCAAATCAAACGTAGATAAGTTAGCGTTTAAACGATTTAAATGTTGAAGATTTTAAATTAAACGATTTAAAATGCAATAAAAGACGAATGGCTGCGACTTGATTGTCATTGAGTGAAAGAATTTTCATTGCAAATATTTGTTTAATTATTTTTGGTGCTGAGTTTCGAAATGCGTCGCGACTTCAAATTTTAATTTTAAAAAGCTAGTAGGTATTAATACTGCGGTACGAATTTAATTGAAGAAAAAGTTAATTGGAGTTCGAAAAAAGTTGCTTAACTGAATTTCTATTGTTTGCCTATTTAATATAATACTATAAGGGCGAAAGTTTGTGAGTGTGTGTGTGTTTATATGTTTGTTACTTCTTCACGCTCAAACGGCTGGACCAATATTGATAAAATTTTGTATCGATATTTCCACGGGATCAACGTTTACGCGGGTGAAACCGCGGAGCGCAGCTAGTTCTGATAATAATTTGAAGATTAAGCTGATATCAAATGCTCCTCTCGAGTGAATAGTTTACCCAAAGATTGAGAAAAGTGAGCAAAAAGTGAAGCGTCTGATATCTGTTCGCTCATAGTCAGCCGTCACAATCATCAGTAAACTTGACACCCATAGTCGGCGGCTTACTATAAGTACGTTTGGTGTGAGCGTGGCCTTACAGAACCTTTTTTTTTTTAAATAAAGCCAAGCATACCTCTTATTGTTTTAACTTTTCGTCCAAGGCAGCATTCTATTTTCGCATAATTTACATTTCTCTGTAATAACAGGGCACGGTTTGACATAAAGAGCTGATTTTTCCAACTCCAGATAACTTTATCGGAGGAATAATTTTGAATTTTTGACAGTTATTCCATACAAAAACTGTCAGACGTCAATTTAATTCCACTAATAAAAATTATCGGTCGATTAAAAAATCAGCCCTTAGTCGGA
This sequence comes from Luperina testacea, assembly GCA_927399505.1. Lineage (NCBI taxonomy): Eukaryota > Metazoa > Arthropoda > Insecta > Lepidoptera > Noctuidae > Luperina > Luperina testacea. Next base: position 17,507,764 of record OV656770.1, on the reverse strand, counting down.
CGTTTTCAATTTTATTCCTCGGTTAAAAAAAGCAGCATGTGTGCAATTCACACGTGATAGAAGTGAAACCTTCAATCTTAAATCTTATGAATTTACATGTCTCTTTTTACTGTCGCTTTTTCGTTTCATAAATTTTCAAATCACAACGATGCTAAAGAACATCCATCCATCCATCCATCCATCCATCACCATCACCATCACCATCGCCACCGCCATCACCATCGCCATCACCATCACCATCGCCATCGCCATCACCATCACCATCGCCATCACCATCACAATCACCATCACAATCACCATCACCAGCACCATCGCCATCACCATCACCATCGCCATCACTATCACCATCGCCATCGCCATCACCATCATCATCACCATCACCATCATCATCACCATCACCATCATCATCATCCTCACAAATTAGTAGCATAGGATTAAATGTGATGTCATTTGTAATAATAAAAAACAAAAACACTGTATAATGCTTCCTATCTCATTTTCTCCCACGTAAAATCTTCTGTCTCTTTTTACTGTTGCTTTTTCGTTTCATAAAATTTCAAATCACAACGATGCTAAAGAAGTTTTCGCTTCAAAAATATCTGACGTTAGAAAAAAGTTAATAAATCTAACATAGGTAATACCAACACGATTGAAAAACAATAGTACTTTCCTAACAATATTCTACGAACCGTACAAAGCTACTGGTAAGCGGAACTGTCGAGAGCAATCGAGTGGCCAGATTGGAATGAATCGATTAAAATCACATGAGCACTTTGTGCGATTACCGATGAAGCGACTGAATAGTCCGCGCGCGTCGAGGTGTCGTATCGTGATGAACAGTGTCGGTATGCTGACAAGCTGACCGATCCAGCTGACAGATTATTTTTGAGCGCGATGAGTTGGTAGATAAAAGGCCACATAACATAACAAAACATCACACCTGTATTCGCTGACTGGGTAGGCAGAAGGGTATGGAGCACCCACGTTTCGGTAATGTTATTGTCTATATGTGTAAGTCCCATGATCTTAATAGGGTGTGAGCATACTGCCATTCAATGGGCAGACTCAGGACTACTAGTAAGTTATTCATAATGGAAAAACACTCACTGGCAAAGTGAGTGTTTTCTTTTTGATCAGAATATTTTCTTATGATCGTATAACGCTGATTCGGTCATGGATAACAGCTGTACAGTATTACCCGGCGATAAATATTGCACATCGACCTATACCTTTTTTGTATTCTATACAAAGAATAAAAATAATTATCAAAAGAAGCAAATCATAATTGTTTTAACAGCTCCTAATAGATACCGGACTGTTTGTATTTCGTGCGACAGAAATAACGCTCTACGAAGCCGAAATTAACCGATTGTCTCTTTCCAAAGGTCGATGTGCAATATTTATCGCCGGGTACTGTAAGTAACATGCAGGCTATAACTGTCCTACATTAAAACTTCGTCTGGTTTTTAAAAATATTATTGACATTGAAAAGCGTTTGTATAGAACTATAGACCAACATCATCAGCCTACAGCAGTCCACTGCTGGACATGGCCTCTCCTATTACACGCCATTCAACTCGATTTTCGGCAACTCTCATCCAGCTGCTACCAGCCATCCTGCGAAGATCGTCGCTCTACCTAGCCTGAGGGTGCCGAGGGCGTCCTACCTCACGTTTACCGATTCACGGTCTCCACTCAAGAACAAATGTGTGAGTGATGTGTGAGTGATGTGTGTGTGTGTGTGTGTGTGTTTGCCGCAAATAAACGTATTTTCTTTCTTTTCTTTTCTTTTAACATAGACTGACATACAGATATAAAATCATTTATTATTCGTGTGTGTTTGCCGCAAATAAACGTATTTTCTTTCTTTTATTTTAACATAGACTGACATATAGATATAAAATCATTTATCATTAAGCTAGCTTCTGCCCGCGACTTCGTCCGCGTGAAATTTCTCCCAACCCCCCCCCCATTCACCCTCTTGACAAAGGATCAAAAAAGCTTTCCTCTTCTTGGAATTTCAAAAAACCCTTTTTCAGTGGATACCTACTCTGCACAAAGAACACACCCTTCAAATTTCATGTCTCTGGACCAGCGGTTTAGGCTGTGCGTTGATATATCAGTCAGGACTTTGAATTTTATTATATACAACGTGTAACATAATTAACGCAAGACCTTATACACCCCAATAAGAGTATTGAGTTAAAAGCATAATACAATGGCCAAAACTTATTTTTTTTAAGCTAATTATTATTATTAATTAAATTGTGTTGACCCTATCATTACTTTACGCATTTAAAATCGAATCTGACCTTGAAATAAAATTTAATTTTCTTTGGCTCAATCGGCGGTCAGTATGGCAAAATACATCATTTTTTTTTTAAATACCTATCTTAAAAGTTACCGAAATCGATTCAGTAATCAATTATGAACAAACTACTTACGAGAATAAACGCAATTCCAAATACTTAGTTTGTGGTGTAAAGGCTCCTTCAAACAGGCGCGACACGCGATAAAATCGCGCTCGACAAAAAGTCGCGCAACTAGCGCTGCCTTTGTGTCGCAAGCGATTCGCGTCGCGCCTGTTTGCAGGAGCCTTAAACCTTGTATAGATTCGGCGAAGAATTTTATGCAGAAACATTGCTATGCATCTCCTAAGTATCAAAAAGATAGTATCTGACGGTAATTGCCTATAGAAATACTACTACCCGAAATATTTACCCTTATTGTCCCACTACACAAGAGTAAAGGCTTTGTTTTCTTAAAAACAACAATCTTTGCGCGCCAAAAATGTTCTACAACGTTCGAAGATAGGTGACATTCCGAACTTTACCAAAGGAATTCTTTAAGAAATACCAATGAGACACGCTTGTTTGAAGCCTCTTTTATCTTTGTGGAGGCACATTTCAAAGCGGGGTGATTTGGAGATTAAGTAGATACAGAGTGACAGGAACATCAACGCGCAAACTGAAACAAAGAATAAAATTCAGCATATGATTCTAGACGAAAAAACTAAACTGCACTTCGATGTTCCTGGCACGCTGTAGTCCTGTTGACAGGGGGGCGCTGTTGATAATCATTTACCTCCTTACTAATAAACGTTGTATAGCGTCTGTATAGTTACACAACGCTTTGTCTTCTTCTTTCGAATGTCAAATTACTGACGACAGAAAGAGAGAAATCGGTGTGTAACTATTAATCTGATATAGTACGTTCATTAATAAGAGGGTTACGCAATGGGGGTTTTCGTGAAAATTTACGACACCAGTTGGCACCACTTTGACAAGAGGTCTTCCATTTCGACAATGAATATAAAATATATGATGACGTTCATCATTCGATTCATTCATTCGTTCATCATTCAGTCATGACTAAAGAAAATATAGGCTCTTTGACAGATGCCTGGACCTGACGTGTTAGTGCTGCCACCTAGCGAACGTCATTTCAGAAAACCCTCATTGTTTAGTGAAATGTATTGAAAAACAAGATGGCATCGTTAGTTCTGATTTTAGCCAAGCGCTCAAAGATTCTTGTACAGCTATATTATGCTGGGGTGTCTACTCAGTTGTAGTGGTATAAATCTTATCCAGCGAATAATTTGTGAATCTTTGACAGTTTCTCCATACAAAAACTGTTATACCCTTTGTATGTACACGGCACGGTTTCTTTACACTACGGCTTATAAACCGCGCCGTAGAAAATACGTGCCCGTCAACAAGCTTCCATAGTGATCCATACAACACTGACGCATCGTGGCCACACACGGCTAATAACCGCGTCGTAAAAAATACGCGTCCGTCAACAAACTTCCATAGTGACCTAATATAACACTGTCGTACCGTGGCTACACACGGCTAATAACCGTGCCGTAAAAAATACGCGTCCGTCAACTAGCTTCCATAGCGATCAATACAACACTAACGACCGACCATGCCAACAAAAGGCGAACAAATCGTAGTTATTCACGGCAAGAAAAACGTGTGTACAAAGGACCAAAGACGTCATTTTTATTGCACAGGTAAGATATCTGACTGTTTAAATCAGCCTCTTGAGGAGTAGTCTGGCTTTACTTATAAATTGACACGAGATTTAGAAAGATTGTGCAGGTTCAATGGTGCAATGACTGTGTTTGATTTGCTGCGAGTCACGGGTTTAATTCAAGGAAACTATTTACCATGTATTGCTCACAGGTAAGTAAACCTTTTACGTTCAAGATGTTTATGCATAGAGGATTGTGTCAGCAACACAACATCCATGTAGCTAATGAAAATAGCGTAGTGTGGCGTTATTCAAGGAGCGTCCCTTAGGGCGATTAAGCAATAATTTTGAGCAGTTTCTAAATTATTGTTTAACGGCCTAAGGGAGTTTATAGGATGAAGGTTCTCGTCTTAAGTCACGACCTTGTGCGAAGGCTGCACCCACATCGATTATCTCGTCACACGAGAATGGTTCTAACCAGCGGGGTAATTGCGTAACAGACGATTTTGACGTTCAAAAGTGCCTTTAAAGTGCCTATTTGAAATAAATTATTTGACTTTGACGTTGTTTGTGTGTTTTTTTTTAGACTAACAGTAGGAAGTAGGAATAGTCATAAAATTTTAAAAAATATTAATTAAATTAACAACCAGTTTGATTTTGTCCAGCATGTTGTACAATTATACAATCGCAAAAACGACTAAACGGATTTCGATGAAATGTGGCACACAAGTGGACCATGACCTGGGTTATACGATACTTTTATTCCGGTAGTACGTTCCTTTGGGATAATACATTCACGTGGGCGAAACCGCGTGCTCCTCTTGCATATTTTAAGAGCAGATGACCCTTTTACAAATCAGTTACAAGCGGATTAAATCCTCAGCAATGTTTACAGCAAAACCCAGAATTGTTATTCCCAATCCTCAAATAGACAAATATACATCAAAACGACCATTAAAAATCCCCACGAATATCGTAAAAATCTCGCAATATTATCGTTTGCAGCAATACCCATGCGTTGCTCGCAAAGAAGCCAAATTGATTCTATAAAAGCAATTATAACGTTCACACAGAGCGATTTGCAATTAATTTGTGTGCTCAATTGATTTTAATTCAATTATTAAAATTGGATGTTTGAAGATTTTCATTGTATTTTTGCGCGCGTAGTTTGTGATTGTTTTGTTTATTGAGCGCAGCCATTTTGGCAATTGTTAAATTGATAAATTGGCGCTGAAATAACATTTTGTTGAAATATTATTTTATTTTTATTGTCTGTATTGGAATAGTCAATTACGGATTGTGGAGCTGTGATTTGGTTTTAGAATGGATGAAATGTGTTTTTTGTTACAATAATAGACGTGTGGTAGGGGAGACCAGGGATGAAAGTAACGCGGGTTGAAAGTAACAAATGACCTTACGAGTGAACGAATCGACTTGTATAATCCTGTCCGCCATGTTAGTGTAGCTATTTCACCTCCCCTTCCGCCTCAGTGGCGTCTGGACGGCTGCGACGACCGGTTGTGTGTGTAATTCGTAGGTGCCAGAAATTTACGTCAAAGGTAAGTTTTTGATGTTTTTATTATTCTTGTGTATTTCTTTTATTAAATGTATATGTTTTAGTCTTGATCGCTAATATTGTTGGTTGATTATCTATCTACAATATTTCATTATCAAAAGTTGAAGTTCTTGATCGGTATTCTCAGTAAAAAAATATATTTGTCAGATTGTGGGAATTTTGGAATAAGGGGTAAAAGTAACATGTCGTTACTTTCATCCCTTATAACATCTGATACTTTTCGTATCAATTTTGTGTAATTATAGTGTTTAATTTGTGAATAATATTTGCTATATTTATTTCAGAATGCCTAACGTACACAAGAGAACCACCGATAGAGGCTTAGCCACCCCAGAGATGTTAGAACTAGCGGCTGAAGAAGTTCTAAAACTGTCAAATGTTCCTGTATTTTGTAGCGTGTACCAGTAGGAAAGTTATGTTTGTTTAAGCCGTTGTCTTATTAATTATTTTATCATGTTTATTGTTTATTGGATTAAGTAGTTTAAGCACTTAAGTGTTTTGTTTTGTCCAAGAGAAAGACAATTTTTATGTTTATATCTACTATGCAGAGATGTAAGCGCGTGGTTTTCTTAACGCGACTTGCACGAGTATTTTTGTTGAAATTAAATAGCAAGTGAACTAATTATTTATGACTTTAATTGGGTACTTCAATATTATTACAATAATTAAGTTTTGTAAGTATGTGGCGCGCGCGGTTCGATGCGCATGGGCGCGTGTGTGTTCCTTGGCGGTAGCGGAGCAAGAGGGCGGGAGCGCGGCTCGCTCGACGCAGACGCGTTGCGGGGCATGAGCGCAGGCGCGGGGTGCGCTCTAGTGATGGGAAGCGCTGACGAGATTTTAGTCGAGTAGGCGCGAACAAGAGATTTTTATTATTTAAAGTGAAAAAGAGGTTTGATTTGTTTACCAAGTTTTACAAAAAATTGTTCTTAAATTTAAATAAGGTCTGCTAATAAATAAATGTTTCATAAATCACGTTTATTTCCTATGTTACAACCATCCCTCTTGCTTGTTACATCTATCCCTGCGGTAGGGATGAATGTAACAAACCTCCGACTCTTAAATAATTTGGTTTTAATCGAAAACCACAATCTTTTTAACAAAACTTTTTACGTCAAATTATGAAGTAAGGATATGTCCGCCTTCAAGAATTGTATTATTTTACCTAACTAAAAACACACCAAAGATATGAACTCAAAACTGAAAATTGTTACGTTCATCCCTGGTCTCCCCTACTTCCTGGCCGCGCCACAGTGGAAAATCAAAGAAACACGTTTCTAGATAAATTGTACCCTTTATGTACTTTAAGGTACATGTAGTGAAAAAAATTGTACCTCAAAGAATTATGAAATATAATGAAGTTTTGGTGGCGCGGCTGGGGAGTATACTTCCTGGCCGCGCCACCATGGTTTTTGTAAACTATTAGGCGTACCCGGACATAGTGTACACTAAAGAATTGTACCAAAATTGTACTTTTCCGTACGCTATAAAGAGATTCAAAAATTTTATTACTTTAGAAATTATAGCCTTGTGTTGGTGGCGCGGCTGGGGAGTATACTTCCTGGCCGCGCCACCATGGTTTTTGTAAACTATTAGGCGTACCCGGACATAGTGTACACTAAAGAATTGTACCAAAATTGTACTTTTCCGTACGCTATAAAGAGATTCAAAAATTTTATTACTTTAGAAATTCTTACCTTGTGTTGGTGGCGCGGCTGGGGAGTATACTTCCTGGCCGCGCCACCATGGTTTTTGTAAACTATTAGGCGTACCCGGACATAGTGTACACTAAAGAATTGTACCAAAATTGTACTACCCAAAAACATAATAATATTACGGAATACTGTAATATATTAAGAGAAAACATCAAAACAAACTTAAGCGCATCAGCAGATTTGTTGATCTTTGTACCTACTGGATGTGGCCTCCAAATTAGAAGTACGTACTGGAATTATCTCGGTGGGATGGTTGTATAACTTGCGCAGAAGGTCGAGAAATAAGCAACACAATACGAATCGATATGCATAACAAGAAAAATTTACCTTCAGGAACAAGATAAGAACTTGGTAGGTACTTAGGTATTAGGGACGGTTAGAAACGAAAATCGTCAACATTGTTACTTTTACGTGTCAATAACTATGATTTCAAAAACTGAAATGTTGATCTACTTCGTCGTTAACTATATCTACCTACAGTACAAAAAGTTAATCAAAAAAGTTTAGGTACCTAACGAAACTATGAGCTATGATAAAAAACATATAAGTCTGAACCTGCTTTATATACATTGGCCTCCAAAAGCTAGTTGGCATTTTTACACTGCAGCTGTTACACACCACATTAAGATTTAAAATTCTAGTTCCAAATGTTGGAACTGTACACTATAACGTTGTTATCTACCTACTAATGCAACCTATGACTTACCATAAAAAGTAATCAAGTAATCCCACAGGATTACCTGATTAATTTTGTACATATTTTAAATCATAATGTGGCATGGCATCACAGCTGAAGTGGAAAAATGTCAACTAACTTTAGGAGGCCACTGTATATTATTATACGTATCTACCGATAGGTAATCAGTCGGATTATTAATAGAAACAGCATGGTATTTTTAACGTTTTGACTTTCACCAAATTCAAGAAACATGAATGTACCACATGAACATTTGGTGGCCCTGAAAAGGGCCGTTTGTTTTTGTCCTGCCTGCCATCATACGTATTTAATTTATTGTGTATATAATACAATGCACCATTATATTTTGTGTACGTTTTAGTACTGTTACCGTGTTGTTTAGGTCATCATAGCATTCCCATCTGCCATTACGCCTACTCAATGCTCTGTAGTGGCACATATTAGGTAAATACTCTATGACTGACACCAAAGCATATGTTTTTTGCTGTAAAGTTAAACTGTTTGGAATATCATTTGTATCAATCAAATCTATATCATCTAACTCAAATATCAGAATTTCGTTTAAATTATAGCTAATGATATGTGTGCATGTACACACAGCGTCAGTATGTGCTAACCCCTCAAGTTTTAAAATGTTACACATTAAATCCCTTACAAATAATCTAAAGAATACTTCAAAAAGAACCCATTGTTTCGACTCAGATTCGAACTATCGCATCACCGAACGTCGTCATACTCATACCGGCAGTTTGACGAACTAGCCAGCGAGCCCATATGAATTGCGTTGAAATTGTTTTCTACTATGGTCTGAGTCATTTTATCTTTAGGTGGGATGTCTAATCGATAGATGTTATAATTTGAGGGTATCCATTAATTTTACTTACTTACGTTGTCTTTATAAAATTAATCCATACCCTCAAGTTATAACTACAACGTTTGATGTATACGTTCACTTAAAACGGCGAAGAGTAAACGACTACGATTTATCCATTAATTTTTAAAATGATTTATGATTTTATGAGAACTAAAATAGTTGTTCTGTGTGAACAAAATGTGAGCATAAAAGGAATTGCGAGACAGCTTGGCATAGCAGTAAGTTCATTATAATATTAATTGTGTTCTCCGATTTTTTTCTTGGTGAGCTATTTGCGGTATCTTGTGTGTGGTATTTAATAACTTATTTAAAACCATTTTTTTCTATACAGAGACAAACGGTGCGCTTATGGGTGCGCAGATTTCAAGAAACCGGCGATGTTAAGACAATGTCCATGGGTCGGAGAACTACTGGGATCTATACGGACCAATCTGAACATCATCGGGATATTGTTAAGGTTCACACTACACCGCCGTTTACATCCACTCGTTACAGTTCGCAACGGCATGGAATATCTCTGTCCACGGTTCGAATACATTTACACGCAGCGAACATTCACAGTTATCGACCTGCAAAATATGTCTAACAGAAGAACATCGAAGAGAACGATTGCGATTTGCCCAGAAATAGCAGTTATATTAATTAAGTATGACAACAAAATAAACAACGAAGACATTTAACTAATTTGATCCCACTATTTTACTTTGTATAGCAAAATATTCTAAGTAGATATCATGAGCTAATAAGAGATGTTAATTGATTATTATCTATTGATAACATGTTTATTCACTTATTATGCTCATGATTGTAATCCTGCCAAACTAACTTCTAGTTCCTAGACAAGTTGCAAACGCTTCAAAACTTGTCTCTTTCGATGTCACTTGTCAGACTGTCAAATGTCAAATTTGTATACTGAGACGACATGACAGGTCACGTGACATTTCGTTAGGTTATGTCAATCTAAAATATTTCTACCGCTTACTATTGTATCGTTTACGTTAATACGATGCCACTTGTCTAGGAACCCAATTGTGTCAGTTGGCAAAATAGTATATTATGATAACTGTAAATAAAATTATCAAATCAAAATAAATCTTTGTTGTAAAATAAGATCATAGTTTTGTTAAATAATAGCAATAATAAATATTATTATATGATTATTAAGGTATTTTATTTTTCTTTATTTTTAAATTCTTTATAAATAATTACTAAAACAAAATAGAAAAATATATTAAAATAATAATTATAATGAACAAAAAGCACATTTCGTGCCTATGATTTGAACTTCCACTCATAGGCACGGCAAGCGGTCTTGAAACCTCTAGTCTATTTAGACGATGAAAAACGTTCGTAAATGTTAACCCTATTATTGCTTGTCGTTTTCGCAATAATAAAAGTATTAACGTTTGATTGAAAAAAACAATAATAAAAACAGAATTTTAAAAAATAAATACTATCTTAAACTTATTTATTCACTAAAACAATAAATTAATTAAAATAAAATGTTTTTGCAAAATACAAAAACCAACTTGGGCCTATCACGGATTTGAACGCACATGTCTTTTGGAGGGGTAATCACTTAATGAAGCTGTGTGTACATTACATATCATTGACGATCTTTCTACAATGCAGATTATTATCTAGCTCTAACATTGAATTTGTTGCTTCTTCAAGAGCTTTGATTCCTTTGTCGGACAGAGTGAGCACGTTTAATGGCATATGTGAACATTTTCTCGGTGTTGAACGATTTTGGCTGCAATTCTGGTTGGTACATCGTTTTTCGGAAATTACGCTAGAATAGTCGTGTATTAATATTTTGTCTAAAACATAAGATACATTAGACATACAGTTCACAATGGTAACATTTCAGTTTTTGAAATCATAATTATTGACACGTAAAAATATAATAATGTTGACGATTTTCGTTGCTGACCGTCCCTGATACCTAAGTACCTACCAAGTTCTTATCTTGTTCCTGAAGGTAAATTTTTCTTGTTATACATATCGATTCGTATTGTGTTGCTTATTTCTCGCCCTTCTACGCAAGTTATACAACCACCCCACCGAGATAATTCCAGTACGTACTTCTAATTTGGAGGCCACATCCAGTAGTTACAAAGATCAACAAATCTGCTGATGCGCATAAGTTTGTTTTGATGTTTTCTCTTAATATATTACAGTATTCCGTAATATTATTATGTTTTTGGGTAGTACAATTTTGGTACAATTCTTTAGTGTACACTATGTCCGGGTACGCCTAATAGTTTACAAAAACCATGGTGGCGCGGCCAGGAAGTATACTCCCCAGCCGCGCCACCAACACAAGGCTATAATTTCTAAAGTAATAAAATTTTTGAATCTCTTTATAGCGTACGGACAAGTACAATTTTGGTACAATTCTTTAGTGTACACTATGTCCGGGTACGCCTAATAGTTTACAAAAACCATGGTGGCGCGGCCAGGAAGTATACTCCCCAGCCGCGCCACCAAAACTTCATTATATTTCATAATTCTTTGAGGTACAATTTTTTTCACTACATGTACCTTAAAGTACATAAAGGGTACAATTTATCTAGAAACGTGTTTCTTTGATTTTCCACTGTGGCGCGGCCAGGAAGTATCTGCTATTTCTGTACGTTGCCTTAAGGCAGCTAGATAATGGGCTTCATTATTCTTTATTTTTTTAAACTACAAATGTGACAATTCCAGAATATTATTTCTATGAATATGATCAGTAGGTACCGTCACCTGTCTTAGAAAATATCATAATTACCAAACAATCCATTGACGTTTCGAATATCGCACTGACTTAACAATACGGTTGACCTCGTAATGCTCCATTACCACTTTTGACAATATCATCATCATCATCATTCAGCCGAAAGACGATGACTGCTGAACGTAGGCCTCACTCTGCACGATTTCTGACAAATGCGTGCACTGACTGGACAGGTCCTCTCAATCTGTGTGGTTCTTTCCTGAAAAGGCCATCTCAGACATCGATGTACATGATCTTCATATAACCTTACCAAGATTATGTCTGGACTTTAAAAGAGACTATGACCTCTGAGTTTGTTTCGGCCTTTCTTCTCAGAGTAGTCAGATAGGAAACGCCGACCTCATCTAGTTTAAAAAATATATGATTGACGAGTAAAAGTGTTTGTGCAAACCTACTCACAAAAACAAAATTATTTATCTTTTATCATTTACCCGAGCATCGCCTCTTCAACCGGTTCTATACTTCGCGCATCCAGTGTATTCCTGCGGCCTTCACAAGGTCATGGATCCACCTTTTGACAACATTTCCTAGCAAATATAAACTTCAGTAAAAATGAAATTATATATGTATCTATAACATAGACTAATAGGCATTGTCGCGTTGTGATGTGTAAGAGTCATTTAACCTTAGGGTGATAGGTAAGGTCATCATGAGGTAAACCCAAACGGAAATCCCGACGCTCCACTATCCAATGTGCTGATGAATACTTTAATAGCTACTTTTCTTTTATTTTCCTTACCTATACCGCAAAACATCATCATCATCTGCCTAGCCTTTTCCCAACTATGTTAGGGTAGGCTTCCAGACTAATCAGATGCAGCTGAATAACAGTATTTTACATGGAGCGACTGCCTATCTGACCTCCACAGCCCACGTACTGGGTAATACGATACCCCTTGGTAAGACTGGTTGTCAGACTTTCGGGCTTCTGACGACCCGTAACGACTGCCAAAGATCCTCGAATGATAGCTGGGACCAACGGCTTAATGTGCTTTCCGGGGCACGGAGGAGTTTTGGTATGTAAAGATGGTCACACATCCACGGCGCCAAGCGTAGCTTATCCTGATCGAGCGACCCCCTCCAAAACATCAGACGCAATTAGCAATCAACTACCAACCTGACGTGCGAACAAATCTGCTTAATAACCGCTTAATACGGATGTCCCAAAAGCTTTCAATAAAATCGCCGAAATCCGAATAAATCCGGGCGTCCATGGTAAAGTGGCGACCGGCGACCGTTCAATACACGGAGATAATGAACCGATCAAAAGGGAACTGAGTGCCCGGTTTAAAGCAGGATTTTGAACAGGACAATTTGAGGAATTTTAGATTTTATACTCGATGATACTGTATTTTGTGTAGGTAAAGGGAATCAGGATGGCAACCAACCGTTTATAGTTTAAAGTTAAGGTTCGCGAGCACATTCGCAAGAAGCTGGCAGTATCATCACAACGGTAATATTTTCTCATTTTTTGTCTTATTTAATAAGTATATTCATGTATTTAGGTATGTATATTTATATGTGATTAGGTAGGTATATATTATATTCATACTTTTAATAGGTTTATGCGTATCTTTATATTTAAAATATTTATTCCTCAATGTTCATGATTGTTTGTCTCTGAAAGTTAAAGTAATGTTAGTGTACCCAAAGTTTGACTGGTAGAAAATGCCTATGGCATTAAGTCCGCCTCTGTACAAACAAAATCGCGCGCGACACAAAGGCATCGCACGTCGCGCAACGAGCGGTGCCAAACGTCGACTTACAAACCATTTCGCCACTCGATTGCTAGTGGAAGCTATATTTTAGCACATTACATTAGGTACATTGGAATACACCAACCTAATTTTTTTTTCCTTTCGCTGTCTCACTCCTGGGCAAAGGCCTCCCTCCACTCCTTCCATCTTTCGCGAGCCCGCGCGTCCTCCTTCCAGTTTTGATGGAACCTACCCAGCTCGTAGCGCCATCTCTCCATAATCTCTGCCCACCTCATTAAGACTCTAAAAATATTATCGCTACAAGTCGTTAGTTTCCTCGAAATCGTATCGCTGAGTTAAAGTTCCTTCATTGTCTCTAGTTGTTAAACGCTCGCAGTCTGAATTCAACACACCTAACAGTCCAACAACACAAATAGTCACACTCCAAACATTTGTAGGTCAACCGAAGTTAGCTCTGGGAACTCGGATACGTAAAGCGAGAACCGAACTTACAACATTTAGCGTCAAAGGCTTCCACTGCGGTAGTTTGATAGAGCACTTTACACGCCTGCATTTACGGGTAGCGTATAGTGTGGAGCATTCACTAATGTTTCACCAAAACTCCATTGACAAATTTTTAGTTTACAACCAACGTTTCGTATACTATTTATTTTACAAACAACTCATTCCGCAAATGTTTTATTTGATAAACACTCGTTTTACAAACATTTATTTGGCAAATGCTTCTCTTTACAAATGGTTCCGATGACATTTAATCATTTAAACATTTTTCACTTAATATTTAGATTCTTTTGGAAAAATCACGTTTATACAACATATCATTTTATAATACATTTTTCGTACCACTTGCTCAAAAAAGTGACATTCTATGCCACAAAAAGCGAATATAACAATAGTCATTTTTAATCTGTTAAAAACAGGGAAAGAAAATTGTACTGAATTTCATTCATCCTCTAGGTCCCCCTAGAGGATGAATGAAATTCAGTACAATTTTCTGATTTAAATTTAGAATACTTACACGAAATTACTGGCTTTTTTAAAAAGAAAATCAGAAGGGCATTGCGCAAAAAAGTCTAAAATTTTTACGACTCAAATGTGGAAAAATTTCTTAATGAAGCTCCTGACGAAATTTTTCTGGCCACAAAAGTAAGTATACATGATTTAACTATGAATATTTCGTATCTTAATAATGGTAATTATTCTATATATTTACCTGTTTTTTTATCTTTGTTATAGGTGGCCTTAATTTTTGGACTCAATGGTGCTTGCCGCGGATATGAACTTGTAAACTTAAAGGTGGAGGACGTTGAAAATCATTCCAATGAGTTACTGCTGATTAATGTAAAGGAAACTAAGACAAAGAAAAATCGGTAATTCATTGTACAAGGACAATATACTAAAATCATTCATAAATACAGCAACGACCTGCTACCCTGACGTCTGTTCCCGATCCTACAGTGCTAAGCTGATTCCAATCCATCTAAGTGTGTGAACTATAAAACTACAGAGAGTGCGTGCTAGGTAGGTTTTTATAACTAGCTATGTTTTATATCTTGCCCTAATTAAAATTTTATTGAACAAGTCTGCTTACCCTTTATTTAATAGGAGCAAGTAGATTTGTTACAGACTTTAGGCTATAACTTCACGCTATGACCCTAGGAGCCGAGCAAACAGAAAAACAAGTCAGAAAAAACGCTAAGCGAAACTGAGTGATAGCGCAGTAGTTATAGGCAGGCGATGCAATGCGACGGGGTGGGTCGCGGGAACATGAAATTTCACCCGGACGAAGTCGCGGGCAGAAAGTAGTACACAGCCTACCAACCTGTTTATCCATTACAAAATCGCAATCTGCCACATTAACAAAGTGATAGAAGTCGGGAGAATAGCTTTACTATATATATACGAGTATATAGTCTGTTCGCTAAGAGTTGATAAAGTCAGGGTTTCGTAACTCATTACAAATTGCGGCCCGCTAATAACAACAATAACAAAACAACGATAATAACAACAGTTTTAAACAATTATTAACAGTATAAAACAACACGCGAACACTCAAACGACTCACTCAAAACGCATTCCAGAACGGAATAGCAATATGGCCGCAATGGCAATATTTATCAACTCTCAGCGAACAGACTATAGTTACATAATAAAGTAATTATTATTTTAGAAAATGACGTGACGCAATTCCGTCCAATTTCCTTAATTTTCACTCTGTATATTATTATATACAAATGGTAAATCAGCTCGTTAAGATGTTAATCTAAACAGGCTTTAATAGAGTTGCGTGTCATGCTTTAATGCTTGACCAGACTGCAAATGCGAGCGCGGGGCGGGCGCGGCGCGGCGTACTCAAACATAAGAACTTCATTTGAGCGTCGATAGTGGGCACGCGGGCGTGGTGAGCGGCGCAAGCTGCATGGTGCTGGGAGCGCGCGGGCTACTCACGCCATAGCTCGTTCAGACAAGTGGCCGCAGTAAGGGCGCGGGCGGCCCGCGCGGAAACCGGGGTTCTCAAACTAGTTCGAGCTTTATTCTAGTAAAAATGAGTCTTCTTCATCCATATTATATTTTAATAAACACTGGACACGACAACACTCAGAACGAAGCCGCTCTCTACTGCGGACAGGCAGATCGCGCGCGTTACCGCACCCGCGCCGCTCCCCTCCCCGCGCTGCCAATCTGGCCAAGCACTTAAGGTTTCCTTGGCCACGACGGTAGTTCACACAGGCATCTAACATGACGAATCGTAATTTTATTGGGGACAATTTAGCTGTTTAAGATTCGTGAAAAAGTGAATACGCGCGCATGATGCGTTCACATATTATGAGTAGTAGTGCTCCAGTAGTAACGGCCCCGACTTACGAGTTGTAGGTCGCAGGTTCGACACCAGACAGGCGCTTTACTTTGTGTTAATTATTTCACCACCACTGCTGCTCTAAAACGGCGATGGAAAAACATCGTGAGCAACCCGGCGTGTCCTAGAACTAAACATTTCGAAGACATGTGACATCTACCAACCCGCACTGGGCCCACACAGTAGATTACAGCCCACTCGCTCTCCAAGAGAGGAGGCCTATGTCCCAGCAGTGGGAACATTATAGGCTGCCATTTCGTTCGGAATTTCGTTTGCAAACATGTAAACTTATAACAACCACGCTTAATATTATTTCCCACATAATACGCCATTTTACGTCAGCCCATACAACTTTATGCATGTTTTCATTTATATTTTATGACGCTTAAAGGCTCTTACAAACAGGCGCGACACGCGATATAATCGCGCGCGACACAAAGGCACCGCTCGTTGCGCGACTTGCAGTGCCTTTGTGTCGCGTGTCGTGTCGCGCCTGTTTGAAGGAGCCTTAATACGTTTCGTCATTCCGTATACGTCATCAAAAAAATATTTGGACACATGGATGGCAACACTACCTGCATTGTTGCAAAATTATAAACCGCGAAACATTTTTATTTTTTTAACTAATGCCAGATAAATCCTATGTGGCCGATGGCCGATGGGGCCTAAAGATTCTGGAGTGGTGCCGCGTACCGGAAGACGTAGCGTTGGAAGGCCTCCCACAAGGTGGTCCGACGACCTTGTGAAGGCCGCAGGAACCCGTTGGATGCGAGAAGCACAGAACCGGTCGAAGTGGAGGTGCTTGGGGAAGGCCTATCTCCAACAGTGGACCTCTTTCGACTGAAATGATGATGGTGATAAAATCCTATGTCGCCAAGGGAGAAACTTACCATGGTGGCAAGGCAAGTAAAAAGGGACTGACTCTCCTGGCCTGTGCCAATTCTGATGGGTCTTAAAAATCACGTTTGCTAGTGATTGATTGGTAAGGCGAATCACCTTTCTTCAAAAACGTAAGATCGCTCCCTATGATGAACAATCTCGCGCGTTTGTTTTATTATTTTGCTTTTTTTATAAAGAAAGAAAGAAAAATTGTTTGTTCTGCACAAACAAAAACGCACATTTCTTTCTTTCTTCTTTTCTTTCTTTGTAGGATTCTTAAGTGAAGAGAGAAGATTGAAGATACAATGTGGAAGTGTGGGCCAATTAAAATCATTAGAACCATGTGTGGTCTTAAAACAGATGACAGCTGTGCACCGTACTTTAAATCATTAAAAATACTTACGCTACCGGCGATATACATATTAGAAATTAGTATCTTCGTCAAAACAAATTCCAACCTTTTTGAAAAAATGACAATGGTACGAAATGTTCCAATTCGTAGTCAATACAAAAATGCTTTGAGCAATTATAAATGTAAAACTGCATTAGTAAAAAAAAGTGTCCTGGGTATGGCTCCACGCATTTATAATAAAATTCCAGACGCCATAAAAGAATTAAATCTTACACAATTTAAGAAAAAAATGAAATTATTCTTGATTGATAAAGGTTATTATACTATTGATGACTACTTAAATGACGAATTAATTTAGAATTACAATTATAAGTATTGACATTTTAATTTTAATTATTTTGACAGATCTTTGACATTTTAATAATTCCTCATTTGGGTTTGACATAATTGGAATATGAAATAATATGTGATCGTTCAATTTATTTTCTATTTAATACCATAACTACTTATGCATGATTTTCAAATATTTTTAGAAATTTTTAATTTGTAATCCTCGGTTAGATTTGCACACCATATTTGTACGCCTCCTGGCATAACATAGCGCTCTGATCATCAAACATAAGATCTGTATTTCTTTACCTATGTTAACAAATAAATAAATTATTATTATTATTATTCATTTATTTATTTAGTTTTCTTATTTTATTACATTTTTAAATATTTCTTAAAATATAAAAATAAGTAAAAAAAACATTTAAAAATATAAAAAAAATATTATTATTATTATTATTTTATTATTATTATTTTGAGTGTTTTTTTTTTTTTTTCAGCTCTTAGGCTGGTTTTAGCTACATTTACGGGCTAAAGCCAAGTAAATGTAGCGTGTGGTGTGTATTAGGGTGTGTTTTCTTCTTCTAACTGCATGAATTTCCTAACTATTCTGCAGGTGTTTAAAATGGCAGCTTTCTGTATGTTGATATAGACGGACTCTTCTAAGTCTATTTGTTTTAGGCTACGGAGAAGATGGTTGGGAATAACGTATTATTATTATTATTATTAAAATGCTTTTCAAATAAACAATTACTGTGGTTTAATAAAACTTTACTGATATGATATCGATACAATGGTAAATCTTAGCGTCTTTTCTTCTACACCATATGACTAACGTAACGTTCCTTTTATCTTTTCCTCTTTTCCTATTATATCTTTTTTATGGTTATTAGCTTTAGATGATCAGTTCCAGATTAAACGTAAACGCATCATTCTGATCATTGCGCTCCCCTAAAGATATTGAGCTATGGAATATCAAGCTTGTTTTCTCCCTTCCAACATGAGAACATAATACGTTTTATTTTCCCTATCCCGCGTAATACGCTATCTCACTTAAGACGGGTAGAAATCGTCTTTAAATGGGTTTTACTGTATGTGTTTTTGGAAAAATAACTAGAGAAAAGAATATGTTTACATGTTTTCGAATATTCCCGATCAGTAACACCTTGTCGTCAACAAAAACTGTGAATGACAGGAGTATTATACTGTTCGGGAATAATCGAAAAAAGTTTCTTTCGTCCACACTGTGAACGAATGAAACTTTTTTCCCGATCGTCAATAGGGTTGACGACAAGATGTACTGATAATATTATATCATCATCATCTGCCTAGCCTTTTCCCAACTATGTTGGGTTCGACTTCCAGTCTAACCGAATGCAGCTGGATACCAGTATTTTACATAGAGCGACTGCCCATCTAACCTCCACAACCCAGTTACTGGGTAATACGATACCTCTTGGTAAGACTGGTTGTCAGATACGGTGTACTAATATTATATATTATTGTATTATACAGGGTTATTGGTAAAACATTAACAAAGGCCGCAGGAATCCACTAGATGTGAGAAGTACAGAACCGGTTGAAGTAGAGGTGCTTGGGGGAGGCCTATGTCCAGCAGTGGACATCTTTCGACTGAAATGATAATGATGATGATGACAATACTATACAGTACTTATTTGATTGAGGGAAAATAACATCAATTGGTAATAAGATTTGTTTAAGTAGGTGTTTCAGGGCCACAAAAAGCTTCGTCACTAACCATATAGAGGTATGAGGAACAGGGTGTAAAGTTCACTCATACTGTATAGAAAAGGGAGGATTCTCCGACCAGACGGGTGTTGTGTCTGGCCGGCAACTGCCCGATGATTCATGTCGGGCCGTTGTATCTATGCTAGTCGCGCGGTAAACTCTGCTTGCGAGATGCAGGATTGCGTGACGTCAGTATGACGCGTAGTTCGCATGTGGCGTTTTTAATACCGCTACAACCACGATCACAAAAAAGTTACTCTTTAGAACGTTTCAAAGTGGCAATGCAACAAGCAAGCTAACGAACTAAGTATTCACAAGTTTCTTTGAAAGAGATTTTCAACACGGTCGGTGTTACAAAAGCTGTGATTATCAATTGAAGTTGTGTTGGAGCTAGGTTTTTGCTGATTGACCTTGAAGCATGATTGTAATCTATAATCATGGGATAATGGTTAAAAACCCGCAGTGAATTCAACGCACTTTTAAATTGTGTATTGACATCCGATTCCTTAAATAGGGATTCAATTGTGAACAAACACTTAATGTGTTCATTAAAAAACGCTTGTTGTCATATCGCTGGCAGAGTAAATCCCAAGCGATTGAATAGTTGTTTGATGTTATAGATACAGTGGCTTCCCTGCGGCATAACTAAATGTCTATTATGATCAATCTATACTAATATAATAAAGCTGAATATTTGGTTTTACATTTGATAGCCTAATTTTTCAGGAAGGTTATAAGCTATTTAAAATCACACTATGATCTTTAGGGCCCGATAAAAAGAGCGGCCGATGCGATGCGACGCGGTGGGCCATGGGAGTCTTATAAAAATGTATTTTAGCACATATATTATGTATGTTACGACTTCCACGCGAACGAAGTCGCGAGCAGAAGCCAGTTAGGCATAAATTGATAAAACGGTGCACCACCCACCGATTCTAAACCTTAATAAATCATCATCATTTCCCTTCTAAAACTACACGTACACATCTTTATACTGTAACCCTACCATAAAAAAACCAGAGCTAACATAAAACAGCTCAACATATTCCACCATAATATCACTACGAGCTACCAACATCACACACGGTCCACATCAACTCACAACTCCCCATAAATTGAAACGAAAACATTTTCCCCTTTTTCTCTCATTTTCCGAGGAGACATCGAGTACATCAGTTGCATATCAAACGCGGTTGTTAAAGGCGATGGTCGGAAATAGGTCGTGTCAAGTGTCGGCCAAATCGTTCAGTCATTTCGACGTGATTGAGGAACGTGGGACAAACGTGCAGACAGATTTTCCCGGTTTTTCTATGGTCCGCTAGTTGACCGGAAATTTGGTGATTGGTTTTCAGAAAATAAGGCATATAGGTTTTTGAATGCGGGTTTTGTTCTTTTTTATTCTTAGCGTGTCAATGACAAAACATTATCTAAGTTATATGAATTATTACTATTAATTATTAAAAAGAAAGTGGCTCTAGAAAGGGATACCTGGAAGGATTTGGGGGAGGCCTTTGCTCAGGAGTGGGACAGAGCAGGCTAAAAAAAATTAAAGCCTTTGCTGTCCCACTAACAGACAAAATCGAGGCCTTTGACCTGCGCAAAGGCCTCCCTACTGTCTTTCCACTTATCTCTGTTCAAAGATGCTAAGGACCATACTATAATAACCTTACGAGATAGATTAAATTAATGTACTACGGAATTATATATCTTAAAAAGATCGATGAAAAAGTCCGTGATGGTATATGTTTATCTCCTAAGGATAATCCACAGTAACCATTTTTATCTTTTACATATTACAAAATTATGGGTTATTTACTTAGCTTATTTAAACAATACAGTATTATATTCTTTATCCAATTAAATACATTAGATACGTTGTGCATTTCATGGAGATCAAAATTGCCGTTTACAGCATATCATTAAAATTAATATCTTAGAAGATATCAGAGATTTAAAAAGCGGGGGCAGAGCGGCTGGCGATGGCGGGGCGGTATAAAGTTCGCCGGGTCAGCTAGTATACATAAATCTGACCAATCGAATCAATATTACATCTGAAAGCCAATTCGTAATTTAAAACGTTCAAAATTATTTGTCGCAATCTCATCTCGGCGACAAACAAATGCCAAAAGCTTGTCAAAAATGTAAATTAGAGGTATTTTAGGACAGATCGTCTGAGATCGACTAAGGTCAAACTGTGAACGTTCTTATATTACGAGACGTCCAAAAGTGCCTTTAATATGCCTATTTGAAATAAATGATTTGACTTTGACTTTGAGAATTGCCCCTATGATGATCTTATATCAATCAACCCTACACATAACCCACCGTAATTACTTACCACATAATATTTAAGTTGTTCAATGAACTTACCTGCGGTTCCTAAGTATGACTAAGTGGATTACGAACCTTACCCTATGTTTGAGGTAAACTTAATTTCGGCTCGCCCTAATTTATAGAGTATATGCATAGTGGATGGAGCGGAAAATACGGCTTTTGTGTTGTTTATAACATAACTTCACGACTGTATTTTGGGATGCATGAAGAAGCCTCCTCGTGTAGCGCAGTTTGTTCCGCCAGTTACTCAACTGAACCGAGCGCTCGGCGCATCCTGGACAGTCACACCCAACACCATATTTGACTGGCCAATTCTTCCCTTGCGGTGGTAGGGCTAACGCCCGCCTGGTTTGCGATCACCCTGCCATCGGAGTCCGGTGTGAAGCAGCCTGCTGTGTTTCGTCGATGCGTGGGAGTTCCAGTGCCTTAGGCATCTTCTGGGCACGCTCGTTCCATCATAGACCTCATCCATCGCTTTCCATCAGGCGTGATCGAGGTCAAGAGCAAACCCATTCAGCAATTTTTTTTTAAGTATTCCCCGAGTGGTTAGGCAGAGGACACACGCAGTAAGTAAGTAGTAAGTATACCCACATTTCATAAATGATAAATGATTTTATTTTTGTAAGTAGGTTTGCACAAACACTTTTACACGTCAATCATATATTTTTAAACTAGATGAGGTCGGCTTTTTCTATCTGACTACTCTGAGAAGAAAGGCCGAAACAAACTCAGAGGTCATAGTCTCTTTTAAAGTCCAGACATAATCTTGGTCAGGTTATATGAAGACCGTGTAGGTCGATGTCTGAGATGGTCTTTTGAGGAAAGAACCATACAGATTGAGTGGACCTGTCCTGTCAGTGCACGCATTTGTAAGTAATCATGCAGCTCAACTCAGAACTTAATGAGCTCAACGATTCGACGATCAATAACAAAAAAAGGGACATTTGGGTACGCCGCATAAATTATTTAGTTACATAAAGGTTTCGCGTAGTACATGACGGACTTACAAAGTATGCATTATTAATGACATGGTGTAGGTCCAGCGAATTGTTGGGTGAATGGCTACTCTCCTAGCTAGATCACTGAGTTATCTGTATTTAGAAGAGACAGTTTTCACTCTCCGTTGTGCTGTTTGTTTTATTAGTGGATATAAAATTAATTTTAAAAGCTAACAGTTTTAAAATAATAATAATAATATGTACAAGTACCTATATAAAAAGGAGGGCAAATAATCAAAGGGCATCAAAAAATTCGTCCGCATCGCTGTCAACAGGAAACGTGCCCAAAAGACTGGCAGCATTGCCACGTTGTATGGCAATGCTGATTCTTTGACCAAAAATAGGCCAGCAATCTGGTCACGTGAGGAAAAAAAGTGTTTTTTTTTATTAGTTAGTTTTTGAACTAGCAGATCTTCAATAGCACGAAGGATGTACAGACGCCAGCACATCAAGTTACTACAATCTGTCAGATTTCTTTAATAGATTTTCAACTTTATCACTAAAGCATAAGGTTCAAAGTTGATTGCGAAAATTTGACAGTTTCGGGTAGGTTGATGTGCTGGCGTCCGTACCTAGATAAACTCGAGAGTTTCCGCACCTAAAGATTTGGAATGGAATTGTTGTGCCTACAATGTCCATCTTTCCTTACATCTATCGATTAAGGGTTTGTGGACACAGCATGGAACTAGTATGTTCATTATAGATTACAAGCAACGCCCCGCGGTTTCACCCGCATAAGTGTCGATCCCGTGGGAATATTAGGATAAAAACTATCCTATGTCCTTTCCCGGGACTCAAACTATCTCTATACCAAATTTCATCTAAACCAGTTCAGCGGTTTAAGCGTGAAGAGGTAACAGACAGACAGACACACTTTCGCATTTATAATATTATTATGGTTATGAAAGTTCCATAGGATACAGTCAGGAAAATTACACAATACAATTACTGATTAAATACAATTTCCCTGACTTTTCTTAACCATAATGATAAGGATTAAATAATAAAGCCTGCCTAAGTCAATAATGGAATATCACCTATTTTCCGGGTGACACAGGGAACCAAAACTCTAACATAGGTTCCATTGATATATAAAAATAGGTTCACAAAAAAAAAACTACACTGATGAATAAAATCTATCGGTCACGTAAGAAGTCACAGACAAGCTAATTCAGTAGTCCAATCTTCAGTCCTACTTCGATATTAACCTACTGTTTATCTACTCTATGACCCACAGATCCATTAATATGATTGCCAGTGTTGCATCCAGAAATATTTCGGCTAAATAATGTCCCAGAGATACAAATGTCTAAACAATGGGCTAGGAAATGAGAAAACGATAGCTACAAAACCCCAATCAAAATTAAACTTAAAATTCGAGACGATAAGATACAATTTATGTTGATGATTGGTTAATAAGGCAATATTAATCAGGTGAAGGGTAGTTTGAAACTGTTGCTGGATGAATTATTAATATTTATGTTTGTTGTAATGTGTTCTTTGGGGAAATTAGTTCCGACTTCGTAATAATTGCTATTACGAAAATAGAATGGAACATAACTACGTATTGTAACTACGTACCCATATTTGTAAATAATAGGTATAGGTTATGAAAAAAGTCGCTTTCCATGTTTGTCTGTTTGTCCGCTTAATACTTCTAAACTATCTACACAATGGTACTTGTTGTCAGGCCTACGCTGTCCTCCCTTAGCTTTTAATACTGCAATTTCGAAACATTGTAAAAGCCAATATTTTTAAAAGAGTAACCGTGGAGTTTCTTGCCGCCTCTTCTCCATAGGAAACGACCAATTGGAACCGTGCACCTAGCTTCTGACGTTTCAGAAGTGCCCATGTAGGTTTATGTGAAATAAAATATTTGAATGGGTTTTGTTGCGGTTTTAACCATTATTTAGAGATTTTTTTCCGAAAAGTTTGTGTATTTTATTTACATTCATTTTTTCACTGATTTTACTTATTTAATTTCGTAAATAGATAATTGCTTCTTATTTTGTAATAAACAACCAGGGTTGTGACATCGCGTTTCTCTTTCTTTTCTATGCAGTCCAAAACAGACCGCGCTTTACGTCATGTAGTCGCCTTAACATAAAAACTAACAAAATGAGATGCTGTACGTCCTTAATACTGTCCAAGGTATACCTTTGTCAGGTGATAGGATGATACACCCTTTTTAGTATGTAGGGCTTCTTAGTGAACGTTTTCCTCCATAAAATACAAATACGTTACAAAAAATAAAGAAAGAAATAAATTGACCCAAGTTTGTTATGCTAAATTAACTTAGATGTTTACGTTTCTTCCAGATTCTCTCGTTTTTCCGTGGTAGAAACAAACCCATTATTTCTAGTTAAGGTAGAGCAGAGAGAAAACATGTAATACTTAGTTAGGTAATAGGTAATACTGGCTGATGTCCGCAACTCCACGTCAATGCGCGTATTTTGTATTAAGTAATATGTATTATTTAATACATACTTAACATACGTATTAAACATGGAAATAGGAGAATCTTATTTAGCAAACTGGATACCTTTATTTAGTCAAAGTCGAAACGTTTAGTTTTTTCAATTAAACCATTTAAAGGCACTTTTGAATTGTCAAAGAATCGGTTCGTAAGTCAGAAAGTTGAAGCTAGTTAATAATATAATTTTACATACCTTACGGATTTGATACTATTAACTTAACAGTTAACTGTCCATTATGATTCATAATGTTATCCTGTTATGATTCTGTCAATGTGGCCTTTTTAGGCCCCCTGAACTATTTTCAAATTACTAAAAGCGTAAAAAAGTTTTAATTTCGGGGGCTACCCTGACGTGTTCACCTTAATAAAGAATATTGAGAAATAACCTGTCCGCTAAATAACCTGTTCGATCTTTCTTCATAACATTGTTTTTGCCCTATTGATGCCTCACTCAAAATAAAACATTAATTTCGTCCTCCACGCATATAAACTCTTTTCACTGATACCTATAGAACATATAATTTAATGTAAAAGCTTTGTTATCACTCATTTTACGACCAATATTAACGGATGCGGTACCAATATACATAGTAACCGATGGGTTTTATGACACGTAAATGATAAATGCATTTATTGCCTCGTTTGACCCACTTTGAACACCACATACTACATAATAAATAAAAAAAAAATAACTAGTCCGCCAACTTGGATGTTCCGCCATATTGGATTTAGAGTGATGTCACTTTATTTTTTCGAGTTATTCTCAGCAAGCCCTTCCATTTGATACCCATATTGTAGGAGTGCATTAAAAAATAACTAGTCCGACACCTTGGGTGTTCCGCCATGTTGGATTTAGAATGACGTCACATAGCAAACAATGCATTGTCATCCAAACTAAATGTGTATGAAAATTTTAGCTAAATCGGTTGAAGATATCTGCTTCAAAATTGAGTTGCACGAGTCCACCCGAACATTTACACAGTTACATCGCAAATGAAATAAAAGCTTGTAAAATAAACAAAGTAAGCATTTTATTGGTGTTAGTTTTTAACTTATTAAACAAAACAATTATTTGCAAGTTGAAAATAACTTACGACTACTAGTTTATAATAAAACAGGTCAAACACATAACCCTCTTTTTGGGTTTCGCCGCAGTTGGGTAAAAATTAAAGAAAAAGGGAGGAAATCATTGGGCGTCAAAAAATTCGTCCGCATCGCTGTCTAAGGAATAAGTGCCCAAAAAGCTGGCAGCATTACCACATTGGATGGCAATGCTGATTCTTTGGGCTAAAAATAGGCCAGCCCTCTGTTCACGTCAAGAGTCAACCAACCGCTTGGCGATGTCCCGAAATATTCGATGAGCACTCGGACCCCAAGGCCCTAGTGTTACCCTAAATGGTTCAAACATATAGCTCACAATAAGGTTGTTATATTTGCGCCGTTTGAGGTTTTCTGCTTCTGCAGCAGCCGCCCCAGCACAGCCCACCGTGCTAGGAAGATGGGATGGCGCGAGGGTGTTGACACAGGTTGCATCCCACACCAAAAGTCTACCTAACTTGAAAGGCGTTATGGTCACTAGGCTACTTAATTAACTTAAACTAAATCATATTCTCGGCATTCGGTTGGACTCCCCTCATAACAGCTTTTCTTTCGGCAACAGCCTCTTCTAAGGCTTTCCACTTGTTTCTATCCTTTGCGGTACGAAACCATTCTGTGCCTGCTACTTTCCTAAAATCATCATCCCATTACTTTAGTGTCTTCGTTCTTACTTCTTTTGCTTTATTTAAGGTACCATTCAGTTAATATTTTTGTCCATTTCTTTGTCTTTTCTCTTAGAATATGTCCCATCCAGCGCCTACTTTTTGAACTTAGTTCTTTCTTTTATACTTTTTAATTGTATTCTATCTCATCTCCTTACGCCCAATACGCTTCTCTCTATTTCATTCTGGCAAATATTTTATTTTGTTTTTCTTTTCTCCTTTTGGCAACTGAGCCGATGTCGACTATTCTGCCAGCGTCATGTGGTGTATTTTGTTGTTGTTCGGATAAGACCTAAGTTTGGAATATGTATCTCAGACATGGTAGGATACAAGCATTAAAAACTTTTCGTTTCTCCAGCATTGGCATCTCTTATTGATTCTTATCTCATTAGTACAGACGCCAGCATATCAAGCTACTACAATCTGTCAAATTTCTTTAATAGATTTTCAACTTTATCGCTAAAGCTTAAGGTTCAAAGTTGATTGGAAAAAATTGACAGTTTCGGGTAGCTTGATGTGGTGGCGTCTGTACATATAGAGGAGGGAAATTGATCTATTGTTTTGGATTACTAACTTGTTCCAAATGTTAATCCGAAGGTACCTACAAAACATAATCAATATTATAATAGTCCTGCACCAAACGGGGGTTGTCCTTCTGTAAACTTGTAGGATAATCGTCGGTTGGTGCCTAATTCCATTTAAACAGATGATATTTACAGACTATTATCATTCCAGAGTTATCAATCTAAACATTATCAAATATTCGTGCGACAATACATTTAAACAATAAATAACCTATAGACTCAGGCTTCGTATTACCTACAAGACGACTTTCAAGAGAGATCATTGAACCGGACATCAAATGAGACGGGTTCTCTTTAGGGTAAAGTTTTGAAGTTCTGCCTTTGAAATGGTCGTATACGTGTGAACTATTAAGTTTGAGATGTAAGCATGTTAGGTATAGAGGGATTTGTTCTTAAAATAGTGGTAGTTAATTTCTCATACATTCAGAAATTAAGTTTTTATTATTATTGTGGTATATTTTTATGTTTACATAATATTTCGTGATCATGTGGTCTCGGTTCTTTGGAAGCTGTATTAGGCCGAAGTCAACTCGCAGAGATCCCTTAGATAAATTTAAAATTCATTGTGGGTCGCAAATTTGCAATGATGATGGATCAAACTCAAAACTCAAACTCAAAGCATCTGAGTCTAAGGGTGACTCTGGTACAACGGGCCGTGCCAAAGACGCTGGGCAGAATACGGCTAAGGTTTGCCGTGCGTTCTATCAGAGATCTTGGTGTTTTACTCCATGAACTCTCCAATAGAACTCCATATTCTGTATATCTCAGGGGGCCGATTCTACTAACAAAATTCGCAAAATCGTAATGGAACCACAGCTGAATCACGGCTGATAAGCGTTTCCATATTCAACTAATGTAGAAAGATTCAACTGCGGTTACGTTTTAGTTTAAGCCAACGATCGATCGAAACAATTTCAAAATCTATTCTACTAACAAAATCGAACATGAGCGTGATGTATAGCCACATTCTACTATTTTTTGACACTTGTTAGAATCGAATCGAATCGAACTGTTGTTAAAACACAATTGAACGTGTAACGTTGCAAATTAGTAGAATGGCCCCCAGGTCTGCTGGAAGATGTTTTTTAAGAAATAAGCAGTACCTTTGTACTCCAATTATAATTAGAAAGAAAGAAAAGAAAAAGTATTTATTGCAAGACATTATCACACACTAGCAAAATTATGTCGTATCCTGTGTATATGTCGCAGTAAGATGGTTAAAACTGTGATATAGTTACATATATCCCTAGGGATATAGCTATTTACCTGTACCTACCTACTACTAAATATTATGTTTAATTTATCATTTCCAACGCATTCAATATGAATAAATAATCCAAAATAGATGTAAAAAGTCCTTTGAAAACAAATATGTCCAGTTAACTTAGATTCTGACAAACATGTACTAGTCAATAAATTAGACGATAAGAATCAAACAGCTGAAATAAAAACACATAGGTACGAATACTTTTTAACAAATCTGACATGCTCACAGTGTGTACCAGGCCACTCAGAAAGTATTGCGAAAAAAAGTTTTTATGTATGAGAGACTGGCCAGTTATAATATTTTGAAAATATGATTATTTGTAAGTAAAAATAGTGTTAGCATACACAATAATCGATTATTCAACTAATATTATTTGTGGGTTGCAACATTGTAATTTTTAAAACATTTTTATATTTTTGAGTTTGGGCAACACACAGATGACTTTTGCGAGACAGATGGATGACATTTGTGCCACTGGAAAAAATATCTAACTAAATATTTGATAAGTGTTTTCGAGCGGCAAATAATAATTTACTGTGTTGAATACCGTGTAATAAAGTGATTTACAAGTATTCGAGTTTATAATTCTATCAAGTCAGAAGTGTGCTAAAGTTTATCTACGTGCCTGACGCTGTGGTTTCCTGGACCAGGGACAGTTTAAGTTAATAATCTTAAGCGACGAGGAACGGACGATGCGACACGGCGCGTGAGTGATTATTATCAAGTTATTGAACTAAAATGCGATCCGGACAGTGCGTCAGCCCCCTGAATTGGTCCGACAAGTCGAGCCCGCTGCGTACTGCTACTGCGCACACCTAAAATGCAGAGTGCGCCTGGCCTAGTATAACTTCGTTTCCCTGTGATTTTGTGACAATCTTTTTGTTGTTATAATATGACACGTGCATAAGCACGCACGAGCGTGTTTGAAATAAGAAACAAGGTTCAAACAGTTAGAGCTATAACATTAATAGTGATCGTTGGGAAGTACCTAGTGAAAGTGATACCAGTTTTGGTCGTTTATCTAAATTTGTAATCAAACACAATTTGAACTGAATACTTATATTTATAATGGATTTGAACAGTCCATAATTGTGATAGAGTTATTATTAAGTATTACCGATCGTTTGAACATTTCTAGTTGCTAGTTGAATCTGTTATATTATTATTAGTTGATTAACTTGTGTTGCAAACAAATTTCAGCTGAATTTATTATTTTCTTTTGTTAGTTATCTATATCATTGTAAATATTAATTATTATTATCTAGTTACTTTATCTAATTTTGTTGTTGCTGCATTTAAATAATTTTGATTTTATTTTGAATCACTCAAAATCGTTTAACGTGATAATGGGCAATTCTAAGCGAAGGCGACGTGAGACGAGTAGTGATAGTTCGTCTGTAAATAGTAGTGCTAGTGATGATAACCACCATAGGTCGCGGCATATTAAAAAGCGACATCGTGTTAGAAAGCATAGCAGTAGCCATAGACAACATAGTAAGAGAAGTAGGAAGCAAAGGCGCTCTAAACATACTGATCGTGAGTCAACTAAAACTCCTCCGTTGGCTTCCTTAACACCGCATACAGTTACTAATCAGACTTTTCCTGTTTTATTGAATAATATTCCATTAAATGTGAACAACCCTATCGGTAATTCTGCTTCACTACCAGCATCCAATTTCTGGACTCAAAACAACTTTCCTGTTGCTTTTAGTGTTGTACCCGAATTTGACCCTAGTGATAATAGCCAAACAATAGAAAATTGGATTAACAAGGTCAGTGAATGTGCACAGATTTACTCTTGGAATGATCGTCAAATATGTCATTATGCTCTTCCCAAATTAAGTGGCTTAGCCAAAAAGTGGTACCAGGGCTTACCCTCGGTACTGTTTGATTGGAATGAGTGGGTTCAAAAATTAAAACAGGCTTTTCCTTCCAACGAAAATTATGGAGATCTGTTGACATCAATGTTAAGGCTTAGATGTAAATTTGGTCAGTCTTTAGAACATTATTATTATGACAAAATGGCACTTATAAATAAATGTGAGATAATTGGCAATAAAGCGGTTGGCTGTCTTATACATGGTATTGATGACAAATTTGTACGAATGGGAGCAGGAGCCTGCATGTTTAAGGAACCGGAACAAATTCTTAATTACTTGCGTACCGTGTCCCAACATGACATTAATACACCTACTTCCAACTTCCGGAACCGCAATAATGCGCCACCTAAGAATTCCAATAAGGTACCTAGTGAGCAAACAAAAACCAGTACAAATGATAACATTCGATGTTATAATTGCAATGAGCAAGGGCACATAAGTTTAAAGTGTAACAAACCCATTAGACGATGTAACTTTTGTTTTAAATTGGGACATGAAACTAAAGACTGTCGTAGAAGAATCGCAAATAACAGTGACTATTCAATTAAAACGAATACCGCTACAGAGCCAAATAAAACTGTCTTGTGCATTAGTAATAGTGAATCCGCAAATTCAAAATATTACAAAGATGTCAGAATAAACAACGTTATCCTACAAGGATACGTTGATCTCGGTAGTAAATGTACTCTTGTAAGAGAATCAAATGCAAAGCTAATAACACACGATTGGGATATCGAAAATTTACCCATTTTACAGGGATTTGGAAATTCCGCTGTAAAGCCACTAGGAAAGTTTATAGCAATTTTAGAAATTGACTCAATTAAAGCTGAAACGGAAGTTCTAGTTGTAGATGATAATTATTTACAGACAGCAATTTTAATAGGGCAGTCTTTTACGGAAAAACCAAACGTTATCATCTTAAAAACAACGGATAGTCTAGTATTTATGCATACACCAGATTGTGATGATAATGTGTTTAAGACTAAGGTATATGCAGATACTGACAAAGTGGTAAAGCCTAAAACTGTGATGCCAATAGATGCTATTACCAATGACGCTTATAGTGGTAGTTTATGGGTACAATACAGTCTTCGAATTTTACCGCAGAATGAATATGCTGTTTTGTCTGGGGTTTATGAGTTTGAAGCAGGTAAAGGATATTTAATGATAGCAAACTTATCATCTAACGATTTAAATATTGATAAAGGAAATTTATTAGTTCGGGGTCAACAATACCAAGAAATAAATAAGGAATATATAGGTTTAACAACGGAAACTAAAAACTATGAAGAGTTACCTTTATCAGATATAAAAATTAGTACGGAAGTAACAGAACAACAAAAAATACAGTTATTTGATTTGTTAAAGAAGTATAGGGATTGCTTTGCAATGAACCTAGGAGAGTTAGGTAAAACTAATTTAGCGAAAATGGATATTACGCTAACAGATAATAGACCCGTAGTTTATAATCCTTATAGAATATCACACAGTGAGCGTGAGCACCTAAATAAAATTATTGAGGAATTATTATTGAACGGTATAATACGCGAAAGCATTTCGGATTATTCGAGTCCTGTTATCTTAGTGAGTAAGAAAAATGGGGATAAACGGCTATGTATCGATTATAGGGCCCTAAATAGAAAAACGTTAAAAGACAAATATCCGTTGCCTCGCATCGAAGACCAACTAGACAGATTAGGGGGCAACAAGTTCTTCATAAGTCTTGATCTCACGTCAGGATATTACCAGGTGCCAATGAGTGAGGCCAGTAAGCGATTTACTGCGTTTGTAACACCAGATGGTTTGTATGAGTTTGAAAGAATGCCTTTTGGACTTGCCAATGCACCTAGTGTCTTCCAAAGGACTATTAATTGTATGCTTAGGGGGAAGCAAAACTTGGCATTGGCTTATATGGACGATTTATTGGTGACATCACGTTCTATTGAAGAGGGTTTAGATAAGCTGGAAAAGGTTTTCCAATTATTAAGGTCTGCTCATCTATCATTAAATCTTAAAAAGTGCGATTTCTTTCAGACTCGTATAAATTATTTGGGCTACGAGATTAGTTCGGATGGCATCCGACCCGGCGCAGTCAAAATTCAAGCCGTAATAGATTTCCCTTTACCTAAAAATGTTCACGAGGTTCGACAGTTTGTTGGCCTTACAAGTTATTTTCGACGGTTTATTCAAAATTATTCTATGATAGCAAAACCTCTAACGATTCTAACAAAGAAAAATATTTCTTGGTGTTTTAACGAACCTCAAATAAAAGCATTTAATGAATTAAAAAGTAAACTAACTACGCGACCTGTTTTGGCACTATATGACCCTGATGCTGAATTAGAAATCCACACTGACGCTAGTAAGATCGGTATAGGAGCCATTTTGCTGCAACGGGTGAATTCAGATAAAGTATTCCATCCTATAGCTTATTATAGTCGCCAAACGACACCAGATGAAAGTAAACTACACTCGTATGAGTTGGAAACTTTGGCGGTAGTTTGTGCTTTGAATAGGTTTAGAGTTTATGTTTTGGGTAAATCGTTTAAAGTTGTCACTGATTGTGCCGCTATACGCAGCACAATGACAAAAAAAGATTTGATACCGAGAGTAGCCCGTTGGTACATATTAATGCAGGAGTACGATTTTACTGTAGAACATCGCGATGGTAATAAGATGAGTCATGTTGATGCACTATCACGCAACCCAAGTGACTCCGAATCCAATGACGTAGTACAGGTGGTTGATGTTTTAACAATAGATGATGATGCGTGGTTGCGCACAGTGCAAGAACAGGATTCAGAAATACAAAGGATAATTAACATTTTGAATGATTCAGAAACAAAAGACATTGTTGAGGTTCATAAGAACTATACTGTTAAAAAAGGCCGTTTGTACAGAATAACTAATGATAAAAATAATGTAACCAATTTAAAGTGGGTAGTTCCAAAATCAGTGAGATGGCAAATAGTTCGTATGAACCACGACGATGTTGGTCATTTCGGTTTTGATAAGACTTACAGTAGGATTAATCAGATTTACTGGTTTAAAAAAATGAGGCGTTTTATTAAAAAATATTGTAGTTCGTGCTTAAATTGTGCCCACAATAAGTTGCCAGCTGGAGCTAAAGAAGGGGAGCTTCATCCAATCCCAAAAATTAATAAACCGTTTGATACACTTCATACCGATCACTGCGGTCCCTTTCCTATCAGCAAGAAGAAGAATTGTCATATTTTAGTGATCATTGATGCCTTCACTAAATTTATCTATATAAAGCCAGTAAAAAATGTTAAAAGTAGTACTACTGTGCAGGTATTTACGGAATATTTCTCGCTATTCGGAGTGCCACGTCGTCTGATATCTGATCGCGGCACCAGCTTTACAAGCAAAGAGTTCTCAGATTTTATTAATAAAAGGGGCGTTAAACATATCTTAAATGCGGTTGCCTCTCCTAGGGCCAACGGTCAAGTTGAGAGGTACAATCGGACTATTGTTGATGCCATAACGGCTGCTAATCACAATAAACAAGAAAATGAGTGGGACTTGTGTTTACCCCAGATACAGTGGTCGTTGAACAACACAATAAACAAGTCCACTGGTCGTACCCCTTCAGAAATGTTGTTTGGAGTTCAAACCACCGGCGTTTCAGATGGTTTTATGAATCCACTTGTCGCGGAATCTCATACCCCGTTAGATCGCGAAGAAATTAGATCGGATGCAGACTCGCGAATTCAAATAAGCCAACGATTACAAAAAGAGCGTTTTGACAAGTCTCATAAAAAACCAACTGAGTATAAAGTGGGAGATTTAGTTCGTGTAGAAAAAGATATTCGTACAGACCCTGGACACAGCCGTAAACTAATACCAAAATGTGTAGGACCATACAGAATTTCTAAACTAGTAGGCAACGATCGTTATGAAATAGAGGATACTCCTATCACTAGAAAAGAAGGTTACAAACCATATAGGTCGGTTTATGCCGTCGATAGGTTACACCCTTGGCTTGTTTTTAATCATGATGCGATGTCGAGTGATTCAGAGTAAGATTCAGCAATAACTACTGTTGTAGTAATATAATTGAGATTGTCAGATTAAAAGTCAACTTCAATATTGTGATTCGGCAATATTGCTTAAAGTATGGTTGCCCACTCACACGTCCCGCACCCCGCGGTTACGTCATCAGGTGTCCCAATATACTTGGTACATTCTTTTTAATAGAGAGAATTGTTCTGATTATTAAAGGCAAAAAAAGAAAAAAAAAAAGTTTAGAAGAATGTTTGTTATTTTTACTAAATAATGTTGATTTGAGAATGAATTAAAGTGAACGAACTTGTTGCAATATACATAAATATAAAATAAGTGAGATGTAGCGATAATGAAGATAGTGATATTACTGAGTCTTTACGGGTGCGTAAAGTGTATGCCCATAAACGATAAATAAAGATAAAAGTGAGTCGCTACAAGTGAGAGTACTTGTAGTCGATGTTTAGTTATAAGAGTGAGTCATTACAAGTGAGAGTGCTTGTAGTTGATGTTTAGTTATAAGAGTGAGTCACTACAAGTGAGAGTGCTTGTAGTCGATGTTTAGTTATAAGAGTGAGTCACTACAAGCGAGAGTGCTTGTAGTCGATGTTTAGTTATAAGAGTGAGTCACTACAAGTGAGAGTACTTGTAGTCGATGTTTAGTTGTAAGAGTGAGTCACTACAAGTGAGAGTGCTTGTAGTCGATGTTTAGTTATAAGAGTGAGTCACTACAAGTGAGAGTACTTGTAGTCGATGTTTAGTTGTAAGAGTGAGTCACTACAAGTGAAAGTGCTTGTAGTCGATGTTTAGTTATAAGAGTGAGTCACTACAAGTAAATGTGCTTGTAGTCGATGTTTAGTTATAAGAGTGTGTCACTACAACAAAGAGTACTTTGTAGTCGATGTCTAGTTATAAGAGTGAGTCATTACATGTGAGAGTGCTTGTAATTGATTAGACGAAGTTAAGAATTATTTTGATGTACCTTTTTTATCTTTCTCTTTGTTTTTTTTTTAAATTTTGTTAAACGCGAGGTCGCGTTTGACGTCAGGATTAGCCGAATGTTAGCATACACAATAATCGATTATTCAACTAATATTATTTGTGGGTTGCAACATTGTAATTTTTAAAACATTTTTATATTTTTGAGTTTGGGCAACACACAGATGACTTTTGCGAGACAGATGGATGACATTTGTGCCACTGGAAAAAATATCTAACTAAATATTTGATAAGTGTTTTCGAGCGGCAAATAATAATTTACTGTGTTGAATACCGTGTAATAAAGTGATTTACAAGTATTCGAGTTTATAATTCTATCAATAGGTACGTTGCAATTTCAAAATTTCCCTCCATATTGTTTGCGAGCTAATTTAAATTATCGTATCTCATTAAAAAATGGATCTACGCCGGGAACATTTTCGCGCTATGATTTTTAACTATTTCAAGTGTCGCCTGAAACCGGACGAATCGTACGAGAGACTTCAAATGGCATTCATGGATGAAGGCCCTTCTAAGGCAACCGTGTAGTACCAGTAAAATTCAATATAAGTATAACAGGACACAAGTTAAATAAATATGTAAAAAATAAGATCTTGTTAGTAACCGACTACACAGTTTAAAACACACCCGTTATCGCCAGTCACCAACACCCCAGATTGCCGACTCACTGCAAAGAAGTACGTACTTAGTAATTAAAATCTAATCAAAACTTCGACTCGCGGCGGATTGGGACAATATTTTACAACTTGTTCCGCGAAATGATGGATGAGCCTCATTCCTCTGTTACATAATATGTAATAAATTAATTAGCAACTTGATTAATTGGACGACTCAGTGTAAGAAATACGAACAGTCTCTGATTGTGGAAATGATATCCGAACCAAGGGATCGCGGAAATAAATTTGCTGGAAAAAACGAAGTAGGTAAGTGTGAGTCGTACTAGCGCACTATAGGTTTTGTAACAACAAACTTTTTGTTTATATGTATTTACATTCCGTACGCAAAATACGCGCATTGACGTGGAATCACGGACACCAGCCCGTATTACCTAATGCCTATTATATTTAAATTCTTTGTTTTAAGGGGCTTACAGGACCTAAACACAAAAAACGCAAGTTTTAGAAACAATAAAAGTATATGATCGACTACAGTAAACAAAATTAGAAAAATATATGATATTCTTTAGGATATATTATATGCTAGGTATATAGTGTGTAGAAAATATAATAAAAAAATCATGAAGATACTTCTAAAAACTTTCTTTTTAGTTTTTACAATAAAAACCATACTAATATACCTACACACAATAATTATGATTTTTTGTCAGATTATTCTACAAGCAACATATTAAAGCACTAGTGTTTTAATTTTTTAGTTCAAACAATATTTTTTTGTAAATCAATAATTGCGTCATATTTTGCAATAAATTACCAGCGTTGTGTCATCGCGCTTCTCTTTCTTTTCTATGCAGTCCGACAAATCATGTAGTCGCCTTAATTTTTACTAAAACTATGTACCTAAACTATAGTTTCCTTTTTTTTGTTTACTTTGCCTTGATAGAGACCACAGATTTTGTGAAAATTTCAACTGCGGTTTAAAAGATTCGGGCATGTGACAAACAGTCGGACACACAGACAGACGACGTTGGCTTAGTAACAGGGTTTCGTTGTTTCCATTTACGTGCAGAACCCTAAAAATGTCGAATTCGTACAATGTATAATTGAATTGTGAAGGGATTTGTAGATTGAGGCAATTTTAATTAAGGATATCGATCTAAAAGGGTGAGGAAGCGAATATTATTTGAATGTTTCTTATCCGTCTGGAAATCAACCCTTTGCTTGTCTGATTGGTTTATTAGATTTCTGGGAAATAACATGAATAGCAATTACCTACAGTTACTTTGCTTATGTTAAGTCAAACATATAAATAATACTAAACTACTAGTGGACAAATTCGTAAATGTCACTTAACTTTAATCATCGTTTATAAATATGTAAAACCCAGAGTCTACCGTCAGGCTCTGGTCATCGGACTTACTGCCAAAGCTGTAAAAACAATATTGTGACAAAAACCCCTCTAAATATCCCGATTAATAAACAATTAATCATCAACAAATATTCTCTCTAAAACGAAAACTTGAGCGTAAAATATTACTTCCAATATGTTAAAGGCTTTCAAGTAATTAATGTATTTTTTTTATACAAAATATCAGCTTCCTAAAATATTGGCAAACATGAAACGGACGGCTCTTTCACTCCGTAACGTGAAAATAATATCCATATATTTTAGGTTGCCTATCAATTTGTCGACGCCCAAACATTTTAGTTTAGAGAATGATTTGAACAAGCTTTAAATAAGATTTTACGATGTTCATGTCACGACCTAGTTTTGAATGTTTGTTTTATTTACAGGTGTTAGATATTCAGCGATTGTGTTAACAGGTAAGAATGAGGCCACACGGGCGTTGCCGGTGCGTTGCGT
This sequence comes from Luperina testacea, assembly GCA_927399505.1. NCBI lineage: Eukaryota > Metazoa > Arthropoda > Insecta > Lepidoptera > Noctuidae > Luperina > Luperina testacea. The sequence goes on along the minus strand of OV656770.1, from coordinate 17,469,461 downwards.
CGTCGCACCGCTATGATTTCAACCTACCTACTGAGCGCCACACGGGCACTGCGGTGTCGCAACGCAACGTCGCTTCCTACACGTCGCAGCATCTTGGTGTCAATCTTTTACATAGTATAAAAAACACTGCGCTCCGCTGCGATGCGCTGCGTCGCACCGCAACCTCGTTCTCTGCTTCGTCTCTCTAGTCCCCTTGTCCATTGAGCCTGCGTTGCGTCGTCGCACGACGTCGGAGCGCTCCGTGTGGCATGTCAGTGTGGCATATCACTGTGGTTTGTATGTACAGATAGAATGACGTAGCAATTAAATTCAATTCAAAACACTTTTTCAGACTTATTCAGTTCATAGAGTGTTAGTAGTACAGACGCCAGCACATCAACCTACTACAATCTGTCAAATTTCTTTAATAGATTTTCAACGCTGTCACTAAAACACAAAGTTCAAAGTTGATTGGGAAAATTTGACAGTTTCGGGTAGCTAGATGCGCTGGCGTCTGTACATCAAGATAACTTAAAACTATGTTAGTAACTTACACACACACCCAAGAGAAAAAACCCATGTCAGCCTACAATACATGCAACCTTATCCAATGTCTCCAAATGGGACTATGGATGTATTCCGCAATCACACTCAGGTAGCTGTTGGAACCGAATCAGGAATGAGGAAATCCGCAGGAAAACCAACGTAACCGACATAGCCCGAAGAATTGCCAAACTTAAGTGGCAGTGGGCAGGGCACATTGCTCACAGAACATATGGCCAATGGGGCCGAAAGGTTCTGGAGTGGCGACCGCGTACCGGAAGACGTAGCGTTGGAAGGCGTCCCACAAGGTGGTCCGACGACCTTGTGAAGGCCGCAGGAACCCGTTCGATGCGAGAAGCACAGAACCGGTCTAAGTTGGAGGTGCTTGAGGGAGGCCTATGTCCAGCAGTGGACGTCTTTCGACTGAAATGATGATGAGCTGTTGGAACCGCCCCTCACCCTACGCATCAGCGATACTGCTCTCTTACGTATAATGGCGTGAAAGTCGTCCCCATGAGTTTCAGCAAACATCGCTGACGCACTGCAGTAGCGAGGCAATCCCATCAGCAACCTGAAAGCATTGTTATATTGGACCCTCGAGGCACTGACGCTGACGTGTAGCTAGACCACAAGCTAAAAACCAAGTAAAACTTAAAAACCAAGTCCATACCGACAAAGCTAAGCATAAGTTATCGAAGAGTTCAATAAACTTTATTTGTTATTGATTTATGCAATGGTTTTTTCATAAAACTCGATTTCTCGAAGCACTTTTCGAATTTTTTTTACTAGCCTATCAGTTCGGAACGGTGTTTCTGTGCGTGAGAACTAGACGTTGTTCGTGTAGACTAGCATCTAGCTGCTCATCACTGATACTAGCTCTGTCGGACACGAAGCCAGGTGAGACAGCGTGCTTTTTGGCCATGACCACCAACCAGTGAGTTCGAGCTCGACTAGTTTACTCTTAAGCGACGTTTGCCGCGGTTATTCGTGGACCATCCATTACATGGTTCCGGCTGTCATTCGTAGATCTTTGACAGTCGTTACAGGAAGTCAGAAGCCCAAAAGTCTGACAACCAGCCTAACCATGGTCTTACGCAATAACCGGATTGTGACGGTTAGATAGGCAGTCGCTCCATTTAAAATACGGATATTCAGCTGCATCCGGTTAGACTGGAAGCCGACCCCAACATAGTTGGGAAAAGACTTAACCCAAAAACTGGCCAAGTGCGAGTCGGACTCGCACACGAAGGGTTCCGTACCACAAGGCAAAAACGCCGAAAAAACACGTTTGTTGTATGGGAGCCCCCCTTAAATATTTATTTTATTCTGTTTTTAGTATTTGTTGTTATAGCGGCAACAGAAAATACCTACATCATCTGTGAAAATTTCAACTGTCTAGCTATCACGGTAGCCTGGTGACAGACGGACAGACGGACAGTGGAGTCTTAGTAATAGGGTCCCGTTTTTACCCTTTGCGTACGGAACCCTATAAACTAACCTTTTATTTTTTCGAATACAAAAAGAAGTATAACAACAGTTAATTCAGCCAGCTACATCGTATATTTAATAGTGATTTGATCGTACAATGTTAACAGTCGTAATAAACCGAGCTGTAACCCTAACCCATGTTTTTTTACTATGGTAATACTGGCCGGGACCGCCCTGTCAATTGACTGGGGTTCCTTCGGCAAAATAAATTAGGTTCGACTGCTTATTTTTTAAGTTGTGATATAAACTGTATATTTTGTAGACATAAGGTTGTGGTGTAAAATACCTGACCTGGCTTTTATCCCGCGTGTTAGAATTATTCTAGGCAAACTTTAGCCCCGCACTATATCGTTTTGTTAACATAATTATGCCTTTTGTCCGTCCTCAGAGTTCAAGCTATTATACCATGAAAATCGACAAAAAAAGTGTTGCGTAACTGTAAATTTTTCCCAATCAACTTTGAACCTTATACTTTAGCAATTAAGTTGAAAATCTATTAATGAAATTCGACAGATTGTAGTAGCTTAATGTGCTGGCGTCTGTACATATTGTACTTTCCGGAATAAACTATCCAAATGATGGTGGACCCCGCGTCAAAATCCGTTGCCTATTTTAGGAGAAAAACGCTACGACAGACACGAAAAGCGAATCTAATAGACCAGAAGAAGGCTGTCACATCTTACACAGATTTACCTGTCTCAACTCCCTCTTATGTCTTCATGTACAATGCGTGCCACGAAAGATGAGACTTGACACACCACGTGGTTTGACTTGCGCAGAACACGATTTTAGGTATCTTTAGCGGTATGAGGTCTGAGTGCGGGACGGGACTGAACGTCATAGGGGCGGCGAAAAGAGCGGGGGAGGCGGGGTCAAGTCTCATCTTTCGTGGCAACTGGCAAGCATTGTATCTAAGAGACGGCCATGTCCTCACAGATTTACCTAAAAAACTACAAAGGAGTAAGCCACATACGGGACCGTCGTTGGTTGAAAAATCCCACCGTCCGGTCCCCCGAGTTTTATGCAAAGGGGGACAGCCGGTGGGGTGTAATTCCTCCTAAGACTTGCGACCTCCTTGGTTCTCGGACCATTCGTTCTAAGATCTAGGTCCAAGTAATCGCATCTGGGATTAGCCTAACACGATTTAAAGGATACTTTGATAAATCGAATACTGAGTCAATTTAAATATTAGTAGTAAACAGATGAACTTGGTTAGAATTTATTTTATTAATAAAATAAATAAATAAAATCATTTAATCAATAAAAAAAAAACAATAAAATTATTTAATCATTTATTAGCTGTGTGTACTGTACCTATATGTTTATTTAAAAGCTTTGTTTAGTTTGTTTGCATTTGTCGGTATGTTAGGTGGATTTTTTTTAAATGATGATGATAACAAGTTGTGAAAGGTAAAGATTAAAAATGAGGAAGCGTAAATTAGATGTGTTTATAATTTTATAAATAGCTAGCAGCGCCCCGCGGTTTCGATTCCGTGGGAATGTCGGAATAGAAAGTACCCTATGTAAATCCTGGTTATAAACTAACTGTGTGTCCATCCAAATCCGTGCAGTAGTTTTTGCGTGAAAGAGTAACAAACATCCATCCATCAATCCATCCTCACAAACTTTCGCGTTTATAATATTATTACAAGCAGCGCCCCGCGGTTTCACCCGCGTTAGTTTTAATCCTATGCGAATATCGGGATAAAAAGTATCCTATGTGTTAATCCAGGAAATGGTCTATGTGTCAATTTTCATACAAATCTGCAGTGCGATTCTGTAACCATCTAACCGTGAAAACTTAGGTGAAGTGAGCGTGGAGTGAGCTGTCAATAGTGTCAATTCCTAGCAAAAACAAACTCACTTCACCTAAATTTTCAAGGTGAGATTTTTACAGAATCGACTGGCTGTTCAACGGTTTACGCGTGATTGAGTAACAAACATCCTAACATCTTCACAAACTTTCACATTTATAATATCAGTAGGATAGTAGAAAGTAGGATTGAAATACCTAGAATGAATAAGGGCGTAAAAAACAACTGTGCTATAATATTCCCAACCATTACCTGCTAAAGACTTTGTAAGATGTATCTAATGGACAGCCTTTACGGACCTCTTTTCCTGTTATCATATAAAACCTCAGCGTTAGCTGGCTTGTAGGTAGGTAGTAGGTACAAGTATTTTCCTCGTTTCTAAAGTATAAATACAGAGAAACGTCTAAAGCTTCACACAACAAATCCACATCTCTTTGCGAACGTTTCTCGTATTCTACTACACAACAACTACAATGGCTGCCATCAAGACCACCTTCATTCTTCTGCTGGTTGCCTTCGCAATGGTGGCGGTCACCGTCGAGGCTGTCCATGTCGGACCCTGCGACCAGGTCTGCAGCCGCAGTGTTCCTGAGAGGAACGAGTGCTGCAGAGCACATGGCCACTCCGGCTATAGCAGCTGTACGTCTGGTAGAATGCATTGTTACTGACGGAACCTCGCAAGTGCACCAGTACAACAGTAAATCTTCAACTCCATTTTTCGATGAAGAGAGGTAATCAAGTCTAACTTTCGTCAATATTTTTGTTAAATTTTCATGATCCAAGGATCAATCTAATTGAGTATGTAATTTAAATTGTCCGATTAAATATTTTCAAAATTTAAAAATCATTTACTCGATATCCCATGCCCATACCCTACAAATCCTACAATCATCAAAAATTGTTCTTATCACACAATACTAAGAGATCTAAATCTCTTAGGTATCAACTTTTTGCCCTGCATATGCTTGCTCAAAAACCCTCTGGGCTCCCATACCAATATCGATTTTTGATCAATTTGATACTTACTTACTGAAAGTAACTTCTTAAATTCAAAGTGAAACCATGAGCAACATAATCTATTTCTACAATAACATCTTAAGTACACCCAACTCGTCTTAAACCAATCACAAAGCTCCGAAGGGCACCAATAGATTCAAAAGTACTTCGCCAGTTGAAGGAAATCAAATAAACCAACACTTTAGAATCTCCAAGACTTATTGGATCAGGCCTCTCTTAGAAAACCTATTGAATAAATACATCATTATGTTGTCAATAGAAGGGATCCTTTCTAAAACAATTGATCTCCAGAAGGGTCTGGCCGTGCAATTATAACGATTACTAATCAAATAAGACGACAGTTGAGAGCTCCAACAAATCCGAGCCTCTATCGGTCTTACTCAAGTGTCCGTTTGGCTCAAAACAATTCGTTGTTTAGGGGTGTGGGGAATGATTAAAGTATTACTGGAAGTTGTCGGTTACTTTGTTAGTGATTGAGGAAAACTTTGGTTGAACTAAGTAGTTGTGTTAAGACGAAGTAGATTTTCTGTTGGGAAAGTGTTTTTAATTTGTTTCGTTACTTGTCCGCTCATTATGAAGCGATCATGGTCAATTGAAAGCAAAGATTTTAACGTCTAATAATTGGAACGAAAATCAACACAAAACTTAGCTAAAAAACCTGTCAAGCACGCGCCAACTGTTGTGACTGGTGACTGAATTATCAATTATTATCAACAGCCAATTGGATCGTTGGATTTGTGTTTAATTTTAACGCGTCGTTGATTTTGTTCCAGAAACTGGGTGTTAGTCAAATCATTTAATTAAGGCCAGACACTTTGAAATTGTTTAAATAGTAGTAGTAGTTCCCGCAGTCTTCTGTTTGGTTCTATAAAGAGTACCTACTTGTATGATATGTAAAACAAACAATAGCCAAGACATGCCGGTCGATTCTGTAAAAATCTCACCGTGAAAACATACGTGGAGTGAGCTGTCAGTGTCATCCCACTGATGCTAGGGATTAACCAAGAAAGCATTTACAATCATAATCTACTATTATCTAGGCTATTTTATTTTAAAACCCCACAAAATAGTAATGTTTTAACAACTAAAATACTAGCTTTGTAATTATATAAAATGATCAATAGAATTAGCATAAAAAATATTATTAAAATCTCGATTATGATTGTAAATGTATGCTTGGTCAATCCCTAGTATCAGGTGGGATGACACTGACAGCTCACTCCACGCTCACTTCGTGCTCACTTCACCAGCTTCAACTAAGGTTTCAAGGTGAGATGGTTACAGAATTGCACTGCTGTATGTTTATACAATACAAGTGATCTCCAGCGACAGCTTTTTGAAGAAATGTCCTGATTATTTTTGCATTATTAAATAAAGTAATAGGGACTTGCGCAGTAAGATCAAACTAAACAAAACACAAATATAGAATCAATGAAAAAACCAAAGTATAAAAAATTTAAATTAAAAAGGAAAGTCCTGTACGAGTTCAACAGGCTCCACTGTGACATTTAAAAATAAAAAAAAAACAGTGGCACTCCGGGAGTGCCGACAGAAGTGAAAACAAAACACAAACAGAATACTTTGCCATCACTCACTGACATATCGGATATACATTAAAACCAAGTACATCCCAAGGACAGCCGAACACATCCGAAGCGGGTATTTTTTAAGCGTCTTATAAACTAAACACGCCCAGTGTCGGTTACGGTAACAGTGGCGCGAGTTCAATAGTTTTATCAATCTCAAAAAATGCTCAACGCGCCTACAGAAATTTTCACTTCAAAAAATAACAAAAGTAGCTTTGAAATACTATAGTCACAGTATAAAGACATACAGTATTGTATCTCGGCCGTAACCTTGAATTAAATGCCTACAGCCGCGCGGTACGTAAACATGCGATAGGGCTGCCCGCCTCCAGCATTTTAATTACATTTGCCTACTTTGTGTTTCCATTTAGTTTTGTTATTGTATTTTACTGTGTGTACATAAATAATAAAATAATTCGTCATTTCGAATTAACCATTTATTTAACATTAATCTGATTACAGTTTATTTCTATGAAAACTTGTTCATGTGTATTTTTAAACAAATTATGTTAAATTATTATTATTATAGTTAAATCAAACGTTCAAGAACTACAAATAAAATTAAAAACTTGTATATTAATGTTTTTTTAATCTTTCCTATCATCGTCCTATCCTTAACAGAATAACACAGATTGGAAGAAGTTAAATAGCAAACATGTATAATATAAAAATTATAATTAAAATAATCTGTTCATTGAAGTAATAAACATATTTAAATTAATGAGTGCAAATAAAAGCAAATTAATCAATTAAATTGTAGATTTCATTTCACTCCTTCCTCCTTTCTTTCCTCCTTCTTTCTTCCTTCTCCTTCATTCATACAAAATATTAATAATTCAATAAAAATAATTAAATTTTATTCATAAAAGTATGCAATCATATCATTAATGTTTTGTTATGATGTTGTCACGTTAAACTATCGTCCGTAAATCGACTTTACAGACAACCAATTTTTTTCTAGTATTATTCATACACACATTACAATAAACAACTATTATTAATAATAAAAACGACGTCTTTACTTGGAATTATACAAACTAACAAAACACACATGCCCCGAGGTTTTAACACAAGCGTAACTACCGTATAATGATTCATGAACCGCCTATAACTACCTATTTCACTCGTGTCTATCACTTTCCTTTACTTTACACTATTTGCGCTGTAGCATGGTGCGGGTGACAGTTTCAGTAACATTTCGTTTCACTCTTGAAAGTTGCCGCGATTTACAATTTATGACTTAATATTTCAGTTGTACCACATTCGTAATATATTAAATAATTAATAACTGTAGTAAATTAAATTAAACCCAACCAGAATGTTCTAATCAAGAAATAAAATCAAATTGAATGAAAAATTAAGCAAAGTGTTATGCGTATAACGTAACGCCATAGACGTATTTAGTGATGGGATGTACTGCTACGATGGATAGTCGATATTTTTTATAATAAAAAACGTATATTGTGCGTAGGTCAATTTTTATTTTTAAAAGGTCTAATTATACAACAGAACATTTGTAGGGTAAGGTTGCTTAAAAGGTTGCTAAAAAAAATACATGTTATTCGTCTAAACTCATATCAGAGTCAGGAACATCTGAATTGTCACTCAATTCATCATCTGAATCTGTGACGGATATTATTAACGATGACTCAATTATGTTGTCAATATGTATGTCACGATCCCAATCAGACATAATGTCCCTTTTTGTTTTATTCACGACCTTCGACCAGTCTTCAGGTTGAACATTGTTGATGGCCTCTTGTAATAGGGCCAACATCTTATTTGCCGTAAATGGCGGCGAAGTATTATTTCTTGCGGCGTAACCTAAAAATAAACGAACTTATAAAAAAAAGTATTCAAATAATCATCAATCAGCCTAATCTAGTATCTGGTAATGTTTTTAAACTAGGTACATGCTACGATCGGAAAGCTGATTTTTTTATAAAGCTTCAAAATGGGAATTGAAATTAAAAGCATACCTTTTATTTGGGCCCAAATCAGCTCAATAGCGTTATACTGGCAATGGTAGGGTGGTAGTCGAAGGACCTGGTGGCCTTTTTCTTTTGCCATCTCGTCCAGAGCATAGGTAGGAGTTGGTGGCTTATGGCGTCGGACTAAGGCAATAAGCTCCGTCTTTAACATTTTTATATAAGTACAAAGATAATTATGTAGCCATAAAACATTTATATTGTCAAGTTTATACACGTAGCACACACGTAGTTACACTGCACAACTGAATAATACACTAATTTTCATAACAATATTAAAGAGAACTAGATTCACGCTGCGAGTATCGTTAGCGATAAAAATGAATTGCATAACCTCACATCCCTACGTGGTACTGACGGGCAACTGTCACCCGCACCATGCTACAGCGCAAATAGTGTAATCACTTTATTTATTAATCCAGACATCTTTTTTTCCGGAGGTAATAGGAAATACTTATCCTTTAAAAAGACACACATTATGTACCTACCCACTAGTAAGTAAAATAGTCTTACCTTTCAGAGTTTCCAGGTAATGTAAAAAAAGCTATCTCTGGATGCGTTATTGACGAATTCATGCAACCAAAAACAGCACAATATCGCCTACTCGTCATATTAAATATGTACTTGAACTTATTTTTAGTGAAAAAATCGCGCGGTTATTGTTATAAAAAACAACACACCGTCCGTTCGTCACTGTTGCACAGTCGCGACTCCGAGCCGCCTGAGCGCACACGGTGATCGAAGCGCGTAGGTATAGCCCGCGTTTCGTCCGTTTGTATGAAGACGACCTACTGTATATATTATTACCGTGCTATAGTCATTCCGAACTGACGGCACTTGTGTTACGATCATAGAGTATATATATAGTAATAGGTAGGTTACGATCTTCGACCAAATGCACTGAAAATAGAAGAAGATACCCAGTAGATCACCAATTACTTATTCTATCAAAGCCACCACACAGCTCAGAAGGGGTTCCACCATTGTTTATTAGAAAGCCTTACTGTGAGCCATTTTCTGTTACATATTGCAACGAGCAATTTCATTCAATTCAGGACCGAAGCTGAACAATTGTCTCGAGCTGCGAATATATTAGCAACAAGATTATGGAGCTCTAGTTTCGTTAATTTTGAACAACTACGCCACATACATATATACCGAATGTCAAGAGTGTGGAGTGGTGGGAAATGTAAGTTTGTTGGGCACGGAATTTTGTTCCAAGTGTATTGATGTGACGTCATGACTGTGGTCCTGAATTGTGTGAGGAGCTCAGACCTTATCTTCAGCAATACTTGCCGCGGTCGACGTGTGTATGGTTGACCATTCATTTCATACCTCCGTACCTCGGAAAGCTTATTAAGCCGTTGATCCAGGCTGTCATTTATAGATCTTTGATAGGCGTTACGGGAGACCGAACGGATAATCGCAATGTCGTTTAGAGATTTCAAGTAAGTTCAGTTTAAGTGGCCACCCACCAGCAGGTTGACCTGTGAAGTCATCTAGGTACTTACAGTACTGTGATGGGCTGATGAACCCTTCAAAAGAATTAAACAACGATACAATTTTTTACGTTTATATTAACTGAACGTCTTTACATATTGCCGACTAAACTAGCACTGTCTTTTAAAATATTTGAGACCCCGTTCTAAACTTGCTTGCAACAAATCCACATCTCTTTTTTTTTTTCTCAATTTAGCTTGCGCGTTGGCGGGGAACTGATTTTGTAGGCTATTATAAAAGCGGCTTTCTACAAGATCAAAGTTACGTTAGTACCTACTTAGTACTATTAGTTATTCTGTGCCACTGGTCGTTTGTTTTCTCCAAATTGTCCAGCCAGTTTTGAATTTTAGTCTAGCAAATTAAAAGTCAGAGTTTACTTCAGTAGAAGTAGTCTTCAACATAGAAGTACTAGGGTACCTACATGTTTTGTTAGATTGTTATATTCGAGTCTTAAAAAATTCATCCACCACACAGGTTGGACCGCGAATTTATAAATGGGCTAATAGACAGCCTTTACCAACCTATTTTCCTGTTATCATATCGCTCCCCCCACCGAATAATATGGTAATCGATAAATCAAAATTTTACAGGAAAAATAAAAAACTGTTTTATGCGTATATCTCGGCACGGGTAGATCGTAAGGTAGACATTTAAACGTCAAAACAAAGCTAATTTTTTTACAATCTAATTTATATTATGATTTTTTTGTAATACTTTAATAAAATTAAGTTATTCACAAAAATAATGTTACTGAAATTAAATGGCAAAAGTATAGTATGCAACGCATCATTACCATATTATTCGCGTGTAAACGCAACAATATCGTAGTCAATATTAATGCATTATAGTATTATTCGTTGTAATACAGTGTCAAAAAACCTAACGGCAATATGATATTACGATATTATTCGTGTGAAATCCAAGCGATAGTGTATAATGTAATATTACATTACAGTAATATTCGTCGATGTGTGGTGTCAAAAGATTAACAGTAATATAATGTTGCAAATACATGTTTTATTAAATAATCCAGTACTTATTATTTGATTTGGCAGAAAAATAACAATAATAGAGGAAGTTGATATTAATACTGGATAATTTATAATAGCTTTTTATTAAAATTTATGAAATAAAACAAATGTTTTATTATTTATCATAATCAGTCCTTTTATTTATTAACTAGCTGTGCCCGCGACTTCGTCAGCGTGGAATAGTGACTTTTCGGGCAGCATATTTTGAATTACATATACCGTCGTTTGGGTAGCTAAAAATTTACTTTACAGTAATGCTTCTCTGTATACGATATTAATTTGACGTATGGCCATCGGGGATGAAAGCATACAGGCTCCTAGGATTGCTAACCCGTGACAGAGCCACATACAACTGAGCGTGCGAGAAACAGCTGATACTTAGATCTACACCTACAACTTTCAGCGTCTGACCTTGGGCTTTATTAATTGTCATCGCAAAACATAGGCAGACTGGAAACTGGACTCGTTTAAAACTAAATGGAAAATTGTTTGGAATGAGAGGAATCCGAGGAATGAAAACACTTTTACCTTTTCCACAGTTAAAAGTTAAAATCTCTGCTTCTATCAGATTTCTTTGTAAATTGGTCACTTTTAACCTGGTGCCATTGCTAAGTTTTGGGGGGCTTAAATTTCTAAGAAGCATTATCGGTACGCCTACTTTTAATTTTATTTTATGTGCTGGTAGTCCAGGAGCATTGAGGGATTCTAAAAATTCTACTGGGTAGCTTGTAGATTTTCCTTCTTCCATGACTCTGTTAATGGAGATATACTCAACATAATCCCCCGGAACATAGCTCAAAATTTCAACGTTTATTGTTGCTGCTTGGTCGTTTCGTGGCGTCAAAATAGCTCTTTCGCAAAGCCAGAAATTTTCGCAAGTTGGTATTTGCGTTGCGTTTCCATACACGGATGATATGAGGTCTCGCATTGATGAAACTATGTTGCATAGGTTTTCATTAAGAACAAATTGTCCTTGTTCCTGCGGTAACACACCGTTACCAATCTCAAGTAGCAAATCTGAAAATTCTTGAGCATTTTCGTTGCCTCTAATTTGCGCACGCATATTTAATGTCAAATGCAAAGGTATAATGTAATGCCACAGTCGAGAACTCTTTAGGCAGGCTCTAACTTCAACAGCCCTTGTTCCACGTGGTATTACAGGGAGAGTCTGACGAAAATCGCCACAAAAAAGCATAGTAATGCCATCCATGGGTTGATCATTTTGCTTGACATTACGAAACGTTCTGTCTACTGCTTCTACTGCTTTTCGATTGGCCATTGTGGACTCATCCCATATAATAAGGCTACAATCACGAAGAACCTTAGCTTTATCGCTGTTTCTTGAAATATTACAAACAGGGCTTTCTGTGCGGTCTAAATCGATCGGAATTTTGAACATTGTATGAGCAGTTTTCCCACCTGGCAACAATGTCGCTGCTATGCCTGATGAAGCGACAGCAAGCGCGATTTTACCTTGGCTTCGTACCTTCGCCAAAATAACTTTCGTAAGAAATGTTTTACCCGTTCCACCGGGTGCATCTACAAATAGCATTTCTTCCAAAGTACTATCAACGCTCACCAGATCAAATATCAAACGCTGTTCATCAGTTAGCCTCGAGAGTGCGCGTCCATGTACGTACTCTGATAGTATACCTTAAAAATGTCCGCCGTGATTCTTTAAATTGACATAACTTTTTTATTTATGAACCGATTGACATGAAATAAACACTAAATGTTAAGTGAAGCTTACTAAAATATATTAGTGAAAACCGCATCTAAATCGAATAAGCCGTTTCTATTATATTGTAAACAAAAATAATACACAAATATAATTGTTTTATACTTTACGTGGAAAAAGGCATGCATTTCTTACGCGAATATAATGGTAATCGTCGCTTACCGAAAAAGTTAACGATTGCATGATCTGTAATAACATGTTATGGTATTATTCGTGCAAAAAGTGTGTTTAGATTTTAAGGGAATAATGTTGTTATGTTCATTACGGTACCATTGAAATTATTGTACTTTTATAAATATACATAGAAAAAATACAAAAAAAAATTACAAGATAATATTAATGCTTTAGACACCGAATATGCAATAAAACGAAAACTGTCGTAGTACCACATTACCATGTTATTCGGTGGGGGGAGCGATATTATAAAACCTCAGCCTTAGCTGGCTTGTAGGTAGGTAGTAGGTACCTACAGGTATTTTCCTCATTTCTAAGTATAAATATACAGAAAAATGTCTAAAGCTTCACACAACAAATCCACATCTCTTTGCGAACGTTTCTCGTATTCTACTACACAACAACTACAATGGCTGCCATCAAGACCACCTTCATTCTTCTGCTGGTTGCCTTCGCAATGGTGATGGTCACCGTTGAGGCTGTCGACCGTGTCCCACAATGCGACCAGGCCTGCAGCATCATCAGTACTCAACAGAACGAGTGCTGCAGAGCTCATGGCTACTCCGGCTACAGCCACTGTAGATCTGGCCAAATGCATTGTTACTGAAGGAACCTCGCAAGTGCAACAGTACAGCAGTAACTCTTCAACTCATTTTTCGATGAACGTTTAGACGTAATCATGATAAAAAAAAATCAATATTTTTGTTAAGTTGTCATGATCCAAGGATTAATTAAGGCATCAATCGTTAGTAGGGTATGTAATTTTAATTAAACGATTAAATATTTTAAAAATTTAAAAATCTTTTACTCGATATCATTACCCCGAACCCTACAATCATCAAAAAATATTTTTATCCCATGATACTAAGGAGTTTATTTGTAAACGACGATTAAAGTTAAGTAAAGTTCAAACGTCAATTTAAGGTTAAACAGTCACTAATCACTACTTAACTTTAAACAACGTTTATGATTTTTTTTATGGCCACATTGTAACAGACATTACAACATTTACAAGATGTTTATGATGTCTATGTTTATTTTTATTTTATTTTATTAAATATGAACAACAAGCAGCTACATTATGTAATATTATAAACAGAAAAAACATAAATTACTTAAGTAATAATGTAACCCACAGCGCTGTTCACAGATTACCATTAATAAATAAAACCTTAGTCACTAGGAGGTGAACTGTTCATGCATGACAGTTACGCTAATAAAAACTATAAAATGAAAAAACAAAACGGTATTTTTAAAACAGCTACAACAAACAATTAGTCTAAGAGTTCAAGTGTCTCATGCAAAAGGCTATGAAACATTTTCAAAGAGCATGTAAATATATATTATCTATGTGTTCGAATACTTTATTGTACCTAGGTTGCTGCCATTCGCCGAACTGGCGAACGTAGACTAGTGTTAGATCGGCTGGTACCTACTGCAAAGAGTTTGCCTGCACGCACCCGCCGTCTATAGACAGTTCTGGGGACTGCATAGCACTATACATTGTTTAAATCAATACAATCGAAATTGCCATTAACAATATTATACAATGTCATTGCTTCCAATTGTTTACGTCTAGAACTGAGCGTCAAAAGCTTGTACTTACTGAGCAACTGGTTATACTTTAAGTGCTTAGGTACCTAGATAAAGTTATGATACCTAACATTATCGTAGGTACCTTTCGGTACCTTTGTTAGATGAATATTATCCCAGAATCAGCTAGTTTCGCAACAGTAGCCACACACACCTAGGTATCTAATATTCATGACACGCGGTATAATATCGAATGTTTATTATGTATTACCCTGTCATGATCGCGACAGGCGTGCACAACAGGTTCACGCCCGATATGACAGTTACAGGCCGTTTTTGTGTTACAGTAACTATGTACACAAACATATTTTGTTATTTATTTCCCGAAGATTAAATAAAAAAATAATGTATGCGAGATAATTGTTAGTTATTCGTCTGACGTCGTCTCTGCGTGTGTTTCTCGTGTGTCTTTCTGCTGGGTCAAATTAAATTAGTTATATAGCGAGACTCCGCAGACGTGATCGAGACCAGTTTGTTAACATGATAAAACAAAACAGATGTGTATTTGGTGTGTTTTGTGGGGTCATCGATCGTAGTAAGGCCCTTTGGAGACACACGTTTTTCGTGCCGTGAAAAAGTACGGTTTATTCGCCGTGTGTAGGCACGGTCGTCAGTGGTGTATAATAATAATCTTTATTATCAAAGAGCCAAATACAATTTGTCCATCTCAATCAAACATAAAAACAATGAAGTATAACGCTACTTATGTATTATTTGAGACATAGTGAACGTCTGCGTCTGTGCTAGATATAAACTGTGTTACAGACACAGGCGCCTTCCTCTTACAGTTCATTGACAATTTTCTGCACTTTGTTGGAGTTTTGGTAGGCATAAAACTTAGTTTAACATAAGTACTTAACACTTACTACGCTTGCCGCGGTTGGTCTGTAGATGGGTGACCATCTTTACATACCGAGACCCCTCCGTGCGTCGGAAAGCACGTTAAGCCGTTGATCTCGGCTGTCTTTAATGGGTTTGTGTGGTGTGGGTGTGTTTGGGTGTGTGTGTATGTTAAGTTGTATGTTTCGTATATGTCATAGTATAAAATTAATAATAAAGGAGCAATTTAAATCTGTTTTTAGATGCATTAGTGAGATTTTTTTGCAAAGAGAATTTACATGAAGTTACTGCCTGTCTGACCTCCACAACCCAGTCAAAGGGTAATTACGATACTCCTCGGTAAGACCTGTTGTCAATGAAGCTAAAAGCATTATTAGATTGTCAGGCTAAATTTCAATGTCTACGTCTGAAAGCCGTACCGCAGCACACAATTAGGCTCACCACATGGAGAAATGAACGCCAAATTGTTAGACGGTACCTAAAAGGTCTATTACATTTCACGATTTCTCTGGCGCTGTGTCGTGTACCCTGCTTAATACACTTACCTACACTAGAAATTGCCTGTTAAATTACTGCCTTAGCTCACTCTCAGTCGTTAGTCAAACTTGCAAACAATTGCACTTCTAACATTATGGCGCTGTATTTAATCTAAACGTCAAAAAATTTGCTCCCTGTTTCCCTGACTCTTATTTACACTACACGATCGACAGAGCTGAAGGGAAGCAGCGTCCTAATGGCGTAAAACACTCGCAACCTCAATCTGAATAATTTTGAAGGATATTGCTAATCCATTGCTTTATAAAATGTTCGAAAAATATGTCTGCTCAACAACGTATAAGGCAATGAATGTTGCTGAACTGTCAAAATTAAACCATTGCTACTGTTAATGTGTTACGCAATTAGCCCGCAGCTCTAATAACCTTTCACGAGACCACGCTTCCATATTTATTATGTAAGCGTAGTCCCGCGCTGGCCCGGAACATAAAGGGCGAAGGAAGGAACACGGGTGGGTTTTAGTCAGTAAGAGTCTGACACACCCTTCCGCTCCACCCAGAGCGGGAGGAGTCATTTGATGATTTCCCATCCAGAAAAAAAAAAAAAAAAACGTAGTCTCGTGCTAGCTCTAACATGCTTAAACTGTACCTACTTAACAGTCTTTTTTTGGAATGTAACCCCTATAATTATTATAAACGTTTTAAGAGTCGTTTAAACGTCAAAAATTTATGGTTAAGTAAAGTCACTCATCATTACTTTTAAGTTACGATTATATACCCCTTATTAGTGTTAAAACTACCAAGAGATATCGTATTACCCAGTAACTGGGTTGTGGAGGTCAGATAGGCAGTCACTCCATGTAAGATACTGGTATACAGCTGCATCCGGTTAGACTGGAAGCCGACCACAACATAGTTGGGAAAAGGCTAGGCAGATGATGTTAAAACAAAGTCTTCTTTTTTTAGTGATCACATATCCTCCCTTATTTCTATGATCAGAACATATCCTTGACGCACCCAGCTAGGCCTACAAAAACAATGAGAAGTCGCACACACGCAGCTAGATTAAATTTTGAAGCGTACCCTTATAAAACATTTACGTTGCGTTGGCGTGTGGTGTTTGTGATAAGCGTAGAAAGTTCTGTAGTGATTTTGAAGAAGGGTTTTTTGCAATGCCAACACCTTACAGTACCCGGCGATAAATATTGCACATCGACCTTTGGAAAGAAGACCCCTCCATGCCTGGAAAGAAGCTTTTCCTTTTATACCTAGTACTAGCTTCTGCACGCAACTTCCTCTACGTGAAATTTATGGTCACCCGACCCAACCCATCGCATTGCCAGCCCACAAGCCGAAATTAGCCGATTGTCTCTTTCCAAAGGTCGATGTGCAATATTTATCGCCGGGTACTGTAATTGCGTAATCCACGATTGTCACAGCCAGCAGCAGCAGCGGCAGCGGCGGGTCGGCAGTGTCTCTGACAGTCGTTGCTGGTCGTCAGAAGCCTGTAAGTCTAAAAACCGACTGGTTGTTAGACTTACAGGCCATCCAGGCAATCCAGTTATTGGGTAATTCGATACCCCTTGGTAAGACTTTACCAAGGGGTATCGAATTACCCAATAACTGGGTTGTGGAGATCAGATAGGCAGTCGCAGTTCTATAACAAACACTGTGACACGAGATTTTTATATATTAGAAGATAGTATGGATATATAGTGTAGGTATACCTAGTATACTAGCAGCGCCCCGCGGTTTCACCCGCATAAGTGTCAACCCCGTGGGAATATCGGGATAAAAACTATCCTATATATCCTTTCCCAGGACTCAAACTATATCTATACCAAATTTCATCTAAATCGGTTCAACGGTTTAAGCGTGAAGAGGTAACAGACAGACAGACAGACAGACACACTTTCGCATTTATAATATTAGTATGGATAATATATATAGTATGGATGTTGGCAATGCCAGTCACAGAATCCAATAATACTATAGAGACATGCCAGCTTCACCTTCGAAATTCTGGTGAAGTATTATGTCGTATCAGAGCAGTGGTGGCCCAGTGGTAACAGCACCGACTTACAAGTTGCAGGTCGTGGGTTGGAACCTAGACAGGCGCTTTACTTTGTGCAAATAATTTCATCACCATTGCTCACAAAACGGTGAAGGAAAACATCGTGAGAAAACCGGCATGTCCTAGAACCAAAAATTCTAAGACATTTATGGGACATCTATCAACTCGTGCTGGGCCCGTGTGGTAGATTACAACCCACCGCCTCTCGAAGAAAGGAGCCCTACATACCTAACAGGCTAATTATACTATTAGGTCATATCGAGTTAGTTGATTACCGTAGTAGGTCTTGTATTAGAGGCTAACACTGTTTCATTCTTTCGGTTTGGGTCGCCAAACCGACGAAGTAGGTAAGCGGAAAATTATAGCAATAAGTCGCAGCTCCAGCAAACCAAACGCAATCAATCGCTAACCGCTCCAACATCAGACCACAGACAAACAAACCGAAGGAAAACCAATGTGTACTATAAGCTCCTATCTTAAGGACATTAGGTCGACAATTGAACGCTCATGACATCACTAACGAGTATTTGATTTACCATTTATATTACGTTTTGTTCAGTTCGATTCTATCACAAGCACATTAATGATTTCACTTCACATCATTCTGTCTGAGTGACTTTCTGTCTGAATCTTGAGATTGTTCTCTTTGGGAGGCAGTTTTTTAACCGAGTGATTCCAATTAAGTCCTTTGTTAATATGAAACAAAAGTCGCACATTGCAGGAACATAATCTTTGTGGTGTAGGATCCGAAAACACGTTTCTGGCCACATATAATCTTGTAGGGTTTCTGGCAGCATGTAAAAGCCTCGCGTTCATGGTAAACAATATTGTTTTCAGCTGGAAACATTGTTTATCAACTCTATATCAACTTATTTTTTTGCGATTATCCCGACATAACATATTTCACTGACTGGAACGTGCGGACGGAAGATCACGTTTCCTTTCCTTCCGGGGAAAGCCGATATTAACAATATTAGGAAAAACAATTTTTATCAGCATAGGATAATTTAGGAGCAGTCATATGTATTGCCTTATCAATCAATGTGAATCTCAACACCATAATATAATCAATCTATAGCTAGTGTAAGTTTTTTGCTCCTCACTCAACGCTTTAAAAAAAGCAACATTATTTTTTTGAAGTGAAAACTTCTTTAGCGGCGCTGTGTACTTTTTTTGGAATGGGTAAAAACTTCTAAATTCGCGTCAGGTCACGTGACCCTGATCGAAAATTCGTAAGACGTAAAACGTCAGACGTAAAACGTAAGACGCGCGTTGTTGAGGACAGCGCCATCTATGCACATCGGGAAGAACTACGAGGGCCTCGCGTACTAACATCAGACGTAAAACTTAAGACGCGCGTTGTTGAGGACAGCGCCATCTATGCACATCGGGAAGAACTACGAGGGCCTCGCGTACTAACTACGTAGTTCATCCAACAACGACGAGATGGCGCTGAACCACGGATATATAACTGTGTGCTTATTTGTAAATCTGAATAAATTCCTTTCACGAGAAGAATAAACCAGTCACTTTGGTCATCATACCTGATTTGCAAAAAACCCTATAAAATAAGGAACACACCTTAACACGCGTGTTTTGTTTATAAGACGATTCACAAAATACACTCGTAATTGTTCAAGTTTTCACTTCTGTCGGCACTACCGGAGTGCCAGTGTTTTTTTTTAACCCACGATGGTTAAATGTAATTGGAAAAGGATAAAATAATTTAAAAACCCCCGACTTAAAGAATTTATGTAACAAGAATAAAACAGACAAATTCATATGACAGTCGGGGGACCGTTCTGTGGAACACCTTCTATTCTAAGAGTTCCTCATTTAGTTCCTCCTCAGTGGTTTGTATGAAAGAAAATTTCGGAAACTCGAAAAAAAAATTCCACCGTGCGAAGCTGGGGCGGGCCGCTAGTGTGAGTATAAAACGAGGAATTACAAATAAACAAACAACAACAAATTATCAAAATATTTTATTTATTAACATTCTATAAAAAGAAAATAGATTTTTCAACATTATTATAATACACTGTGATTTGACCTTAACAACTAAATTATCACAGCAGAGCGAGACGTGTGATGACGTGCAAAATACGTAACTTTGGAAGCGACGGCAGAAAAGCGAACAAGCCCTGGCCTGGGTACGGCATAGAGAGAGGCTTTAAATCGAACAAGATTTGGCCTGGATTGAGGCCTTAAACTGGAATACGAGTATGCCTATGTTTTGTCTTCTTTATTTACAGTCATAGAGATGAAGGTAAAATAATATAAACTTTAGCCTGGCGTAGGTACAGACGCCAGCAAATCAAGCTACTACAATCTGTCAAATTTCTTTAACAGATTTTCAACTTTATCGCTAAAGTATAAGGTTCAAAGTTGATTGGGAAAATTTGACAGTTTCGGGTAGCTTGATGTGAAACAGTAATGGCCTCATACGGCTCAAATTAAAATATGTAGGTTTTTTGAGCCAGTATAATAAAAATTAATTGTAAATATTTTTTTCTTCCTAATTTACAGTTTTTATCATCAGACCAGTTTATTAACTAACATTGATAAAATACTTTGTTGAAGTGTACTAGATATGCATGTATTACGCAGCCCTGGACTTAAAAAATAACTAGATTGGACGATTTACCGTGACTAGTAATTATTGTTAGTTTTAACATACATAAATACATCTGTCTATAAAATACATGTTAGTTTTGTTAATGAGTGTGCACAGCTTAGGCCAAAAAAAACAAAATTCAGGCCTTAAAACTAGAATACGGAAAATGTGACGACGACGAATGAGGAATAATAGAAATACGGTAAAAAATGATATGTTCCGTCGACTCCAAATAAATTTCGTTATGGGAGGAGAATAATGACGACGATGGAAAATGTCAACAAATGCATCTAGAAGCGAGGCAGTGTACTCTGTGAAGCGAGGTATCATAAGGAATATTGTAAATTAATTCACGCTTTCTCTTACATTAAGTAAAGAAACAAAGTTTAATTTATTCCAGCAAATAAATGGGTAAGAAGACAATTATTAGACTAAAAGAAATAAGCAGTAAATAAAAACTAAAAAACATTGATCTGAGCTGTTCCCGTCAAGCTCCGCGTATATCCTGTGTACAGTACCCGGCGATAAATATTTCACATCGACCTTTGGAAAGAGACAATCGGCTAATTTCGGCTTCGTAGAGCGTTATCTCTATCGCACGAAATACAAACAGTCCGGTATCTATTAGGAACTGTTAAAACAATTATGATTTGCTTCTTTTGATAATTATTTTTTATCTTTGTATAAAATAAAAAAAAAAGGTAAAGGTCGATGAGCAATATTTATCGCCGGGTACTGTAATACGATACAATAGAAAATCAATTGCGTCTCATTAGCGGAGTTTGAAAGGTCACACAGTTCCATATGAACCTAACGTTCAAAACAGTATTTTTACTGATCCAAAAACAGTTAAAGCTTGAGGCAAAATGTTACCGTCACGACAGTAAACTTTAACGTTTTCAGTAGCTAAAAGGTCAGAAAATTAACTGTTTTATTTATTTGGTGATATCGTTCAAACCATTGAAATTTAATTACCTTACAGTAATGGTGATTTACCTTTTTTTTGCTGTTTTTATCAGTAAATAGTATGTTCAGTCATTAAAAGTTACTGTTTTGTCTTTTACTGTTTTACATACATTTCTTCTTACTTCTTAAAGTCAGTACGTCTTAATTAAGTTTAGTAAGAATTTTTTTTTTCAATTAACAAGATATGTTTATAAGGGCTTGGTCACACGTAGATCTGCAAGACATTTTAGAGCCTACGCTTATTTTATTGTCAATTATAAAATAAAAATATTAACACTATAATTCCTAGCCTACAAAACAAGCCAAAAGCATTTATAAAACACATAATCAACCCGCCTACCCGCAACAAACAAACCAGATGCATTCGCATAACATTACATATGCCGCGTTATCGCCTTATTAGACCGGGCGCACACTGCACGACACAAAAACCCGCATACATTTACATAAACGCAATTAGCAGTTAGCGCGATCGCCCACAGTGCAATGTGTTTTTGTTTTTCGCTTTTCAAACTTTGCTCAGACACGTTTTAAATGAAATTAGGATTGGTTGCTACAAAAAGACGGGTATGAGTCGCTTTTGTGGGGACTATTTTGGAAGAGTTACTAGATTACTGTTTTTATACTAAGTCCGGAATAAACTTTGACCTTAAATTAAGTGTTTTTGGGATAATTGTATGAGTTAGTGTGACATGTGATCTACACACAATCACAGGGACATCGACGCGACAACTGAAACCATGAATTCTGCACATCGCTCATTTAGAGAAACATCGACGTAACTGCTACTTTACTTTTTGACGTGACAACGTCTAATAAATCGATGAAGCTGGCTGCACTCACGAAAAAACATGACTCATGTAGCGTTACCTCGCGGCCTCGCTCTGTAGCGTTCCATGGCGGCTTGAAGTGCAAGCGAATATTAACAAATGCAATGCAACTATTCCATCAGTATTTTCTTATGACGTTGTCACGTTCAACTATCGTCAGTAAACCGACTTTACAGACAACCGATTTTTTTTTACGTCTTTGTTTCTCCTAACGTAAATACACTTTCTAAGTGCTTTGTCATTTAACTCATTTTTGGGAATAAAAAACATTTACGTCGATGTTTCTCCAAATGAGCGACATGATTCAAGACCAGCGTAGAAATATTTCAGCGGTTATAAAAAAAAACTGCAGTTTCATAGAAAAATGCGGTCAAAAATGTATGGAACAGCAAGTTTTTTTTTTTAATAGCCGACGAACATTTTCAACACATGGGTTTCAGAATCGTGTACTGTATCCATGGTAACCAGAGATCGGAATTGGGTGTGTGAAAATACCTAAAGTTTGCAGCGACAAACACAAATACAGCGTTTACAAGACATTTTTAACTGACTTCAAAAATGAAGGAGTTTCTCAATTTGGATGTTTATATACAGGGTGTTTGGAAGCTGAGTGCAAAGCTGTAAGAGAGTGATAGTTAACACCATTTACAGCATTTTGAGCCATACATTTGTCTTAGACGAAGTATGTTTTTTTTATTTTTTTTTTCCGGTAAAGTTGGTACCTATGTTATTTTTTACTCAAAGTTTGCAGTTAAAAATTAAAAAAAAAACACACTTCTTCTAAGACATGTAAGGCTCAAAATGCTCTAAATGGTGTCAACTATTATCCCCTTAGGGCTTTGCATCCAGCTTCCAAACACCCAGAATATATTTTGTTTTATACTTAAATTTTTTCTCCTGCTCATGTTCCCAAAAAAAAATTATTGAAGTTTTCTACATAGAAAATAGTAGGTACTTCACCGAGGGCCAAACCGCCACCCATAGCTCAGAAAGCAGACTTAACAACAAATGAACAAACTTATTAATTAAGTGATTTAACGAACTCAATTTAATTAAAGTAGCACTAAATTAAATCTATTAAAACCTAAAATAAACAACGAAACAAAGACCATGTTAGGAAAAAAAACGAGCATTAAAGAACACCATTTCCCAGTGGACGACCCGAATATTGTCACTTTAAGAGATTGGGGCGACTCAAGTGGAATCTTGCGGAATACCCATGAGTCTGGCCGGAAAAACACATAATAGGACTAAGGGATATACCATTAAAAAATCTCGACACAATTTATTTCTTTACGCGACTGAGTTGGAATAAGTTGTTCTACTGATTTTTTGACGTGACAACGTCTAATAAATCGATGAAGCTGGCTGCACTCACGAAAAAACATGACTCATGTAGCGTTACCTCGCGGCCTTGCTCTGTAGCGTTCCATGGCGGCTTGAAGTGCAAGCGAATATTAACAAATGCAATGCAACTATTCCATCAGTATTTTCTTATGACGTTGTCACGTTCAACTATCGTCAGTAAACCGACTTTACAGACAACCGATTTTTTTAACATCGTGCGCCCGCTCTTATGTTATTTGTCATTATAATAAAGGCACAGATCTAATAAATCACTTAATTTTTATTTCAAAAGTAATTTTGACAAAAATAGTTTCAGTCCTTACATAAAAACACAAAGACCTGAAAAGCGCAATCAAGTTGAAACTTTACAAAAATATATACTTTATTGATTTCATTTTAATAAGATTTTCAGAAAATATTTTAGTTTTTGTTTAAATACAAAACAGTTTTGGAAATTAACAAAAAAAAATACTAGATGAGCGAGACTTAATCCATAGACAATATTTTAAAACCTCTTTCGAAGCCATCATTTTAACATCAATAAAACTGCATTAAGGTAAGCAACATTCGTAAAGCATTTTAGTCACTAATTAAAACTAATTGTAGCTATGAAGACCATATTAAAATCTGATTCATACAAACATTTATTTACAGTGATAATTTTAATTCATTTAATAACAGGCTCAAAAATCGATACAATACAGGACATCGTCGCGCAACCTTGCGCAACCATGGATTTAGTACATGAGACCTACGCTGAAATTTTTCGTCAGCTATTTAAAAAAAATTGAGCCGTCACGGGACGCCTGGCAGATGTGAAACATCGACATTATCTGTGTGGCGAGAGAGAGATAGCTTAACGCCGGATCGAGTGGGAAGAGAATCGCAGTCGATTGCGCATGGCGACGCGTCGCCACACAGTACACATGACTGTGACTGTATATATACACCACGCGTCGCCACGCCATGTGTCGCCACGCCAGAAATTTGTTTTACGTGCGGCTATAGATGTTTCACATCAAAAAAAAATACTGTTTCATACATTTTGACCGCGCAGGTTTCACTTTTCAATGAAAGAGCTGTTTTTACTTTTGATAACCGACGAAAAATTTCCTAGAGGTTCTAAAATCATGTGCAGCCGGTCGATTCTGCAAAATCTCACCGTGAAAACTTAGGTGAAGTGAGTTTGTTTTTGCTAGGAATTGACACTATTGACGGCTCACTCCACGCTCACTTCACCTAAGTTTTCACGGTGAGATTTTTACAGAATAACACCGCTGGACCCTAATTGCGTAACACACTTTCATTCTCAATCTGAATAATTTTGAAGGATATCGCTAATCCATTGCTTCATATGTTCGAAAAACGTGTCTGCTCGACAACGTAAATAACGCAATGAATGTTGTTGTTGTTGAACTGTCAAAATGCAACCCATTGCTACTGATAGTGAGTTACACAATTACCCCGTTGAATACATTAAAATTTTTGCGTCGTCCATGTCCTTGCCACCCTGTATATTGTCGCCAAAAAGTAATCGCTAAAATTCCTTCGCCATTTCCTCAATTAGTTCTTAGCTTTGTTAGAACTTTATTTTAAAAGTAGTCAGGGCAACAGATTGTCAAACAAATTGACTATCAACTTAAACAGTTCATTTATTCAAAACATGACTGTCAGTGTTTTTTTGTCGTATGGTACAGTCATTTGGGTAGGTATATAACTCGTAACATGAAAAAATGTGTCAATCTGGTAAACAATATATTTTGCTGACTGTACATGTGAAGATTCCATTACCATAGCCTCCCGAGTTACCATATTTCCACTTGGGACATGAGATTCGGGCTGACGCCTTCGAGTTTTAATTAAATGCAGTCGAATTATTGACAATTTTATTTCTCGATTATTCGGTTTTTGAGCCTAACAAACGTCAAATCGATTTAATACCTGCAGTCAACTTGTTTCCTCCTGCCGACAGCTCTCTAGTTACGTCCCTCGCATGTAATGGGGCATGTGGACCGAAGTTCCAAGAAGAAAGGACCTTCTTGTTCCGGGTAGAAAGTCGATGGTGTTAGGATGTACCTGCCTGTGGGGAGGTTGCGCAACTCTAGTACTACGAAACCGGCCCTGTGAATAAAAGGCAGAAATTATTTTTTATCACATCTATTCAAAAAGAGCTAATGTATTCTTCGTAAACCGGGACTAAAATAGCTCTAATCCCTAGGGACTAAAAGTGATTTGAATTTTTAATGCGTTTACCGAAACCGCGAAGTTTCAAATAAAAATATTGGAAATTGCTTCAAGTCGCACGTCGACAATATTATTTGTGAAAAAATCGTTGACCTATGTAGAAGGCTCCTTTAAAAAGGGGTGCAGTGACAGTGCTTCGTGCCCTCATGGTGCTTTCACCATGAGGGCACCATGAGCACCTTCAAAGCCCTTTGGCTTTGAAGGTCCGCGGCATACCTACCTGTCCGCCATTTTTTTTCAAAATGGCTGTCTCGCATTAAACCTATAAAAATCGATAACTGACATCAATGCAAACAGAAAACATAGTAAGACCACACCCTGTAAAGTGTTTCACGTTTCTGAGATATTAACGTTCTTCATCTATGTACATAACTCCAGCTTCCTCATATGTGATAGAACAATTCTACCTATGCCAAAATTTAAGGCATAATAGCTGCAATCAAAGTTCCCAGTCTTATTTTAGCTGCCTCAAAAACTTCGTTAATATGAGCCGTTTAGTGTGTGTTAGCTGGAGTGACGTCACCCCAGCTGCTCATGTCATATCTTCCAAACGAAAGAAGATATGATTATGTATTATAGCTCAAAAATTAAGGCATAATAGCTGCCATTGGCAGCAAAAATTTCAAATCTCTGGTCAAAACACTGTATGAGTTATTAACAAAATAAACATGTGTAAGCTGGAGTGACGTCACCCCAGCTGCTCATATATATCTTCCAAACGAAAGAAGATATGATTATGTATTACAGCTCAAAAATTAAGGCATAATAGCTGCCATTGGCAGCAAAATTTTCAAATCTCTGGTCAAAACACTCTATGAGTTATTAACAAAATAAACATGTGTAAGCTGGAGTGACGGCACCCCAACTGTTCATGTCATATCTTCCGAACGAAAGAAGATATGATTATGTATTATAGCTCAAAAATTAAGGCATAATAGCTGCCACTGGCAGCAAAATTTTCAAATCTCTAGGCCTTGTAGTTTCCACGTAATAAGCAAAAAAACAGGTTCCGCGCCAAAAACATCAATTATATTGCTTCGGAGGAAGTAAGGAGCGACGTTGCCGTTCCGTGCGCTACAATACTGCAATCAAGTTTGCACTTAGCAGGCATTCTATTAGAAGTCATTTTAACTTGCGCTAAAAATAATTTTAATTTTGTATATTGAAGATATAGACTGAGAGCCGACTGAACTTTAATGGAACTATAAATATAAAAAGTAGATTCATATCAACTTTGGATGGCGAGAGAACTAGGTATTTACTATTATTGTTTTATAAGATAGAATTGGTCTATTGAATGCTATATATTACTAGCGATTGAATGACTTTTTCATGAAAACGTGACATTTGATAACAATTCTATACATAAAGCAAAACTAAAGTAACATCGAATCAGAACAAATGTCATTAAAAAAACCGGTCAAGTGCGAGAAGGACCCGCGCACTGAGAGTTCCGTAAAAATTTGTAGGTATGTATGTAAATAGTTTTAAAAATCTCACACTCCCCGACCCGGAGGTCGGATGCGTTTTGAAGGTTTCCCCGGACAAAAAAAAACAAGGTATGTAAATAGTTTTTTTTTATGTAACTACAAATTTATGCGTTTCGAATTTTTCCTTTGCTTGTACTACATGACCTTGCTTCTTGCCGAATTTTTTGATTCTAGGTCAACGGGAAGTACCATATACATTTTGATTCCCTTGAGAGTGTCTAAATATACGTTTTTTGCGGCATAAACAGCCGTATCTTTTTTAAATATACGAAATTGTTACACTTTGATTTTTAAATTTTCTTTTGTCCTATGTTTGAAAACACAATATTGACTATAAATAACCTCAGTACTTACATAGTACGATTAAAGTATGTAGTCGGCTCCCAGTCTATAATCTAGTTCAAACTGATAATGTAGCGCACGGAACGGCAACACCGCTCCTTGGCTCCTCCGAAGCAATAATTGATGTTTTTGGCGCGGAACCTGTTTTTTTGCTTATTACGTGGAAACTACAAGGCCTAGAGATTTGAAAATTTTGCTGCCAATGGCAGCTATTATGCCTTAATTTTTGAGCTATAATACATAATCATATCTTCTTTCGTTCGGTAGATATGACATGAACAGTTGGGGTGCCGTCACTCCAGCTTACACATGTTTATTTTGTTAATAACTCATAGAGTGTTTTGACCAGAGATTTGAAAATTTTGCTGCCAATGGCAGCTATTATGCCTTAATTTTTGAGCTGTAATACATAATCATATCTTCTTTCGTTTGGAAGATATATATGAGCAGCTGGGGTGACGTCACTCCAGCTTACACATGTTTATTTTGTTAATAACTCACAGAGTGTTTTGACCAGAGATTTGAAAATTTTGCTGCCAATGGCAGCTATTATGCCTTAATTTTTGAGCTATAATACATAATCATATCTTCTTTCGTTTGGAAGATATAACATGAGCAGCTGGGGTGACGTCACTCCAGCTAACACACACTAAACGGCTCATATTAACGAAGTTTTTGTGGCAGCTAAAATAAGATTGGGAACTTTGATTGCAGCTATTATGCCTTAAATTTTGGCATAGGTAGAATTGTTCTATCACATATGAGGAAGCTGGAGTTATGTACACCTTCATCTTGTTACAGATGTTTGAAATAATAACTGTGATTTTTTTAAGTAATGATTTTAGTAATGATATTAAGCTAAAAAATTGTTACTGTAGTAGGCATTCTTCTGTCATGACTACGAATTTATCTCGGTGATCAGAAGTCACGCGGTGGATTCGGTCTAAGCCGAAGCCGCCGTGTCGCTTGATTCGGTCTTAGCTGAAGCCAGTAGATGAGAGTTCAGTTTGTGACCTGGTCACTCGTTTAGTCAACAACTACTGTAGGAAATTAAAAGGAATTATTCTGTACTGCTATAAACACGATTCCTTACCTACAAGGGCCTGAAGACTCTATCAAAAATGGCGCAGTGACAGTAAGGTCATCCAAAGCATCGACTCTCGCACCCACTCCCATTTGGTACTGCTCAGGACCCTTCAAATTCATCACTATGTTGCAAGGAGACCTGTCTTGACTTAAATAATGAGTTTCCTTACCTATAAGGGCCTGAAGACTCCTTCAAAAACGGCGCTGTGACAGTAGGGTCATCTAAAGCCTCAACCCTCGCATCCACTCCCATTTGGTACTGCTTAGGCCCCTTTAATTCTACCACTATGCTGCACGGAGACCTGGCATCAGGTACGGTGATGATAAACTTCGGGTTGTTTGGGTAAGTAGCTCGGTGGTTCTCGCAACCGCCTGCGGTGCGGGCCGTCCATTCACCTTTTAGCTGTAGGAAGGCTTTATGTTAGAATTTATTTGAACGGTCGTGTCTTTTATAAGGTCTAAGGCCGGTGAAAAATGGACTAATACTTGAATTGTTAGCTCTATGAGATATGTTAGAAGTTCGTAAGGGAACACTTAGGCAGTCATTACTCGAAAATTTTAAAAGCAAACATTCAGGGCGTTTCTCCATTTTCCTTGGATCTTATTCCAGTAAAGGTAAAGTTCAATATACTGTCCGATGTATATCAACTAGGCAATATATAAAGAACCAGAAAACAAATAAATTTTCTATATTTTACTCGCCTCGTCATGTCTTTATAGAGTTTAATACAAGAGTAGGTCAGTAAAATATAGAAAATTTATTTGCTTTCTGGTTCTTTATATTGTTGCGCGCCAAAAATAATGCTTGATACATCGCCATGTATCGCCATTAGTTACCACTAGCGCCATCTTGTATCGGGTAGCAGAACTAATACCTTGGCGTTGGTACTAGGACATTGACCCTTCCTGTAGGTACTAGTAGTTCCGAGAACTATCGACGTCGAGTCAGTCGGGGCCGCTATGTACTCGAACATACTAGATGTTTACAGAGTACCTCTGTGGAACTATATAAGGCGGGCGCGAGCCGCGAGACACATAGTTTTGAATAAGCTATACATGCGATAACATCGAAAGCGATATTCGAGTGCGACTTGAAGTGATCAGTAAGTGACATTGTGTTTTTTAATTAGTGTGTTTGAGCTGTAATAATTAGTGTTGGTGAGTAAAGTGTCATTTTTTTTGGTTATTAAATCGGCAGTTTTTATTGTAACGAACCCCAAGCTCGTAACAATTGGTGTCAGAAGTGAGGGATAAAAACATGCCGATTTTACCCAAAGACGACATGGAGGGTATCCGTACCCGGAGTCAACGCCAGCAAGAGACGGACCAGAGGCGATTTGGTGGAGCAATGCCACAGGGGTCGGAAGGCCAGCTACCGACCACGGAGGCCGGCCCGTCCACAGCTGCTCCAGCATCATCAGCACCAGATTTTGCTGCTCTGATGATGATGCTGCAGGAGCAGGCTCGCCGACAGGAGGAACAGGCTCGTCGGTTGGAGGAACAGCTCCAGCGGTACAAGGAGGAACAGGCTCGCCGACAGGAGGAACAGGCTCGCCGACAGGAGGAACAGGCTCGTCGGTTGGAGGAACAGCTCCAGCGGGACAAGGAGGAGCAGGCCCGCCGTCAGGAGGAGCAGGCCCGCCGCCAGGAAGAGCAGATGCTCCTTATAAAGGACCTTCACGCTACCTTCGGGAAAGACATGAAGGAGGTGAAGGAAAAGGTTGCTCAACATGACAACCGTCTGTCGGAAGCCGAAACGCGAATCGACCAAGTGAATAATCGGGTTGACAACGTGATGGCTGACGTGAAGAAAACGCTGGAATACCTGAAACTGGGTGATGGAATCGCAGCTCCCGTAGCTACAACACCTTCGCTACGTGGATTCAAAGTGCCACCGTTCGACGGAACTTCTTCCTGGTCGGCCTACAAAATCCAGTTTGAGGCTGTCATAAAGGCGAACGGGTGGAATAAAAGTCAGGCCATGACTGCCCTCACCCTGGGCCTGCGCGACCAGGCCTTAACTGTTCTGGAAGCTCTCGGTAAGGAAGTGACTTATGAGCAGCTCCTTAAGGCATTGGAGGCTCGGTATGGCGACGCTCACCTGGAACACGTGTTTCGAGCGCAGCTCAAGGATCGCGTGCAACGCAGCAACGAAAACCTGCAGCAGTGGGCCCTTGAAGTGGAGAAGCTGGTTCGCAAAGCTTACCAGTCCGTACCTGGGCTTATTGATGGGAACCTGGTGCAGGCATTCATCGACGGCATCCGCGACCTTGAAGTTAGAGCTGCTGTGAGGCTCGGTCACCACGGGACGCTGAAGGACGCCTTGGCCCATGCATTGGAGGTGGAAGCGGTGCGGCAGGATCATCGTTCCCATCGCGTCAGGGAGGTTGCAGCGACTACAGTTCGCGACCGCAAGAAAGGATACAGCCCTAGGTGCTACGGCTGTGGGGAAAGGGGCCACCTTCGATCCAGTTGCCCTAAGCGAACTGCAGAAAGGGAAGGTGGCTGGTCTCCAGAGGGTAGTGCGGCTAACAGCACCGCCCAGCAGCAGCGGGACTGCTTTGTGGTTAAACACCGCAGCGGGAAGTCTCTTGGCAACACAGATGCATTGTCAAGAAGATCTTGTCCTGAAGACTGCAAGCATTGTACTAGGCAGGAGAGTAAGGAAGTGGTACCTGTGAGGATGCTCAAGACAGACCTCAACAACGAGTGGAAGGAAAGTCTACAACGTGCACAGCAGGAAGATTCGGACATTAAGCCGATTCTGGAGTGGATGAAGGCCAGAGCTCCTAAGCCCAGGTGGAGTGACGTCTCAGCGATGAGTTCGGTCACAAAAAGCTATTGGGCCCAATGGGACAGCTTGGTGGTTCAAGATGGAGTCCTGTGCCGTAAATGGGAAAATGCTCGGGGAGACAGCTGTCATTTGCAAATGGTTGTCCCTAAAGCTCAAGTACCGGATGTTCTACAGCTGTACCATAATGGTTGTTCAGGAGGTCATCTGGGAGTAAAACGGACTCTACTGAAGATACGAGAACGGTTTTACTGGGTCCACTGTCGGGACGATGTCGAGGATTGGTGTCGCAAATGTACAAGTTGTGCAGCTGTAAAGGGACCCCAGACTCGTAGTAGGGGTGCATTGAAATTGTACAATGTTGGTGCACCATGGGAGAGGATAGCCCTTGACGTTGCGGGGCCGTTTCCGGAAAGTGAAAGTGGTAACAAGTATTTCATGGTTGTGATGGATTATTTCACTATGTGGCCGGAAGTCTTCGCCATTCCAAATCAAGAAGCTTCGACAGTTGCGGATAAATTAGTTCATGAAGTCTTCTGTCGATTTGGAGTAACTTTGGAGATTCACAGTGATCAAGGAAGGAATTTTGAGTCACAAATATTCCAGGAAACTTGTCGAGTTATGGGTACTCATAAAACAAGAACGACTTCTTACCACCCACAATCGGATGGAATGGTGGAACGATTTAACCAGACACTGGAGAGGTATCTAGCAAAAGTTGTGGAAAATCGGCAACGAGATTGGGACAAGCACATACAACCGTTTTTGTTGTCATATCGAAGCGCTGTCCACGAAAGTACATCGGTGACGCCATCTTTCGCAAACTTCGGAAGAGAACTACGGCTGCCTGCAGACCTGATCACCGGAATACCACATGATGCCCCACGCAGTGTAACTGATTATGCAAATGATTTGCGGAACAAGATGAATGACATTTATGAGCACGTCCGACAATCGGGCCAGCAAATGTCTGAAAGGATGAAAACCCGTTATGACCGCAAAATGAATAATAAAGGGTTCGACGAAGGTTCACTAGTGTGGTTGCACAATCCAGTCCGCAGCAAAGGGAAATCTCCTAAGCTTCAAGCTAAATGGGACGGACCGTACCGGATTGTGACAAAGATCAATGATGTAACCTACCGGAAACAGAAAGGTGCAAGAGGTACTCCTAAGATCGTCCATGTGGATCGACTGGCGCGTTATTATGGAGCCAATAATGCTCGGGACGAGCATGTCTTAGGAGGGGGTAGTGTTGCGCGCCAAAAATAATGCTTGATACATCGCCATGTATCGCCATTAGTTACCACTAGCGCCATCTTGTATCGGGTAGCAGAACTAATACCTTGGCGTTGGTACTAGGACATTGACCCTTCCTGTAGGTACTAGTAGTTCCGAGAACTATCGACGTCGAGTCAGTCGGGGCCGCTATGTACTCGAACATACTAGATGTTTACAGAGTACCTCTGTGGAACTATAATAAGGCGGGCGCAAGCCGCGAGACACATAGTTTTGAATAAGCTATACATGCGATAACATCGAAAGCGATATTCGAGTGCGACTTGAAGTGATCAGTAAGTGACATTGTGTTTTTTAATTAGTGTGTTTGAGCTGTAATAATTAGTGTTGGTGAGTAAAGTGTCATTTTTTTTGGTTATTAAATCGGCAGTTTTTATTGTAACGAACCCCAAGCTCGTAAAAATATATATTATATTGCCTAGTTAACTGTAGTGATCACCACTACTCTTGTATTAAAATCTATCTATACTAATATATACCATCTTAACATACCGTGACCCCTCCGTGTCTCGGAAAGCTGTTGCTCCCGGCTGTCATTCGTGGATCTTTGACAGTCGTTACGGGTCGTCAGAAGCCCGAAAGTCTGACAACCAGTCTCACCAAGGGGTATCGTATTACCCAGTTACTGGGTTGTGGAAGTCAGGCAGTCGCTCCATGTAAAATACTGGTATTCAGCTGCATACGGTTAGACTGGAAGCCGACCCCAACATAGTTGGTAAAAGGCTAGGCAGATGATGATCTGATGTATGTATCTGGCGTATTGTGTGTCCTTTAGTCTGTGCTAAATAAATGTATTTTCTTTCTTTCTTTTTAATTCGAACATGCACTCACATAATAAAACACAATACCAATATTTTTCACTTACAGATTTCTTATACGGATAGGGCTCAAGCTTGCTAAGCGTGAAGGGACACGTCGCGTACGCACGTAGCGTATAGAATATTGTTTTACTTTTCTCGTACTGTGACACGACTAAAGTATATCTATCGGCGCTCCCCTCCCCTATTAGTAGCTCACAAAGGTAGTGCGGACTGTTGATCCTTATTCCGTCTTTATAAGGTTCCGGATCGTCTGAAAATAATTTTTGATGTTATTGAGGACACTTTCATGACAAAATGTAAACTCTTGTATGACATACCCAAACCTTTTCGTTAAAAACTGCGACTAAGATATAATTAGCCAGTTTTTTACTGGGCGTATCATACGCCCAGACGTTGCACGACAATAACGCGATTTGGAACTCGTCCGAAGCGGGAGTTTTTATTTTTTTTACGAAGTATTACTTTTTTTTTTCACAGACTATGTTTCGTGCCTGGATGAAAAAAAAAATTGCACTGGGAACACTCTCAAATACTCACAAGGATAATACACCCTCCTTCCGTTCTTGTAGACTAACAGCGTGATATACTCCTTGTTGTCCCTGAAGTCGTCGATCTGCGTGATGTGCCTCGTAAGCAGTAACCACACAGCGCCTTTGCCTTGCACGTGTAGGGAGAACTGCGGATTCTCACCGATGTTGTACGCGTCTTTCGCTGGGCCAGTTCCGGCGTCCCATTTTCTGGAAAAAATATTTGATATTAGGTCTCAATAGCACAAAGTAGCATGAAAATGAATGTAATCTGCATTCGCGATTTATTTGCCAAAAATGTAAACAAATATGAGTTTATGGAAAAATAACTTTAAATCCTACATAATAAAGGTCAGTTTACGCTACAACTGCAAACATTTTATAACTTTTTCAATAGTGCTAGTCACTCTGAAATCAACTTAAAGGCCATTAAAATAAAGTTGATATTGGTTTAACTTAAAATAATATTAATTTGAAACACAGGTTTGAATAGACTTTAGATAAATAATGGATTGAGTTACACACTGTCAGATGAAAGCTTACGCTTAGACTTCATTGAAAAGACCACTTATGATCATGCAATATGTTGCTTTCACTAGCTAGAAATATCTGGACTTAAAATGAGAGCGGCTTTGTTTCGCGACAGGGGAATGTCGACGCGAACGAATACAAAAATAAATAAATTATAGACACACTAGCAGCGCCCCGCGGTTTTACCCGCATAAGTATCGATCCCGTGGGAATATCGGGATACAACCTATCCTATGTCCTTTCCCGGGACTCAAACTATCTCTAGACCAAATTTCATCTAAATTTGTTCAGCGGTTTAAGCGTGAAGAGGTAACAGACAGACACACTTTCGCATTTATAATATTAGTATGGATAGTGCTGATGATGACAGCATCATCATCATCGTCATTGATCATGATTCTGTTGCCCTTATACCAATGAGGGTTTTCGTGAAAATTTACGACACCAGTTGGCACCAATGTGGCAAGAGGTCTTCCAATATAAAATACAGTATGTTAACTAACAGAGGGCGTTCCCGTTAACCCGCAATAGTATAGCATCCATACATGCCAAAAAAAATATTACCATTCGAAAATAAAATGTTTTTATTTTTTTTTATATTAAAATATTCACTAAAAATCGTAAATTGATACGTTAAAGAAACACTCTGTACACGCGTACTTGAAGGACAGCAATGTCGGAATTTATTTAATGAAATAAATTAGAATTAATTAAATAAATAGAGTATCAATTTACGATTTTTAGTGAATATTTTAATATAAAAAAAAAACATTTTATTTTCGAATGGTAATATTTTTTTTAGCATGTATGGATGGATGCTATACTATTGCGGGTTAACGGGAACGCCCTCTGTTAGTTAACATACTGTATATGATGACGTTCATCATTCGATTCATTCATTCGTTCATCATTCAGTCATGACTAAAGAAAATATAGGCTCTTTGACAGATGCCTGGACCTGACGTGTCAGTGCTGCCACCTAGCGAACGTCATTTCAGAAAACCCTCATTCAAAGTTCTTTTTCCAATTTCTTTGCTGCGCTTATTTAATAATGATACCATATTAGTCATATTAGTTTTACATCTATATAAATAAAACGAAGTCGAGTTAGTTACACCATATTTTATAACTCACGAACGCCTGGGCCGATTTTAATGATCTTTGATTTGTTGGATTTGTCTCCGCCCCGAATAGCAGAATAACTATAAAAAACATGCGAAAACTCACGAAAAAAAAAATGAAGAGTCAAAATCTGTTATAACGACATTGAAGGGACTACTCATATTGAGTCGTAAAAACCGATAGTTGTAACAACCGGTGACAGGTATTAATAGGAAAGATAATATGTATATTCATGTAGGAAATTAAACCGCATTTTGTTTACTTCAATACAAACATATACTTAATATAAAAGAACAATATCATTTTTCCATCATTTTTGTATGCATAAAATCTGTAATTTTAGTTTGTTTGAAACACTTCTGTCGTGCATACACACATGCTTTGTTTCTAAGAATTACAAAAGACCCTAAACTCTGTTTACTTTTACGATAATAGCCATTGACTATTATACTGTGCCAGATGTGGATACAGTTACCTATTCAAATTGTTTACAATACAGCTGAGCCGGTCGTTCTACAGATATAATTCTCCGAAAACATTAACCAAATGTGGTCGCTTAATGCGGTATGTCGTAGTAAACAATGTCGTAAAAACCAATGTTTTAGATAGGGCGGTCATATAACATTCAGCCAGGACCTTTGATTTTGGTAAATTTAACCGGTATGTGGTTCTAAACGATGTCGCCATAAACGGTTTTGACTGTAATTAATTTCAACATTTATTGATTATGAGGCGGTACGACGCTCGCCGGGTCAGCTAGTACAGACGCCAGCACATCAAACTACTACAATCTGTCAAATTTCTTTAATAGATTTTCAACTTTATCGCTAGAGCATTAGGTTCAAAGTTGATTGGTAAAATTTGACAGTTTCGGGTAGCTTGATGTGCTGGCGTCTGTATAAATAATCAAAAGTTAAAACTTACTGGTGAATACAATACGTAAACTGAAACATCTCCGGGTTCCAATTCAAGTAAAACACATCAAAGAAGTTCAGTATACTGGCGTAGTCTATCCAGAATACGCCGTTGTCGTACTGCGCGGCGCTGTCGGGGTCATAGTTTAGGAGGGCGCGTAGTGTGGGCGTCCAATGCGCGAGGTCCAACTCTGAATAATTTCCGCGCCAGCGCAGGTGGGACCAGGGATTCTTGAGTTTTAGAAGTTTGACACCCTGGTGGAAGATATAAATAATAATATTTAAACATCGTAAAATTACGCATCTATACCCCATTTCGCCAATGCTTAAGCCCCATGGAGTAACAAGCAAGCCTAATTGTCATTGCAACTGAGCACAAACCGGGACTGCTTATGATAAAATCCTGATGTGAAAGCCAACAACACTTAAAAAAATGGGACTACACAAATCGCGCTGCAACATTTATTTTTTAAATGTCGTAGCATCATGCTGAGGTAGGAGCCTTTTGGCTTCGTATAGGACTTTCTGTTTAATTTTCCTTTTGGTAATTTTTTTTTTTTAAACTTGGATTTTTATTTTGCTGTATTTAGTTTAGTTTGTGACCTTCCTGTACGAGTTACAATAAATACTTTTTCTTTCTTTCAAATCTATTGCATTCGCGATTTATTTGCTTTAATTCCTACACAATAAAGTTCAGTTTACGCTACAATTTGGAACACAACTTTTTCAATAGTGCTAGTCACTCGGAAATCAACTTAAATACCATTACAATAACGTTGATATTTGTTTAACATGAAATAACATGAGTTTGAAACATTAAGTTTGAATAGATTTTAGTGACTATAACTACAATAACTAAAACGTACAGTACCCAGCGATAAATATTGCACATCGACCTTTTTACACAAAACCATTTTATACAAAGAATAAAAATAATTATCAAAAGAAGCAAATCATAATTGTTTTAACAGCTCCTAATAGATACCGGACTGTTTGTATTTCGTGCGACAGAGATAACGCTCTACGAAGCCGAAATTAGCCGACTGTCTTTTTCCAAAGGTCAATGTGCAATATTTATCGCCGGGTACTGTATACTCTCTTCACACATACTGTATATTTATACAAAAAAAATACTAACATTAGCCAGTCTGACATCAAGCACAGCGTACGCATGCGTTGCCACAAGTCCTGTGCGTTCAGCTTCTGCGTCAGAAAGCGGGCCGGTGGCTACTGTCACTAAAACGTCTCCCCGTTCTAGTCTCGTCCTAATCTTCTCGTATAGTGTGTCTGCGTTGAAGTCTGCTTCTCCGTTGCGAATGGCTGAACGCTCGGGTATCCAACCGGTTAGAGCGTGGAGATCAATGTTCTGTAAATGATAAAGTTTATTATTTTCATTTC
The DNA here is from genome assembly GCA_927399505.1 of Luperina testacea. Classification (NCBI taxonomy): domain Eukaryota; kingdom Metazoa; phylum Arthropoda; class Insecta; order Lepidoptera; family Noctuidae; genus Luperina; species Luperina testacea. The sequence continues at coordinate 17,431,283 of OV656770.1, read as the reverse complement.
TCGTATTTTCGTTTTTTTTTTTTCGTTTTTATTTTGGTTTTTTTTTTTTGTTTTTTGGCGAACTTCGTACCGCCCTGCCAGCCACTCTGCCCGCATTTTAAATCTCTGTTATCTTCTAAGATATTCATTTGAATGATATGCTGTAAAGGGTAATTTTGATCTCCATGAAATGCACAACGTATTTAATGTATTTGATTTGTCTATGGAATAATAACTGTATTGTTTAAAATACCTTGGTAAATAACCCACATTTTTTTTGTAATATGTATAACATAAAAATGGTTACTGTGAGTTATCCTTAGGAGATAAACATATACCATCGCAGACTTTTTTATCGATATACAATTCCGTAGTACATTAATTTGATCTATCTCGTAAGGTTTAGCCAGCGTTTGCAATGTAAGCGCACAAAAATATATTTGTTACGTCATCACATTACAAATCTTTTAATTTCTCGGCTTTTTTCTACTATCATATGCATGTATTATACATATAAACCGTAGTTTAAAAGATCTAAGTTAACAGCGAGCCAACTCAAAAAATGCCCAAAGCGCCTAAAGTAGTTTTCACTTCAAAAACAAAATAAACTCACGCTATTCGAGCCAGGAAAGTCATAGCCCCCCATTACTTTCATGTACGCCTTTTCTAACAAAGAGACCCAGAATTCGTTCTTGTTGCTGGAGTATGAACACAGCAGACGCCCGCATCTACTGTATGGTAATCTGTCGTCGATTATTATCTGAAACAAAAGAGGTTTAATAGTTTATTTATCTATAGTAAACTAGCAGCGCCCCGCGGTTTCACCCGCATAGGTGTCGATCCCTTGGGAATATCGGGATAAAAACCATCCTATGCCCTTTCCCGGGACTCAAACTATAGACAGCAGAACTTTACAACGGTAAAGGTTAAATAAAAAAGTAAATCCTTTCAAACAAAAAAATAATTTCAAATCGGTCTAGCTGTCTTCGAGTAATCGGGGAACATTCATAAAAAACCGGTCAAGTGCGAGTCGGACTCGTGCACCGAGGGTTCCGTACTTTGTAAGTATGTAAATAGTTTATCACGGGTTTTTTTTTTATGTACAGACGCCAGCACATCAACATACTACAATCTGTCAAATTGCTTTAATAAATTTTCAACTTTATTGCTAAAGCATATGGTTCAAAATTAATTGGGAAAATTTGACAGTTTCGGGTAGGTTGATGTGCTGGCGTCTGTACCTACAAATTTAAGTTTTTCGGATTTTTCCCTTTACTTGTGTTACATAATCTTGCTTCTTGCCAAATTTCATGATTCTAGGTCAACGGGAAGTACCCTATAAATTTTGATTCCCTTGATTCCCTTCCCATACGTTTTTTACGGCATAAACGGCCGTATCTTTTTTTTACGTTAACTTAGAAGTTTGATTTTTTCACAGCTTCAAGGGACTGTAGACCTAAGTATATAGTTTTAATTTCAACTGGATACCTCCACGCGTTCCCGAGATAAAGGGTCTTGACAGACAGACGGACGGACAGACAACAAAGTGATCCTATAAGGGTTCCGTTTTTTCCTTTTGAGGTGCGGAACCCTAATTAACAAGTATCATGGAATCGAAGAAAGCCTTCTTGAAAATCATCAGAAAATTGGAATGTTAGCTTACCTTTCTTCTCACGCCGTTCAGATGTAACTTGACCATATATTTGCCGAAGGGGTTGTAGACAGGTGACTTGCTCTTGTTCTTAGGATAAATAATAGAGGTTATGATCTTCTTGTTAAATCGCTTCTCGTATAGCGCACTTACTGCTAACGATGCTACGAATGAGCAGTCTGATACTATCTGAAAATTAATATAGTTATGTTAAAAATCGGGTGTAATGTAGATCCTGTACAGTACCCGGCGATAAATATTGCACATCGACCTATTTATCACAAAAAATTGCATATGGATTGCATGCAGCAGTACTGGTCGTGGGGGTATTTACAGTGAGGTTTACCATTATTTTACGAAATCCAGTTTAAAACTTAATTTCGTACAAAATACGTCAAGTTTTCAAGTCGAGATCACAATTCCGGGAAGTACTCGGGTGACTTATCGTCATCGTTAAGGGCCTTACTCTCGTTTAGTACCGTAACTCGGTCACTTTATGAAGCTTATAACTCATTAACGGTTTGGTTAGAAGGTCTGTAAAAAATATATGTTTGCTATAGATTCATGTACAGCATTTTTGAAACAGGGTTTTTTCATAAGGCTAATACTTTTGCCTTAAAAAAATATTTACCAAAACGCTATTTTCGCTAACATTTGCTTATAACTTCTAAACGGCTTTGATGTTTGGAAATATTTTTACACTGAAAAATTGGTGGTTAGAGGTACTACATATTTGAAATAGCGTTTTTAAATCAATCAACAGTTGCAAAGACAATGCCCCATTTTGAGATATAGGTTCAGAGGTGCTCTGCGCGGGCGCGGGCGGCAGTCGTGCGTTAGCACTGAGACGGGGTGGCTGTGTCGCTCGCTGCTCCGCCCGGCTATCGATCGACTACGCGCGTTTGGCTGTGTTAGTGCAAATATTTATGAACGAATTGTATCAGTATGCGTTTATAGATTAGCTCGCTGCAGAGGGCCCATTTCTATTGTCCGCATGGACGCTTTATTAGTGGTGCCATTTCTAAATACTGTTTTTTTTTTATATTGTTTATTTTGTAAATATGTATAAGATAATTTGTAAATAAATAAAAATGCCAAAGCAAAGCAAGTCAAGAAAAATACGTTTTCTCTACGACGACGCACCGTTTTATAGATATTAGCGAAAAACTCAAAAGTGGGAATTTTTATACCCCCCACTCCGGCTCACCTCCTAGACGCGGGGACTTTTAGTATGTTTACTCCCTAAGCACTGAGCAACTTTCTGAAGAAATCGCTCAGGGCCCAGCTCAAGCACTCTACACCTCTTTTTGGTTTATTCGTTGAATGGACTAATAAGTATCTATCTATCTATACTTAATCTTATAAATAAAAATCTTTAAAACTTTATCTAATAAATAAAATTGGAGTGTCTGTTTGTAATATTAAAACAACCGCTTCAGGCCATTTTATTTTGACTGTTTAGAAAATAACTACATACTTACTCACAATAAAAAAAAAATGTTTTCAAATACCTTAATTTATAAAAAATGAGCATTCTTAGTTGTCAATCTACGAGTAGGTATTTGCATTACTGAGTTTATTGATTACTACCTTCTCATATTCTTGTGCGGATTTATTTCTGTGACTGGGACTTTCACTAGCAGATAGGTGAATAAGGAGTAACTTAGGCTACTTTTATTTTAGAAAAAAAAAAGAAAATAGGTTCCCACGAAAAAAAATTAAAACCTATGAAATGAAATATTGAATAATATCCGATTCAAATAGGGAGGTTGTATACTACGTTTATTTAGGTACTTAACCAAATGTAAATAAATCATATAATAAAGAAACGGAGTACTTATAGTTTTTTTTATTTTTTATAAGTGGATCCTATACGTGAAGATTCCTTAATTTCCAATGAAATTGATTGGATAAATAATAAAATAATATAGTGTTTTTGTTTTAGCCCAAGGAAATCGTTCACCAAATATTGTATATAAAAATGCTAATACGAAAAACTAAAAATAAATAATAATTAAACTAAAATGCAAAAACGATCAAAAAGAACTAAATGGAGAAATATTAGAAGAATTTCAATAAAATTAGCATAGGTATTTCTTTACGTGGCGGTGAATAGACGACTTTTATGAATTTGAGGGGGTGAAGCAGATGAAGTGGGATACGAATAGTCCCCGCCATCGGCGGGGTGCACCGCGCGGATTTCGTCGATGAGCGACTTCCATTATATTTAGAAGCGTAATTTCGCGACTCGAATAAGATACACGATTGCCTCCGCGCTCTACTGTCCGGATTCTCACTGCGTAATCACCAGGTTCGAATCTCAGTAGACGGCATAATCTTTAGTTTTGTTATTTTTTAATTATAATGTACTTATCTTTTGTTTTGTTATTTTTTAATTATAATGCGCATATTTTTATTTTCTTATTTTTAAAATAATTCAATAAGTAATTGTTATTTTAATAAAAACAATCATTTTTATTCCTATAGTTATTTTTCTTCAGAATCTAGAGTAATATAATAAAAATAAAATAAAAACGTCCACCAAGCTTGATTCGGAAAAAATTATATACCTACAGTGTTTTACAAAAGAGTGTAAGCAATAATAATATAGTCTGAAAATTTTCAAACAAGAAAATCGGCAAAAAGTAAAATAATAATTAAAAAAACATATCAAATAAGAAAATAAAAAAAAAACAAATATGGAAAAGTTTGGATTTGAAGACGGGCGTTAGTGACTAAACTATAGTGACGTGACGCACGAGACCACTAGACCAATCGAGCTGTTGTAATGTACGTCGAAATTACGCGTCATAATCTGTACAAACAAAATATGGTGTGTACAAAAAAGTAGGTACTTACTTTACAATTTGTTTCGTCGAATAAGATCTCTTTATTGCCTTCCGTTTATTTTCTTGTTGACCATTTTTTATATACTGATAGTACAAACATTTACACCAACAACATAACTTAGAAAAAACTAATCAAAAAATAAAATATAATAAACAGCTTTCATCAACAAACAGATACCAAAGTACGTACCTACACTAGGTACCGACTCGAAATAATTGCAAGACTTCAAAGTATTTTATACGGCTACTCGCTCAAAAACTACATAGGTACCCAACGCGTCAGTTTTCGCAAATGCGATCATTCTCCTTATCAATTAGAGTCTACGGAACAATTTCGAATGAAAGTATTTTTACTGAAAATATTAATTGTAAACGCGATTGTGCTCCTTATTCATAGAAGGTAACGGGTCAATTTCCTATGCAAGTATTTTTACTTCCAACTAAGATTGAAAATAATAATTGTAAAACAAAAGAATCTTCGTTTATTTGTGGAATATTTAACATAATTATTGGTTAGCAACTCGGCATTCTTATTTCACGTGTAAACGTGTAATACTTAAAAAATATTTTTCATGTTTGATGTGAGACTCGAACCCGAACGTTCGCCATGCGAGGTACAGTGTTAGCCACTTTGGCCACCGTAACGCTTGCGAACCTTATTGAAATTTGTAATAACAATCATGTGGCCAATTTGTAGTGTTGTCAAACGTTCTTATAGAAGAAGGTCATTACATTAGTACTAATATTGCTATGCCATAGTTTTGTGAGATTGCTAGTCGACTTCTGACTGTTTTTGTAATATACCAAAATATTTTTTTTTACAATTATTGTCTGTCTGTCCGTCTGTCTGTCTGTTTGTTCCCGCTAATCTCTGAAACGGCTGGACCGATTAAGACGGGACTTTCACTAGCAGATAGGTGAATAAGGAGTAACTTAGGCTACTTTTATTTTAGAAAAAAAAAGAAAATAGGTTCCTACGAAAAAAAATTAAAACCAATGAAATGAAATATTGAATAATATCCGATTCAAATAGGGAGGTTGTATTATACTCCGTTTAATTAGGTACTTCCAAATGTAAACAAATCATTATAAAGAAACGGAGTATAGTTATGTTTATAAGTGGATCCTATACGTGAAGATTCCTTAATCTCCATAGAAATTGATTGAATAAATAATATAATAATATAGTGTTTTTGTTTTAGCCCAAGAAAATTGTACACCAAATATTGTATATAAAAAGGCTAATACGAAAAACTAAATATAAATAATAATTAAACTATAAATGCAAAAACGATCAAAAAGAACTAAATGGAGAAATATTAGAAGAATTTCATTAAACATGCATAGGTATTTCTTTACGCGGAATACAGAATTAATAAGTTATCGTAAACTCTGCGAACTCAACAATAACTTTTTTCTTAAATTCCACGCGGACGAAGTCGCGGGTAACAGCTAGTACAAAATATATCAGTCTTGCATCCGCCATTCCCTTCTGGAATCGTAGGCAAAAATGGCGACCTACGTGCGGCATGTCTGCGCTTCTGCATATTCTTTGAATTTCGTTTTAGTGTACCGCGCCACCGCACGCGTTTTACGTAGGACGCTTAGCTCCGCCCACATGCACAAGGTCAGTGAGCCATCTATACACCTTAAGCGTCTGTTTACACCATTTACATAAGGGTGGCCTTTGAACTTTTAATTAGGTACTTCTAATGACTGTTACCCATTTGTAAATCTTATCACTCAAATTCCTACAAAATTCCACACTTAAATTGTCATAACTTAATATGCTTTTATTTTGGTCTGTTGGTAATTGATAAAAAATCAAAAGACCCCATTTATAAAAAAATCCTGACACATGGAAAATAATACTATTATATCAAGCATACTATTCAAAATACTCACAGTCTGCTTAATACTAAAACAGTCAACATGATCTCCAACAATCATCTTCGGATCTGTACAAATCTCATGCGGCCTCACCCAGGAATCAAACTCCTTATCTTGTTTTGAAGACAGCTTTAACTCACTAGCCCTATCTTCAAATGGTATAGCATATTGGAACCTCTCTGATAAATCCACATCCATGAACGGAAGGAAACAATTATTGTTTATATTTGAAGTGGTGCGTAAAACTTCTTTCTCTTCTTCAGAGTATGTGGCTTGCTTTCCGCTTACTTTTAAGTGGATGCTTTGGTCTCTTTGCAGTACGGGCCTTACTGGAGACACAACTAAAAGAAAAATTTAAGTAAAGTTCCTGTATCTGTTGCGTTTAAAAATTTTATTTACCAAACAATAACCCTAAGTAAAAAAAAACTGTAATTCAGTTAGTGACTGCAAAAAAAGTTTTACAATACGCTTAAATTCATTCTTCCCACATAAAGGTTTACACCTTCTTATTAAAAAGCTATTAGAAACAAGAGAAAGCCCTAATTTGGAAATTTTGTAGGTTTAATACAAAAAAAAAAGTTACCTTGCTGCTTTGGTTCACTAATAGAAAGAGAACCAATCCTCTTAATACCTTTCAACTCCTCGGCCCTGTCAAGAGCCTGTTCAGCTAAACCTTTTATTTTTGCTTTTATTTCTGGATCACTTGCTCTCTGCAAAAATTAAATAACCACAAATACCTATAGTCAAGCTTGAAGCATTTATTTCAATTAAACCATTTATAACAAATAAATAAGAAACAAAAATAGACCTATTATTATTACCTAATAGAACACCTGGGTAAACTACAAAACAGTTTTTAACTAGCCCTAAAATCAGGTCTCCTATATATTTTTGCTAACAAAATCTCATCTAAGATATCAACAAGAAATTCCTAATCCTGTTGCAAATGGTCATATGGCTCCATATAAAATCCATGGTCCGAAAACCAGGGGTAAGGAAACCTTGGTTTTTAGATTCTTATTTTATTGCAAAACCAGTTTTCGACTATTCTTTAAATACATCCTATAACAAAGGTCTTATCTTATGCATCAGTGTTTATAATCAGTTTTTTGCAAAGACATGGAACACATTTTACAATTATCTATTACACATCATTTAAAAACTATTTTTACTAAACATCATTTATTAACTATTTAAAATGGCAGGGTTGCTAGTAGATCTATATAAATAATATACTCACAACAGAAACAGCCAATTCAACAGCATGTGTATATAATTGTAGTGCATTATCTTTGAGATTAGCTTCATCAGCATCCAGTGCTTGTTGCATGAGGAAGTAGCATTGTTGCATGGCTCGCTCGCTCTCTGCCTGCTGTGCTCTGTCTGTTAATAAAATAGATTTTTTAATTTATAATGGAAACTCCTTTACTTAATATAATGGGTACCTTGTTATCTTAAAAATGATGTTTTCTAAAATATTTGATACTATGCCTTTAATTTTAAGGCCAATTTTATCAAAGAGTCTGAGAATGAAGTTTTTTTTTACCTAACTGCGCTAACAATGTGTAAGTTTAAAATAAATTGTTTCTGTAATAAAAAAAATGGTACAGAACATACTGCATTGTTGCTAGACATCTCCGCCTTACTTTCTCGTGAGAAAAAAAAATTTATTTGTATTTCTGTAAACAATAAAAGCATTGTGGACATTGTGGTTGTCAAAGTACAGTCATAGGCAGCGCTCAAACCGGATTGGACTAAATCAATGATGATATCATCGTCATCATACAGATTAAATTAAATGCCTATTGTGTACAGTGCACACTTGAAGGCTCTATGAGTCATACCAATGGACTCCTAGAAAAAAAAAACAAGCACTACTTCTATATATGATATACCAGCAAATATAAACACAAAAAAGTGACGTACCTTGTTGCTCTGTCAAGAAAGTGGCTCTTTCTAGGTATTCCTGTACTTTGTTCCTTACATCTTCCTGTTTTTCTGGAGGGAAATGATCTCGTACCCTGTCCAACAACCTGGCCGCAGTCCGGTAGCATTCTACAGCTTTATCTGTTTGTCTTGCCTGATCGAATTGCACAGCTAGGGACGCGGCCTCTGTGGCGTTAGCAAAGTCACTCATTTTCTACGATTAACGCATTAGAACTCCCAAAAATGTATTGCAAACAAAAATGAAATGTTTAAAATGACAATGACAATCACTAATCAACCATGCATCGTGTTGTGATTAATAAATTTTTATGAAAAAAAAAAAGACAGCAAGATTTCATTACTACGAGTGCAACCAAAGTAACTAACTATCTTAATGCCTAACTTGTAAGAAATCTTCTAACTTGTAAGAAATCTTAGGGCCCGAAACGTTTGAATTTATTAGTTGTCATTTGTCAACATCTATGATTATGAAGGTCTGACAGTGAAGTAATAAGTTTTGTTTAGAAAAGTTTTCGATTTCATTACCACAACAAACAACCACTGTCTCCCCTTTTTTAGGGTTCCGTGCCCAAAGGGTAAAAACGGACCCTATTACTAAGGCTCCACTGTCCGTCTATCACCAGGCTGTATCTCATGAATCGTGATAGCTAGACAGTTGAACTTTTCACAGACGATGTATTTCTGTTGCCGCTTTGGAAAAAAATAAAAACAGAATAAAATAAATATTTAAGGTGGACTCCCATACAGCAAACGAGTTTTTTTCGACGTTTTTGCCTTGTGGTACGGAACTCTTTGTGTGCGAGTCCGAGTCGCACTTGGCAAGTTTTTTTTTTATTGGCCTGGCTTCTGGGTCTTTTTAGCTATCATCATCTGTGGATGCCGCATATGTATATTAGTTGGACACTGGATGCAATAAAGAATTGTATTTAGATAGTGCACCTTTTCATCATGAAACTTCAGTTAGATCAAAATTCTATTAATTACGAGAAAAAAATTACACATTATATAATACCAGAAAATACTGAACGATATTTTATTAGTCTGTGCACAACAAAAAAAAAAGAACAATTCAAATGTCATAGAATGTCAAAGAAAATTGATTAATTTTATTCGCCTTCTTCGGTATCACGGATTTTAATTAATATTTTCTTAATTTTGTACTGTGCAAACAATAAAAACTAGTTTTGATTATATTTGTGATTTAGTTATTGGTGTAACTTCACAAAACCAAGTGAAAATGGCTTCAGAAGCGTTGGCGAGTGCGGGAGGAGAGATTCGAGAGAATTTGGTAATTTCTTGGATATTTTTGCATTTTAATTAAATGGTTATGTAGAATCTGTCATTAGTATTCTAGTGTCGTTGATCTAATGTTATTGGTAACATGACTTCGAATTTGATTACTATTCAATCATGAATTGACCTTCGCACTGCTTGATACATCTAGGTATTTAATAATCTGGTAGGTAGTTTGTTTTTTTATCATCCATTCACCACAGGTGCAAATAAAACATTGAAAACAAAGAGTGCGCATTTTGGGGAATTTCGCTTAAAGATATTGACTGTTAACTCATTAGAATAATTACTTTTTCAAGCAAAACTTCTTATCATGCAATCGAATAATAAATTATTACATATAGGTCATGTTTGGGCGAAGAATGTTCTAGTTTTAAACTAACTACTAACTTCTTAGTAATAAAGTTTAAAATCACATAAAAACCAAGTTTTAATCTTAATAGTTGACTGCGGGCCACTGCTAGTAATTAGCCTTGCCTTTTCGCGGATAATAAGACTAATTAACATGTCTAGGGATCTATGTATCTGCCAAATTAAATGATAATTGGTTTTGCTGTTTAAGAGCAGACCAAACAGACAAAAATGGTTAATTTCATCTCTGTGATAACTGACAATTGAATCACTTTCGCTTCCTGTAGAATTGCTTCTGGGTCAGTACATATTATAAACAAATCATAAAAGTATGGTTTGCAGATATACCACAGAATCCAAGGATAGATTTAAAGTCAATTGGTTTCCTTATAATGCCTCTTTGACTTATGTGTATACCTACCTAATTCCCATTTTGTAAAGTCAGGGATATTAATTTATTTATAAGCTAATTGATGACCAACTTGAATTGTCTGATATTCAAATAACAACTGCCAATCTGACTGATTTAGGGCGCTAAAACCTAAAAAAAACTTTCCTGAATTAATTTACACAGAGTATTACCCAAAGTCTGTGTCACAATAGAAATACAGTACAGCACCAGTCAGTTGACCGACATTCGGATAATCAACATACTACTATACTTCCAATTCAGGCAAGGAACTGAACATAAAACACCATATTTTTATACAGGTAACAACTGCAGTCAAGTTCCTAACAAACCCGAATGTGCAGCGATGTACCATAGAAAGCAAAGAACGCTTTCTACGAGGCAAGGGCCTGACTGATCCCGAGATACAGAAAGCTTTAGGAAAATGCACTGAAATGCTGGATGTGCCGTCAATGACTTCGGAGCTCATGTTCTTCCATCAGTCGCGGAGATCCTGGTTCAGGGACAATGTGCTGCCGTTAATGGTATATGGAGGCTTCATGTATGGCGCCTACTGGTTTTATAAAGTAAGTTGTTGTCAATGATATAATTTTATTTAGACACAGTAGCAGCTAATTAGCTGATACATGTGTATCAAATGGCTTGGAGATATTTAATCTATCCAGACGATTCTTGAAACAGTTCAGTGTTCCCGAGCGATCATAACTATTATATCCAATAAAACACTGGATTTCGGTAAATATGTTTCTTGTGCTAAGTACCAAACGCAGTATGAAAACAACTGAAGAAAACTCGCCTACCCCACTACTTTTAAATATGTATACAACAATAACATTTCTGGAAGCCTATTCCATGCTGTTACAACTCGGTTGGGCTAGAATTGCTTCAAATGCATTTTATTTGATGAATTTTCCTATTACTTTAGGGACATTTCTCTCATTCCTCCGCAACACATGCCATATGCACTATGGCAGAATAAACTTTAAATTTCATGCAAATACTAAAATAATCTTAACTTTGTGTTACTCTTATCTGTATAGGCTTATTGATAACGACACAATGTTAGATAAATGTTATATTAAAAAATTACTGTTAACTGAATCTATTATCAGTTTTTGTCCATAAAATATTTAATACACTTTGCTTACTGCATACGCATAATCCAGCCGTTAATGTTCCTGCTGGGACACAGGCCTCCTCTCTGTGAAAGGGAATGAGCCATAATCCACCACGCGGGCCCAGTGGGGGATGTCATGTCACATGTCTTCGATTTTTTGGTTCTAGGACATGCTTGTATGCTTGCATGCATGGTTTCCTCACCATGTTATTTTCCTTCACCGTTTCGAAAGCAACTTGCTGGTTGCGCAGGAAATGCCGGGGCTCGCAGTAGTGTTGCATCACATCACTCCTCCCAAGTCTTATTGACCCCAAGTCTGAATTGTGTATGGGGCGATTGTACGACACCGCGTGTTGTGACCCGAATTTAGTTACGACACCGGGGGCCTCACATAATGCCACATTGCCACGCCGCCGTCTCCGCAATGTATAATGTGGCTTGATCCTTTATCCTAAGGCCCCGTCCAGGATGCTACCGTCATAATCTGATCAAATTAATGTCTGGACTTCAAAAGAGACTGTGACCTCTAAAGTTTCGGATAGGAATCACCGACCTCATCTATTTTTTAAAATATTATTGACGTGTAAAAGAGGTTGTATAAACCTATTTACAGAAATAAACATCATTTATGATTTTTTTTACCCTGTGGAAACACGTCCAACCTCTACTGCCTCCTTAAACAACTCACGATACTCCTTAAACAATGCGCGATTAGGTGGCCAGTGTGGCCACCTAATCGCGCACGCATAATCAGCTTATAATGTTCCCACTGCTGTGACACAGGTCTCTGTGAGAGGAAGTGGGCCGTAATCCACCACGCGGGCCCAGTGCGGGTTGGTGGATATCACAAGTCTTAGAATTTTTGGTTGTAGGACATACCGGTTTCCTCACGATGTTTTCCTTCACCGTTTTGAGAGCAGTGTTATTCATGAAATAATTTACGCAAAATAAAGCGGCTGTCTGGGTTGGAACCTGCGACCTACAACTCTTAAGTCGCGTCTGATACAACTATGCCACCACTGCTCTCGTCGTGTCGCGCCCGCTACCGCCCACTATATAATATAAATGACATAGACATTGCGACATATTTGTTACAATTTCACGAGACAGGAGCTGCTTCACAAAGCAAAAAATATATGAAAGAAACTCCTAAAATTGCCACCTGTCGCCTATCGGTTTTTACCCCTGGTCGCCGCAAATACACCCTGGACGAGGCCTAATTCTTTGACTATTACCCACAGAACTACGTAAGACACCTCCTATTCGTGGAACAGCCGAAGCGTAAAACGACAGCAGAATGCATTGACGAGCTGCGCAAAAGTGTGGACATACTCAACGCGAACTTTACCTCGCTTCGCAGCGAGATGACAACGAACGCACACCAGAGCGCGCTACGGTCGCAGCTTGATAACATCAAGTCAGAAGTCGCGTCTGTCAAGGCGATTATGCTGAATAGGTAAGAGCTTCTTGCATTTGTAGTTATTAATAAATTCCTCGTTGGTCTAGTGGTCGCAAGCGCTACTGCTGAACATGAGGTCCTGGTACCAGGCGTGATGGGGGGAAAGAGGGAGACCAGGCAAAGACACAATGGCTGGATTGTGTAAGGATTGATACATTTATTTATGTATTCAAAATTTCATAAATAACACCTTAACATATAATGCTAATGCAATGTTACTACCACAAAGATACACATACATCTAAGTTACATTGAGTAGGTACCCAAAAATATAATTTAAAATACAATCAAAAACACAAATAGAATACAATTATAATTACTTCAAAACATTTTCAATGAACTGAATACACTGCACACATATGAATGGAGTGAATGATATTTATAATGACTGTTGTAAGTGGAGAAATTAAAGTAGAAAACATTTTGCCAACCTAAATCAACATCTGCTACAGCCCGACTTCACCCACTGCTTTCTTGTGCCAATTCGTTGTTGTTCTTGTTCCAAGTAACGTGGGACTAGGTAATCTTGGACATTACCAAAGTTAACAAAAATGGATAGAACTCCTAAATTATATATTTTGATATAATTTAGGAGTTGTAACCATTTTTGTTAACTTTGTTTCATTTCATTGCATTAAAAAAAAACATTTTGCAGGAACCAATTCCCTGCCCTCAAGACCCGTCCGAACCCACCTTCGATCCCGGACTGGCAGCGACAGTCGGAAGAAGCGACGTCCACAGAAGTACCTCCTGAAGACAAGAAGAAGACCCACAGAAGTCGCAGCCAGCGGTCAGAGTCCGGTGGATCCAACTCTAGCGAAGGGGAGCAGGCTACCAAGAACAGTGACAGTAGCTTGGAGATAATGTGAGTGTAATATCTTCGTTTTAATACCATCTACGCACGTGCGATTTTTTATCGCGCACTGGATTTTATTTATTTATTTATTTTATAATTTATGTACACACAGTAAAATACATAGGGATATGACTTAATTATAATTTGAGTACAAAGGTACTGCTTATTTCTTAAGAAATTTCTTCCAGCAGACCTGCGAAAGGTCAAGTAAAAAAGAAATGTAGACAATAGTGTGTGAGAACAAGAAGAGAAAAATATGAATGTGTGAAGTCTAAAACTAGAATATTAAATAAACCTACACATAAAATGCAATAAAAATAACATAAATATACTTAAATAAATACATAATGCTAAAATATATAAACACATATAATATATACAGGGTTATTGGTAAAACATTAACAACTAGAGATGGGCCGAGTACTCGGTTGATACTCGGTACTCGGCGTACTCGGCGGGTTTTTTGATACTCGTACTCGGCCGAATAACTCGGTTTGAATGCCGAGTATACTTTGTTTAAGAAAAGCAATATATTTAGGTAGATATAATTAAAACAACAGTGTTAATCAAAAAGTATTTTACTAAATTAGGAAATCTTTGACAATCTCAATTAATAAAATCAAAATTATGCTAATGAATGAGTAGTAATGAGACAAAATTAAGAGAACAGTAATAAATAATAATCAATATTTAAAATTGCGCGAACCTGTTTGTACTTGTTTACGCGCGAAAAAATGGGAATTTGATTGAACCGAGTTACTCGGCCGAGTACTCGGTTGAAAAAAAATTGAGCCGAGTAAAACTCGGTACTCGTTACTCGGCAAAAGTGTTACTCGGCGCATCTCTATTAACAACCTTTTCAACGCACGCAAGTTGAAAATCCAGTGCGCAATAAAAAATCGCCCATGGGAGGGCTATACAGCATGGAATTCAAACTACAAAATAGATAGGTGTAGTCAACCTCGTAATTGCTTTACCACTTAAGGTTGAATTTCACTTGCACGTCATAAAGCAATAAGATCTATATGTTTATGTGACAGTTATAAAGTTTCAACCTTAGTGATGTTCCAATTTATTGGGATTTTTGTCAAAAGTAAGGCACGAGTTTGACTATGATGCAGAAGACTGGCTCCATACCACCATTGATGACGTATGGCAATCTCAAACTATGTGAATAGAATGCTAGTCGCGTGCGCTGGTGCTCGCTGTACGTGTAAATCGTGTAATGTGTGTGTACAGACGCCAGCACATCAAGCTACCCGAAACTGTCAAATTTTACCAATCAAATTTGAACGTTATGTTTTAGCAATAAAGTTGAAAATCTATCAAAGAAATTTGACAGATTGTAGTAGCTTGATGTGCTGGCGTCTGTACATTTCCGCTAGTTATATGGAGCTGACCTTCTATAACTATCTATTTTTCAACCTCGATGCGTAACTACTAACTGCTACTACTAAAAAAGTACTTAGTTAGCTACCTACAGGTACAGGTTAAAATAGTGTAAGCGCTGAACTTTTTGTCTGTGGTTTTGTATTACGCCCAGCAAAGGTGTGGTCGCACCGCGAAAATCCGCGCGTAAAAAAACTATTTGGTGTTTGAACACCGAAATCATGCGGCCTTATTAGGAAACAAGATTTATCTTTAGACCCAGATTTAAACCTTATTCCGATGACGCTAAAGTTCTAAACACAAAAACTAATATTAAAGCTGAGTCTCTGTTGTCAACTTTGCAATATTTTAGTATCAGTCAAGTTTTAACATCAGCCGGAATAAGATTTGAAATATGTACAGAAACTGTTCGAGTTTTAATCGAACACTAGTAAGTTACTGGACGAGCACTACGTTCTACAGAAACTGGCTGAAAGGTTTGAGCTTGGACCAGAGTTATAACTCGTTTTGTAATAAGACGCTATAATCGTTTATATCGTTTGTTAGCTTTTTATTTTTTTTATCAATTATGATTATTCTCAAATTATGATAAATAAATCGGAGCAACAATATGCCGTCGCGCAATAATTCCTTCGACAATCATTAACTGTCGTTTTTCGATTTGACAGCCTCTAAATTCTATTACAGTATTACTATAGTGCACCTGACGAAATTAAGTGAACCGAAGAAATTACGCATCAATCTAAAAAATAATTCCAATCTTTTTGCCATCAGGAAAATATTTAAATCGGACAAGCCCAGGCGTCCTATGAGTGCTTACATGATGTGGCTACACAGTTCTAAAGAACAATTTAAGACCGAGAATCCTGGCCTTAAAGTAACCGAGGGAGCAAGAAGAATGGGCGAAATTTGGAAGAAGATGGACAAATCCAAATGGGAGGAAAAAGCCGCTGAAGCAAAAGAGCAATATGAAAAAGACATTGCATTATACAATGCCGCTAACGGTGGCGCTGAACAGTAGCACGAATATTATTGATTCAATGACAACATAGATTTATTGTAACGTCTTCTTCGAAACATTTTCGTAAAAACGTTACCATGTAAATGTGCACTGACTATAGAAAATTACCAGTTACACCTTAGTATGGTTTGTCTTTGTTATTATTGTGCTAATTTCGCTTCTTTAAAGATTCTTCATTGTTAAGCCCCTACCCAATAAGAAGCGAAGGACGTTGACGGTGGTGCCAGTTAATCAAATTCGATTACAAACGCGTTAGGACCGTGATAATGATCTGAATATTCGAGATTATAATTAGTCGTATTGTTACATTTTGAACTGAATGTGCTTGTCCTAGGAGTGTGTTTACGTCGATATCACATCAGATGAGGATCGAACTTATACCCTCCTGTTATTCAGTCGGCTCCAAAAGGCCGCGCCCTATTCAAAAGCAATCGGCGCGTTCATATATCACTTTTCGTTTGGTGAACGCATGGTCGAGCTGACAGAGGGCGCTTTCCGGTTTTCCGAACAAAAAGTGACATGAACGCTACAATCGCTTTTAAATGGGACGCAAGGCAACCGTTGCGCTATTGAAGTTCTCCAAACAGTACCCTATTTTCTGCGTAGTACAGACGCCAGCACATCAAGCTACCCCAAACTGTAAATTTTTCCCAACCAATTTTGAATCTTATGCTTTAGCGATAACGTTGAAAATCTATTAAAGAAATTTGACAGATTGTAGTAGCTTGATGTGCTGGCGTCTGTACAATATATTGTTATTATACTAAGCAACTTTGATATTATATAGTTTATTACTATATACAAGATAACTCTTGTAATATTCTAACTTTAATATCTACTATTTATATTGTATCCAGCTATGTAACTTAAATTATAATAAACTTTGTATTTTTTCTATACACATTTTTTTACTGTCATACACCTTAATAATACCCATTACCTACTTGCTATATTTTTGAAGAAAAGCCATAATAACGAACTCTTAGACCAAATAAAAAGCCAAGACATAACACTGCGAACAATATGCAAAAACTACACCTCCGCTCTGTGCATACACGCTCACACGCACACATTTAAAATCAAACTACACCTCACTATGTGTTTACGAAACCGGCCTCACTTTACTGTTGACAGTTGACCCTCTGTCTTGGTTTTCTATTTGGTCTGAGAACTATGAAGAATGAAAATATAGCTATTAACAAATTTCTCTATTCAACACTATAAACCAAATGCGTCGTATCCTACACATCCATCACATACAGAGTGGCGCGTCAACCATGGATAAGGAAATCCTGGGTTTAGCATAAGTGAATAGTTACCAAAACATATAAGTAACCAGGGTCGTCGGATATAGTTGAAGTTTATTAAGAAACCGATGGATGTTTACGAATGAAATTTAATTTGATAAATGAACTGTTTGTTTTCTATTAATTAAATTAATTTTATTCGAGAACATCCTTCGGTTTCTTACTGAACTTCAACTATATCCGACGACCCTGGTTACTTATCTCTTTTGGTGATCGTTCAGTCATGAATGAAAAGTTTAAGCAACATCAGGTCCAGTTTAACTTGAACCACATTTACTATGCGCACAGCAAAAGTATGGAACTCACTGCCAGCGTCTGTGTTCCCTTCCACATTTAATCCGTCTGCCTTCAAAGCAAGACCTTCCACATTTGTGTTCTCTTCAAAGCAAGAATTAACAGGCATCTTTGGGAACGCTCGTTCCATCATAGACCTCATCCATCGCTTTCTATAAGGCGTGATCGAGGTCGAGAGCCCAATCAGCAATAAAAAAAGGACCGTGCACGGTGCATATGACTTATATTTTACCGAGTACGGAATGCAACTGACTTCCCAAATTGTGGTATACCCTCTATGCGAGAAAGGAATTTGTTTGAAAAGTTGCCTAACTTTTTCGTTCTGCGAGTGTACAATACATACAGATTGTCATTCATAAAAATTTAATATGTCTGTCAGCTGTGAAGACCTTATATAAAACTAGCTGCGCCACGCGGTTTCACCCGCATAAGTGTTGATCCCGTGGGAATATCGGGATAAAATGTATCCTATGCCCTAACCTAGGTCATGGTCTATCCATGTGCGTTTTAACGTGAAATCAAACATACAAAAAAATCAAACATTTTCTCTTTATATTATAATTATAAGTTTAGATAAATTACATGAACATAGCAGCACATACTAACCTAAACATATATTTTTACTTACAGTACATGAAATCGTCTACACAAGTACTTCAATAGCTGCAGGTATTAGGGTAGTACCACACTTGCGTGACAGTTGGAACGCAAGAAGACATTGGTAGTGTGACAGGTATTTATCAGTGACTGTGTTAACGTGTGGGATTTGGACTGTTTTGTGATGAACTCTTAATGTTGTTGCAATAGATTTAAGTAGGCTTCGAAGTCCATAGATCAAGTAATAAGTGGGTTAAAGAAAACACTATTCTTAAAACTAAAAATCTTTCAAAAATAGGGTTTTATTAAAATAAAGGTCATAATAATAACATTTTGCTATGGAATCTCAACGTGCTACAAACCATATTTTAAATCCAGAAGGGTAATTGCGTAACACACTATCAGTAGCAATGGGTTTTATTTTGACAGTTCAACAACATTCATTGCGTTATTTACGTTGTTGAGCACAGATTTTTCGAACATATGAAGCAATGGATTAGCAAATAGCCTTCAAAATGATTCAAATTGTGATTGATAGTGGGTATGGCAGTTAGGGTCAACTCACACCGAAAGAGCGGCGAAGGGCAGCGAAGCGCAGCGACCCGCTCGTTAGAGAAGGCCCGTTTATGGAATTCGCAGGAATTCCCGCGGCGCCGCGGGCATCCGCGCGACTCGTTCGAGTTTCTCATGCGATAATAAGTATTATAGTAATGAAAATAAAGTTAAAATTCATATGACACTGAAACTGCGCTCCGCTTCGCTGCGCTTCGACGCTCTTTTGGTGTGAGTTGAGCCTTAGGGTGCTGGTTACAGTATCATTCATCAATACCAAATAAATGTATAGTCATTGAAATTCAAGTGAAGCTAAATATTAGATTTTTTTATAAAAAGGTAATATTCGACGACACGCAGTCCTAAGACGTTACCCTTTATATTTATCCTCTTAGGTGCCATCTCCACGGACGAGAGAGTCGGGGCGATAGTCACGCTGTTCCTTCAAATTATGGCCGTGTGAGACTGTGAGATGACGCCTACCCTCTGTCCATTAGGTTATTCGTTTTTTGACAGCTGCCTTAGAACATAACTATTCCAAATTACGTAAAAGCAACTTTAAAATGCGTAATAAAATAACAAGTACAATGTACATATATTGATATTAACTGCCTTCTCTTATTAAATTACCTTATTTATTACTTTTTAAAGGCATTATAATGACGAACGTGTATCAGTTTTCACAAAAAAAAGTGTTATGCGTATATAGTTACATTCTATCGTAAGTGATCGGATCAAATGTATTCGCTTCAAATGAATAAATCGAAAAGAATAATTTTATGTTATAGGTACATCAGAATAGAAAAACTTTGCATGTACTGAAATATCAACAAACTAAATAAATTAAACAATCCTTTGAAAAGAATCCAATGGATTTATATTGCGGGTTTTGTACATGGTAAATTAGACAACCAAATAAATATTGGATTTAATAATAATAATAATTTGCACAGGCATAGAAACCGCACCATTTTTATTCGACAGCAAAAACTCGATACTACATACAAATTATAGTGTAAATAATCGAATTATTATGCAATCACTGGTTCCATCTATCAAAAAATTGATAACCTAGTGGACAGAGTGTAAGCACACAAATGTTACAGACGCCAGCACATCAAGCTACCCGAAACTGTCAAATTTTCCCAATCAACTTTGAACCTTCTGCTTTAGCGATAAATTTGAAAATCTTAAAGAAATTTGACAGATTGTAGTAGCTTGATGTGTGGCATCTGTACAGAGGCGGACTTAAAGAATTGGGCATTTTGGAGACAAAATATAAGGCGCAAATTGTGGATTTTATACTTATTTTTTACATCGAACCTGTTGAATCTTTAATCCACTGTTACTTTATCTAAACGCATAATTGTCTATAAAAATAGTCAAAACTGAAATATTAAACAATAATTTTGCTTTAATCCAAGTATTATTTGCTACTGTAATTTTAGATTCTAAACACAATGTTTATTTAGAGTCTAAAATCTTACAACATTAACAGAGACATTGTATAGAGGAATTTTGACGTATTGAGGTTGCAATCATGTATGTTTATAAATAAATTTTAGTTAGAATTTATATGAATTGAAATTGTAGGGGTTTTGTTATTAATAATATTACGTGAGGTAAGATGAGTTTGGGTAATTTTCTAAATGCTATACTATTTTCCTAACCGTTTTGATTAATTCCTTGTCTTTTATATGTTGTGTTTTATAAAAACAAACAGTACTAATGGCATTATCATTTAAATATGTCAGAGAAGGGGCCAGTCCTTCAAACGAAAATTAACCTAAAATTAATATGACAAATTGCCAAGCGCACGTAAACTGCTACAATTGACTGTTATGATAAATGATTTTAATTTCTGTAAGTAGTTTTGTACAGACTCCAAGCACATCAAGCTACTACGATCTGAAAAATTTCTTTAAAAGATTTTCAACTTTATGGCAAGAGCATAAGGTTCAAAGTTGATTGGGAAAATTTGACAGTTTCGGGTAGCTTGATGTGCTGGCGTTTGAACAAAGACTTTTACACATCAATTATTTTTAAAACTAGATGAGGGCGGCGTTTCCTATTGACTACTCTGAGAAGAAAGGCCGAAACAAACTCAAGACGACACAGTCTCTAAAAGTCCAGACATAATCCTGGTCAGATCTTGTGAATACCATGTAAATTGGGGTTGCATATTAGAAAATCAAAACTTTCTCGAGCAAATTTCAAAAGAACAATAAACGAAATAATAAAATTTAAAAGACCAAATGTTTTATTTAGAAAAAAATTAAAATCCCAATGTATGTGACGTCAAATGAACGACTGATCAAAAGTTGCTAGATGTAATTTTACCCCGCGACGCGGGGCTAAGTCGACATAGGATGCAAGAGCGAACGAAGGGCACCCCGAGGTTCGGTTTGGTTAGGTTACTTTAAACCCTTTACGTAGAAATAGGAGCCCCGCATAGCGGGGCTACGTCGACATAGAATGCAAGAGTGTAATAAATAATTTAAACATTGATATTCCAGACTTTGGTCAGCTGAACTTTCGATCAAATGACCATCGTTATTTTAAACTTTGTTGATTTGTACGTTGTTCTTTTGAAATTTGCTCGAAAAAGCTTTGATTTTCTAATATGCAACCTAAATTGGTGTCTAAAATGTCCTGAAGAAAGAACCACACAGAGTGGACCTGACCAGTCAGTGCACGCAGCTCAACTCAGAAAATACGGATGTTGATAAATCATTCAACCAATCGCAGCAGTTTACGGCTGCTTGACAATTTGTCACATTAATATTGTGATATAATTTGTCATTGAAGAAATTGGCTCTAAACGTTATAGTCTCAGAAATAACTGCCAAATGCGTTTAAAGCTCTCCATTGTTTGAAATCTTGAATCACTTTGTGAAACATTTCAATCCCTCAGCAATCTGTACAATGCGCGCCACGAAAGATGAGACTTGACCCCGCCTCCCCCGCTCTTTCCGCCGCCCCTATGACGTCCGGTCCCGTCCCGCACTCAGACCTCATACCGCTAAAGATACCTAAAATCGTGTACCTACTGCGCAAGTCGAACCACGTGGTGTGTCAAGTCTCATCTTTCGTGGCACGCATTGTAACTGACTGTACTTATTACGAGTATTACCTACTTACTATAATAAATAACCTTCAAAATGTATTTATTTTTAAAGAGTCAAAGTTCAAAAACTTGACTAAAATATAATTTTATTTTCACTTTGTGATGGCTACTTCGGTCTTCTTTGTCAATTTTTTTTTTATTATTGTGTGATGGTTTTATAGGTATACGGATTATGTAATTGTATGTAGATAGAAGTGTACTTACTTTGAAACACAAAATAGTTCTTTTGTCAGTCAAACATTCGTTACAATTTGAAGTGCTCGCTTGTGGCTAAGTAATAACAGCCGCACGGGTCGATCGATCAGGTTAAGCTACGCTTGCCGCGGTTGGTCCGTGGATGGGTGACCGTCTTTAAATACCAAGACCCCTCCGTGCCTCGGAAAGCACGTTAAGCTGTTGGTCCCGGCTTTCATTCGTGGATCTTTTACAATCGTTACGGATAGTCAGAAGCCCGAAAATCTGACAACCATTCTTACCAAGGGGTATCGTATTACCCAGTAACTGGGTTGTGGAAGTCAGATAGGCATTCGCTCCAAGTAAAATCTGGTATTCAGCTGCATCCAGTTAGACTGGAAGCCGACCCCAAAATAGTTGGGAAAAGGCTAGGCAGATGATGAGTCATAAAGTTGACAAGCATAGGAGCCGAGGAGAGGAGATAGGGCGTTGCAGATGCCCACAAAATGAATGGCATCGCGATTGTTTTTAAGCGGATCACTTTAGTGAGAGCCTTTAGTATTACGCGTCAGTTTTGTACAAATCGAATGCGTCATCTAAAGCATTTTTAAAATAACTACGAATTATTTTGTGTATCAAAAATAAGAGATAGACTAGTAAATTCGCATAATCATGTTTGTTTCGCTATAAACTAATTAGTCATTACCATTTTATAGTTTTGTTTTGTTGTTATTAATTGTAGAAGACTGTATGGACGTAATAAAATTGTTAGAATTTACACCAGAATAAATGATCCTCAT
Organism: Luperina testacea; assembly: GCA_927399505.1. NCBI lineage: Eukaryota > Metazoa > Arthropoda > Insecta > Lepidoptera > Noctuidae > Luperina > Luperina testacea. The sequence continues at coordinate 17,408,221 of OV656770.1, read as the reverse complement.
ATATAAAGTGGGATTATAGTATATTTTTTTGATCAAGGATCACCTTGTTTGTATGTAAACGGGCCATTCACATATTTGACCCATATTATTGTAACTAATATTTTGTTACGCCCATACAATAACGTACAAAACGCACCCGCCAGGATTATGTAAACTGTTTTTTTTTTAATTTATTAATTTAATTTTATTATCAGTTAACTTTCACTTTTGATTTAAATTTTAATAAATTTTTGGGCATGTAATTATCTCATCACAAATGTATTCATCTTCCTTTAAAATTGCTCAGTCTATATTCATATATGTATATCTAAAAGACTATCGTCGTTGTATAAATATACAGCATTCCATATTGGTGTTTTGATGTACCCGCGTCGTGATAAATAAACCAAAATTATAATGATATGGCATTTGTTTTCTTACTCGTTACCTACTTCCTTAGTCCTGATTATTAATTTTTAATTCCCATGAAATATTTAACATTGTATTTTGTGCGATACACCCTGGCCGCGCCACATTAAAGAATTCGATAAACATGTTTCTAGACCAATTGTACCATTTATGTGCAAGAAAAAAAAATTACCTCGACGTATAATAAAATACATATAATTAAGTTTTATATGGGAGTATGCTTCTGGCGCGGCCTATTGTAAACTATAGGCACACGCGGACATACTAAACAAAAACAAAACAATTCCCAAAGAAAAATCTCGTACATCGCACGGAAATTGTTCTTTCAGAATTGTTTTTGTTTGGAACATGCGAATACTAATGTTGGTATGTATTCTCGCCATCTCTTCATAATAAGAGATGTGTCTAATTGTGCAAATTCTCCCTAAATTAGGATCCGAGGTAAAATAAAAGAATATTTGAATAAAACAACAACAACGTTCAAGTTATGTACGACTTTATTTATAAAAATACATCACAAGGTATAATATTTTGAGCTTAATAATTGAAAGGTCCTGTATCAAGATAGAACACACTCCAACAGTTTTTACCAATGAGATCAACGAGGAAACAGGTATATAAAAAGGTACTTCGCCACTAAATAACTAGAGTTGCTAGTTTATAATATCAATAACAATTTTATTATTCTAGCAATATTAAGCAAAGCAAAAATGTAAAATAAGTGCATGTCCACGAAAGATCTTTTAAAACGCTTACATTATTCTAAAACAAAAGAATGCAAGGTTTTTTCTGACACGTGAAAACGTACTGTTGGAAAAACTAGGAAGACCCACCAAAAAGATATAAGTGCTTAGAAATAGAAATATGAGATAAACTGTCATACATTTGATATCATATAAAGGTACCCAAAACCGGGATTCAAAAGTATATATTATAATAAATAGGTTGCAGGTTGTAAGTCTTTTGAATAGATATGAAATAGGTGCCAATGGATCGAACCATTTTTGCAAGCTTTTAGAAAATGCAAAGAGCAATAAAACTACATGTATCAATGTGATACTCTTAAGACACAAGGGAAAAGGGAAAATTGTCATTCCATAGACGTACAGGTTGTGACGTAAATATAGATTGTTCACTGCCACTTCCTGTATAATATATGGCCATTATAAATGACCATAGATTTGTATGCGATAGTTGTTCAGTATAACAAGACCCTTCACGAAGCCGTCATCTACGCATTCTGCACAGACGCCAGCACATCAAGCTACTACAATCCGTCAAATTTATTTAATAGATTTTCAACTTTATCGCCAAAGCATAAGGTTCAAAGTTGATTGGGAAAATTTGACAGTTTTGGGGTAGCTTGATGTGCTGGCGTCTGAACATCAACCAAGTAACTTTAAAAAAATATTGTTGTGAAATGACTCTTATTTTTGGTGAGAAAATTCGCTGTTTACGGTAGTGCGCAATGTAACGCACGCGAAATTTTGTGATTATGGGTGCATGCAGCGGTAGAGATATCGTGGGAGAATTTGAAGTTATAGAATTTTAAAATGTTAAAATTTTTCGTAAAAAAAAAAGTTGAAACTGACCATAAAAAAAAATAATAACGGGAAGAACAAGTGACTCTCGGCTTCGTTAAGGATATTTTACACCCGTTACACGGCCATTATAGAAACGACCATAGAGTTTTTGTGCGATAGTTGTGCGCCTATATGTATACTTATAACTTATTCAGTTCAATATATAAAAGGGTATATACCTTACGTTACACCACTCTAGTTATTTAGTGCAGTATAAAGCCGCTTTGTGGTCAAACACTAACATCTTACACAAAGAAACAATACACAGATTTAGTAGTATGTATAGTTTATGGCACACCAAATTTAAAGCCTGGAAAATTCAGTAAGAAAAAAGTTTACACAAAGTTTTAAGTATTATACTAATAAATGTATTTTTTTTTATTCGCCATTGATATTTAAAAGATATGCAATTGAAGAGTTTACAACAGAAAACAATGTAAATTATTAAAAAAATACGTTATAGAGTATATTTCGACTTTTTGAACGCCAATTTATTACTTTACACGACAAAATGTATTTGCATTAAAAACTGGCCAAGTGCGAGTCGGACTCGCACACGAAGGGTTCCGTACCACAAGGCAAAAACGCCGAAAAAAAAAACACGTTTGTTGTATGGGAGCCCCCCTTAAAAATTTATTTTATTCTGTTTTTAGTATTTGTTGTTATAGCGGCAACAGAAATACATCATCTGTGAAAATTTCAACTGTCTAGCTATCACGTTTCATGAGATACAGCCTGGTAACAGACAGACGGACAGTAGAGTCTTAGTAGTAGGGTCCCGTTTTTACACTTTGGGTACGGAACCCTAAAAAGAATACAATGATCAGGGCAAGCTACGCTTGCCACGGTTAGTCCCATCTACGGACTAACCGTGACCATCTTTACATACCAAGACCCCTCCGTGCCTCGGAAAGCACGTTATGTCGTTGGTCCCGGCTGTCATTCGTGAATCTTTGACAGTCGTTACGGGTCGCCGTAATTTGTCAATATTACTGTATGAAAATAAGAAATATGGCTAACTAATGAACTAGAATATTAATAATGAATTGCAATTAAAACACTGAATTTGATGTTGTAACCGTTTTAGGTGTAAAAAAGGCATTTGTAAAGTTTCCAAATACTTTTTTTACATCTAAAACTAAATATTCGGTGTTACGATATTAATTATTGCATTTCATAATCAATATTTTAGTTCATTAGTTAGCCATATTTCTTATTTATATTTCATATTTCTTATTTTCATACAGTAATATTGACAAATTAATCAAAACAGCGAAATATTTGACAGCTATTTGCGACGTTGCCCACTTTCTGTATAAACGCTCTTAACACCAAGCGGTAAAAATCCAGTGCGCGATAAAATGCCGCCGCGATATTTTTACGTCCGGGCGAACGTCGGCTAAATATGTGTATTCTGTCATTTTATTATGGACATGGATACGGAATTTTATCAAAGAGTGCACTTATCGACTAAAAATGCACAATTTACTTTTGCAAATACATAATATTAAAATACCTATCTACATACTATAAATAACATCAGGTTATTAAAATATATCTATTTCTAATACGTATTTTCAAGCCAGGTCACAAGTGGAGTGTACATCAGTAGGTACAGTCACCCAAAGAGATTAAAGTAACTAGTTTGTCGGATACAGTTGAAGTTTAGTAAGATACTGATGATTTAATTTAATTAATAGAAAACAAACAGTAAATTTATCAAATTAAATTTCATGCGCTGGTTACTTATCTCCCTTGGTGACTGTACCTCATAAGAAAAGTTTGAACCAATTTTTCTGGTGGGTTAGAGGTGCGACGTTCAAAAAGTGAATAATGCCCTAAAAAAAGTAAAAAATTAAATATAAAAACACCTATCCCTAAAAGATATTAGATATGCATCGTATTGGGAAATACAACAATTATAAATAACCATAAAAAATATTCATGAATCCGGAGGTATACAGGGTGCCTAAAACTGTACTTCATTATTTCGGGCTTGGAAGAAGATCTGCCTTTTCTTTGGTATTAAACTTTTTTGTTTTCAAGGCTTTATGACACGAAGGAAGAGACTTTTCACAAGGTCGTTGGCGTTCATTCAACGTATTCCAGTTTTCTTTCTGGTAATTGATACTAGTCCTTTTTTTTACGTTAACGACCTCTTAGCCGGAGAGCCGGCTGTATAAAAGTCCTATGGATCAGATACATGAATCATAATAAAACCATAGGTCTAGAGGTCGACACCCCTGAAGTTGCTTGATTTTGCCCGCATGCAAAATTATGACGTCACTTCCGGTTTTTATTTTAGGTGTAATTGTAATTTATGAAATACATCAAGAAAATTTATGTCAAACGAAAGTTTTTGATGAGTAGAATAGAAATGTCAAGGGTCGACAAGCTCTATTTATTCGCTACCCTAAGTCGACCTCCGTTAAAAATTATTTTTTAAAAATTTATCTTAAGCCATCGAATACATGGATTTGCTTAAAATTTTCTGAAACTAGAACCTCTTAAATGACTAAATAAAATTGGTCGACACCTTTTATTTGCCCGGATCTGACTGTCGACTTAGTTTGAAGAATTAAAGAGCCTATGCTTATACATTTCATCTCTATGTATGTTTAATTATTTAATTATCTGCATATCTTTTCCAAATACATTGATAATTTTTTTTTTATTAATTCTGTAACAACATTACTTACTAAAAAAAATTGGTCGACCCCTTTTATTTGCCCGGATCTGACTGTCGACTTACTCTAAAGAATTAAATAGCTATGCTTATACATTTCATCTCTATGTATGTTTAATTATTTAATTATCTGCATATCTTTTCCAAATACATTGATCATTTTTTTTTTATTAATTCTGTAACTCTAACATTACTAAAAAAATTGGTCGACCCCTTTTATTTGCCCGGATCTGACTGTCGTCTTACTCTAAATTTGCTTATACATTTCATCTCTATGTATGTTTAATTATTTAATTATCTGCATATCTTTTCCAAATACATTGATCATTTTTTTTTATTAATTCTGTAACTCTAACATTACTAAAAAAATTGGTCGACCCCTTTTATTTGCCCGGATCTGACTGTCGACTTAGTTTGAAGAATTAAAGAGCCTATGCTTATACATTTCATCTCTATGTATGTTTAATTATTTAATTATCTACATATCTTTTCCAAATACATTATACTTCTAAAACTTTTTTTTTCATAGAATTTATTTTGTATTTCTACCTTAAGTCCAGGTACCCGTTAACGTTTTTTTCTTTTGTACCTGTAACGTAAGCTAGGTTCGGAGTTACTCCGGCATTAACAAAAGAACACGAGTAGGTAGGGAGAGCCCGATATTTTTCAGCCCTAAGTTTGGGACAGTAGTGTTACGAGCTTGGGGTTCGTGACAATAAAAACTGCCGATTTAATAGCCAAAAAAGTGACACTTTAATCAACACACTAAATAACACCAAAACTCACAATATATGTGGTAAAGAATGGAGAAATGTACAGTAAGTATTTCAAGAAAATTGTAGTTATGTTACAATTAATGAAAAAAAAAGTTATTAATGTATTTGGAAAAGATATGTAGATACAGAGGCGTCTCTAGCCCTTGTGGCGCCCGTGTGCAACCAGTACCCTGGCGCCCTCTAGTCTAGTAGGAGCGGGGTCAAAATGGAATACTTAATTATTTTTAGTTTAGAAAATGACCTTGCGCTATGTGCGACCGTGACTGGGAGTGTCAGGTATATCCTCAGAGCTGTGGACAGATTTGGGAACACTGAAATTAATTTATTCGTAAACAAGTAATTTAAAATAACTCGATTTAAAAGAGAGAAAGAGAAACGATTTAAAAGAGCTCGAACTGTTCCGTGCTCGAACATCTGAAGAGCCAGCATGGCAAAGTTTATTTTCTATATTAGAGCAATCTGTTTTTTTTTGTATCAGAGTCCAAATCTTTCCAGTGTTTAAATTTTTGAAGAAATGAAAAAATTACATTATTTTCATTCAAAAGCTCGAACCGTTCGTCGAACTTAGTAATTGCGGTGTCTAACAAATAGTAGTAAAAATTTACTTTAAAATGTTTTTTCGCGTCTGTTATCGGTTCATCCTCCGCCTCATAATTAAAAAACCTTTTACGAGCGCGAGGGCGTGCAGGTGTAGGAAATTCTACTATTGCCTCGACTTCTTCCGCTACAGTTTTCGCCCGGTTAAGGAGCTCCTCAAAAGCGGATTCATTACGGAATTCAGACAAACTTATTTTTGCATTATCAATAATTTTCACCGCTTCTGACAATAGAACGTCTGACTTTTGAAGGGCCTTGCTAACTATATTTATCTTGCTTAAAATTTCAAACCAAATAAGCAGAGAGCAGATGAATTTAAACGACTTAATTTTTTCCAGAAAATATAGCTTCAGAGAAATAGAGCTTAATTGAAATTGATCAAAAATTAGTTCTTGATATAATTATTATATAAATTTAGAGTTGGAATGTTTGGACTCATACAATTCCTTTAAGAACAATGAAAAATTGTTATGTGCTGCAAAAAGTACAAAAAATACCTTTTTAAAAGTACAAAATAAATGATACTCTTTTTTGTACGTCCGTACTCTTTATTTACCTCCTTCAAAATCAGATATACTCTACTTCTTCTAAAAAAAGTTGGCAGCCCTATGTGCGGCGCACACGAGCCGCGAGCGCAGGGTCTTTGAGAGCGCCGCCGCCGGCATCGACGCATCTTTGGAGGTGTCGCATTAGAGGGCGCAGGGCCTCCTAGAGTAAATAATCCTTGTGCAGGGCGCTCGGCGCCCCCTTAGACCCGGCGCCCGTGTGCGCCGCACACCCTGCACCATAGGTAAAGACGCCTCTGTGTAGATAATTGAACATGTATAGAACTATGATGGAACGTATGAGTTAGAGCTCATTGATTTTTTAAACTAAGTCGACAGTTGGATGTGAGTAAATAAAAGGGGTCGGCCAATTTTTTTTAGTAATGTTAGAGTTACAGAATTAATAAAAAAAAAATATCAATGTATTTGGAAAAGTAGCTCTTTAATTCTTTCGACAGTTAGATCCCGGCAAATAAAAGGGGTCGACCAATTTTTTTTTGTAATGTTAGAGTTACAGAATTAATAAAAAAAAAATTATCAATGTATTTGGAAAAGATATGCAGATAATTAAATAATTAAACATACATAGAGATGAAATGTATAAGCATAGCTCTTTAATTCTTTAAACTAAGTCGACAGTCAGATCCGGGCAAAGAAAAGGTGTCGACCAATTTTATTTAGTCATTTAAGAGGTTCTAGTTTCAGAAAATCGTAAGCAAATCCATGTATTCGATGGCTTAAGATAAATTTTTAAAAAATAATTTTTAACGGAGGTCGACTCAGGGTAGCGAATAAATAGAGTTTGTCGACCCTTGACATTTCTATTCTACTCATCAAAAACTTTCGTTTGACATAAATTTTCTTGATGTATTTCATAAATTACAATTACACCTAAAATAAAAACCGGAAGTGACGTCATAATTTTGCATGCGGGCAAAATCAAGCAACTTCAGGGGTGTCGACCTCTAGACCTATGGTTTTATTGTTCATACCCCAAAAATGATTCATGTATCTGATCCATAGGACTTTTATACAGCCGGCTCTCGGACTATCTTGTATCTCGCTTTCTCTTAATGCACAACCGGCGCGTTAATATAACATATTTAGCTTTAGAAAGAGACTGTCACGTAGGTAAAAGTGACAGAGACAACGCTCTACAAAGCTGAACTTTTTCGAAAACATGGTTCTGCCATTTTTACGACCAGGTACTGTGACTTTTGATATAGAGCCATACCTCACCGTAACGCTATGTGCTTGAACACATTGACACGCGGGCGCGGTCACGAAATATCAAACACACAGCGTAGTATGCAAGTCAAGTGTTCACGTACAAAACGCAGGTGCGGCGAACCAAGTCCAGCGCGCTCGCACCCGTCACCGCGCCCGCGCGTTCCGTTCCTACGTGAACAAGCACTATGGGCGAGGCGACAACACTGCGTTGCGGCGTCGCATCGTAAAAATCTACGACACCGCACAATGCATCGTGGAAATTTTTCGATGCGCTGACGCAACGTACAAATCTGCATTGCGACGACGCGCTACCTCTTAGTGTCCACATTGAATGAGGTGCGCACGTTTCATGATGGCGGATCACGATATCGATTACCTGATATCCTTAGTTCAGGAACGTCCGGTCCTTTGGGACAAAAGTAAAACAAAAGTAAAACTGAACTGACGGTTAGCGTCTTGTCTTACGATGTCGTATGCGATGAAATTTTTGCGTTGCGTCATCGCATTGTATTGCTGTGCGACGTCGTTTTTGCGATACGACGCCGCAACGCAGTGTTGTGGCCTCGCCCTATGGCGCTGCCGCCAGGTCGCGTCGCCAGCAACATGTATGATTGGCTGCGTTCACCAAGCTGACGCTAGGTGAGCCACCCAAAATATAGCTTTACACATTTAGTTAGCAGCGCGACCTGACCACGTCGCCATGGCGTCCCGGTGAGGTATAGCTCATAAGGCTCGCCCTAAATTTTCGAGCTTCTTTCAAACCCGAGAGAAATGAACGAGTAGGCCTATTTATTACATCGTATTAAATGTTAGAACAATTTCGTTGCGAAAGAGAGAGCGTTATTTATAATCTGTGTGCGAGAAGGAGACAGACATACATCTAAGGTGACGCTTTAGTCCGCAACTGAATAGTGTATCTAACATTAAAGTACGGCTTTGGAATATAAATCTAATCCTTTTTTTAGAATTCCTCCTTGAGTCACGTATACGCTCTTAATAAACATTTTTTTTTATTATTTTCGTTTCATTTTTACACAGATAAATACATTATCAAAGTCAATTTATATTTGCCTTATATTATGTAACACAAAATAAAAGTTTTTCTGAACTTTCAATCGAAAAATATTTGAGTATAGATTGTAGACTAAATAATAATATGGAGATGGATTATTTATTTAATTATTCTTTTCCTAATTTTAGTGAACTAAAAAAGTCAAGCAATATAATGTTAAATTTAAATATTGTTAATAAAATTTAACTACGACAGTAAATGATGATCTTATGAATTACAACATTTATAACTACAAAACATTGAAATAACATGGACTTATCATCAGATATATCTATCCATATTATTATTTAGTCCAACGTAACAATACTAAACATCCAATACGTGTCCAAACAAACACAGTGAACAACTAAAGGCTGAAGTTTCCACATTCAAAATGATGTGACAAATCAGCGTAGTAGTTGCTAACTGTATGCGCGGGAGTCGATGGGCGGAGCTTCGTTAAAGGCCGGGATTTTTCAACATTTGTTTTGTATTATACACAGGAATTCTATACTAATATTATAAAGAGATAAAATTTGTTTGTTTATATGTATGTAGGGAGAAATCGCCGGAGCTAATGATTCCTGAGTGCTATAGGCTGTAAAAATTATAGAAAAATATACCCCGTAACCCCTCCCGTACCCCCGGGGTATACCCCGTATTCCATTGGGAAACAATGTTGCCTGCAACATGATATTGTTCCATTTTTAAACAAAAGAATTTCTAGCAACATAAAACGTTGCAAATACGGGGCTTTAAACGCATGTTAGAAAAATCCCAACCTCCATCTCCCCTACTCTACTCCAAACGCGCTCTAAACTGTGCCCAAAAACCTGTACAATACCAACTTACAACAATATCTTCTTCTCAAAATTCTTATTCTGCTCGAATTGCACGATCATTTCGTCATTTCTCGAGCCCAACAGTTTCTTGGCCCTTTTCAAGTCATCGTAAAAGCACCTTCCTTTTTCCGAACGCTGAATATGTATTTTAGGTAGCAAGTCTTTTGATAGATACGATATGAGTTTTTGCCAATCCCTGAGCAGGGTAAACGTTTTCGCGAGTCGAGTTTCAACGGGAATTTCGCCATCGGAATGTTCGAACAAGACATTGATAACGTCTTTTGAGCATTTTAGGCCTCTGCTAGCTTTGACGAACGACAAAATTAGGGTGTCGATATTTTTGTGAGCGCTGATTATTGGTTTGTCGTAGATGTTATTGCATATGTTAGCTTCTTCGGATGGTCCAACGATGTATATGATATTTGTGGCTAACCTGAACGCTTCCTCCGCCCAAATGTATGGGTCTCCGTGCGAAGTGGCCGATATGTCGCCGTCGAACATGACGATGAAACCGTATTCTGAACGCAGGTAGGTGACGAATGACGCGACGCATTCGGCGTGCAGTCGGTTCGCGGTTGAGTATGCTACCAGAATTTTCGGCGGTGTTGGTATCATCATGGCTGGAAATAAATTTGTTTTCGTTTAGTAATTAAGTCTAATGGTCATAATATTAAAGTGAAATGACGACCGCGTAAGTTTACGCGTAGGTGGAACCAATGGAATAATCAAAGTAAAAAAAGTCTGAAATTGTTAACCAGTTTGGAGCAAGCGTGGTGATCAATGCTCGTTGACTTCTCTATATGAGAATAGGCCACTGCAGGGGAACAATAATAGGTTCGTATTATTTGTATTATCCACTTATTAAAGCTGAAAAAAAGAGTCATCATTATCATTTCAGCCGAAAAACGTCCACAGCTGGTCACAGGCCTCCCCCAAGCACCTCCACTTCAACCGGTTCTGTGCTTCTCGCATCCAACGGGTTCCTGCAGCTTTCACAAAGTCGTCGGACCACCTTGTGGGAAGCCTTCCAACGCTACGTTTGTCGGTACGCGGTCGCCACTCCAGAACCTTTCGGCCCCATCGGCCATCTGTTCTGCGAGCAATGTGCCATATGAAAAAAAAAACAGCATGTGTGCAATTCACACGTGGTAGAAGTGAAACCTTCAAAAACACTGTATAATGCTTCCTATCTCATTTTCTCCCACGTTAAATCTTATATGTCTCTTTTTACTGTTGCTTTTTCGTTTCATAAAATTTCAAATCACAACGATGCTAATGAAGTTTTCACTTCAAAAAGAGTATGGTGAGGAATCTGCTGGATGCGGGAGGCACAGAACTCGTCGAAGCTTATGTCCAGCAGAAAACGTATTTCGGCTGAGATGATGATGATTAAAGATGCAATAAGGTTACTATCGATCGGAACACAATAATACTGCTTGCCGGCAAAATAAGGTTGGGTAGTAATTCCTCGTCTTAATTTTTTCTATAACATTAAGATATGAAAGAGTTCTACTACGAAACCTTCTGTTAAACTTAATAAAAAATGTGGTGAAACTTACCTATTTCCGCGTCTCTGTTTTCGTCGTGGCAACAATACCGCCTGATCACGCGCAGGACGATGTAATAAGCGAAGAGCGTCGCCACAATCAGTGCTGTGACACTCGCTATACAAATGTTCAGGGTTTGGGGTTCGCTGCCTGGAAAGAGGGGTATTACATGGTCAATGTGAGGCCACCAATTGGTACTTTCATGTTAAGCGTAAAATCAGGGAAAATAATTGTTACGCAAATTGATTACCAACTTAAATTGACCGTATATTCAAATGCCAACTGTTATCCTTTGGCAGTTGTTTATAACATGGCAAATTGACGTAAGACCCTAGGATGTAACCTAACCAGCGGGGTCTTTGCGTAACACACAGATAGTTGTATACTTAACCAGGATTAACACATAGGATACTTTTATCCCGATATTTCCACGGGATCGAAACTTATGCGGGTGAAACCGCGAGGCGCTGCTAGTCTAGAATATAATAAACTTGCTTAAATCCATACAATCCTTAGTAATATTATAAAATAATGCGAAAGTATCTGTCAGTCTGATCATGATTCCTTAACGGCTGAACAGATTTCGATGAAATTAGGCACACAGGTTGACCCTGATCTGTGTTAGGACAATGGATATATTTTTTATCCCGGTTAGGTATACGTCCCCGTGGGATAATTTCCGACAAAGCGAGTGAAGTCGCGGACAAAAGCTAGTTCCAAATAAAACAAAATACTCACTTATCATAATCGTGGGACTCGCCACAGATTTACAACCAATGCTTTCCTTCGCAGTGCACCTCGCATGTAAGGGGGTGACCACAAAGCTGAACGAGCCATTCGACCCCACAAAGTTATAGTCATACGTCACTTCTTCGGTATTATTTTGCAGAAGCTTGATAGCCGACATCACCTCTCTAGGAGTTCTGCTCTCCTCAGTCACAACCTGAATGCGGTACGCGCGAATTTTCAGTTGTTGCGGAGGTGGCATTATATGTAAACGCATGATCATGGGGAATATTTCTATGTATATAAACGGCTTCCATCTTTCTTCGGTTGTCGATGAACCTAAAAAATAGTGGGGTTTGTTAATCATGATGAATCTAAGAAAGAGGTATTTTTTTTTTTCAAAGTTGTTGATTTATACATGCTTAAAGGGCTTTGAAGGTCCGTGGCATACCCACCTTGTCCGCCATTTTGATTCATTTTTAAAATGGCGGCCACGCATGGAACCTTATACATCGATAACTGACATCAATGCAAACAGAAAAAATTAAAAGACCAAACCTCGTAGTGTCACGTTTCGTGATAAACGTTCAATGTTTGATCACGTGACACCCTTTTTTTTTCTAGCTGTTAAGTATCATGAGTCGCCTTTTTGAAAAAAAAAACAAAATGGCGGACAGATAGGCATGCCAGACTCCATTATAAAAATATTCAAAGCAGTCTGATAAAGGGGATTTAATATTTTAAGCTACTGGTATGTCTTTTAAGACATACCAGTAGCTTAATGCGTTACATACTCATAATAATTTATTCAATGATATCATTGCGCTGATTTAATCGCCAAAAAGACCATGCTTTTAAACATTATGAAGCGATGGATTACGTTGTATTGCGAAATGATGAAACGCTTGTGAAAAAGACATACGATGCCATGCATTAAAAAAAAATGTGCATCGACTTGAGAACATCGCTCCTTTTTTCGTTGGTTATAAAAAAAAAATCTATCACAGAAACAGCCAGGCAGTTCACTTACTTAGCATTTCCGCAGAGGGTATATTAAAGTAATATTGCCCCCTATTAACAGTTTGATCTTCAGCCGTAGCCTCGAAGTCCAGAATATGACTCTGACTATCTTTCTCGTCTGTTTTCGGCCAGTAACAGTCGTAGTAGAGAACAGAGTCTTCGTTGATAGTAACCTCGTTCGACATTTTTATGTCTCTGCAGTGATTCTTTACACCTCTGTATCTATCATGGAAGCGGAATCTCATGGCTGTAAGAGAAAATCAACATTGTGTTAAATGTTAATGATTAAAATACCGATTGAAGTGGCGATGCCTTGCATAGTGTATACGCAGCCTATAATATTCCCACTGCTGGGACACAGGCCTCCTCTTTCTGTGAGACGGAGCGGGCCATAATCTACCACGTGGACCCTGTGCGGTTTGGTGGATGTCACATGTCTTCGAAATTTTTGGTTCTAGGACATGCCGGTTCGCTCGCGAGGTTTTCCTTCACCGTTTTTAGAGCAGTGGTAATGAAATTATTTACACAAAGCACAGTGCCTGCTTCGGTTGTAACTCACACCCAAGTCGCGGCCGTTACCACTATGGCCTATGTCCAGCAGTGAACATCTTTCGGTTAAAATGATTATAATAAAGTGCCTGTATTCCCACATCCCGGAAGACTCAATCCATGGTAAACAAAAGTTGCGCATCATTGTTGCTGCAACGTTTTTTTTGCGTTTTGTTACCAGCAACCACTTAAACCGTATGAAATGTTGCCAACAACATATTTCCCGCAACACAAACACATGTTGCCTGATCATAAGCGCTGTAAAATATTTTTTGGGCAGTGCATAATATGCCAATTACAATTTAAAATCCCTTAGTACCTATACAATGAAGTATTTCGCAACAGGAAAACCCAATCAAAACACTTAAGAAAAAAATTGATGTAGGTACAGAAATGAACTTCAAATAGGACACATACGCCTGATGATGTCATCTCTAAAGATAAGCCAACGTTATTGAATAATGTGTTATTTTATACGATTTATTATTGTTTTATACAAGGTTAGTCTTCAAAGACCAGCCAAATTGAACATCTTACTCCATGGGACCAACATCGAAATCGCGAATAAAAATTCAACCGGCCCATACGTTTAGGTCGAGTAGGTATTGAAGTTTTCTATGAGACAATTAATAAATTTTTCGCGATTACGATACCTATTGGTCCCATAGAGAAAGTTATTCAGTTTGATGGTCTGTAAATACCTTTTACCTTTAAACACTGATTTTCCAAAATAAATCTTGTGTATACACCCTTACATTTTGATCGTTTTAATCCATAAAAGGGGTCATTACACTCACCATTATGAACAACTTTTACTACGGAACCAATCCTGAAATCGTGAAAAAATAAATGTTGCTCCATACATTAATTATGTCGAGTTATGCGAACATAAATGTATGGATCAGCTGATTTTTTTTCACGATTTCAAGGCTGGTCCCATAGTAAAAGTTGTTCATAATGATGACTATAATGACCCCTTTTTTTTAGGATGGGAAATTATCAAATGACCCCTCCCGCTCTGGGTGGAGCGGAAGGGAGTGTCAGACTCTTACTGACTAAAACCCACCCGTGTTCCTCCCTTAGCCCTTTATATTCCGGGCCAGCGGTTACTCTTTCGGACAATCCCGCTGAAACAATGACCCCCTTTAAGGATTAAAATGATCAAAATCTAAGGGTGTATACATATAGCGTACACAAACAAAAAGTACAATTGCTTTTTTTTCACCTTTTTTGTCCCACGCTTGGGCAAAGGTCAAGGCTGACCATAGCTTTCCACTTGTTCTTTGCCTTCTCTGACCAATCTACCGTAACCATAACGCATCTAGGTCGTCACGCCAGTGTTTCCTAGGCCTCTCCGGCGACTACGCCCGTCTATTGGCACAAATGCATTACAAATTTAAAAATTTGCGCGTCTTTTTAAGAGGTAATGCGAGGAATTTCTCATTAAAAAAAAAATCATAGACGAGTAAACTACATAACTGTTGTTGCATGACGGTATGCAAGAAGCAAAGTGTAATATGAGTTATATAATTTATCTTCTAAAAACACACTGGCTTTATTCTACCGGAAGGAGTAGCCCCCTATAAAGCGCACAGAGGTGGATGGAAAAGGGGGAGAGGGTCTATTCAGGCTAAGTCGTTCTACCAAATTCGGATTCGGTCTATGGTATTACATTTAATTTAACGATCTAGTGAAATGGAAAAAATGTTTGTACACAACTTAGAAGATTGCACATTCGCGCCCAACTTACGAATTTTCATTATCTGCTAAATAAGCTAGTAGGAAACAAGAAACGGAAGGTTCATGAATGACACACATAATTGTCAGTCTACTAATGATACCACTGCTCTCTATTATATAACGAACATAGAGCGGATTGGCCGACGTAACATCTCCGATTTTTGTTCTAAGCCGTATTCCTAACAATGTTTTCCATAACCGAGTAGTTAGTTGCACAAAGGTTAATTTGTAGACTGTAACGTGGTCGCTCACAATGGGTCTTATTTGAATGAATGAATGAATTGCACCGATCCCAGTGTGGTTAAACCAGACTGGATTAATCGAATGAACCCCAAGATTCGCACTAGCTCCTGAAAGGCTAAAAGTCACCTAAAGAGCAATGGAGACGGGCTGTGCTTGGAGTTTCCCTATGTGATCGAATCAGAACCGCCCCTGCCCCAAGGCAGGTGATCCTGCACAAGGTGGGACGATGATCTTGTGAATGCTGCTACTGATGGTAGTCAGTATAATTATAACTGTTAGTATAATATAATCATACAGATCGCTATTGATATAATTAATGGGACGTTAAAACCAGAGATAGATAGATTTTTCCACCTCCAGTATGCCAAAACTGGTGATAGGTAATTGGGTTCGGCCGTAGGAGGCTCTGTGAAAAGTCAAATAAGTTCCATAAAAACTTACTTTTCCACTTAATATTACTGAACATAATATTCAGGACCGTGTGGTTCATTTCAAAGGCGAAGTTAGAGTCGCCATGGCGCATTATCATGATGTACGGTTTGAGGGTGACGCCCCCGATGTGAGTGTTAGGCGACAGGGGCCCAAACGTCATGGCCCCACATTCTTGACTGTCAGGCGGGTACACCTTCATACTGCAGGCGTCATAGTCCGCGTGGGTTTGGCCGACGATCTGAAATAAAAGTACAGTTTAAAGACACCGAACTGAATATAACTAGAACTGGAGAAATGTAAGAGTAACAGCACGTATTTGTTACTCTTACATCTCTCCCGTTCCAGTTGTAGTTCAAAGAATGATGATTTCATGAAACAGTATTCTTTGGACTTACGTGGTCTTAGAGAGTTGTGTTGATGAATTTAATGATTATAATTCTGTAAATATATATTTGTTACGGCCGCGAATCACATATTAATCAACGTACAACTTAATACTGACCAGCAAATTGCAAAAAACCTAAAAAAATTGAATTTCGCGGGCTACCCTGGTGCTTTCGCCTTAAATATTTATTCTGTTTTTAGTATTTGTTGTTATAGGGGCAACAGAAATACATCATCTGTGAAAATTTCAACTGTCTAGCTATCACGGTTCATGATGTACAGCCTGGTGACAGACTGACAGTGGAGTTTTAGCAATAGGGTCCCGTTTTTACCCTTTGGGTAGGGAACCGTAAAAAACGATCACGTCGACTGCGGACTTGCGCGACGACGATTTGATTTTGGTTGGGACGCGGGATCCGACCTCCGTCCATCACATTTTTCACAACAATTCTTATCACATTATGATTACAATGAAGGAAATTATTTCACTCTACGATATGTTATGACGTCAATGTAGATTCAAAATCAATAAATAACAACAAAGTGACACTTGAAACGGCTATTGCGAATTAATATGTATTAAAATAAAACAGGATGCGTAATGACTAATGAATAATAGCAAATGAGTTCTGGAAACTTATAATGATAGATTGTGGTTTGAGCACCTTGAAATTGGCCAAGTGCGAGTCGGACACGCGCATAAATTGTTCCGTACGACCAAAACTATTTCACACTCAAACCATTTATTTTAATTAAGCTAATTACAGGCACTTATAGCTTCATTCATCACTCCTTGGAAATTCTCCAAGGAGTGATGATGTGATGAATGAAGCTATAAGTTGCCCATTCAAAACCGTAGTAAGTTTCTATGGAGAAGAACAGGCAAGAAACTCCATGGATACTGTATCAAATCAAATTATTTAGTTTACTTTCTTTTTATTGTTTGCTAAGAGCCATGAGAAAAGTGAAATTTCACTACTCTTATTATGCTTTTATGGTATGATATGCTCCGTGATAAACAGATAGTGTATTAGTAGTAAAAGGGTCCCTTTTACTATTAAGTAATATCATTTATAATTTATGGTGATCTCATGGATGGTGAGGAACCCTAAAAAAATAATTTTAATAGAACTATACATTAAGATAAGATATTTTTTTATTTGTCCAAAACATGAGTATACACACACATAGCATGCAAGATGTTACTTACATGAAATTATAATTATGACAGTCAAGTTTTGCCTGAACAGTGTACAAATATAAGATGTCAGACGCTACACAGCATCAATTGATTTTAAATTCGTCCATTACACACAGCAATTATATAGCAATTAACAATCCAATTAAGACCATACTTAACTAAATGGTACAATAATAGTACAATCAAATAGTGTCCTAAACTCATCATATCAAATAATACAAATTAAAAAAAAATACAAATGTTAAAGCAATTATTAATAAAACTAGGATGTCAGTATATAAGTCAAATTAATTTGTCAGTTACAAATTCGTCAGTGCTGTAATATACTTTCTCTAACAGAAGGCTTTTTAATCTATTTCTTAATTTTTCAGTAGTTAATTATCTCCAATGTTTTGGCAACTTATTATAAAGAATTGGCGCCATACAGAATACACTTTTACGCATTAGAGTCCAGTGGCGTGCCTAGGGGTTAAAATTAGGGAAAGCCCACAGATTTTCAATGTATAAAAAACGGCCAACTGAGGGATTGGCTGATTTTCTTATTGTGTACGGGTGTATTGCGAATGTTTGACTGGTCTTTTTTTAAATATACATATTTTTTATTGATAGGTTTAAGTACGTTTGTTATTGTGAATTATGATTTTATTAGGGCAAGCCGGGCTTTTCGGCTTCTATGAAGGTACCGCCAGTCCGCCACTGATTAGAGTTGCGTCTATTTTCGAACTACTTTATCTGACACTAAGGGGAATAGGTGTGGATTCGATTTGACAAACATGATGGTCTCTAAAATGTACATTGATGGAAGGGTTAAGTAATATTAAAAATTATTATATGCTTTAAAAATTAGTTTGCAACTCTCTGTAACATGAAGACCAAACATAGCCCTAAGACAACACCTCTTCTGCGTTTTAAAAATCACACCATTATTAATTTGTTGAATTTCCCCAAAAAATTAGTCCATCTCAAGTTAGAGGACACCAGGCCGTGATAAGCAGTTAGCAGTGCATCAACATTTAAGATGGGGGCCAATTTATACAGGGCATATGTGGAATTACTAATTATTTTGCTTAATGCTTCCGTATGTGCTTTCCAATCTAATTTGCTGTCAATAGTTACAACAAGAAACATGATTGCGTTTACTTTGTCTATGCTGTTATTACAATAATGGACATTTACATTTGGTATGGATGATCTTTGGGCAAAGTGCAGAATCCTGAAAATACCAGAACCAGAAAAAACTAGTTTTATTAGGAGTATGTACTTCTTGAAATCATAGATTCGAAGAAACCACGGTCTATGCCACTTCAGAGCAGGGATTGAAAAGGTTCCTAAAATACCGGTAAAGTACCGGTATTTAGTGGTTCCGGTTGCTAGAACCCGAACCGGAACCGGAACCTAAATTAGAACCTTTATTTTACCGGTTCTTTAGCGGTACGTGTACGAGACCGAACGAGTTCATACGATGCCGCTCAGCGCAGGACAATAGCGGCAAGATAGGAGATTTTGTAAGAGGAGAGAGGGGTACATTGCATTTGTAGATCATTCGCATCATTCGTTGCATGAACAACGCGTGCGCCCTATATTTGTTTCATTGTTTGATTTATATTATACATTCGTGTACTTGTCTGTTGTACAATGAACTCTTAAGAGGTTGTTGGTGTTTTTCCATTAACCGTGTATATTCAATAAATAAAGGAGATGATAATATCTAAGTGAATACAATACGATTAAACTTACCTTTGTCCATTTTATATTAATTTATTAAAAGTAACTGTAGATTATATAAACAACTAATAATAATTACTGTCAATATTTGCTGACACTGTACAGTACAGACTTCTACTCACCAATAATTCGAAGGCTAACTGAAAGAAAAGATACGCTAGCCACGCGTCAACCCTTCTTTCTTAGAGAACCTTTAAATCGGATGATACGGAACCGGTATATTGGAACCTTTATTTGGAACCGGTACTATGGAACCAGAACCAAACCGGAACCTGAACCGGAACCGTACCGAAAAGAAGAACCTTTTTAAGAACCGAAATGAAGAACCGGAACCCAAATTCGTACCGGTTTTCAATCCCTGCTTCAGAGAATATTATTTTTACAATTATTATTATACTGTTTTTTTTTGCTCTATACCTAAAGGGTGCCAACGGGGCTCTATTGCTAAGCCCCCCCTGTCCGTCCGTCCGTCTGTCACCAGGCTGTATCTCATGAACCATGACAGCTAGACAGTTGAAATTTTCACAGATGATGTCATTGTATTTCTGTTGCTGCTATAACAACAAATACTAAAAACAGAATAAAATAAATATTTAAGGAGGCTCCCATACAACAAACGTGATTTTTTCTGGCGTTTGTGCCTTGTGGTACGGAACCATTTGTGTGTGCGAGTCCGACTTGCACTTGACCGGGTTTTTTCTTCTCATGGTCCCTTTTGTTTAGACGGCCTAAGCATTAGCCAGCTAGTTCATTAATTTTTTTTTTTAAATGTTGCCCCACACTGGGAATTACTCCTGTATCGTGGGTGCGTTTACAAACATTTAAATTCACATACACAAATAGCCAGACCCGGAACAACTACCTGTAGGCAATACAAATATTTGTTCCATGCGGGAATCGAACCTGTGACACGCAGCGCAGCCGTCGATCGCTCAGCCACTGCGCCAACCATGTCGTAATTTAATGTTGAATACAACATTCATCTAATAAGATGAATTGGCGGAATATCATTCAGGCCACTATTTGGACGTCGACGTTTAGTCAAATGGCTAGGCAGTTTACTGAATGACTAATTAAACCAGTTGGCTGTGACAGATGTATCACATCTTTTTGAGGCTGATATATTTTCACCAACTAACTATGACCAGTTTTAGCCCTTGCTCTATCTTTTATAGACAAGCTTAAAGTACAAATACATACACATATATTATGATTAAAAACTACTTTTGAATGAAATAATTATTTCATAACATAACGGATAATAAAAAGTAGGGTGATGATTCATGTTCAAATACATTCCAAAGTCTGTCTACATCTATGTCTAGCCTTGAGTATTGCATTGAAAAACTTAGGATAATCAATTATGTTGAAACAGACATAAAAAATAAATTTCTAAATATTGTGTTTCACTGATCAACCTTGTGCACTTGAATGTATTGGCCATTTTTAATTACATTAAACACTATTTAAGCCCATCAATAAGGAAACTTATTTATCTTGAATACAGAGCAGAAACGTGTTAATTAGAATAATATTAGCGATATAAGGAAAATAATGGGTCAGACTGGTGAAGGACGCGTGTGTCAGATAATGCAACTAATGTCTTCTCTTTCATTGCAAAAATCAATACCGATTGATGCAGATGCGGATATGTGCATTTAACGCCAAATAATTAGCTACATACCTCTGTTTTGCAGCTAAGCTCCGACGATTTATTCCCACATAGCTGACTAGTTCCAGCTACATATTGCAGAAAACAAACAAACACCACTAAAAACACTGTTCGCAACATGTTGATTGAATCGTCCGAAGATATTCTAGGGTAAGATATGAACATAATTATATCTAAGATAAACACATTACTACGTGCTCATCTTGACCGGTTATTTTCTCGTTTGGATAAATAAAAAGTGAAAAAATAATAAAAATGTTTACAACGCGATATCAGCCCACAAGCAGACTACGCTACTTCCTCTATAATTACTTACTTTACTCTTTGGTTGGCTACTACCAAAGAGTAAAATAATATAGAGGTTGCGTTCCACACTATACTGTTGCACTAGATATATTTTTAGCATTAGTAAGGGTGCGTTCCGAGTTGCGCTGTAAATCGATTGTAGCGTGCTTATCCCCGTCTGTTCCGTGATCGTGAGCTCGATAACGATGTCCCGTGAATCGTAATACATAGATAACGTTATGACATACGCCAACTTGCGATAACGCTGACCATGCTTAAGTTCTGCCGTTTATTTTTAAGTTGCGTCTTATCTTTAAACAAACGGGGCATTTTCGAAATTGTGCTTCTGGCTACAGTCGCCACCTAATTAAAGAAATATTGATCTAAGCACAAATAAATACTGTAATCCAACCGTGAGTAGTCAAGTGAATATAGTTTTGACGTTGAGCGAGCACTGTGAGCGCGTTCATGAGCGTTCCGAATTGTTGACAGCTCTCAACTGTCATAATCATGATTCATGATATTTAATTCGGAACGCAAATTATTTATATGAGCGCTGTGACCCACTATGGCGTAATTCGGAATGCAGCCTATGTTGAAGGGTTGACGGTTTCGATCACTGATCTCTAATATGTCAAGTGTATATTTACAGGTCACTATATTAGGTAACTAGACCTTGTCGCGCTACATTAGATGCACGCCAGGCGTTGAAACGCCTCGTACACAACGCAGACCTTGCTATCTCAGATATTAGTCGGATGGTGGCGCGAGGGGATAGTGTAGTTCACACGCTGACCTCTAACATAATAATATATGTTCTGTGAATAGAGCTTCAATGTCAAAAAGTCGTAATAATAAGTATTCTATAAAGAAAACTAACTAATTACACCACTGACCTGTATAACAAGATAGAGGTCTGTGGATTATATTTTAACTTTGCCCCACACTAGGAATTACTCCTGTATCGTGGGTGCGTTTACAAACATTTAAATTCACATACACAAACAGCCAGACCCGGAACAACTACCTGTAGGCAATACAAATATTTGTGTTCCGTGCGGGAATCGAACCCGCGACACGCAACGCAGCAGTCGATCGCTCAGCCACTGCGCCAACCGTGTCGTCCAAATGATTAAAAGAATAATTTGATTTATAATGTATAAAATAATAATGTCGCAAGCAAATTGGCAATCTTTTCTTAGTACTACTAAGACGAAATGTATGATTTTTTTTTAGATCTTCCGAAAGGTTCTGGAGTGGCGACTGCTTATCGGAAGACGTAGCGTTAGAAGGCCTCCCACAAAGTGGACCGACGACCTTGTGAAGGCCGCAGGAACCCGTTGGATGCGAAAAGTACAGAACCGGTCGAAGTGGAGGTGCTTGGTGGAGGCCATGTCCAGCAGTACGTCTTTCGGCTGAAATGATGATGATGCTACTTCCAATGCATTTTAGCTTTTAGGAATGATGTTATTTGTGATTAAATATGCATATTTTTGAGTTTTTAATGCATTGAATGAGTGTAACATTTTTATAC
The DNA here is from genome assembly GCA_927399505.1 of Luperina testacea. Lineage (NCBI taxonomy): Eukaryota > Metazoa > Arthropoda > Insecta > Lepidoptera > Noctuidae > Luperina > Luperina testacea. The sequence continues at coordinate 17,385,445 of OV656770.1, read as the reverse complement.
ATGTATTTTATTATATACCTAATTGTGCTGCTACAAAAGTTAACATTTTTTTGTTTTTTTTTCTCATATTCGGTAAAATCAGAAAACTAGGTCGGCGACTGCTACATTGGGTTACTTACTTGTTTTACTTTAGTAAACCTTAAATTAGTCTATGTATATTTGTGAAATAAATTAATTCCCTTATCTATGATGTTGCTCGTAAAAAAGTGAGGTGAGCAAGTGTCACTAGTGGCAGTTTATAACCGTATTTTGGTTACTTTAAGCGCCGTTCGGGCTAAAGCGGTGGGAGGTTCGGCCTATATATTACATTGTCACTGATAATCACAATCTAATGTCCTGTGACCTGTCTGATCCGAGTTTGAACTATATACATATAATTACTTTGTACCGCTTCGGTATTAACCGCGGATTATTTGCTCTGTAAATCTGGAACTGGAACGTGATAGGTTTACGCTTTATTTCATTGTTCTTTTTTTGGGATAAAAAGCCTCATATTCGATCAATCAAAATCGCAGAAACCCAAACGATTTTGACACATTGACGGTTCTGTTGATAACGCCATGCTAAAATCCTTCAAATCTTCAATTATGGAAACACCTGAATAAATATGAAATAGATAATTAATTACAAATTGTAAAACCTTCAAAATATGTCCTTAATTCTGTTAAAAAGTGCTAAGTAAACAGGCAGAATGACCGTAAGTCTTACTACTAAAATATCTGATTTCCATTGTGTTGTGATTTCATTGCGTTGGACAAATAATTACAATGTTGTTAGACTGTTAATAACCACTACCGACCTTTTTGTTGAACTTTTTAATTGTGTTAACAGTAATAAAAACGATTACGGTGTATATAGAGCAAGTTATTTAGTAAAGTAAATACTACGTAAAATGTATTGGGCAGACTAATATTTTTGTTTATTCTTATTTAAAAGTAGTTAATGGTAATTATATCCGATACTGTGGAACATCTAGACTACATTTGGCCAGTACCTTCCTTATTTACTTCTGTATTTGCGAATTACTTACTACCCAATACTCAACACTTTCTAGAATGGGCTTAAATTGATTTTCTAATTTGCACAGCTAAAATCTAGGAATGGTCTGAACCTTTTATCAAAGAGTAATCATAATTTCATGTTTTCCAATTATTAATTAGGTATGTGGTTTTATGTACAGTCAACAAAAGAGACTGCAGTAAAGTATGCAGGGTCGTTGGATATAGTTGGAGCTTAGTAAGAAACCGATGGATGTTATCGAAATTTTTTTAATAGATAACAAACGGCTCATTTATCAAATTAAATTTCAGTTGACAACATCCATTGGTGTCTTACTAAACTTCAACTATATCTGACGATCCTGCATACTTATCTCTTTTGTTGTCTGTACATTTCATTTTTAATCCCCATTTATAAAGATATTAACAAATATTTCAATAAACATTGAATCCACACCAAAAAAGTAATAATAGAATGATAATTTTAAAATAAGTGAAGTTTTAGGTATCACCTTCTTTGCGTTGCTGATACAACAAATTAAGCTGTTAATAGATAATCTATGTTTGGTAGCGATGAAAATGAGAAAAGTTATATTTACAAAAACAGTAAAGTTTGAATTATTAAACATCACTCCTTTTATTTCTTATTTTTCATATATATTATGTCTGTTTTGCCTGAATTAAATATTTTATAATAACTATGATTGGATATTCAAATATCATTCTTATATGTCTATGCTAGGATTCTAGTAAAAACCATAAATTTTTATTTGTTTTTTTTTTTTTTAATTAAATTTCTCCCACACAATAAGGTATGGAGGCAGACTTAATGCCTTAGGCATTCTCTACCAGTCTACCAAGGGTTGTAAAGAGATAAAATGGCAGGTTCCTTGTAAAATATCTAGTTTTTTTCTTGTTGTTACTGTTAGCCTGCATCAGCCCACTGCTGGGCAGAGGCCCCCATGACTTCCAGTTCTTTCGATCCAGGGCTAAAGTGGACCCCTGGTTGTTTGTATTGTCCAGCTCATCCCGCCACCTCCTACGGGGTCTGCCGCAATGCATTCTAGCTGTGGCAGGGCTCCATGTGGTGGTTATTTTGGTCCACAGCTCATTGGGCATATGGCAGGTGTGGCCAGCCCAATCCCATTTCAGCTTAACGGCTTTTTGAGCAACGTCAGTAATCTGTGTTTTGGAGCACAGTGTGGTGTTGTAAATATGGTGTTTTCTCGTTGTATTAAAATCAAAACCTATAGTTACTTTACAAAATGATAATTTTAGTTAACTTGCAGCAATTTTACATAGCATGGTGCCTTCATAGAATAAAGCCAAAAAGAAATTAAAAAAAATGTACTTTTTAAATACAGAGAATGACCCCGTTACATCTACTCAATTTTTTGATTAAGGAGCTTCAGTTCTAATGCTTTCCAAAACACCCCATGTAAGTTTAGTGATTATTTAATAGTGTAGGAGCTAGATTTTTCAAACATTTTTTTGTTCTTACCTGACTAGTTTAATTTTTAATTTTTATAAAGGAGGTGGTGCACTGAAATACCCTATTGAATGACTATGGAATGACACAATTGACGGTGTTAATGATTATAATTTTGTAAAGTCTAATTATTTGTTAGCGAATCATATTTGAATCAACATCCAACCTGACACTGACCTGCAAAATGCAAAATCCTTGAAAAAAAAAAATGAATTTCGCGGGCTACTCTGGCGCTTCAACCTTAAGGGTTTTTTTTTAAACATAAAATGACAATCATTTGAAACAAATTAGCTCCTTAATTATTAATGATCTCTGAATACATAAGGGGGTGTTTCTGAAAGACAATAGAGGCTTCTAAAAATAATATGGTCGTCTGTAAATAGGTAATTCTGTATATTCCTAAAATAGTTTTTCATCAAATCTAACTGACATAACTATCATAGTGTTTTGTTAACTTATAACCAATTGATTACTACAAGTCTACCTTGTTGCACAACCTATGTTTACAAGGGCTCACAAAACACATTGTGAATCCTCGTAAATACAGATTATGTTTACCACACACACATTGTAGGTACTCTGGTATGTCAGTGCTATTTAATAAAATATTTTTCTTTATCAAAAGGATGTCATAATACGTTTTTATGTTGAAATATATGCGTTAACACTTCCTGTTAAAATTAGTTCATTCAACGAGTGTTAACTAGTAAGCTTTGTCCTATCAAGATCGATGTAATTAGAATTTATTTTTATTCATAATTATTATTTGTTTAAAAAACATAGATATTGATAGATCAAATAATTATTTAGGAAGTGTGTGAATAGCTCTATATAGTTTGTCAACTGTTTTTATTATTTTATAGGTGAGTACTTTGAACTGTTGTTAATAAGTCTTTTATATACCCTAAATTCCTGACTTAGATTCTCAGGTCTGTTATAAAGTACTATTTACACCTCTTGGTACTTTACTTATAATAAAACGTACCATAAAGAAAGGCATATTTAAGTGTGACTATGTGTAAATAAAAATACAAAAAGTCTACAAAATAGTCCATAAAGGTTCTTATCACACAATTTTACCAAAGAATTTTACTTAATTGGTCATACGATAAGATTTTATGGGCAATTACAAATCATAATTAAGCTGCTCTACAAACCGATGTACTATTCCTGTAGCTATATTTTCAACTTCGTGGCTAAATTATAACAGCCGCACGGGTTGTTCGAAGGTTAAGCTATGTTTGCTGCGGTCTGTTCGTGGATGGGTGACCATTACATATCGAGACCCCTCCGTGCCTCGGAAAGCACGTAAAGCCGTTTGTTCCGGCTGTCAGTCGTAGATCTTTGATAGTCAGAAGCCTGACAACCAGTCTGATTAAGAAGTTCTGAGTTTGATAGTCTGACAACCAGTCTTACCAAGAAGTATCGTGTTACCTAGTAACTGGGTTGTGGAGGTCAGATAGGCAGACGCTGGAAGTAAAATTCTGCTGTTCAGCTGAGAGTCTGCGACTGGTTAGTCTGGAAGCCGACCCTAAAATAGTTGGGAAAAGGCTATGCAAATTTAATTTTATAGATTCAGTATAATGAAAAACGAATAGTAAAGTCATGCAGGTATAAAGTATTTTATTACTCATAAAATAGATTTCTTCAACTGATTGAGATCGGTTTTTTAATTTGAATTGGCAGTTTTACTCACAAAAGCCATGATGACTGCAGGATATATTGAACTCGAAGCAAAGAATAAAAATGTTGTATGTACTTATATTTTATTCAAATAGGGTTAGATTATGGAATCATGTTGTACCTACTATTACCTGATACTACAAATATAGGCAATAATCAAAAAAATCACAATTACTTAATTCAGTTTGCCACGTCATCTGAACACCTACACTCAAAAACTTGTTGAACGTAGATACCTAAATGTTCACAAACGTTTTTCTAAAAGATCAAACGGGTAAAACGTTTTTTTTTATCACATCTATTCAAAAAGAGCTAGTTTATTCCGCGTAAGCAGGGACTAAATAGCTATTTAATCCCTAGGGACTAAAATTGATTTGAATTTGGAATGTGGATATTGTTAATAAGTTCCAATCATCAAAGAGATCAATCACGAACATTGTATGAACAAGTATAAACAGGCTGTATCATAAAGAAAAACGCGCGCGGACAAATAAAAAAAAAGTTTGTGAAAAAGAAAAAAACGCGCGCAAAGCATTCTGCCTTCGTTCGTAATTGTTTACTTAAATTAGGATTTAACTTGGTTTTATAAAAAATGAGTACCTATGTCTTCCACAAGTAATTGTATGTAAATAAATAAACGTACTATTCTTATTCATAAGTTGCACTTATTTTTTCATAGAAGGTGAAAAAAAGTAGAGTGTCATCGGGAGCAACACTATTTTAAGCTCGAGTGACGTACTTTGAATCCCTCGCTTTGCTCCCTTGGCAAACAATCTACTATTTCCCGTTATTTGGGTTTCTGGTTTCGAGCCAACATTCTCTCTTCAAAAATAATTCCTGAAAATTATAACAAATCGAGACGCGGTATTAAATTAGTCCGCCATAATATTATTCAACTGTTTTCTTCAGTCTCATCTTGCATCTCACACACGCAGTTTTCCAAAAAACTGCGTACATTTTGCTTTTTGATTATGTAGTCACAGGAAAACGTGTGTAGGTACACATATACATTTGGCGCAATATGACAGAGTGTCCGTTTCAGTCATTCGAACATTTCGTAGATTCATTTTGCGAGATATGGGAGTTTACATGTTTAGACGTGGAGTACGAAAAAAGGAAATTGAAAAATCACCTTGCCTTAAGTTTGTTAAAGTTTATCAAGAGTCTACAGTTTAACGACGTGGTAGTTAAAGAAAAAATACGATGGATTACCTTTTGTCCGCGTTTTAAAAAGTATCCTATATTTTAATCCAGATCATAGTCTACATGTGTGTCAGATTCTTTCGCATTTTTGGCGCAGCAAGATGACGCTCTCAACTACATAAAATAATAACTGTACCCCAGGTATGCGAATATGACAACATGATTCCACCAGCATAAGAAACAAATAATCGCAGATGATAAACAAATAAACAATAGGACAAGTACGTACCTTGTGATCTGTACGTGGAGTCTGGGACACCAGTAATATATTTTGACGTGTAGGTGGTAGACGGTCGCACAACTGGCAGTTTTTTTTTTTTTCAAAGGAAATGCGGCCTACGTATACTTATTTAGTAAGTGTCTACGTTACGAGTCGTTGAAAAAGGCTTTTTTTTGTGTCGTAAATAATATGAATAAATCCTACTGTATATTTTTCTGTCATCTTTTAAACGGAAATGTGAATATTTGAAAATAAAAATTATTAAAATTAATTGATATAGGTACCAGTAGCGAAGGGTCCATTTTTGTAAGAGGTAAGCCGGCGTAGATATCTTTAATATGATTATATTATCTGTCTATAGAATACTGACTGTGCCATTTTTCAAAGGGAAGCCGGTAGGAATCCAGTTGTATGGAACCTTCGCCACTGATAGGTACAGACGCCAGCACATCAACCTACCACAATCTGTCAGATTTTCCCAATCAACTTTGAACCTTATGCTTTAGCGATAAAGTTGAAAATCTATTAAAGAAATCTGATAGATTGTGGTAGGTTGATGTGCTGGCGACCGTACATAGTTTCATAAGATCAGCGTTTTTTTTCACTTGAATAAACAAACTATGAATCGAAAAAACTTAAATATACAGCATGTTTGAAATAAATAGGTTTGATTGTTTTATTTATTTTGATTAAGTAACAATCAAATAGAAAGCGATAAAATAATTCAACTAAAATCTCATTCGTAACATCGGTAGGTAGGTACAATGTTATTCGGTGTTTATTTAAATTGTTTTCGTCCAGTGCTTATTGAAACTGCTTGTGTAAACTAGGTCATCAATAGACCAAATTGGTATCATTGGTCAATAAAATATTTAACTGTATGCATCCATGTTGGTAAAAGCATAATAGACAATGATGTCTTATTGTAGACGTGTAAAATTGATAACGAGTCCATGTCATCTTTGTGCTCACAACAATTGATAAACTTTATAAAGGAGCAGGAATTCTTATCTTTTTGTATAAAAAAAAGTAAGTGTAAATTGTTTTCCTTCGATATTTCTCATTCCTTGATTAGTTCGGTTATCCTTATAACCTTATTATCGGATATCGCGCTATCGACTCACTGTTATTTTGATAACACGTTGAACAGACACGTCACATATTAGGTACTAGGTACGTGGAGAAACCACTCGTACGAAATGTATCCGTTAAGTTAAAGCTAAAGTGAAGTTTTCATCGTGTTTAAACGGTACGGTGCGGGTGTATTCTTCTTATAATTTTATAGCATCTTGTTTTTTAACAATAAAACTACTAAAACTTTACTAAATGACGAAAGTTGGAACCAATAACAAAAATAATATTCACCTAACCAATAATAACTACAAAATTTTTGAAAATACAACTAAAGTCCATAGCATTTTATTTGTGCATGTTATTGAATGCACAAACTGAGAACACCCAAACTACATTAGCTTTAAAAAATTAAAGAAAACACTAGTTCGATAATATAATTTTATCAAGATATTTATAAAAAAAAAACCTAGTGAGAAGAACACATAAAAATATTATGACGTAGTTTTGTGTCAGTGTGTAACCAAATAATACGTCCCATCATAACAGTGGTTATTTATTGTGATCAGAACCAGTGCGGACGTTTAAAATTTACAACCACTTTTATATCTTACTGATCGCACTTGAAATAAATTGTATGTAAACGTATTGACAAGTCTAATTGCTGTAAAACGCAAGTAGTGTGAGGTCGCTTCGACGACTCGTCGCGTAGACACGCTGCCGCGAGCAGTCTACGATAAAAAAAAACGTATTTCAAAAAATATTTGAGCGTAGATCGTTAAGCAATGTATAATAATATGCTGCAGGCAGAAGGTCGGGTGATGGGTCGACGTTTCTTTTTAACGCTGGTGATTGGGATTTCTGCTGGATTTAGTTTTGCATACATACTATTAACATCGACTGGATTCTCACGAGACACTGCTTGGCATAACTACAGGTAACTCTATCTAGAATTTTGCATGCCGCATGGCGCCTTTTTCTATCTATTTTTTCTTGTTGCATGCATTTGCATGGCATGTTTGTGAGCTAATTTTTTATATTGAATTTTGTAAATAATGCATTTTATGTAAACATTCTTTTTTAGTGCTAATTTAACATGTTTTATAAAATAGAAAATAAAAAGTAGGAACATTCATTTTATTATATTGTACCTATTGATAATATAATTAATAAATGAATATCAATTGATCTAAAGTTGCCGTTAGATATTAGGAAAGGACTCTAATAACATAAACTGATTATTTATTGTATCACTGGAATTGTTTTATCATTTACGTTATTTTGACTTTTGAAAATGCTTAATGGCCTATATTAAGCTCACATAAACCCCTTTATTAAATAGTTAACAACATAATGTTTCTTCATCTTATTATTTAAAATATTGGCTCGTTGTCTATGGGTGTGAGATTTTGCGAGGAGGTAACAGGTACTCAAAAAAGGCGACAGAGGAAAGTAACACCTCTTTCACCACGCCTAAACAATCTTCGTCCATGGAGCCTTGGCCCGAAATCACCTATCCTTAGATAAAAGATAATGAATGGCTCAATTATTCTGTCCTGAGATAATATTTTTTATAATCTAAATATTGATTATCGTCGATAAAATTATTTGTATTACTGATTGTGGTATGAGGGAGGTGAGCTATTGTTATGGCATTGTTTTTACATCCGAATGATGGGAACACAATTCAATGAGAGCACCAGACTTACGTATCTGTAAATACAGGGTGTCCCAGGTAACTTATACCAGCGAAGTTCTGTCCAATACCCATCGATTGAACTCCTATGTAAGTTTCGCGATATTTTTTAGTTTTCAAGAAATTATTTTTTTTTTTGTTTTATTTCTTAGAATATTTAAATTGTAGGCGGTTTTAGTCATAACTTTTTCTGATTGGTGTTTCTTTGAGATTTTTTGTCAGTATTATGGCCAGAATGTGTAATTCACATGTTGTAAAACACAGCACACCCAAATTCTAACTACTAGTAGCTCAGAATTTGATCACAAGGTTAAAATTTCTGTAGGAGAGAAATTTATAATTTCTCGAAAACTACAAAATATCGTGGAACATACATAGGGGTCCAATCGATGGGTATTAGTGTCCCCTGACCATAGACCTTCGCTCGTACAGGTTTCCTGGGACACCCTGTATATTAGAATGCTAACACAAAGGTACATAAGTTCATAACTTTAAAAAATATACATTATTTCTTCGAGAGACCATAGAAGCAATGGATGGACTGTGTGAAAGATGATATTGCTAGAAAAGGGATGGCTACCGAGATGACGACTAATAGAGAAGTATGGAAGAAAAAAACCGGCCAAGAGCGTGTCGGGCCACGCTCAGTGTAGGGTTCCGTAGTTTCCCGTTCGTCACAATAAGTGTTCCCACTTATGAGTTTAAAAGTGGGTATCCATTATGATCGCGTAATAATCGTAGTCGATCACGGATCTTAAAATATTGGGATTCGATTTTAATCATTCTTTTTTTGTTTTTGTTTGAAAAAAGATACGTTCAGGATAATAAAATATGTAAACGAAGTTAAAAAAATGCTTGCATATACGATATACTACAAACTTAGTCCAGAAATTGTTTTGTACAACTTTTTGTCTTTTTTGTACAAAAACTGTTGTCTCCATCAAGTTCAAAATAATTTTCCTAGAAAGTCCTTATGAAGTTCTACTTTTCAGATTTTTTTCATATTTTCTAAACTTATGGTTCAAAAGTTAGAGGGGGGGGGACACATTGTTTTTTACTGTTGGAGCGATTATTTCCGAAATTATTGACATTATCAAAAAATGATTTTAGTAAACCCCTATTCATTTTTAAATACCTTTCCAACAATATATCACACGTTAGGGTTGAAATAAAAAAAAAATCACTTCCCACTTTACATATAGGGGGGCTACCCTAATAAAACATTTTTTTCCAATTTTTATTTTACCACTTTGTCGGCGTGATTGATATACATATTGGTACCAAATTTTAGCTTTCTAGTGCTAACGGTCACAGAGATTAAGCGAGGACGGACAGACGGACAGACAGACATGGCGAAACTATAAGGGTTCCTAGTTAACTACGGAACCCTAAAAACATGTTGCCATACCCAAATAAATTTGGATAAGGGCTCCTGAGAATGATAATAATGTATTAATTCTTGATGTCCGTGACTACCGCAGGACCACCAACGCCAATCGCTTCCATATTTGGTAAATAATTAGTGCTCAATTGGTACTAATTAGTACTCTAACAACAGAATTGGTACCTTAGTAGTTTTCGAGAAAATCGACTTTGAAGGTGGTCCTGCCGTAGTCACGCTCCTTTCAGCAGGACCACCATGAGCGCCGAAAAAGGGCCCACGCTACAGCTATTCTAAGTATACAAATAATTAGTACCCATAAATGTGATATATTTCGTAAAAAAACAGAACTGTAATATTTGTATTTACCGAGAAATCAACGATGTTAACTTTCTCGCAATTGTTCAGCAGGACCACGATTTTGAATGTTGATTCCAAGTTAGAGAAGCTTGTCGCTTTCCTCAAACCTACATAGAAAATTAGTACCCTGTAAGATAAAATTAGTACCCAAAATTCAAAATTAAAACTCCAGTAGTTTACGAGATATACAATGCCAATGGTGGGGTGGCGGTAGTCACGGTGCCAAATTTTCATTTCAAGATTTCCCTATTAAAAACTCTGTGATATCTTCCCAAATTTATACAAAAATTAGTACTCCTAAAGAAGTTAAAGCGACTAAAAATCCAGATTCCTAAGTGTTGTATTTTAAGAGAAATTAGCTTTCATTACTTTTCCATACTAAATCTCCGCGTATAACCCGACCAAATTAAGTTGTCAATGGTGCCAATTCCCTTGTTCACAAACTAAACTAAATTTGAGTTCAGTGCATCTTTATCTTTCTGTTTCATTATGAAAAGGACACACAATAAATTTTAGTTTAGTCCTGTCAAAGTAATCAGCGCCTGACACTACTCAATACAAGTTTAGACGTGATTAAAAACATGCCTACTAAAGTAACGTCTATTTACGTCAGACGCTGATTAATTTGATAGGACTAAACTAAAATTTATCTTTTGTCCTTTTCTTAATGAAATAAAAAGAAAAAGATGCACTGAACTTAAATTTAGTTTAGTTTGTGAACAAGGGAATCGGCAACAATGGTGGTATTGAGCTGTTTAAGAGATGTCCACTCGTGCACATAAATTTATCGATGTCGGAATAGTATTAACAACAGTTCAATATCTAAATTTTACATATTAAGAAAAAAAATAACCTATCGCTACCCATGGCCTGTGATACCTTTGTTATTGACGTGGGCAGGTAGGTACTAAGTCAAAGTACTCGAATAATTATTTTTCTGTAAGTTTTGTAAGTAGGTACCTACCTTCTGTATTTTTGTAAATGAATATCATTAACGAGCGATAGGCATTTCGTATTTATTTCTTTCCTACTAATTTACCGTTGCTGCAAGCAGTAAGTACCTACCTCAGAATTTACCATGTTGCTAATAACGTAAGTATAAAAGGATTACAAACCTAAAAGTAAGTAATAGGTACGGACGCCAGCACATCAACCTACCCGAAACTGTCAAATTTTCGCAATCAACTTTGAACCTTATGCTTTAGTAATAAAGTTGAAAATCTTTTAATGAAATCTGATAGATTGTAGTAACTTGATGTGCTGGCGTCTGTACCTTTATATTTGAATAATATGCATTGCAAAGGGCACATCACGCGTATTTTTGTGTTTTCATATTTAATTATGTACCTATTACGTCCGACAAGCACATATATTTAAAATATCTACTAAATCAACTTTTAATATCGTTAACATCGAAATATTTCTGTAAATTTCGATCTAATTGGCCCTAAAAATAAACTTTTTTTTTTAAATAAATATTATAGTTCCTCAGGAAATCATTATTAATGTTTATTATTATTATTTTTATTATCATTTTCCGAAACCTTTAAATATTGTGACGCGTGACCTTTTTGAAATTGTAAACATTTATTTCTCTAACTAAATACAATTTTGAAACCATAAACGAATAAAAAAAACTCAATGTACAGACGCCGCACGTCAAGTTACTACAATCTGTCAAATTTCTTTAATAGATTTTCAACTGTATCGCTAAAGCATAAGGTTCAAAGTTGATTGGGGAAATTTGACAGTTTCGGGTAGCTTGATGTGCTGGCATCTGTAACACGACACGCTTCGCTTGCTTTACTTCGGTAATAAAATAATAACCCGCGCGCCATGCCACAAAAAAGTTTTGGAGCATAGACAAGATAAATGAGATTCAAATGTATCTTGTCTATGGTCCAAAACTTTTTTTTTGTGGCATGGCGCGCAGGTTATTATTTGCATTACATGCCTACTAAAGTTACGTCTATTTACGTCAGACGCTGATTAATTTGATAGGACTAAACTAAAATTTATTGTCTGTCCTTTTCATAATGAAACAGAAAGATAAAGATGCACTGAACTCAAATTTAGTTTAGTTTGTGAACAATGAAAATTGCATAATTGACAACTTAATTTGGTCGGGTTATACGCGAAGATTTAGTATGGAAAAGTAATGAAAGCTAATTTCTCTTAAAATACAACACTTAGGAATCTGGATTTTTAGTCGCTTTAACTTCTTTAGGAGTACTAATTTTTGTATAAATTTGGGAAGATATCACAGAGTTTTAAATAGGGAAATCTTGAAATGAAAATTTGGCACCGTGACTACCGCCACCCCACCATTGGCATGGTATATCTCGTAAACTACTGGAGTTTTAATTTTGAATTTTGGGTACTAATTTCATCTTACAGGGTACTAATTTTCTATGTAGGTTTGAGGAAAGCGACAAGCTTCTCTAACTTGGAATCAACATTCAAAATCGTGGTCCTGCTGAACAATTGCGAGAAAGTTAACATCGTTGATTTCTCGGTAAATACAAATATTACAGTTCTGTTTTTTTACGAAATATATCACATTTATGGGTACTAATTATTTGTATACTTAGAATAACTGTAGCGTGGGCCCTTTTTCGGCGCTCATGGTGGTCCTGCTGAAAGGAGCGTGACTACCGCAGGACCACCTTCAAAGTCGATTTTCTCGAAAACTACTAAGGTACCAATTCTGTTGTTCGAGTACTAATTAGTACCAATTGAGCACTAATTATTTACCAAATATGGAAGCGATTGGCGTTGGTGGTCCTGCGGTAGTCACGGGCATTAATTCTTGTAATATTTTTGTAAATACAAGTCAATATGGATATAATAATAATAATAATCATCATTTTATTATCAGGCAACTAAGGCCCATAGATAAAATACACAAAATAATCTTATACAATAATAAACTAATACCTACATATTAAAAAAAAAAAAACTGATGTGGTTATGGTTATGGTGGTGGGGATATGGTTTAGTCTTTTTTTATAGAAACAGTTTAATTAATTTAAATTTGCAGTTGCGTTCTATATACAAAGCGATAGCATAACGGGTTTTCAATTATTTTATCGCTCTTCAGGATAACTGGTAATTTCGTGCTTCTTCTCTTACCGTTTCCGTGCTGGATAAGAAGTTGTTGACCATTAAAATAATTGTTTTTATTGCAAACTATGCACACCCGAAAGTATGATTAATAAAGAAAGATGCGTATTAATACACTGTACATAAACAGAAGAGAGCAGTCCTCCCTTCCCTTCTGGCAGTCTCGATAGAATTGTGCGTCCCTCGTCTTTCGTCATTTACAAAAATATCAAAATATTATCCTCCAATAGATATGAAAGGAGCGAGCTGTTTTTTTTTTGTTCACAACCCATATTCGCAAACTGACTGAACAGTTAAAGCTATCCTAAGTATATTTAAAATGTGAATAGAAATATCTAGCTATGTTAATATTGGAATGTTGATATTCACTGGCTAGACGTGCACTAGTCATACTCAAGTGCGTACTATCAGCAGTGCCGGATCAAGACTACTTGATGCCCTAAGCAATCCACGCCTGTAGGCCTCCTATCCACTAGTCACCTCGATTTTTTCAAAACGACGAGCGATTTGTTGAGATTGGCGCACATCTCTGGCTAGAGTGACTTTTGGGCCTGTAATATCTTTATCCACTAGCCATCTCGTATTTTTTCAAAACAACGACGAGCGAGTTTTAAAGATTGGCGCACATCTCTAGCTAGAGTCACTTTTGGGTCTTGTAATATCTTTATCCACTAGTCACCTCGTATTTTTTCAAAACAACGACGAGCGATTTGTAAAGATTGGCGCACATCTCTAGCTAGAGTGACTTTTGGGTCTTGTAATATATTTATCCACTAAGCACCTCGTATTTTTTCAAAACAACGAAGAGCGATTTGTAAAGATTGGCGCACATCTCTAGCTAGAGTGACTTTTGGGTCTTTTAATATCTAGCTGATAAACAGCCTTGTCTTTCATGTGCTAGCAAATGCTGTTTCGGTGCTGTTTCTGCCTTATGGTGCCCCCCGAGATGTGATGCCCTAAGCAATTGCTTAATTTGCTTATGGGCTAATTCGGCACTGACTATCGGCTTTCATATCCAGATGAACATTTGGCTTCAAGGACAGGGTTAGGTATTATAGCAAAGCAAGGTTCCGTGTTCGCAAACTAGGAAAGCTTTTTCGAAATTCACGTCAGAAGCGGAACTAGAAATTGCAGCACGTCAAGAAATTGCCTAATTTAATGTTAGTGTACCTACTTACATTATTTTTTAAACCACGTCGAAAACATAAACTCCTCGTTTTTTTAATCGCCTAAAGATAGCTAAAGAGAAGGATGTGCTTGCAGTTGCGTATACAATCTGATCTAGGTATATATTGTCATGATATGATAAGATATGTACCTACTTGTAATAAAAAGCGGTATTGATTTGCTACGTTACCGCCGTTACCGGTGCAATTGGAACGCCAAGTCCAACATTTATCGATGCACAAATAATCTTCAGAGATATGACATTGCTATTACTTTACGATATTGATAAATTATCTTGGCCCTTTTCCATTTTAATGTATTATAAGATCTTTTGTAATAGGCTCCTTTGAGTATTTCCGCGATTTATAGTTTCTGATTAGACCACCAAAGTACGTACGTTACATTAATCAAGGTGAATTTTTCAAGTGTTCGTTGTGTTTAGTACAGTGAACGTAATATTTATGTTTGAATAAAATCATTGATTACTTTTCGAATTACGGGACTATATCCGTAACCTATCAATTCTATGATTCCCAATAAATCTTTGATGATAATTATTTATAATCGTTTATGATGTTAACTATAATTTTATGATTGTTTATTAAATATATATTTAGTTACAGGCTATTTTTAAAGTTATTATCTGAGTATGTAACTTTTGGCGTGAATTTATCTTCACCCATAATTTTTTTGTAATATGTAAAAGATAAAAATGTTTACTGTGGGTTATCCTTAGGAGATAAAATGCCATCGCGGAATTTTTAATCGATCTTTTTAAGATATACCATTCCGTAGTACATTAATTTGATCTATCTCGTAAGGTTTAGCCAGCGCGCAGCGTTTGCAAATGTAAGCGCACAAAAATATGTTTGTTACGACATCACATTACAAATCTTTGAATTTCTTGGCTTTTCTCTACTATGTATAATATGCATGTGTTATACATAATTATAAACTATCCAACCAAGTCATCGCCGATCGATGACTCATCGGCCATTTTTGTACAGACGCCAGCACATCAAGCTACCCGAAACTGTCAAATTTTCCCAATCAACTTTGAACCTTATGCTTTAGCGATAAAGTTGAAAATCTATTAAATAAATTTGACAGATTGTATGTTATTGCTGTCCAGACAGAGGCGACAGTAAGTTGGAAGGCTAGTTGTTGAAATCGGCCAAGTGCATGTTCAATTAATATTATTCAATAGGCACCTTTGCCCAGTAGTGGGACAGTCAGTACACTATTTAAAAAAAAGGTATGTACAGTACCCGGCGATAAATATTGCACATCCACCTTTGTAAAGAGACAATCGGCTAATTTCGGCTTCGTAGAGCGTTATCTCTGTCGCACGAAATACAAACCGTCCGGTATCTATTAGGAGCTGTTAAAACAATTATGATTTGCTTCTTTTGATAGGTAATTATTTTTATTCTTTGTATTAAATGGTTTTGTGTAAAAAGGTCGGTGTGCAATATTTATCGCCGGGTACTGTACATGTCTTTAGTTAAAACAAATACTGTTTAATACTTATTGAAAATAGGTAATTAGGTATTAATTCAGATCAAGTGTTCGAATTCATTACATTATTTTTAGGTACTTTGATAAGGCTAATTATAAAAAATAAGAAATATTTCCTACTTTTATTTCGTAAACAGGACGTTGCTTATCTGAATCCAATAATTATTTTTTAATGATTTTAATTAGAACGGATAAGTACCTACATGAAAAAATAAATATTAGGCTGCCGTTGTTAGTCGACAAAATAATTGTTGCCCGTGCCCCTAATTGCGTAACACTATCAATCTAATCTCTCTACAAACTACAAATTTATAATCCATTGCTTCATCTGTTCGAAAAATTTGTCTGCTCTACAACATAAATAACGCAGTGAATGTTGTTGAACTGTCAATATGAAAGCCATTGCTACTGATAGTGTGTTACGCAATTACCCCGCAGTTAACCTTGGAAAATTAGTGGTTATGGGCAAGCGGGAAGGGAAAAGAACTCGCGGCCGGTCACCCAACCGCTGCCGCTGGTCAGGCCAAGTAACGACACTCACTGAACTCTCTTTACAATCGCCCTGAAAGAAGCCGAGAATCGAACTAAGTGTCAGAACATCCTAATTAATACATATTATAAATGCGAATGTAAGTTTGTTTGTTTTTTACCTTTTCACGCTTAAACCACTGAACCGATCATCCTGAAATTTTGCCTATACCTACGTTGTCAGGTGTACAGAAACGGACATAGGGTAGGTACCTTTCCTCCCGAAAAAAAGTGCTGTTCCCGAGGAAAACAACAATAACGTTATTATGATAAAGATAATAGATGGCGCCACGTGTCTTTCGAACGGGATCGACATTTTTGCGGGTGAAACCGCGGGGCGCTGCTAGTCATACATAAAGCCACGAGGACCTTTCAGAGACACGAGTACGCGACGATCAGTTTGAAGTACACGACCAAGAAGACGAGTAAGTCTGACAAAAATGGCGCGGTGACATTACATTAATTGATATGAATCAACAAATAATCATCAAGAACGATCATAAAAAAAGTCGCTCACGCTTCCTGTAAGCTTGGATCTTTTAAACTGCGCAACGGATGTTAATGCATTTTTCAGCAATAGATAATTAGAGTGATTCAAGAGGAAGGTTTAAATGTATAATATGTAACATGCATATTATAGTAGAGAAAAGCCGAGAAATTCAAAGATTTGTAATGTGATGTCGTAACAGACATATTTTTGTGCGCTTACATTGCAAAAGCTGCGTGCTGGCTAAACCTTACGAGATGATCAAATTAATGTACAGACGCCAGCACATCAAGCTACCCGAAACTGTAAAATTTTCTCAATCAACTTTCAACCTTATGCTTTAGCGATAAAGTTGAAAATCTATTAAAGAAATCTGACAGATTGTGGTAGGTTGATGTGCTGGTGTCCGTACTAAGGAATTGTATATCTTAAAAAGATCGATTAAAAATTCCGCGATGGCATTTTATCTCCTAAGGATAACCCACAGTAAACATTTTTATCTTTTACATATTACAAAAAAAAAAATATTGGTGAAGATAAGTTCACGCCAAAAGTTACATATACTCAGATAATAACTTTAATCGTAGCCTGTAACTAAATATATATTTGATAAACAGTTACACATTGTATATGCTAACATCAAACCGTTTTTAGGCAAAACTATGAGTGTTATTTATTTTTAAGATTTTGCTTATATTGTACAGACGCCAGCACATCAAGCTACCAAACTGTCAAATTTTCCCAATCAACTTTGAACCTTATACTTTAGCGATAAAGTTGAAAGTCTATTAAAGAAATTTGACAGATTGTAGTAGATGTGCTGGCGTTTGTACATGGTAGTTATTTTATGTCAGGGGTTTTTTCGCCTTATGAGTATCTTGTTTGTATGCCTACGTAGATAATTCTTAGTCTTATCTATTTTTTTTATCTAGTACTTAGTAACTATTCATAGTATTCTAAGTTTTTGTTTATCATTTTCATGCTTTTTGAATGGCTAGGCCGTACTCGGGCGCTTGCTGGATCATTTATTCATAAATGATACTTATTTTTATTTCTATTACATGTTGTTATTTATTCTTACACATCGAATGGAGTGTTTAGAAAATGCAAACTTGTACTAAGTATATTATAGGATGACATACGGTTTTAAAGAGGTGAAGCAAGCATACGTAAAAATACCTTTTATACAGACGCCAGCACATCAAGCTACCCGAAACTGTAAAATTTTCCTAATCAACATTGAACCTTTAACTCTAGCAATAAAGTTGAAAATGTATTAAAGAAATTTGACAGATTGTAGTGGCTTGATGTGCTCGCGTCTGTACTATAGTGATTTCTATTTTGTCTGTGTAAGTGTGTTTGAGATTCCACATAAATAAAAAAAAACAGCGGCACTCCGGGAGTGCCGACACAAGTGAAAACAAAACACAAACAGAATACTTTGCCATCACTCACTGACATATCGGATATACATTAAAACCGAGTACATCCCGAGGACAGCTGAACACATCGGAAGCGGGTATTTTTTGAATCGTCTTATAAAAAAAACACGTGCAGTGTCGCTTACGTTAACAGTGGCGCGAGTTCAATGGTTTTTTCCCATCTCAAAAAATGCCCAACGCGCCTATAGAAGTTTTCACTTCAATAAATCTCCCATTAACATCATCAAACTGACCAACTTTTCTTTTCGGCATAGGTACCTACTCTACCTTTACTTACCCACGGTACAAAATCTTACCAAAAAAATTTGTTCTAGACATTCGGCTAAATAGGTATTTATTTTTCTCCAATCTTGAGTTGCTCTCATATCATCACTCTCCTACCCTTTATTTGGCTAGCCTACGCTGTCCCACTACTGGTCAAAGTTTGGTGTCAGTGTGTACATTTTTATGTACTATCTTTCTGACTACTATAAAAGACAGATAGCTGTGTCGCTATCTTATTTTTTTTTCTATTACAGCCACAAATTTGCTTACACAACTTGCTTCTTTTGAGTAATGCAATGACATTATAAATAATTCTGACAATAATTTGGTCACGGTTGCTTTGACACACATTGCTATTAATTTAAATTAGAAATTAAGACAATAGAGGCAACCTCTAGCTATAACATACAGAATTGCAAAAATAACTCAAAAAAAAGTTTAAATCAGTGAATAGTATTAACCTAGTGCATCAAAATATTCAAGGATTTGTGAACAAAGATTTAGAAGTAGAATTATTTATAAATTTTAATAGTATTGACATTCTTTGAATAACAGAACATTGGCTGAAAAGCCACCAGTTCTTGTTCAATTTTAATAATCACCAGGTTGGTAGTTCGTTCAGCAGCATAAATGCTATACATGGTGGCTCATTAATTTTAGTAAGTAACCAGCTCAAATTTAAAGATCGTAACGATATTGTGAGCCTATCTGGTGAGCGTACGGTTGGAATTGCCTGTATAGAATTGGAGCACTCTATTGTATTAAGTGTGAGACCACCGTCAGGATTGTATGACTGCTTTGAAAAGGTAATGGATGAAGTGTTACACAGAATTTGTAACTCAAACAAGTCCGTTATCATTTGTGGTGATTTTAATGTAAATTTATTAGAAAACTCAGGTTCTTGTAGTAAAATTTTAAGTCTGTTTCAGTCCTACAATCTTGTAAACCTATTTTTGGAGCCCACAAGAATAACCCCTACTAGTGCGACATGCCTAGATAATATTTAAACAAATATTATACCAAGCCACAAAGAAATTATAAATTTACTAGATTCTGATCATTGCGGGCAAAGGATTAGGTACTACTATTAAAAACCAAAACAAAAAAGTGGCTAAAAAGGATATCACTGTTAACCCCAAAACTGCAATTCGCTTGGAGGCTTTTAAAGTTAAACTCATTAATAAATTACCGGTTTTATCTACTCTACTGATCCTAATCATCTTTATGATATTTTTTTAAATATATGTATACTGTAAACAATTTGATTCCACCTTTATTCCCAATACTATCTCGGTTAATAGTAATGCATCGTTCAGTGATTGGGCTACCATTGGTATTGGTATTCATAAAAGTAGAACACGGCTTTATGAACTGTACAATGAAAGGACTTACGTTAACACTGATGAATTTAATTTGTATGTTAGAAATTATTCAAAATTATTTAAAAAAGTTTGTTATATGGCCAAGTCACGTTATTTGGGTTCAAAGATTAAAAACAGCAGTAATGTAATTAAAACGACTTGGAATATTATTAATAGTGAAACGGCAAGGTCTAGTAACCGAAGTACTGACTTCAGCCTGTCTATTAATAACAACATAATAAAATCAGACTCACAAGTCGCCGAGGCATATGAAAATTTCTTTTCAGATATTCCCGTTTCAACCACTAAATAATACACATTGACATTAATTTATTTATTTTATCATTTATGTACACATATATATTAACAGACAAGAAAAAAAACAGAACAGAAAAATAGGTACAAGGTGATGCTTATTTCATAAGAAATCTCTTCCGGCATATCTGCGCTCGGACAATAAATATAACGCGATGTATTAATGATTTTTTTAAAAAACAATGATATTTGCTTACTTTGTAAAGTATTCTATTATTTTAATTATTGTGAATGTGAAGACGATGTGGGTCATTTTATTTTTTTAATATTTTTTTATTATTCTCTCTGTTCTGTTAGTTTTTTTTTTCATGGTCAGGCAGTTTGAGTAATTTATGTGGCCTACCCAAATGTCCTTTTATTA
Source organism: Luperina testacea (assembly GCA_927399505.1). Classification (NCBI taxonomy): domain Eukaryota; kingdom Metazoa; phylum Arthropoda; class Insecta; order Lepidoptera; family Noctuidae; genus Luperina; species Luperina testacea. The sequence continues at coordinate 17,364,778 of OV656770.1, read as the reverse complement.
GTATTGTTCGTCGAATCGTTGAGCTCCTTAAGTCTTGAGTTGAGCTGCACGATTTCTGACAAAGGCGTGCACTGACTGGACAGGTCCTCTCAATCTGTGTGGTTCTTTCATCAAAAGACCATCTCTGACATCGATCTACATGGTATTCATATAACCTGACCAAGATTATGTCTGTACTTTAAAAGAGACTGTGACCTCTGAGTTTGTATCGGCCTTTCTTCTCAGAATACTCAGATAGGAAACGCCGCCGACCTCATCTAGTTTAAAAAAAATATGTTTGACGTGTAAAAGTGTTATGTATGTTTATTTATATATATATATGTAAGTATATTCTTATAATACGTGTTTAGTTTTAATAAGTGAATTGTTTTTAGATTGTATGTATTATTTTTTTGTCTCCTTTACTCTTTCACACGCTGTCTACATCTCTCTATTTATTGTCCTATCGCAGGTATGCTGGAAGAGATTTCTTATGAAATAAGCATCACCTTTGTACCTATTTTTCTGTTCTGTTTTATTTCGTGACTCTTTATTATATACAGTATGTTAACTAACAGAGGGCGTTCCCGTTAACCCGCAATAGTATAGCATCCATACATGCTAAAAAAAATATTACCATTCGAAAATAAAATGTTTTTATTTTTTTTTATATTAAAATATTCACTAAAAATCGTAAATTGATACGTTAAAGAAACACTCTGTGCACGCGTACTTGAAGGACAGCAATGTCGGAATTTATTTAATTAAATAAATTAGAATTAATTAAATAAATAGAGTATCAATTTACGATTTTTAGTGAATATTTTAATATAAAAAAATAATAAAAACATTTTATTTTCGAATGATAATATTTTTTTTAGCATGTATGGATGCTATACTATTGCGGGTTAACGGGAACGCCCTCTGTTAGTTAACATACTGTATATATGTGTGTGTGTGTAAATAAATGGTAAAATAAAATAAAATAAATGAAATAAGTGTTTGTACGGACCTACCACAATCTGTCAGATTTCTTTAATAGATTTTCAACTTTATCGCTAAAGCATAAGGTTCAAAGTTGATTGGGAAACTCTGACAGATTGTGGTAGGTTGATGTGCTGGCGTCTGTACAAACCTAGTTCCAAAAATAAAATCATTTAAGAGAAGTGAATTCAAAAATACATACGCTTCTTATTTGTATAGTTCTGACTTCCATGTTGCATAATGAGCTTATAATTTTCCCACTGCTGGGACACAGGCCTCCTCTCTTTCGCTCTTTGGTTTTTTTATAATAGGGCACATCAAGCTACTACAATCTGTCAAATTTCTTTAATCGATTTTCAACTTTATCGTCAAAGCATAAGGTTCAAAGTTGATTGGGAAAATTTTACAGTTTCGGGTAGCTTGATGTGCTGGCGTCTGTATAAAAGAAAATAAAAGGGTATCATTATTTTATATTAAACTAGCTCTTTCCACTGCTGGGACACAGGCCTCCTCTCTTTCGCTCTTTGGTTTTTTATAATACGTATAGACGCCAGCACATCAAGCTACTACAATCTGTAAAATTTCTTTAATCGATTTTCAACTTTATCGTCAAAGCATAAGGTTCAAAGTTGATTGGGAAAACTTTACAGTTTCGGGTAGCTTGATGTGCTGGCGTCTGTATAAAAGAAAATAAAAGGCTATCATTATTTTATATTAAACTAGCTCTTTCCACTGCTGGGACACAGGCCTCCTCTCTTTCGCTCTTTGGTTTTTTTATAATACGTACAGACGCCAGCACATCAAGCTACTACAATCTGTCAAATTTCTTTAATCGATTTTCAACTTTATCGCTGAAGCATAATGTTCAAAGTTGATTGGGAAAATTTGACAGTTTCGGGTAGCTTGATGTGCTGGCGTCTGTACAAAAGAAAATAAAAGGGTATCATTATTTTATATTAAACTAGCTTTTATCCGCGGCTTCGCCCGCTTGGGGATCGGTGATTATTTCATGAGAATGTACTTTCGGAAAAAAAAGCATCTTTATGTCTCAACCCTGGTCATGTTCTATCAATTTAATCCAGATCCGTTGAAAAGTAAGAAACAGACAGCCATAAAGACAGTTACTTTCACATTTATAATAGGTTAGCTTTTGCCCGCAGTTTCGGTCGGCAAAAGGTATCCTAATCCCAACCGAGGTCATGGTCTACCTGTGCTGTATGCCAAGTTTTATCCAAATTGGTTCAGCTGTTTAGCGTAACAAACTCACTTTTGCGTTTATAATATTAGTTAGGATTATAGAATTATGGGTGATCTAGTATGTGTCTAGTACTTATTTAAAAACTAGCTCACCCGGCGAACCTTGTACCGCCACAGATTTTTTCTTTGTTAAATTTTTTCCCATGTTTTAATAGTTATTTTGCTATTCGGGGCTGAAACAAATCCAACAAATCAAACATAAAAATCGGTTCAGCCATTCTTGAGTTGTAAATGGTGTAACTAACTTTGTCTTATTTATATAGATTTAATAAGCAACCATCAAACAATTTAAAACTTTTAGCTGAACTGAAAACAAAAAACCGAATAATACCTTATTATAATAATACCTTTGATGTTGTCAGTATTGTTAATATAAAATGTTAAGTTATTAACATCAAAAGATTAAATTACCAGATTCTAGCGATTCTCAAAAAACCCGATCGATATACATATTATGCAGATACCTACTGCGAAATCTTTATCATATTTTATAAACCAATTAGGTGACAGTGTTATTCGAAGCTGATTAGATCAGTTTGTACACGTTGGGGCACTATACATAGTTACAAAGTCACTCATTTGTAACTATCAAATGACTGTTAGTTGTTGTTATTGTGTAATGTTCTTTATTATGTACACCATAAAAATTAAAAAAAGAAAGAATAAATGAATAGAAATTCACAAAATTAAAAAAAAAAAAAACGAAAAACAATTGAAAAAACAAATTCTGAAAGCTCATTTTTCCGTTTGCTCTTCCCTTGAGTTCAATTTTTTTTAACGCTCCATTCGATGTTTAGGTATCCATTTAATATAATCTAAAATTTCAATGATAAAACTTTTATAGGCATTCGCACCCGATTTGTAAAAATATCGTAGTAAAATACATCTGAAGAGATGCCGCTAAAAAACCAAGCTTTTATACAAACCACCTACACGCACACAGAAGCAAGTTTAAAAACCTACATCGATATTCCTTTTAAAATTTCAGAGAATCGATAAGAGATTTGGAAAAGCACCCAATTATAGGGATCGGTGAACACAGCCACGATGAAGCGGCACATAGAGATGAGGACAGAACAGTGGCTGACGAGCTGTTCAGTAAAGTCAGGGTGTTATGTTGGATCATGACGCAACCCAAGAACCATGAGGCCAAAGCTAAGCATGTGAAGGCTACGTGGGGGAAGAGGTGCAATATACTGCTGTTCATGAGTAGTGATGAGGGTACGTGGAATTTATTATTTTTTACTTCTTCAACACTTTTTTTACTCATTGCGTAACATGTACAGTTCGTGCCACGTAAGAAGAGACTTGACCCCGCCACCCCCGCCTCTTTCCGCCGCCCCGATGACGCCCGGTGCGGGACGGGGACCGGGCGTCATCGGGGCGGCGGAAAGAGGCGGGGAGGCGCGGTCAAGTCTCTTCTTACGTGGCACGAACTGTACAGACGCCAGCACATCAAGCTACTACAATCTGTCAAGATTTTCAACTTTATCGCTAAAGTATAAGGTTCAAAGTTGATTGGGAAAATTTGACAGTTTCGGGTAGATTGATGTTCTGGCGTCTGTACATGTAAACAGCAGCGGTAGCATAGTGTTAAGGTGGATCCTCTGATGGGCCGTCCATACATTTTTCTTGGAAGCTTTACGCTAAACATAGACACCCTTTGTTGAAAACGAATCATTTTATCACTTTTCTATAATGAAATGTCCCCGCGACCGACCATTTTAGGAAATAACTTGCATTATTTACTGAGGAAAACGATAGTGAAATCCAGACCAAATTTGACACTTGCTTTAGTAGTGTGCGTGAATATTGACAACTAAACTCAAGCGCCATGATTGCGACAGTTTAGAGATGAGAAAGCTAGATGGCATGAGGCGTTATTATAATTCTGTTAAATCAATATAATACGTACAATAATTGATTTATTTCCATTCCTACCTTTCATGAACAGGTTCACCAAATAAAACTTTATAAATAAACTGACCTGATGAGGAAGAAAACTGCTTTTTTATCCCGTCAGGTGGCGTTTTGGCAACTGTACTAAGTACTTATTGAACTGTCAATCCGAATACATAAAACGTAAACAAAGATAGTTTTTTGCTTGAAATGACTCAATGTTCAGCATTTGGTTGCAAAAACAAAGGTATTCATGGATCCTAAGCGTCGAAAATTGTGGGAACGAGCCCTTAGAAGAAAAGATTGGAAAGCGACTAATACTTCTAGGTTATGTTCTAGTCATTTTAAATCTGATGATTACTATGGAATAAGTGCATATACTGGTAAGTAATTTCACACTGAAACCCTGAAATTACATTAATTAAATACCCAGGTAAACAATTGAAATTATAACTGTGTTTTATGTTGTTTTAGGGAATGAACCTCTAGCAAAGTTTCTGAAGCGTACTGCTGTACCAAGTATATTTTCTTTTTCGAAAACAAACTCCTTTAGCCAAAGAACGACAAGCTCGCATTGAAAATAGAAATCGGAGAAAACTCTTCACGTCCATCGAAACGCCAAGTACATCCACCGAAACGAGAAGTACGTCCAGTCATATAGAAAATGTCGGAGATACTATTGAAGTGAGCACCATTGAAGGAATTCATCAGTTTGCTCAAAATATAATTAATAATCCTACTAATGAACAAGGGACTCAAGTGAACATTGAACATGTATATGGGTGCATAAAAAGATTTATGAATGATGATGAAGCCATCTCATTCTACACAGGGTTTGAGTCTTACAGAAAATTCTATTTTGTTTACTCAACTTTAAGTCTTATGGCTAGCAATATTCAATATTATGGAAGTAATGTGATCAATATAAGCACAGAGGATCAGTTTTTTCTCACAATTATTAAACTTAGGCAAGATAGATGTAACTTTGAACTAAGCAGATTCTTTAATATAAGTCAGACAACAGTTTCCAATATTTTTATAACCTTTATTAATTTTATTCATCAATTGTGGAGTAGAATAAATATTTGGCCTGATCAAGATTTAGTTGAATACTATACCCCTGAAAGTTTTAGAAAGTACAGTTGTAGTACACGTGTAATATTAGATGGGACTGAAATTAAAGTGCAAAAGCCACAAAATCCTGTGTGTCAACAAGCTTCGTGGAGTAGCTATAAGCATTCTAATACGTTAAAAGTATTGGTCGGAGCAACTGGTGGTTTACTTTCCTATTGTTCAGAAGCTTATGGTGGATCAGTATGTGATCGGCAAACAGTAGAGCGAAGCAACTTATTGCAGAAGTGTGATTCTGGTGACAGTATACTAGCAGATAGAGGGTTTAATATTCAAGATTTATTTGCTGGAAAAGATATTACTGTTAACATACCTACTTTCTTAAAAGGAAAATCACAAATTCCTGGTCTAATTGTGTTACATGATCGTAAGTTAGCCAGTAAGAGGGTCCATATAGAACGTATAATAGGATTAATAAAAACTTACAAAATTTTTAAAAATGATTTACACTATAGCTTCTAAAATATTTTATGTGTTGTAATTTTAGAGAAACTATTATGAAAAAATAAAACCATTTTTATATATTCATTTGTGTTTTAATTTATTATAATTTTTATACAAAACTTTTTCTAATAGAGCCGGTTTGAAATGATTTTCATAAAATGTACTTAGTTTGGTTACCATGTCCAAAATAAATGGTTCATCTCTATATAAATATACAACTTTCAAACTGATGAAAGTGTGCACAAAACAGTTGGCCTTGTATTTGGCAATAATATGGGTGACTTTTTTTTTAAATATTGTCCATCGCTGACTTCAAGGTATGGTACAGTAATAGGACTGATATCAAAATATCGGGAAACATAAGGACACTTTACTTCAATTACTGTTTCTTCACCAAGAAGTCCATCGGGTGAAGCTCCCAGAAATGGATGAGTCTCCGATATAAATAATCCACATGCTTTTACTTCCAAGCCATAAGTCCCAAAATATTTATGTATGGCTATGGGCTCTTGTACTTTCCCACGAGTAGTAAGCCTTGCTCACAAATGGTTTTGGATTTAATAACTTTTCAGACAAATGTTGTTGAGTCCATGACTTGCTGTGTGTAACAGTATAAAAATTGCTTGCTGTTATTCTACATAATCTATGCTTATGCCATTCTTCACATGTATGCTGCCCTCTTGTTTCCATTTCAACATCATTTATTTTCTGGATTGTCACATTTTTCAATAGCATGTCTTCCAGATATTGGTCCTGAGCGCTTTTGCTCGAGTATTGATGATCCCACTCTACAGCATATGGGTTAGCAGGCCTTATAGTTTGTAGTATGGGCATTTTAGAATTACCATATGAGATGGCTAAATTTCTCACGTAGTCTTCATAATTTTCCATTATATGTTCATCTATAAGAGGCAAATGATTTACACTCCTTTTCCGTTTATTAGGCAGTTTTTGAGCTTGCATTGGTGAGTCAAAGAACACTTTCCGTGGCTGCTTGAAATTCATTAATTGCTGAGTGCACACTTGCTGCAAAATAATAGTTTTAGTGCGACCCATATCCTCAATCCCATGTAGTAACACCATAACATGTTTGCAATGTGCTTCTACACCACTGCCAGCTGCACATTCACAATGAGTTTGGTCGATTGAACCATCAGAGTTCAGTTTTATGTTCACAACATAAGTAATTTTCTTCATCTGAGCTTTACACTGACCCTGAATGAAGGTCATATGACCATCGACAGCTACACGAGCAGTCAAAAGAAATCGCGACTCGTACATCTGTCTTCCTTTTAACTGAGCTTGGAATCTGAAAAAGGTTTTTTGATTTAGTAAACATGTCTAAACAGTACCTTCCAACTGAGCTACCCATGGATACCAATGGACATAACCATAGGTAGAATATTGGTAAGTACAAGTCGAATAAGTATACGAATGAAATACATTTCTGGATTTTAATGCACAATTACCTTTCAACAAATGCTTGAATATGCTGTTTTGTCATCTGAGGTAGACAAGAGCTAGCATTTATATCCCGGAAAGATTCAGCTGCAGGAGCAGCGTAAACTTCGTCTTCAATAGCATCCTCTACACCGAAATTAAAATTACGGTCGTATGCTTCCAATCTGTAACAACAACAAGCTTGTTATTAGTCACGAACGTATAAAAACCACCTGCTTTAAAAAATCATAACAACATAACCTACAAATATTTATTGTATTAATTTGTACTGACCTTTCGATTAAAGCCGCTTTTTTACCACTAACAGAAGCTTTTCTTTTACGCAATTCACCTTTTCACTAAATTTTTCTAAGATAAACTTATGAAAGAAAACTCGACTCAAGTAAACAACACAGTAAGTATTGCGTTTCGTTCCTCTCGCCGCCCGTAATTTTGGCACGATTGCTTTTCATTGAAGAATTGTTTTACCTTCAATGAAAACCATTGGTGCCAACATTACGACGAAAGGAATTCTGTCGTGTCGTGAAACGCACATAGGATTTATGCGACGTTGCCGTCCCACCCAACCTGTGTTCGCAACCTTGAACTACATTGAAAGAATTACGAAGAAAACGTTGCCACTCTTCTTTCACTCAATCGACATAATATTGTAATAAAATATAATTTTGAAGCGCTTGTATGCAATAGTATTGGCACGCGGAATTTCTCGCGTGTTATTTTTATTTTGTATGCTTTGCATTTTCATTGATTCTAATTGCAATATTTCTAGTATGTTATTGCAATTTATTGTAGGTATAGTGATAATGATTCGAGATACGCAATTTTATTTAAAAATAAAAGTAAGTAGGTAAGTCATTGTAGTAGGTAGTGGGAGGTAGTGTGTAGGTACGTAGGTTTCGGCGGTTTTAGAAACAGCAACTTGGCCTGTGAGTTAAGTTTTAGACGCTGAAATCCCGTCACATTACTAATTACTTACCTATCTCTCAATTACATAAGTACAAAGTCAGTGGTTATCATAACTTTAATGTATTGTCCTATATTTTTTGGTCAACAATAAATTAACTATGTAAGTACATAAGTATTGTAATTCGGTAACCCAAGGAGTTTGCAAACATTTGCAAAATCGAAGTACCTACCTACAAAATAGAATAAGTACTTACCATATTGTAAACAGTTTCAGACAAACAAACATTATTTTAGTTTGTTAGATAAGTCGCTTCGCGGCGCGGCAACCGGCTGAGAGCACAGTGGGCTATATTATACGATTTTTGAAGAATAAAATGTTTATTTGATAGTTTCAAGTACCTATACAGTTTTGTCGAGTACATTAAAACATTGAATAAATTAGTAGGTATGGGTTTTTTTTATCTATACCCTAAAAATTACGTCCGTGACTACCGCAGGACCACCAACGCCAATCGCTTCCATATTTGGTAAATAATTAGTGCTCAATTGGTACTAATTAGTACTCTAACAACAGAATTGGTACCTTAGTAGTTTTCGAGAAAATCGACTTTGAAGGTGGTCCTGCGGTAGTCACGCTCCTTTCAGCAGGACCACCATGAGCGCCGAAAAAGGGCCCACGCTACAGCTATTCTAAGTATACAAATAATTAGTACCCATAAATGTGATATAATGCGTAAAAAAAACAGAACTGTAATATTTGTATTTACCGAGAAATCAACGATGTTAACTTTCTCGCAATTGTTCAGCAGGACCACGATTTTGAATGTTGATTCCAAGTTAGAGAAGCTTGTCGCTTTCCTCAAACCTACATAGAAAATTAGTACCCTGTTAGATAAAATTAGTACCCAAAATTCAAAATTAAAACTCCAGTAGTTTACGAGATATACCATGCCATTGGTGGGGTGGCGGTAGTCACGGTGCCAAATTTTCATTTCAAGATTTCCCTATTAAAAACTCTGTGATTTCTTCCCAAATTTATACAAAAATTAGTACTCCTAAAGAAGTTAAAGCGACTAAAAATCCAGATTCCTAAGTGTTGTATTTTAAGAGAAATTAGCTTTCATTACTTTTCCATACTAAATCTCCGCGTATAACCCGACCAAATTAAGTTGTCAATTGTGCCATTTCCATTGTTCACAAACTAAACTAAATTTGAGTTCAGTGCATCTTTATCTTTCTGTTTCATTATAAAAAGGACAAACAATAAATTTTAGTTTAGTTCTATCAAATTAATCAGCGTCTGACGTAAATAGACGTAACTTTAATAATTTTTTTGTGGCATGGCGCGCTGGTTATTATTTTATTACAGACGTAAAGCAAGCGAAGCGTGTCGTGGTACAGACGCCAGCACATCAAGCTACCCGAAACTGTCAAATTTCCCCAATCAACTTTGAACCTTATGCTTTAGCGATACAGTTGAAAATCTATTAAAGAAATTTGAAAGATTGTAGTAACTTGACGTGCTGGCGTCTGTACATTGAGTTCTTTTTTTATTCGTTTATGGTTTCAAAATTGTTTTTAGTTAGAGAAATAAATGTATACAATTTCAAAAAGGTCACGCGTCTCAATATTTAAAGGTTTCAGAAAATGATATACCTAATTAATAATGATTTCCTGAGGATCTATAATATTTATTTAAACAAAAAGTGTCTTTTTAGGGCCAATTAGATCGAAATTTACAGAAATATTTCGATGTTAACGATATTAAAAGTTGATTTAGTAGATATTTTAAATATATGTGCTTGTCGAACGTAATAGGTACATAATTAGTATACTTTTCATATCAATATGAAAACACAAAAATACGCGTGATGTGCCCTTTGCAATGCATATTATTCAAATATAAAGGTACCTATTACTTACTTTTAGTTTGTAATCCTTTTATAAGTACTTACGTTATTAGCAACATGGTAAATTAGGTTTTTAATACTGAGGTAGGTACTTACTGCTTGCCGCAACGGTAAATTAGTAGGAAAGAAATAAACACGAAATGCCTATCGCTCGTTAATGATATTCATTTACAAAAATACAGAAGGTAGGTACCTACTTACAAAACCTACAGAAAAATAATTATTCGAGTACTTACCTACCTGCCCACGTCAATAACAAAGGTATCACAGGCCATGGGTAGCGATAGGTTATTTTTTTTTAATATGTAACTAAATACACAGTTTGTATAAAAATTTAGATATTGAACTGTTGTTTAATACTATTCCGACATCGATAAATTTATGTGCACGAGTGGACATCTCTTAAACAGCTCAATACCACCATTGTTGCCGATTCCCTTGTTCACAAACTAAACTAAATTTAAGTTCAGTGCATCTTTTTCTTTCTATTTCATTAAGAAAAGGACAAAAGATAAGTTTTAGTTTAGTCCTATCAAATTAATCAGCGTCTGACGTAAATAGACGTAACTTTAGTAGGCATATTTTTAATCACGTCTAAACTTGTATTGAGTAGTGTCAGGCGCTGATTACTTTGACAGGACTAAACTAAAATTTATTGTCTGTCCTTTTCATAATGAAACAGAAAGATAAAGATGCACTGAACTCAAATTTAGTTTAGTTTGTGAACAAGGGAATTGGCACCATTGACAACTTAATTTGGTCGGGTTATACGCGGAGATTTAGTATGGAAAAGTAATGAAAGCTAATTTCTCTTAAAATACAACACTTAGGAATCTAGATTTTTAGTCGCTTTAACTTCATTAGGAGTACTAATTTTTGTATAAATTTGGGAAGAAATCACAGAGTTTTTAATAGGGAAATCTTGAAATGAAAATTTGGTACCGTGACTACCGCCACCCCACCAATGGCATGGTATATCTCGTAAACTACTGGAGTTTTAATTTTGAATTTTGGGTACTAATTTTATCTTACAGGGTACTAATTTTCTATGTAGGTTTGAGGAAAGCGACAAGCTTCTCTAACTTGGAATCAACATTCAAAATCGTGGTCCTGCTGAACAATTGCGAGAAAGTTAACATCGTTGATTTCTCGGTAAATACAAATATTACAGTTCTGTTTTTTTTACGAATTATATCACATTTATGGGTACTAATTATTTGTATACTTAGAATAGCTGTAGCGTGGGCCCTTTTTCGGCGCTCATGGTGGTCCTGCTGAAAGGAGCGTGACTACCGCAGGACCACCTTCAAAGTCGATTTTCTCGAAAACTACTAAGGTACCAATTTGTTGTTCGAGTACTAATTAGTACCAATTGAGCACTAATTATTTACCAAATATGGAAGCGATTGGCGTTGGTGGTCCTGCGGTAGTCACGGACGTCTAAAAATTACTTTATGGGTATATTTCAAATGTATGAAAATGGAATTTGTTTTCCTCATAACTTTTTTTGTCTCGGATTGTAAAGCTGAAACTTTTAGGTATTGTTGCCGATCTTATACCAACGCCACCTGATGTTTGACCTTGACCCCCAACTTCCCTGTTCAAAAGATATGAATGAATTAAAAATACATAATATTTGGACGATGTTATAATAGGCGGTAAAAATAAAAAAATCAGTTTGTTATTATTATTTTACCCAGTATGATACCTGAAAGACAACAAACCTATATGACTATCGATCTTGACAAAAAGCGTGCTTATTCATTACGTATGAATAAATTAATTATTGGTAGGTACCTATAATAAATTTTTGTAAATCCTATGTAAGAGAATCTTGTTTTTCGATCCACTGGGCGGTATAGTAGAAATACATACCTACCTACCCTAGCGATGAACCTACGTTGTGGGTGCGTTCAGAACATTGACTTTTGAATTCATTGGTTCAGAAATAAACAAATGATTGAATTACTTACATCAAATTAATAAACGTGATTTATTGTTTACATATATAAACAACGTAATTTAATAAGTTTATTTTTTTTCTTATACGTCGTCTAATATTCTACCAAGAATATAAAGATAAGTAAAATTTTACTTTCATTTTTATTGTTCCATTTTTTTTCTGTAATGAGTTCAGAACGTAACCTTGTTATAAATCGTATCTTATCATCTGTAATGTAATAATAATAATCTAATAATAGCAATTCTTTCTAGCTATAGATAGAATGCTTGAGTGCAACTACGAAATTCTGCGATCTCATTACATACAGTTGTGAAATTCGATACTATTCAATTCCATTCAAATACTGAGTGTACAGAAGTAACATATTCTTTTGTTTTTCTTTATTCCTGAAACTAATTCATTTTGATTGACTGTGGACCAGAAGCATGTAATTGAGTGGGCATTCCGATTGGAAATTTACCGAAATATGTGTGAATCTTTACAAATTGAATTTGTTAGTGACAGACTTGATGGATTTCGAAGTGAATTAATTTTCAAGAGTGCAGTATGTGTGGTAAAGCGTGGAAGCACTGTACGGAGAGCAGTAATAAAATACATACTGCAACTGCTGGTGAACAAGAATGTTCAGTTGCTATTCAAAAAGGTCACATATCTTCAGACAGTGTTCCATTTGTTACTGTATATGTAGTTCGGAGGATGGCTGAAAAGGTTATATGGCCATAACTTTGATTCATCTTCTGGTATGGTAAGTTAATATATTACTAAACACATACATACATAAACTCATGCCTTATTCCCATGGGGGTAGGCAGAAACTACAGAATGCCACCTGCTACGATACCTTACATACTTATTTACTAAACACATAATTGGTTCTGTATGAACTTTTTGTTGTGCAATATTTACAAGTGTTGCTTTTCATTTCCAGGCCTGCATTATTGGTAAAGAAACTAAGAAACGTCTATTTCTTGGTGTTCAAAACAAATATTGTTTTGTGTCAATATTATGAAAAAAGGAGACGGACATGAAAGCACATAATTGCTGCAAACATTTTACTGGACCGCCTACAGCAATGGAATCACAAATTATTGTGGAAGGCTTTCAAAAGAGTGAGTGAAGAAATGCATCAACTTCGCTATTTGAGTGTTATTGGAGACGGAGACTCCTCTGCATTTGCAAACTTGAAAGAGAAAGTGTTGTATAGGAACTTTGGTCTGAGATGGGAACATAATAAAAAAAATTGAATGCAAGAATCATGTAATCAAAAACTATACAAGGTAAATAAATATATCAAATTTGTTTTGACATCTCAATATCAGTGAAGCATATTCTGTATTCATATTTGTACTTTTTTTAGATCTTGGCGAAATATTTTGAAGCCAAAGGTGATGAAGCTTACACTAGTGGCATGGAAAATTATAATGTGTAGCAGTGAGAGTGCTGCTATGGCAGCAGATTTACGAAATAGCCCGCTTCATGTATTCGGAATACATGAAAACTGCAAGGATTATTACTGCAATGTCAATAAAACAGCTGCAAATGGAAATTTAATAAGTCAGAAATTGTAAGTACCAGTAAGAAATGCTTTGATTATCATGGTACAGTATTGTTTCTTTGTATGTTACATAATCATCTATTTATATTTTATTGGTATTTTCTAGTAAAAAATATTCTATTTTCAGTATTATCGCTTGCTACTGGACACAAATGGCATGAAACTGCATGGAAAAAGCAGACCACACAGAGTCCAGGGACACATATTAAAAAATACATAAATCGAAAGGAACAAAACAGAATACGACAGAAGTCGTCGACACGCAAACTACGTATTCTGCCAGAACTCATATTGAGACATGTTCAAAAAAATACTATATGTATAGATTTGAATGGTATGTATACTCAGCTAGATATCAAGTTATAATTTCCAGTATAAGGTGACCTCCCATTGAACGGAAATCCTATACAATGCGAGATCAGCTTATACTGGAAATATATGGCTGGTTAATTATGTAGCCGTGTGTACCAGTACACAAGGCAATTTTTTTTTTACTTCATTAATTGTATCTATTTCAATGTCTAAAATATATTATTATGTTATTCTAGTGAAAAATTGTCCATCAACATCAGTTGGAAATTCGAGCAACTAGTAAAGTTTCATTTTAGAGCAGCTTTGGAGATTGATGGTAAATTACATTTGAAATGTATGGGAAATATTATTTGTCCAAAGTAACATATATACTAAGTAAAGTTATTTTTCTTTACAGCAGCCTTGTAGCAGTGGACAAGAAGAGTCACGGCACATGGTGAAATCAACAAGTCAAACGATTTTTGTTATAATTATATTTTTGTAGTAGTTTGTTTAGAATCAACATTATCATTGTACATTACGTTTTATTTGTATTTACTATAAAATGAAAAGGTAAAATAATACTTTATTATGTAAGTATAACCACCTGGTGAACTCAATAAGCTGGACTTTAGATTTTTATTTTTCTAAAAACTTTGATAGGAGTGCTTTGACATTATAAAATAATTTTCACTCTGGTTGTAATTGCATACTAAATTGTAATTTTTTTTATTTGTTGTTATCTTTTGTTTTTTTCTTGTGTCTGTTATGTGTAATTTCTGTAATTATTGTAATAATTGGTTATGCTATAAATTTAATCATGTATCAGGCTTCATTTGTGTCACTACAAATATTTTTATTTGATAATGAATTAGTGTAAGATAATAAAATAAAACTATCTTTATAAACTGTATAGTCTGAAGTTTTTGTAACCGAACTGCTGGGGAGTTTGTTGCGCCACTTCTTTTCAGCTAAATAGCACTAGGAAGTGGTGAAGGGCGGGCGTTTTGGGGGACTGTCTATTGTAATTTTGACATTCGAAAAGTGCTGATTCTCAGCCTAGCTAAATATGACTTATTATCCTATCATTATACTCATGCCTTCTTCTCATGGGGGTAGGCAGAAACTACAGAACGCCACCTGCTGCTATACCTGACATACTCCTTTTGTCTTGTTTACGTTCATAAATCTGGTCATACACGCACGCCGGTTGCGAGTACTACGCAGTACGCACAGTATTCACACCATACATGCTTCGCCAGGAACGCATTATTCATTTTTTTCTATCATATCGTAGCAGGCGGCTCATTTTTTTAAATACACGCCACCTAGTAGTCTATTCTTGTAAACGTATGGAAATACTCGCTTACCTCTGTGTGTGTAAACGACCTGTATTCAATGGTAGATTTTATTTCGGACCTTTGTGTCGAATTGTGTGGATTTTGAGGCAATTCTATGACCAAATTCAATAAAGTATAATGTCCAATAACCGCGACTACTACTTCTACGACTTACTAATGTGCCAATTACACATAAAACAAAAAAAACTAAAAATGTTGACTTCAGCGCCATCTAACAGGAAAATGGCCAAGAGCAGATCGGATGATCCTCCTTAACGGCCCCAACTTACGAGTTGTAGATCGTGGGTACGAATTTAGGCAGACAATTTACTTTGTGTAAATTATTTCATCACCACTGCTCTCAAAACGGCGAAGGAAAACATCGTGAGGAAACCGGCATGTCCTAAAACCAAAAATTCGAAGACGTCAACATCCACCAACCAGCACAGGGCCTGCGTGTTGGATTGTTGCCTTCTCCCTCTCACAGAGAGGAGGCCCGTGGATGATATAGAAAGTCATCATCATCTGCCTACCCTTTTCCCAACTATGTTGGGGTCGGCTTCCAGTCTAAGCGGATGCAGCTGAATAGGTACCAGTATTTTACATGGAGCGACTGCCTATCTGACGTCTACAACCCAGTTACTGGGTAGGTAATACGATACCCCTTGGTAAAACTGGTTGTCAGACTTTCGGGCTTCTGACTACCCGTAACCACTGTCAAGATCCACGAATGACAGCTGGGACCACCGGCTTAACGTGCTTTCCGAGGCATGGAGGGGTCTCAGTATGTAAAGAAGCCATCCACAGACCAACCGCGGCAAGCGTAGCTTAACCTGATCGATCGACCTGTGCGGCTGTTATTAAGAAAATCATACCTACTTAATTATTAAGGTCAAACGCAAAAGTACGAGGTAACATAGGTAACTCTCGTAAGGTAACATAGGACCAGCACGCGTAGCAGGACACCATAGAAACGGGTTTTGTCGACGGAAGAATAGACAAAATGACTTGATCTTTGGTGCTGATAAGACGATTGCAATTAAAAACACGTGTGTAACAAATTACTAAATTAGTTCAGGTATTGGCTTTAAGAAAAAGTGAAATTAAATGGAAAATGATAATTAAGGGGCTTACATGACCTAAAGCGCGGTCACTGTCGGACTGCATAGAAAAGAAAGAGAAGCGCGATGACACAACAATGGTGGAAATTTATTGCAAAATATGAAGCAATTATTTAATTACAAAAAATCTATTGTTTGGACTAAAAAATTTAAACACTAGTATTTTAGTATGTTGCTTGTAGAATAATCTGACAAAAAATCAGAATGATTGTATGTACCTGATCCATAGACCCGTGCGGCTGTTAATACTTAGACACAAGATCCTCAAAAAAAAAAACACGTCAAACATTATAAAACAGGTATTAGAATGTAGTGTTGCCAGCAGGATTCTCAATACTCAGCTTTACGCTTAATACACCGAGAGTTCAAAATCAAGTGCACGATAAAAATCCCGCCGCGATACTTTTGCCTCCGTGCGAACGTGTACAATTTTTTTTTAATTTACGATTATTTTGCTTCCAGACCCATCCCTACCATCGATAAAGCTTCCAGTGGGTGAAGGGAGGGACTTCTTGTGGGCAAAGACTAAGGAAGCCTTCCGCTACGTCTACGAACATCACAGGAGAGACGCAGACTGGTTCCTTAAAGCTGACGATGATACGTAAGTTTATTTGTTTACTCTTCATTGTTCATGTAGCCGAATATGTAGTGAACTTTACAGGGTCCAATTAAATTAGGGAAGCGAAACTCCATGCGCGGCTGATGGCAGTAGGCGAGCCTATTGCATGGGACTTAAAAAAAAACTGACGAAATGCGATATAGAATTTAAAAAAAACTTGTAAATCCATGCAATTTTATTAATTTCTAGATTTTTAGCCTCAATTCAGAAAATCATCGCCCTTGTAACCTAGAAAATCGTGAAAACTACATAATATATTGTTTACTCAAACCAAAGAGGTGCATTGTACAAAGAATTTGCATTTGAAAATACATTACGCCCTTTTTAGATACGGTCGTGGTTGGCTAGTACCTACGTTTCTATTGTAGAATGTAGATACATTGACGTTATGTGTTTATCGAGGTTTTCTGATAGTAACAATTGTTCCTTGTCTGTTTAGAGACGATTTTAATTTGTGTGAGTGTGACACAACTGCGTCCATCGTCCATCGAGGTGGCTCTAGAAAAAGATGTCTGGAAGGATTTGAGGGAGGCCTTTCTTTGCTCAGCAGTGGGACAGTGTAGACTAAATAAAAAAAAATTTGGAACATCCAAAATCGCACAGCTCATAATGCTCGTTTAATCATATAAAAACCATAGATATAGATAGTATATTAGTTAGGTACTTTTTTATTAATTATAATTAAGTAAACTACTTTGAATAAAAGAGCCATTTTCAATAGGGTTCCTTCTATGGTTGAAATGAATCTATAAAAAAAAATTATTCAATTGATTTTTTTTTCACAATCTACAATGTTTTCAGGTTTCACACTTGATTGACGGGTCAATTTTTAGAAATATTTTGATGTTTTTTCGTTTCTACTCATAGAATTATAACGCCTAGAAACCGAGTACGCGCGATTTCAGTGAGGCACTTTCAAGTGAGTCTAAAAGACTCACTACGTTCCGAACGTCCGCCAGTTGTCAAGGTCAAACGCTAGAGCAAACATCTCCGAGCTTTCCGAGACAATTTCATTAATAATGACTTATTGTGTAGTGAATGGGTGTCACAATGCATCAGAAAAGAATAAAAAACCTACCAACATATCATTTCATAGGTAAGTACTACAATTCGACTTGTATTTTGCTACAATAATGAATACAAAAATTAAATACGACAACAAAATTTTAGGCCGCCATGTTATGAAGGTGTTACCAGTTGCAATGAATTACCCTATTGTTC
This sequence comes from Luperina testacea, assembly GCA_927399505.1. NCBI lineage: Eukaryota > Metazoa > Arthropoda > Insecta > Lepidoptera > Noctuidae > Luperina > Luperina testacea. The sequence continues at coordinate 17,346,697 of OV656770.1, read as the reverse complement.
AACGAAAAATAAATACACACCCGTATTTTTTTTTTACAATGAACCCGAGATTTTTACACAACTGCCCAAAATTTTTTTAGAGAAAAATCAATATGGCGGCTTTGTAGCGCCATTTTGAGATTTGAAAAGAAACTATTTATTTTAAATTATTACAAAATGGGTATCAAAATTAAGGTCTTGGTGAGCTCAATTCAAATATAAATAAATAATATACGGATATTTAATATAGATAAGTAGAGTGTACATGCAAAAAAAATCATCTTTATCAGCTGCAAACAATTTAGTTAGACTTTAGCGAAAAAAACTTGCTATTCTTTAGACCAGTAAAAATATAGAAATCGTGCGCTTCTAGTGTAAAGAAACTTTCACGCTAAATGAAATCTAATTTAATAAGGGATTTTCTCACAGATTGAAATTAAGAAAAAAAAACTGGTTTCATAAATGGTACTAGCTAAGCAAAGACGGCGCTAACAAATAATGAAGTTTTTTTTTATTTTCTTGCTCTATGGTTGCTCTGTGGTTTCCATACATACAAATACCATAACACATAACCATGATGATTTTAATTGATTAGTTGTTCATGACGTATTTTCTCATAATTTATCAGTAACATCGATACATTTTCTTCTCCCTTTTGCGTTTTTCCTTAAAATGATTAAAACCATTAATGCTGCTCATTCATGTACCTATTGAATGTTAACTTATAATAAATATAGATTTTAATTACAAATATTCGTTTTAATGTAAATTAACATGTTATTTTTATAACAAGCTTTAAATAGAACTAGTACGTTACCAAGTACAAGATAAATAATCCGATTTTACGTAAGTATAAAATTTCCCCACTTTCGGGGAAACACTACTGCACTGTACACACTCCACAACATCAGAGTTTTGTTTGTGTGCGTGTCGGCGATCGTAAATACGCAATGCTCACGCATACATCAATAGATTGATGTGTGCGTTTTTGCCTCACTTGAGACGAAGCGCTTGTATGAAGACTATCGATCTAGGCGTTATTAATCTAAGTTTCTACTGCATTAAATAAATTTTTGAAAAGACAGACAGAATTAATCTCCATTAAATTACCTTCACAATGGTATATAAATTAAGTAGGTTCTGTGTACTAGCAGGAGTGTAACAATAGAAACAGTTGCAAAAAGGAGGCAGAAATTTTTATTCGATTTTAAGCACTCTAATGATTCGTATTATGAGTCGTGCAAAAAACTATAATTTCTACTTCAGGACAAATGTCTAAAACATTAATCACTACTTACTCATAGCGTGTACGATACAACATGGGTGTAATGTTTATTCAAGATTACGTATCAAATTTTTGACAAATATACTGCACAAATATACCTACAAACTTGGGACTGATATTTATCACGGCATAGATTTTGTTTAGTTCTATAGTAACTCCAAGGGAATCTTCAATACATTTTGGTAGTCGTAACCGGTTTATAAAAATTAATTGAACCATTCAATAAAACAGAGCAAAAAGTAATCTATACTAATATAATAAAGCTGAAGAGTTTGTTTGTTTGTTTGTTTGAACGCGCTAATCTCAGGAACTACTGGTTCGAATTGAAAAAACATTTTTGTGTTGGATAGTCCATTTATCGGGGAAGGCTATAGGCTATATAACATCACGCTACGACCAATAGGAGCGGAGCATCAATCAAAAATGTTGCAAAAACGGGAAAAAAATATTCCTTTTGAGAGCTTTCGTTGCGTACGCTGCGTAAACGGTTAAAGTTACGCAAAAATCATGTATGACGGAATTGTTTCCCTTTAAAAGTTCTAAAAAAAAGTCCGCGACAGCATATGTCTATCTTTTAAGGTTTACTCACTATAACCTTTTTTATGGTAATCAAATTTCTTCTAAACTAATGCATTATTTGCGAAGGTTTTTTTTTATAAACATGATATTAATCCTTATCTATACTAATATAATAAAGCTGAAGAGTTTGTTTGTTTGTTTGTTTGTTCTGGTTCGAATTGAAAAAATATTTTTGTGTTGGATAATCCATTTATCGGGGAAGGCTATAGGCTATATAACATCACGCTACGACCAATAGGAGCGGAGCATCAATCAAAAATGTTGCGTAAACGGTTAAAGTTACGCAAAAATCATGTATGACGGAATTGTTTCCCTTTAAAAGTTCTAAAAAAAAGTCCGCGACAGCATATGTCTATCTTTGAAGGTTTACTCACTATAACCTTTTTTATGGTAATCAAATTTCTTCTAAACTAATGCATTATTTGCGAAGGTTTTTTTTTATAAACATGATATTAATCCTTATCAAAATAAATACGTTATTCATCACAAGTCTTTAATTGTTGAATAAAATTGCCCTTGACATCATTTGATTTCAATGAATATCTTAGGAGTTGCATAGTTTACAAGTAATATAGTCGCATAGTTTACATGTATAAGTAATAATCTTAAGTAATATCTTAAAGTAATGGAATATATTTTTAACCGACTTCAAAAAAGGAGGAGGTTCTCAATTCGGATGTTTCTATTTTTTTTTTTTTATGTATATTCGGGCATAACTCCCTCATATAATATGTATAGACAGACGGATTTGCAAAAATTTTTTTTATTCGAAATATTTTTATTCCGGAAATATTTTTACTCCGAAACTCATCATCAGATCTTTATTAAATTTAAATAGGACCAATTTAAATTTCATAAAGATCTGATGATGAGTTTCGGAGACAGACAACGGAACTCTTCAATAAATGCCAGCAAATAAACCGCGATTGCTGCTATAGCATATGTATGCATTGTTTACGCAATCAATCACACAACATAACATTACGCCTGTACCTTTGAAAGGGGTAGGCAGATGTGTTCAATAGCTTCCTGTCACTGATATTCATATACCAAGTAGTGTTATATGAATTTGTTTGGGGTAGGCAGGTACAACTAAAAAGTGAAAAATAAAAACTTAAAAATAAAAAAACAACCGACTTCCAAAAAAAATACTACAAAGTGAAAAATAACTTTAATTTCGAAAGTCGGTGTCAAAAAATGAAAATACAGAACCAACGATACCGACTTCCGAAATTAAAGTTATTTTTCACTTTGTATTTTTTTGGAAGTCGGTTGTTTTTTTTGTCAACAAGTTTTTAGTAGGTTTTTTCCTGAAATTACCGCGGGTGAAACGGCGGGGCACAGCTATTATTAAATAAAGTTACCTTTAGCAGTTAATAGAACAGAAAAACAAACTGTTGTTTGTTTGTTTGAACATGCTAATCTCTGGAATTATCAATTATTTTTGCATTAGATTGTCCAATCCATGTGGAAAGCTTAATCACGCCAGGACTCTTTGGAGCTGAGCAAAAAGAAAAAGGTCAGGAAGAATGCTAAGAGAAAACGATGTGATAGCGCGGGCGGGTGATGCGATGCGATGGGTTGGGGGAGCAAGAAATTTCACGCGGACGAAGTCGCGGGCAGAGGCTAGTACAGTGATATTTCTTTTATTTGGCAACTATTGTTGGATTATTTTAACAGATGGCGTATAATTTCCTAACTAATAATATCTGACATAATTATCGATATAAGTAATCAAATTTATGTATACTGAGTGATGTAAGTTGTAACCTGAAGGCCAATTCCCGTAATTAAATACGTTGAAAGTCAAAACCTTGTCAAAATGTAGAGGAAAATAGGGAAATTAGAGGTATTTTTAACAGATTGAGACTGGGATCAGACTGTTAACGAAACGACTGTTCCTAAAATTACGAGAATTGCCCCTCAGATAACTGATTAGGGTTTTTTTAAACATATTTTAAGTAAAAACTTCATATTCTGAATAGGTATCTACTGAGTAGATCAGAATCTAATCAAAGCCAAGACTATCTTTTTATAGGGCTCATCATCTGCATAGCCTCTTCCCAACTAAGTTGAGGTCGGCCCGCTATACAGGCTGGCAGGGACATCGACGCACAACCAGCACCCTAATGAAGGTTTTCTGAAATCACGTTCGCTAGGTGGCAGCACTGACAAGTCAGGTCCAGGCATCTGTCAAAGAGCCCATATTTTCTTTAGTCATGACTGAATGATGAACGAATGAATGAATCGAATGATGAACGTCATCATATATTTTATATTCATTGTCGAAATGGAAGACCTCTTGTCAAAGTGGTGCCAACTGGTGTCGTAAATTTTCAAGAAAACCCCCATTGCGTAACCCACTGTCAATCTGAATAATTTTGAAGGATATTGCTAATCCATTGCTCCATAATGTTCGAAAACTGTTTGTTCAACAACGGAAACAACGCAATGAATGTTGTTGAACTGTCAAAATAAAACCCATTGCTACTGATAGTGTGTTACGCAATTATTCTGCTGTTATCATGTATTCAGTACATGATTCTGGAACCCTTGCGATGAAATTTTTCGTCGGTATTAAAAAAAAGCAGCTGAGCAGTGGTGGCGCCGCGACTTACGAGTTGTAGGTCGTAGGTTCGAACCCAGACAGGCGCTTTACTTTGTGTAAATTATTTTCATCACCACTGCTCACAAAAACGGTGAAGGAAAACATCGTGAGGAAACCGACATGTCCTAGAACCAAAAATTCGAAGACATGTGACATCTACCAACCCGCACTGGGCCCGCGTGGTGGATTACGGCCCACTCCCTCTCACTGAGAGGAGGCCTGTGTCCCAGCAGTGGGAACATTATAGGCTGATGATGAATGATGATGATGATTAAAAAAAAATTGCTGTTCCATACATTTTGACCGCTTAGGTATTGCACTTTTGTAGGAAACAGCAGTTTTTTTTTTAATACCGGCATAAATTTTCAACACTGGTTGGTCCAGAATCATGTACCTACTAAATCCGTGGTAACAGATTGTGCTTCGATGTGCCTGCCACCATTTATAATAATTATTAATTATTATAACAAATATTAAAAAACTGGCCAAGCGTTAGTCGGATTCGCACACGAAGGGTTCCGTACTACAAGGCAAAAACGCCGAAAAAAAAACAAGTTAGCTGTATGGGAGCGCCCCTTAAAAAAAAAATATTCTGTTTTTAGTATTTGTTGTTATAACGGCAACAGAAATACATCATCTGTGAAAATTTCAACTGTCTAGCTATCACGGTTCATGAGACAGACGGACAGTGGAGTCTTAGTAATAGGGTCCCGTTGTTACCCTTTGGGTACGGAACCGAACAAAAGAGCCAGGCTTATACCCACCCCTTCAGATAGAACGGGCGTCATTACGTAATGCGTACGTATATAATTATATATCTAATAAATACGTTGTATTACCGCTATTCGTAATTTGTTCTACAGTTATAAATGTGACAAATTGTCGGCCCATTGTCCATGAGCAACATAGTAATTTCCGTTCGATCCATTTGATAAACTACTTAAATACTACGCACCACAAAACAGCTATAATTTTAACTTTTGTCATTTAACTGTGAGGGTAGGTAATAATAATGATTGAAAACATAAATTACTAAAGCCATAAATGTATATTTGTACGCCAAATGGCAAAACACAGAAACTATATTAATATAACAATTGTAACATCTTGCACACTATTGGAACCTATGTTTACAAATAAAGACTATTGATTGATATATAAATATTTATGAAAAAGAAAAGTTTTCTCTCTTAAATATTTTTATATGAGAAAACATTGTTTTTCCTGTAATAATTAATACTTTAAAGAAAGAAAAATGTTTTATTTTGGATACACAGGAAATACAAATAGTAAAAAAGGAGCATTTAAAACTATCAAAGTTACACTAAAAGCATTAAAAAAAAACCTTGTGCAAGGCCAAAAAGCGTAATTCTGCGATACTTAACAAAATAAATACCGCAGCACTATGGGCCCGCTGTGATGCCACGGACAACATAAATAATAATAATATAGCGTCGAAAAATTCATCCGCATCGCTGTCGACTGGTAATATACCCAAGAGACCGGCGGCTTTATCACGTTGTATGGCATTGCTTAGCCTCTGGCCAAGGTAGGTAAAAGCCAGCCCTTGGGTCAGGGGAAATGTCAACCAGCCGTTTCGAAATTTCCTTAAAAGGACCACGAGCACTCGGTCCCCACGGCCCGAGGGTTTCAACCCCAAACGGCTCGAAAATATAATTTCCGATAAGGTAACCTTATTTTCGCCGCTTGAGGTTTTCCGCAGCCGCAGCAGCAGCAGAAGTGGTGAAGGGCGGGCGTTTTGGCGGACTGTCTTAAGATATGTTGGCGTTCTAAAAGAACCGATTCTCAGGCCTAGTTTGAATAAATGCTTTTTGATTTTGATTCCAGTGCGACAGTCTCTTTCTAAAACTCGTTGTGGTTATTGACACCCTGGTACTGGACCTACAGATCATTTGTGTGACAATATTTTTTCTATTACTTATTCTTCAACTACTATTTCAGGTATGTGGTGGTTGAAAACCTGAGGTACATGCTGGCAGACTACGAGAGTACAGACCCAATATACTTTGGCTGCCGGTTCAAGCATTTCTCGCCGCAGGTATGTGTTGCTCACTTTCTGCATCAAATTAGAAGTAAACTAGTACTTACCAGTTTTTATCCTGCCGGTCGATTCTGTAAAAATCTCACCGTGAAAACTTAGGTGAAGTGAATTTGTTTTTGCTAGAAATTGACACTATTGACAGCTCACTCCACGCTCACTTCACCTAAGTTTTCACGGTGAGATTTTTACAGAATAGCACCGCTGATTTGATAGCGATACCTGTTACGCGTGTGAATTTTAATCTATTTATTACATTTATTTTTGTGAACACTTACAAAAAGTAAGGTACAGTAAGATTTTTAAATTATGTTCGTCAGTTTTCAAATTCTTTCCCTTATCAAGGCAGGACACATAATACTTTTGGAAGATACGGCACCGAACGGTCTATTATTATATTGCATAAAAAACTATTTTAATTACTTGATACCAAACTTCAAAATAGCAGACATCTTTGACCAACGTAGAGTTATCATCAACCTAACCGTTTTATGAAATACTAGCTTCTGCCCGTGACTTTGTCCGTGTGAAGTTTCTTGTTCCGCCGACCCACCCCGTCGCATCGCAATGCTTGTCGCTTGTTTACTTCATTTTCGGTCTGACATGTAAAAAGAACTCAAAAACAATATTTTTATTTTTGACATGTAAAGAAGATGGCTGAGTGTCATTCTGCAGTATTGACATTACTACATAATATAAAAATGTAGAGTCGGTAAAGCAGATTCTAACGTGCAATGAGCAGAGAAAAATAGCCTTTATAGTTACGAACATATTTGTCCGTGACTATAAATAGTATATTTCATACTCCAAGGGGTAATGTAGGAGATTTTGAAATAGAACATTTTTTTTTAATTCACAGGGGTACATGAGCGGCGGCGCGGGTTACGTGCTAAGCAGGGAAGCGCTGGATAGATTCGTGAACAAAGCGTTGCCCACGCCCACACTGTGTCGCGCGGGTGACCAGGGAGCCGAGGACGCTGAGATGGGTAAGATTTGTTGAGAATTTATCATAACCTACTGACCACTTGGTTTTTGTCAATTGCCGTCCCCCAACGCCCAGCTTCTACAAATAAATACCTACGACGAAAAGGTCGTGTAATTAAATAAAATACAGATAATAAAATATAATGTAGTTTAAAAAAACTAAGAAACACGCTTTCGTCAAAAAACTCAAACTCTAGCGGTTTACTAGTATTCAATAAAGAGCTGCAATATCCATCTCCTGCCTCCATCACCAGACCCTCGCTACCAAGCAAAATCTATTGGACTCGTCAAAACAAATTGTACGAGCCCAAACTCGAGTGGTTTACTAGTAGCCACTGACGAGTTTCACTGTCCACCTCCTGGCTCCATCATCAGATTAGCTCCGAGGTACCAAATTATAGTTTTGTCATTCGAACTACATATGCATACAAAGTTACATTTCGATAAGACACTTAGAAGTAGGTTAAAATTGACTTCGAAGATTTTATTACAATGTTTGTTAGTTAGGTACAGTCAGCAACAAAAGCTAAACATTTCAGTTTTTTAAATTTTAGTTATTGAGTAAAATATTTGTTCAAAATCGCAGCAGAAGTACAATTTTTAGAAAACTCTTTGCTATTATGTGAAAAGCTATAAAGCAGTTTATTGAAAAAAAAAAATGTTGTCAATTTAATAACATGTAAAAACGACAGTGTTGATGGAGTTTTGTTGCCGACCGTACAAGTGAAGCGTCAACAACAAAGACGTCTCAATTATTTATATTTAATTTCAGGTAAATGCCTCGACAAGATCGGAGTCCGTGCGATGGATTCGCGTGACGAACATCAAAGAGGCCGGTTCTTCCCGTTCGTGCCACAGGACCATCTGTTCCCGAACAAGGACAAAGATTTCTGGTACTGGAACTATATCTTCTATCCTACTGATGAGGTTAGTAACCTTTCTTTTAATATACAATCTTAGATATTATGTCAATTCTATTGCCACTTTTCAAATATCTTCTTTAGCGCTATGCCGTTAAAGTTGAATTTTGAGTGACCATTTGAATGAAAATGATCCTAGATTTTGTGGTGCAGGGCAACCGGTTTCCGAAAGATCAGTGGACTAATATAGAATTTACGAGCAAGAAAATTAAAATAAATAATCAATGTTCTTATTTTCTTCACTGCACTAAAACGTTACTACTACGTTAGAATGTAGCTGAAAACCCAGTATTTAATTTGTGCACCAATTTAAATAATCCCAAACCTTCTTTCCAGGGTCTCGATTGCTGTTCAGACCACGCGGTGTCCTTCCACTACATAAGTCCTCAACTAATGTACGTACTAGACTATCTAATATACCACCTGCGACCCTACGGCATCAAGCACGGTAGCGGCACCCTGCCGAAACTGTTGCGAGGTAACGATACTAAGGAGATTGAACACCGTTAAGTTTTGTTATGCTGAATATAATAGTACTGGCTGGGAATATATCTTGTTGAGATAAAAGTATAAGGTACGATTCACACCAACCGGCTCGCATCGCGCCGGGCCGGGCGGCATTTTACAATGCGGTAAAGAACATTGAAATGTATCAACAGTAATTACAGTTCATATTTGCATGCAACTTACGCATATTTACCTTCGTCGGCATCCCGCGACGCGTCGCGACGTGTCGCAGAATGCATTCGGCTGTCGCGACGGCCGACCGGCCCCGACCAGCTCCGAACGGCGCCGAACTGCGCCGTCGGCATCCAATCGGCTGCCGTCGGGTCCGTTCGGAGCCGGTCGGCCGTGCGTCGTGGAATACGAACGGAGATTACGGTGCAGCAACTAGCGAATCATTCAAGTTGTTGGAGTGCGTACGGATTACATCGGACGCTGTCGGCTGCCGCGGCACGCATACGGCTATCACGGCAGCCGAACGTATGCCGCGGTAGCAGTACGGCTCCGACGGGCGCGTTCGGCTGCCGCGGCATGCGTACGGCTCCGTTCCGATGCGGCACGACGCGAGCCGGTTGGTCTGAATCGTACCTTAGGGTGAATCTATGGTCTGTTCGAACAGTATCTGAAAGAAGAAAGAAAAATAGGTTTATTTGTCACAGAAACACGTGCACACAAAAAGATAATTTACTCTAATAATAAAGAAAAATAAATAAGAAATAAGCAGTACCTTTGTACTCAATACTAATATGTCGTATCTGTATCAATTTTACTGTGTGTACAGACGCCAGCACATCAAGCTACCCGAAACTGTCAAATTTTCCCAATCAACTTTAAACCTTAATACTTTAGCAATAAAGTTGAAAATCTATTATACTCTGTAAAAGATAGCTTGATCTCTGCGACATAAGTCAAACTGACATTCCTAGGGTTGTCATGATATAAAAAATTGTCGATAGAAATTATTGACGTTTCTTACTATTATCGATGCTAATGTAACATTTAATTGGGTTTAATTTAATTACAAACGTTACTAAATTAAACGAATATTTGAATATAAAATACATATTTTATTCTCGTAACGGAGTAAGTACACCCCAAATCCATATCTGAATCAGTTTCTGAATCGCTAGAACAATCTTGTAAATTTATTATTTAAAACTCTTGTTATGATATTAAAATAAAATATACAATAAAATTAAAAAAAAAATAATTAATTTTATATTAAGTTTTATTTAAAATATCGATAGTTTATAGTCTGTGGTCACGTTGATTCATCGCCCATCACTACGTAGGTCGGCATGCCCATAAAGTATGACATTTACAGGTACTGTCTGTACTACTATGAAATTCAGAACTTCATAGGTGTGATTTTACTGACAGCTGTCGCAGAGATCATGCTATCGTTTACAGAGTATAAAGAAAATTGACAGATTGTAGTAGCTTGATGTGCTGGCATCTGTACATAAATAATAAAATAAATAAATAAATACAAAATAGATCTAAAATCACGAGCTCAAAACAGAGATAGTCGACAGCTGCACGTCATGACTGTGACGAGCGACCACGACTCTGATAAAATAATAAACATATGGATCTCCATATGTTTAAAGTATCTATTTAAACTCGCAATTCAATTTTTAAATCACCATAGAGACGTTTTTCATTTGACAATAATTGAGGTTAATTTTATAACCTCAATTTTCGTCGATGGTTTTTCAATTACAATTTAATAATTTTAAGAACAATATTCGTTGGAAAAAGTGGTGAGACATAGAAATTGAGACCTAAATATAGAAGAATATGTTACTAGCCCCTTTAGTGAGTGATTGCGTAAGAATTTAACGTGAATAGGGTTTGTTTACACTTTCTTCAGATATTTTCGGAATAGTCCAGACGGCAGTTGATTATTGATAACGTGACATTATTCATGAGGAGACGTATTTTGAGTCGATCTAGTTGCACCTTAAATACCTTGATGTGTTATATCTGGATTATATCTGTAGGATTTTCAACCCTCGTGTTTAAAAAAATAAATATATTACGTACAAAAAAAAAAATAACGATCACGGGCGCTGTAAATTGCTTTGCGTCATACCTATTATCATAAAAGAAATAGTAGATCATTTTTTACATGTATAGAAATCGAAGAAAGGCGAATTTGTTTACTTACTTCAATATAAATTGAAGTGGACACTATCTCAAAGTTATTCGCGTTTATTTAAACATCACACAATTTCTAACAATTCCTCAAAAGTATGTTATATTCAGTATTCAAAAAAGAAAGAGAAGAACAATTCGTTTTTCAAACTTATTCAAAACATTCCAAAAATGACTGCTTTCGCCTCAAGTCTGAAAAAAAATCTAATTGGATAATTGTAGATAATTATGTGTATATGTATATTTGGGAATTTTTATTGTAAAATATTAGAAATTAGAAAATTAATATTATAACGAAATTAAGTTACCAAAAAACGGCATAATATTTGTTACGGTAGGTACAGTCGGGTGCAAAAAGATGGGTACAACTAGAAAAATGTTAAGACATTTTTCCTGCATACAATCAAGATTGAGAGCATTGATGGCCCAGTGGTAACGGGCGTAACGGCCGTAGGTCGTAGGTTTGAACCCAGACAGAAAATTTACTTTGTGTAAATTATTTCATCACCACTGCTTTCAAAACGGTGAAGGAAAACACCGTAAGGAAACCGGCTTGTCCTAGAACCAAAATTTCGTAGACATGTGACATCTACCAACACGCACTGTGGTGTAACATCAATGAGACCATTATAGGCTAATTATGTTATATGTACCTACTAACAACATTACCTAGTGTTAGCAGATTGCAAAATATTTCACAGTTTCAATCAAAACTTCAACAGAAATTTTTTTAAACAATCTTTTTGCACGGGACTGTACTGCTGTAGATCGTACGGCCTTTGATTAGTTAGTAGTAATGTAACTTTAGGCCAGTCATTTAAAACATCGTAGGTCGCAAAAAATTGCATTGTCCTAATGTAAATAACAACTAGCTTCTGCCCGCGACTTCGTCCGCGTAAAATTTCTTGTTCCCCCGACCAACCCCCTCGCATCTCATCGCCTGCCCGCGCTTTTACTTCGTTTTTGCTTAGCGTTCTTACTGACTTTTTTTCTTTTTGCTCGGCTCCTAAGGATCATAGCGTGATGTTAAATAGCCTATAGCCTTCCTCAAGAATTGAGCTATCAAATGCAAAAAGAATTTTTCAAATCCGACGGGTAGTTCCAGAGATTAGCGCGTTCAACCAAACAAACAAACTTTATAATATTATTGTTATAGTATAGATAGTGTAAAAACAAGTTTGCAGCTTCGAAAGACATGTACTAACTGCGTGGTGCTCAAGAAACCTTGAAATTCGAAAGTCTTTCGAAGCTGCCTACGTGGTTTTACACTATTGGTATCTATCCTAACAACATCCCGTGCGTATCTCTCTGACGTCTTCCCGTCCTGTATCTTTTGGTCGATGTCATCAAAAAAATCAGTACATTGCAATTTTTTGCGCTAACGTGATTTTTGTATCTATTGTGGCTGTCCTACTTTGCGTATGTCATTCTTCACATTGTTGAAAGTGGTAATTATGTACTAGCAAGCTTCACCGTCACAATTATTAATATTATTATAAATAATACCTAGTTATTTTTAAGTAGTAACAAATATTATAACGAAAGTTTACTTGCCATAATATTTTAAAAATAATTTGAAATCGTCATAATAATTTGAGTTTTTTTTTTATATCAGGGTTTTTTGGCATTTATAGACGAATTTTATTTAATGAAAGTTATTTACATAATTACATTTATATTTAAGACTTCGAAATTTTAATTTTAATTAAAATATCGTCCCAAAAAGAAATATTAAGTATATAGGTAGTTACTGAGTATTGGTGCGTTTGAGCTTTTATTAATTTATATGGTACAAAGTTCATCGTTTGATTTACTATAGTTGTTGCGTTTTGGTATAGCAACAGCGGTCATTGCCCTTTCCCTAATATTTCTTCGAAGGAAACCGAACAATAAACTATATGGTTTTCGTTAAAGGAACTTGTTGAAGATCACGATACATATTGATTCAGGACGTTAACGGATTTCATTAACAATGCAAAAAAAAGTTAATAAATCTAGGTGGGTCAATGACCGCTATTGGTATGCTAAAACTATAGATCGATCGACTCAGATCTCTGAAAACTTCAAAATTTTATTAATAACCAAAATAATCCAACGCTCCAATACAAAGTGACAAACTAAAACCAAATTTAGTCATATAAACGTTCCTTAATATAATTTATTTAAGTTAAAAATGTGAATTAATCCGTAATTGAACGCCTCAGCCAAAGTAGTGTAATATTTTGATAATTATGTTATAATAAGTCGGCTAGTCTCACATATGTGGTGTGTTTTCGTACGAATATTTGTAATATTTGTAAACAATGATATAACGCACATTTTATACAATAATAACTGCAGAACAACTTAATAGTTGTTTAGATTACTGTACAGTCCTTTCATAGTTATTTATCCTCTGGTAGCGCCAACCGAACAACAACCTTATTGCAATGAGATTCGAGAATAAAGATCACAATGATTTTGACAGTGATGCAAAATCCGGGGTAAAATAACTGTGGAAGGGCTACTTTACTTTTGAAAGTTGTTTTTGAGATAGACTAAGAACTAGTGCGCACGAGTTTTAGTCAGCGGATAATTTGATCGGTCAGGCTATCAGTATAAAGATGGATAGAAAGAGCGCCAATGAGGGTTTTCGTGAAAATTTACGACACCAGTTGGCACCACTGTGACAAGAGGTCTTCCAATATAAAATATATGATGATAACGTTCATCCTTCGATTCATTCATTCGTTCATCATTCAGTCATGACTAAAGAAAATATAGGCTCTTTGACAGACTGACCTGACGTGACAGTGCTGCCACCTAGCGAACGTCATTTCAGAAAACCCTCATTCGGGCGAATAAACCAAAGAAAACTGTGAAAGATATCGAGTTAAACTATTGGCCGACTAAAAGTCTGTTGTAGGGATGTTACGGAGCTTCGGTTCCGATTCCGAAAAGTCGGAACTTTCGATTAATTTTACACCTCCGATTCCGATTTCGGTTCCGATAATTTTGAATCGGAGTTAGACCGGAGTTCGAAACGCAGCGATACACGTGACTAGAGCGCCTACAAACAAGTTTTCACGTGTCGCCAGGGTAATGTTTATTTATTTTATACACGCTCGCGCTCGAAGACTCTCTTTATTGTTTTGTTTGTGGATGTTAGAAGAAAGTAGGTAGGAAAAAGATTTTTTAAGGAAAGGCTCTTTAACACATCTTTCTTCTACTTCCACCCCGGTTCCGGCTCCGATTCCGGTTCCGATTCCGGTTCCGATTCCGATAAATCAAATTTAAAACCTCCGGTTCCGGTTCCGGTAAAACGACTTCCGTAACATCTCTAGTCTGTTGTATTGCAACCTCAGAGATATCGATTGTTCTCAAAATATGTTCAACTGCTGGACACCAAAGAAAATTTTATTTAATTATAATTCGTTTTGCTATACAAATAACTAGAAAATAACGTTCACACTTCGCTTCCAGTGGTCGTTTGTAAAACTTTCGTTTGAAACGTTATTGTAACAGTAGGTATCGTTAAAAAAAACATAAATTAATACCTACTGAAAAACCATGGCAAAGCCAAGTTTTATAGAGACTAACATTTTCGATCGATGACAAACCGTCGTTCAATTATGAGGCCTAAGATTTTGTATGAAACATACCTGTAACCTTTACCAAAGAATCTTAATAGATTTAGGAGTAAAATGTAGAAGCATTGAGAACGCACTGCTGTAGCATTTTGATGTCACTTAGTTACCATTATGAATAAGCGTGTTACGGAGTAGTAAGTAGTTGAAAGTCGTGGAGAAATCATTTAATACAAACTTAGTTTTTGTTAACGCAAAACATTTTGTAGATCTAAAGATAATGTTTCCTAAAAGCGGTTCCGTACTTCCGTCATGAAAATCTATCATTTTCAGTATTTGACATGTGTTAAAAAACGCTTTGTACATATTTGGACAGCCGTTATTGCGTGACCATTGACCGCTTTCTTAGGGAACCAAAGAAATTTAGCGAACGCAAATGTATGGAGCAGCCGATTCTTTTTCGCGATTTCAAGGTTTTGTCCCATAGTAGAAGTCGTTCTGAATACTGACTATAATTATCATTTTTCAGGTTTATGGCGAAACAAAATCTAAGCTTGTATAGTGTTTGGTTTATTAACGCTGAATATGTGTGAGCAAACTCATTGCACCAAAAAATTTCATGCTGCTCCGTTAACTGTGTTAAAAGTAGATACTTTCGACCTCTATCGTTTTACAACTCCTATCCTAATTTTGGGTGCGGTCCAGGAGTGAAAATGGTAGCAAATTTTTAAAAAAATTCCTTTTCCAAATAGCGGGCGCATGTCGCCTTTTCGAACTGTCATTTTCTTACAAAATGTTGGCAATGACGTAGTTGGCGATTATCACACTGTCCCGAGCGCAGATTGTGTTTTCTATACAAACCGAGTTTAACTGAGACAATGTTAAATCTGCTGCCCCGCGCTATGTGATGGAGCGCGCTGCGGCGTGATAATCCCCTAAAAAGATCAACCTTAGCGTGCATAGCATTTTCATTCCTTGACGGTACATGTAGACGGCGCAAAACAGAGGTATTTTCTTCTATGCATATCTTGAGTCGTAATCGTAATCTCAGCGGTTACTTCGTTCTTAGCACAGATATCATTAATTACATCTAGATATAGGCAGATTTAGACAGATCCAGTGACTGGCGCCGAAATCGAGACAAGCCAGCGCTGACCCAAAAAAAACCCGTGTAAATTGATTTCAAGTCAATCCAGTGGCGGGAAGTCAGCGCTGGCTTGTAAATTCGCACACGAATATTTAGAAGCCAGTCGGCGCCCCCCGCAACCCGCGCCCACCCGCGCCAGTGACAAAAACCCCGTGTAAACAGCCTGGTCAGTTACTGGCGCCGCTTTGTGGGGTGACGTTGCATCTGGCTAGTAAGAGAAAATGTCGCGTAAACTAACGGAAGACGAAACTACGAAATTGGTGCATTTATATGGGGAAAACGAGTGCTTATGGGATATAAAATCCCCAAATTACCGTAATAAAGATATGCGTGCAACTGCATTTTTCTTCACTGACTTCACAAACGTGTGCTCACCGTGAAAACTAGCCGCGACTACTGACACCATGTAAACAGTGGAAGCCAGTCTAGGCGCGGGCACTGGCGCCGATAACTGACTTGTGCACTGACCCTGTCTAAAATTGCCTTAACGCAAGAGCAAGCTACTTCGCGTGCCAGAAATCGCACCAGCTTACATACAAAAATCGTAAGCTGCCACTTTCGCGCTTAGCGCTGGCGCTAGGCCCCGGGGGTGGGGCGAGATGGGTGCCGCACGCGGCGGTGTCTTTGAATCGATTTGCTTTTCCCATCACTAAATAGTGCTTGTGACGTCATAGTATAGTAGGTAGTCAAACAATGCCACGCTTGGTTTTCGTACAGATCGTGACACTTGCGTTGTCTAGGTCTATCTATATCTGTGGTTCTTAGCTATTTCGTTTACTACAGAATCTATGCATCCTCTATCTTCTTCTTTGGCCTGTCTCTATTCTTTAGTTTTAGGGATGTCGATACAACATATCGATATTTTTAATAGTAATTTTACTGTGTTGTAATTTTGATGATGTTATTATTTATTGACAACATACTTTAATAAAAATTACATGTAAGTAGTTTAAAATTACACTTTTATAGAAAAAATACCCAGCGGCATGATTGATTATGATTAAAGTTTTATGTTAGACATAATTCAATATAATTTGTCTGTAATTTATTGTCTTGACTTTTAAAATACATATGATGATAAAGAACATTCATCTTATTATTAATTTTAGGACTCGTACATTTTTTCTTATAATAAAAGTTAAAAAAAAATGTACGAATCCGAAAATTAATACGTATACCTACGTTATTTTGATTTGTCAATTTGTTTGCTCAATGTGTTTTATTTATTTCTCAAATAAAGACAAACGTGAAATTGAGATTTAGAAACCGTGTTTTATTTATCGAACTTTTGGTGCAGATGTTAAGAGAGCTGATTCTTTCTCAAGCACGAGCAAGTGGGTGCGAAACTGGGATTTCCTTGGTTTTCTCAAATAATAAGGGCCTGCGCCACCTGGCGGCGCGGTACGGCAGGCAATAAATCCTCCTGGAGCAACAATACATGCCGGCAACGACGCCGCGGCAGATCCTTAGGCATGCCGCGACATCCTTTTTAAATTTTATTGTCGATATTCTTATTCGTCGCATAAGGCTGCCTGTCCACCGAAACGGAGCGAGGCTGCGGAGCAGAAAAACGGAGAAATATTAACCAATAGGATTGCATATAAATCTCAATGTCATTTTCTATTGGTTAATATTTCTCAGTTTCTCCGCTCCGCTCCGGTGGATAGGCCTTAAAATCCCTTGCCATGCCGTGCCGCTAGTGGGCACAGGACTTTAAGAGCGTTATTACAAAACCGAAGTGCTCAGTTTTAGGTAAATTCGACGGCGCGCGGCAGCAGATGCGCACGTGTGCGTCTAGGGAAGAACGCTATGCACACATACAAACCGCTATGCGTCGGACGCCAGGATCAAACCAACAAGAGCCTTCGTTTTCAAAATAAATTAAATTACTGTTATTATAGTTCATGAAATATTATTTGTACCGATGAGTGTTACCTACAACGGTTTGAGTTACAATAGGGTCATACAAATTTACTTCACTTTTAATTTTTATTTTATACCACTAAAGTGACAAACTAGCATACGGCCCGTGTTGCCAGTGACAGATAGTCAAATGTAACATGAGAGAGCTCAAAAAGTAACATTTTCACGAGAAAAGTAACATTACCTTATTTTTTGTGGAAAACGACTAATAATAACATGGCACTTTATTACATAAAAAAAAGCTGTCCCCTTAGTAGGCTTCGAAAGAATCGTAATAACAAACTGAACTGAACCAACACGGATGCCACTACTAGGCTGTCGCTCACTCGCCTAAGTAAGCGGGATGGGTCATTTAGAAATTCACGCGAGTGAGTGAATATGCGATAAGACAAACGAAGTGAAAAATTTTCGCGCTGTCGTCGCGTCAGAATTTGGTCACAAAATCAAGACAATCAAGTGCGCCAACATGACGAACGAAACCTTTCTTGTATGCGTTCCGTTTCATGTTTATTTTTTGTTTTCTGAGAAATATTTTTTATTAAGTCTTAAAAGTAACATTTTGAGGCGTGTAACATGGAGGTAACATGAGAGGGTCAAAAGTAACGTAAAATGTTACAAAAGTAACATACTGGCAACGCTGGCCTAAAGACGCTTGCATTGCCAGAAGCTGCATTACTTGCGCGTTGCCAGCCTCTAACATTACTTACAAATACTTTTGTGCTACTTTTATAAATACTTTTTGTACCTACTTTTTTTACGAAGTTTAATATATTATGTAATTTATTTAGCAGGTAGGAAGACATTTTAGTACTTATTTATAGAAATAAATGCAATGTGATGTTGTTTCTACAGTTTGGATAAAAATCGGTTGTCTGTAAAGTCGGTTTACGGACGATAGTTTAACGTGACAACGTCATAACAAAACATTAATGAAATTGCCGAACGCGGAGGCCGATTCGGCAGCGTTCGACATCATCTGTCTCTCATCGCTCGTTCCGCGCTCTCGCTTGCACTTCAAGCCGCCATGGCGTACAACGCTACAGCAGAGCAAGGCCGCGAGGTAACGCTACATGAGTCATGTTTTTTCGTGTGTGCAGCCAGCTTCATCGATTTATTAGACGTTGTCACGTCAAAAAAGTCAAAAGAAAATAAAAAAGACAAATCAAAAGTCGTTTTATTAAAATTAAAAATTACAACTGTGAACTTGTAACGGTTCATGAGACACTAGCAGACAGACGGACGGTCGGACATCGGAGCCTTAGTAATAGGGTCCCGTTGGCACCCTTAAGGTACGGAACCATAAAAAACCAGTATAATAATTGTAAAATAATTAAAACAATATTCTCTATGATTTCAGGAAGCACGCACTCCTCATAAAATTCTTACCGCTGAGCTTCTCTTGCGCGTTTCAAATTATCGGCCAAAACTTTTTTTTTTTATTTTGACAGCACCAAAAGTTCTATTTTTTTCTATTTTGCCAATTATTGTGAACTATTGTCTGAAAATAATTAATTAAATTAAAGTTGGAGATGACAATAAATAAAAAAGTCGGAAAAATTAAAAACAACAACTATATTTACGTATGTTTTTTTTCTATAATTATATTCGCGTTGGAACATCATAGGAAAATAATTATATTATATACATTACAATCAGAACATAACTAATTAAAAAAAAAACTCACTTGTATCAAGAAGTGTTGGTCGCTTTTTATTCGTGGCGAATTGTCGAACGAGATCACGTGACGGCAGCAGCGAGTGAGCGCTACGTCCTCCCTCTGAAAGCGCTCGGCGCGGACTAAAGCTAAGACCGTGCATCCCGAGATCTATATTGATAAAAAAGCATTGCATAAAACAATTGCTTAAAAATATTATTTTACTTCAAAATAGAGTATTTTTTTTTTCAAGCAAGGTGACAAAGTAACCTTAGTTATTAAACACTTTTTGTTTGAATTTCTATTAAATATTCAGAGATAAAAAATATCATTTCGGCTGAAAAAATATCATTAACTCTCTGTTTTACGGAATTATTTTTGGTTTATTACTGTATTAAACATAATAAATTGATGTATGCATACAAAAGTAGAAGATACAGTTGTACCGTGGACATTTTTATAAATTATTAAACTATTATATCTTCGATGTAACAGAGCATCGCGAGATGCCCGAAATTAAATTTTTATGAAACAGCCTTTGCAGGAACAAGTTTTTTACTGATTTATGTAAACAAACTGAAATATTTATTGAATGCGCTCCCAAAAGAAGGAATTAAACTTTCTCGGGCATGTATTTTTTTTACTATTGTGACTTTAGTTAAACCATAATCACAAATCAAAACTCGAGTCAAACGCTCTAAACAAGAAAAACTTGTGATAGCGCTCTTAATGTATTTGATCCTGGACTTCGCTAGTGAAATATTGTGGAGGAAAACACATTTATCTACCCTCAGGTGTATACGCGGAAACGCATGTTCGAGAATTAAATTTTATTTTTTTTAGAAATCATCTTATGATATGTGTGACTTAAGTATGTAGGTCCATTATTGCGAAGGTGCTAAACGCTGTGCATTAATCTACCTATGTCACAGAAAACCGTGACTTAGTACGGGTCAGGTCACAGTTAGTGGTGGTTAATAAAACGTATAGCGCCAAAATATAACAAACTATGTGTACATAGCGTATAGCGTGTGCTATGAGCGGTTCTGACTTCGCGCTATATTATAGCGCCTCGGACTTCGCGCTATATTATAGCGCCTCGACCTACTCAACGAATAAAAGTTCAAACGCGCACAGCGGGGCCAGAACGAGATAGCAAGATAGCGTTCACACAGCGGGGCCAGAACGAGATAGCAAGATAGCGTCAGCGACTATAATGTATAGCGCGTTAATATCTACCGCGCATCATCAATTCATCAAGTCCGCTTAGCGTGATAGCGTGTTGATAAATTATAGCGTCTCCGCGTTCAGACTGCGCCCGAGTTTTGAAATAGCGCGCTATAATTATAGCGTATAAAATAACAGACTATATGAATATATTTTATAGTTTATAACACGTTTATAGTTTATAGCGGATTTGAACATCACTAGTCACAGTGCTAAAAACGGAATTTATAGGCTGCGGATGGATTCTCGGAAATGCGTTTCTGCATGTCTACCATAGAGATGATGATCCTCCATCAACGAAATAACCTAACATGGCGAGATGAAACATGTAAGAAAAACAAAAATAGAGTTAGATAAGTTTATTTCACATAGTCAATGATTACAGACTAATTAAATATCTAACAAAGGTACAGAGTACAGCATACACAGTTTTAATTTAAAACTAATATACTAGTCTATGACTAGACTAGGCGCATGTGTGATGACAAGCGGCCGAATGACGAAGACATTTTTGTATGGCCGACTAGACAAATAATGTACACGGCACGGTTTTTTTACGGTATGGCTTGTTAACCGCGCCGTAGAAAAAACGTGTGACCTTGTATATGACACGGTTCTATGGTATACGACGACGGCGCCGTGCTGTAGTGCCGCCGTGTCGTCAACAAACTTCCATAGTGGCCCATACAACACTCACGACCGTGCCTCTACACACAGCGAATAAATCAACAAACTGTAGATTTCCACGGCAAATAAAAAAAAAAAGTTTGTTTTTACTGTTGTTATAATAAGGTAAAAGTATGAATGAACAAAATAGATGCATCGAAAGGACCAAAATTCAGCTTATATGAACTAGAATTCCAGTTTTAGTCTTGAAATGAAATTTCTGAATTGTTTTAATGTCTAAAAGATGTTTGAAGAATAAATCCAATACTAATTTGCACTAGTGTTGAATTTAGATAAATATTATCATTTTTCCAAAATGAAAATATGTATTATCAAAAATCAGGATGCAAGAAATCTTATTAACAAAGAACTAAATAGCATCGAAAAGGGTGGAAATATCTATCTACCTGAAATGAGGTAGATAGATATTTCCACCCTTTTCCCGGGATTCTATTCTGAAACGCCTTGCAAATGACGCTGCTGATTGACTCACGAGAAAAAGCAAAGCCAATCGGACTTATAATGACAAATTTGGTCAACCACAGTTTCACCACGTTCATAATACCTATACATACTTGAATTCAGAATCTTAGATGCTTTACATTCATTGTCACGCACTCAATTTTCTACTTTAGCGTTATGAAGTATAAGTTGATTTTTGAGTAAAAATTTGTAAAAAAAAAACTTGCAATGGAATTTGAACTTTATCATGTACTATAGTCAACTTCAACTCTTGATTAGTGGCTTTTGTGGAATAAACACCACAATTTTGCCAATTTCACGTACTAAAATCCACTAAATGAAAAAATTGAATCTCTCTGACACGTGTGACAGCTATCGACCGATGCTGGTGTCCCGGAAATAAAATAAGAAAATAAAAAATCTACTATAGTCTTTTCGCCCTATGATGAGTTCCCTGAAAGTTCTTGTCTGACAATTGTAGTGACGTGACCTAACGAAATATAATCGATTTTTTATAATATCGATTCAGTTGGCAAAGAAAATGGAATCGGATTATCGATTTTAGATTTTCAAAATATTTTTTTAATAAACTGGTTATCCTACTTCCTACTAAAAATATTATAAATGTGAAAGTTAGTATGTGTGTGTGGATGTGTAACGCAAACACAAACAGCATACAAGGCAAAAAAAAGGCAGATGCATTCGTACTGACGCGACGCGATCGCGATTACAAAATGGCCGCTCCGATTCATCAATTTTTTTGTCGATTAGTGTATTGAGTAGTGGCAATCTCTATTGGCCGACGTTCCGTTCAACGCATTAGACATTTTTAAGATTTATACTTTTTTATTTTATTTACTTAATTTATTAACAGTTAATTATAACTAAAATAATTTACTTAGTAATTTATTTATTTATTTATTTATTTATATATACTTTATTGTACACCAGAAAATACATAACAAAAAATACAATTATGAATACAAAACATACAATGGGCGGCCTTATCGCTTTCTGCGATCTCTTTACGAAAGGCAATATTTTTTTTATAACTTCTTTTTTAATTTTTTCGCCAGTTTATATTTTATTCGTCTAAAGTAGTATGCGTGCCACGGAAAAAAATGAACTGTCAGGGAACTCATCTTATGGCGAAAATAGTATAGCGGCCCGCCCCAGCTTCGCTCGGGTGCAAATTTTTTTTGGAATTTCCGAAATTTTCTTTCTTAAAAACCTTGTCCTGGCAATACCGAAGTCATTCGGAAGTTATGCGTGTAAAGAAATTTCGGCGACTTTGTTTTGTACTATGTAAGGATGGCATAGATGAAATGTTTATATTACAAAGTCGTTGATCGTAGGCGGTAGCGTGACGTCTCGATAACGGAAAAAGAACTTAAATATAATTTAAAGTAAACGAAAACTTATACCATGGGGTAATTCTTACAGCTAACTTTAAGATAAGTTTTTTACTTTGTAAAATGAAACAATTTCAAAAATGTGACGGCGGGCCATAATCTACACTTGTTTGCAGGCCAGGTGATGTGCAGGACTCCGGTGACAGTTAATATTTGGTGCGCCACACGGCACAAAATCGTATGAAACGGCATTTTTCGTCTAATATTGACCTGCTATGAGAGAAGGGCTCTAAATTTTAAAGAGCCTTAGGCTGCCTGTCCATTGATGCGGAGCGGAGAAATATTAACCAATAGAAAATGACATTGAGATTTTTATGCAATCCTATTGGTCCGTATTTCAGTTTCTCCACTCCGCGTCAATGGACAGGCAGCCTTACTCTTCATTTTGAAGATAGTATTAAATCATCGAGGTGTAGGAACATAAACAGTTTTCTCAATGTTTAATTTTATCATAAAGATCAACTGAAAGAATGAATGAAGAAGGTACCGAATTTACGTCCATTTGTAATGTTAAAAGTGGATGAATGTGTGTATGTAACATATATTTTATTCGCAAATAATAACTAAACTTATATCAAAGAAACATTTAAGTACAAAATGTAAGTTATGAGATTGTTTGAATGAAGAAAACTGGTGCCGTATTATGACGGTGTAATCATGATTCCAGTGTAAGAGAGAGACGGAGTCATACATGACCAATAGCACCATCCCCCTTTCGCACTGGAATTATGATGGCATTAATATTTCGTAATACAGCCCCTGGGTTTTTTAATACTTTTATATGGTAAAATAAAATAAAAAATACAATCTCAACACTTAAAGATAATTTTATTCTTTAAATAATACAAAATTATGGTTTGGTAATTGACTTCAGTTTGCCAAATTCAAAAGAAGTCAAGATTCTGTTCTTGTGAACTTATTTAAGAAAAAGTAACTACAAAACAAAAATAATAATAAAGTGTACCTAATTTACAGAAAATGTCACTAAGTTATAATGATCTATAACTTAAGTTAGTCAAAATTATATTAATTGGTATGATAAACTAACAATACCGAAGTTATAAATAAGAAGTTAGAATTTACAAAGGTAATGGTTAACATAAATGTTCTCTTAAGCGAACAAACGAAAATTAACTCTTAATGTTCTAACAATACGGTTGAAGTTATAAGTATCACTGGAAGTAATTCCTCTTTTTTCGGAATACACTGTAAAATGGAGAAAAAGGTTTGGTTAATATATTGGTTACTTATTATTTGGAGCCGATCTTTGGCTTGAAACCGTAGTGGTCAGTAAAACGCGTCAATCGATACAACATGGATGCCCTTAAAGTCCCCGCCACGAGAAGCTATAAATTTTGTAAACACACATTCATGATTCAGGGGTTCGCAACCTTTGGATCAAATAAAAAAACAGTTTTGTAATGATTTTAATTTTTTTAAAGGGATATAATTATGTTAACACACACATCTAATTACTGTCGTCAGACATCTGCATTCACTGCATTGACATCGCAGTCTACATTGACAGAGTCAGCATGAACTTACTTTAAAATGGGGGCCCAAATGTTTACGTTCCATGAGTCAGACGCATTCCAGTACCACAAAACAGGAGACAGCGCTTTATATCGCTAAAATATAACCCGACCAAGTGAAATTACCCGTTAGTTTCGTTTTACACGTATGTTACTTTGAGTTGATTGAATTTGGGATTACTCGTATTTGTTGTTGATTGAATTGTTGCCACGTAACTTCTTATTTACAAAATGTATAGCTTCTCGTGACGGGGACAGTAGGAACTAATTAACTTTCATCCATCATCTGCCTAGCCTTTTCCCAACTATGGTGGGGTCGGCTTCCAGTCTAATCGGATGTAGCTGAATACCAGTAATTTACATAGAGCGAATATTTATCTGACCTCCACAACCCACTTACTGGGTAATGCCATACCCCTTGTAAAGACTGGTTGTCAGACTTTCGGGCTTCTGACGACCCGTAACGACTGTCAAAGATCCAGGAATGACAGTTTAATGTGCTTTCCGAGACACGGAGGGTCTTGGTATGTAAAGATGGTCACCCATCCACGGACCAACCGCGGCAAGCATAACTTAACCTCATCGATCGACCCGTGCGGCTGTTATAACTTAGCCACAAGCCCCACTAATTAACTTTCATCCGTAGGTTGGAAATGATCAGCACCCTAAATGCGTAACACACTTTCTATCACAATCTGAATCATTTTGAACGATTTTGCGAATCCATTGCTTCATAAGTTCGAAAAATGTGTCTGCTCAACAACGTAAATAACGCAATGAATGTTGTTGGTGTGTTATGCAATTACCCCGCAGGCCTTGGTTTTTTTGTCCTAAAATTTAGTTTGTGTAATTATCTTGCTGTACAAGTCCAAATTAATACTTTTCTTTCTTTGTAAAACATAAGTGCAATGACCGCTTTCCAGATCTCGCATGACCATTCTCGACTCTCGCCTTGCGTCGAGTCAAGGTTACTCAAGAAAATACACATTCTGAGATTTAGACCTCAAATTCTGTTAAAATAAGTAAAATTTACCCAGTATCTGCCGGTGAGAAGAAGAATCCCCGGGGACGTGTGAGAGTGCCGGTGATGGGCGATCCCGCGTCGTTGTTAGGACATGCCCATTGCGACCAGTAGTCGCACGGCAGTCGCAGTAGTAGCTGCATCACCTATATCACGAATAAGTTTTTTTATGGTCATCCACTCAAATATTCCAATAGTAATAAATCTTTATATTATTCGCAAAAATGTAACGCGTGTCTCGTTATCTTTTTCTTCTAATATTGAATGGCAAACAAACCAACGGTCTATCTGATGATGGTATGTGGTCACTGGCCACTATTGAGCATGGACAACTGCAATACCAGAGCATCACTGCATTATCAGAGACAATGCTGAAATATTTTGGATGCCTGCGATTACAACGTCAGTCATCATACCCTTCATACAGAAACACAGCAACGCTTGGAGGCAGAAATATAGAAGACAGAAGTGGTATGCTGGTACATCTTCCCTGGACGAACTCTGGCAAGGAGCAATACACTACTCAATGTATCACATTATTCAGTGATTTTTATGTAATATGTAAACATAATTATGTAATATGTAAACGTAATTACATCCTACGATAACTCACATTGAACATCTGTGCAGTGGCGTTGTACATCTCTGTAGGCTGCGACATGAGCCCGTATCCGATGAGCGTGGGCCCGAAGATCTTCGCTAAGTTGTCAATACCCATCTCACACTCCCCACTCTCTGCTACCCTGGAAACAAAGCAAGTTTTTCAGGTTTCGGTTTGTAAAGCAAGTATCTGGCCTCACTTTCTGTTGAGCTGGCTTTTCTTCAGCATTTTCCCATGAGGGCAGTTGTTATAAAACAACTTACTTCTGTAAATGCAGCACCAAGAACGCTAGCGTGTCTCTATTCGGCTGCGGCAGCTGACTGACGGCTTGCACTATAGCGCCGGTCGCGTCGCTGGGCTCGGACAGTTTGGCGGCTTCCATGAAGTCGCTCCACAGCGCGGTCGTGACGAGCGGCTCGCGCAGGGAGCGCAGGAAGTCCTTGATGCAGCCGCACAGCACGTGCACGTCCTCGTTGCTGAGCGAGGGCGAGCCGCAGCCGCGCAGGAAACGTTCCTGAAGATGGAAAAATTATTTATTTGGGACTGCCACAGGATAATAAACACAGGGCTGCGTAGTTAAAAAAAAAAGAAATACTAAATTTTGATTTGAATGTCAATCAAAATGTCTTTGGGGTTCATTTGAATGTTAGGGGCTATTCAAGTATTACGTTAGCACTACTGGGGGTATTTGCTTTGCTTATTTTTGACGACATGGGGATGGGTGATTATGTCAGTAGTATTTTTTTTTTTTACTTTTTCAGATTTTCTACAAATTTTTTTCGATATTGGTTTGAACACATTTGGCAACCCTACATGTCTATGCTTGAAAACGAAACGCATTTTCAGGGACTCCCGAAAATAATGAATACGTTACCTCGCTAAAAAAAGAAATAAAATGCATGTACCAATGTTTACGTAAGCATAAGAGGGCAAAGCTCTTACCCCCCCCCCCTTCTCGGGGGAGGGGGGTAAGAACTTTGCTTACTTTTGCTGACGAGGGAGAGGGGGGGGGGTTAAAAATTGCACAAAACTTACGTAAGTCTTGAACGGCCCATTAAGTTTTTTCTAGTCTTGTCGACTACTTCGTTAGTGCAGTGTTTAAAAGCTTGTGCTCAGATCCTGATTTCGATTTCCAGGGAAAAGTGTTATTTTTCCATATGGTATTTCAATGTAAACTAATTTAGATTTAATGATCTTTTTCTGTTCCCCTTGATATTTTTGAATCTGTATAACAAAAATGTTTATTCTTTGTCTTTTTCTCTACGAACCTTGAGTCGTTTGACGTCCTTGTCGGTGGCACTGATGCGGTAGATGCCCTTCTCATTCAGTCCTCGCTTCTCGACCTCGTTGATGCAGTGCACCAGTAATGCAGGTACCATCGGGGGCGTAGATGGTGCGTAGTCTGAGATGCAACCCTCCTGAATACGAATGATATGGTTTGTTATGATAATAAATTCTCAGTAAGTCATCACAAAACCGAGTCACATTTTAAATTTTTTTTTACCGGACCGTATCTTGGGACCAGGACTGGCGTTGACTCTAATCTATTGTATAATTTAATAATATTTTTTTCAGAAAATGGTTTTTTTTTTGTTTGCTTGTATTTAGTTACCTGTGGCGCGTTGACCCGCCTTGTGCCCGGGCCGGGCGGCACGCACGGCAGCGGCAGCAGCGCGCGGCACTCGGGGTGCGCCTGCGCGCGACACGACTCGCACTTCACTCCCAGCTTCGCGAACTTTATACTACGAGAGGGATAAACATACGTTAACATTAATGCAGGCATGCGTCGCTGGTGTAGTGTCGTAATATAGGGTGTTTCCAGGCAATACTACGCCCTCGTCGGTGTGTAACCAGGCCGAAATCCATGGATCCATGATCCGTTTGTGGATTTCCGCTCGATTAATGGAAATAACCAGACACTTGATAACAAGCATTTGACAGACTTGAGGCTGATGGACCTTTGCCTACCGTTCCAGTAATAAAGGCGCGATCCTTCATGTTATGTTAATTCTGTAATCACTATTTCAGCCCGTTGTGACATATCCAACCACAGTTTATTATAAAATAAAGTCCTCCAGATCGAATTTCGGCCACGGCGGCCAATCTCAACGGAGACTAGCCTTCGGCGCGGGAGATATTATAGTGAACAAGTGTGGGCGCAGGCACAGATGCACTCCCTCTTCCCTCACTCTCATAGTCCGATGGGACGGCAATCCGACACGCCCGGACAGAGGTCTGGCGCAGGACCAACGGCTACATTTCGTCATACATTTGTACATTTCATTTTTGTTTTGTCGTGCATTTCATTTTCTTTTTTCGACAACATTTCGTCGTTGCGCGTGCAAAAGTCGCTATATGTTATTCAGTTATTTTTGATTCTTTATGCAGTTTTAATCATTATTTCAATACGCACATACTATAAAAACAGCTATGTGATAAGTGCAATATTTAACTAGTTATGGATTGTAGCTATGTGATATTCATACATTGAAAGTTCCATATAAACACGCTAAGTGTTATAACACTGAATTATAATTCATATAGCTCAAATACATTCACTAAAACACATAGTCACTTTTGCAGATACAGCGACGATTTATTATAACGATGTATTTGTACTTTACTTTGTGCAATAAAGATTTGAATTACCTATATTAGAAATACCATTGAATTGATTGTAGAATAGAATATTTTGCCCTAAAGAGTCAATACTCACGTCTTCCCACAAGGGCCGCAAGTCTCCCGTTTGTAGAAGTTCTTTGCCACGAAGTTGTGTTGCCGCGGCCTGCCGCGCGGGGAGCCGAACGCGGCCGACAGTACCGACGGAGTGCGCTGAGGTACTGCTCGCGGGGTCTCGGAACCACTGTCTGTCTCTGGGCAGGAAACGAACAATTAGTGTATAGTATACGTACAAAGTCCTACTATGTCCTGAATATAGTACCCGTCGTGGATATGGCATATCGCGAATCTAGAATATCTGTCCACCATATTGTTGTAAGCAGAAATCGCTAATTGTGTGAAACAGTCCTTTTTATAATTCCATGGTGCACAATACAAATATGAAATATTCTATTGGTCTATCAAGGTTGGATTTGTAGAGCGTCGTCTTTAGTACTAAATCTATGTGAGAGCGGTTTCGCACATCCGATCCGAATCCGAATTAAAGATCCGACTTCTATCCGAATTGGGAATGTTCTAAATTCGGACGGATAGATCTAGTGCGTAACGTCTCATAGAAATAGAACTACGGTCACTTCGGACCGGCATTCCTCGGATTCGGGTCGGATGTAGTGCAGAACCGCTCTGAGTTCTGACAGTCTCTAAGCGCGATGAGCCATATTAACAGTCGGGTACTACATAAATTTGCCTGCAATAAATGTATCTCATTCAAGAAAGAAGATTCTTCGTTCAAGCAATTTCAGTATTACAATTAAAATACCGAAACGTGGGTGTACAGTCACGAGCATAAGTATGTATACACTTGGCTTTATTCAAAGACGATTTTCCCCTTTAGTATTGAATGACATTTTATGTTATTACGAACAAAGTATTTTCGAACCCATAGGTTTGTGTAAAGTGTCGTATTTCAACGTTGCATTAGTTATTTGACGAATAAATCGCAATTGAAAGTTGCCAAGTGTTGACATATTAGTGCTCGTGACTGTATTTATACATAGTCTTTACCATTTTTATTTATTTATAGATACTTTATAGTACACCAGAAAATACTTAACAAAAAATAAATGTATCCTAAAGTATAAGTATAAAGGCCTTATCGCTTCCTGAGATGTCTTCCAGGCGACCTTGGAGCATTAACTATACTTATATACTTACGCCTACTAGAATATAAACTGCATTCGCGATTTATTTGCCAAAAATGTAAACAAATATGAGTTTATGGAAAAATAACTTTAAATTCTCTACAATAAAGTTCAGTTTACGTTACAACTTCAAAAATTTTTATAACTTTTTCAATAGTGCTAGTCACTCTGAAATCAAGTTAATCACTATTATATATTCACTTGAAACATAAGTTTGAATAGATGATAGGTCTCTTACCAGTGCGTGGCGGCGCAGAAGGTGTACATTCTTCTATGACCTCATGCTGCATCCTGCCCGACAAACGCGCCGACGACTTGCGCGGCGGCGGGGCCTCGTCACTGCTCTCTGATATAGGTTGCTGTAGACAGATGGTATTGTAACTTTGTGATGGTTGAGAACTTAATCATTCTTCATCAGTTTCATCACTTGTATTGGCAAATGCTATAGATAGCATATACTGTGGTAAAAGAACCGGAGTTACCGACATAGCTTGCAAAGTAAGCAAACTGAAGTGGCAGTGGGCTGGCTATGTCTGTCGAAAGACCGATGGCCGGTGGAGCGGACGAGTCCTGGAGTGGAGACCGCGTATTGGCAAGCGTAGCGAGGGACGTAGATGGATCGATCACCTCAGGTGTGAATTATACAGAAACTGCGTAAGGTTGAAGACGCGGCGCAAGCGCGTCGCCTTCGTACATTTTGTATGAAAACGTTTTGAAGCGAAATCATGCCGTCTCTGTATAATTTACGCGTTAAGGTGACTGAGACAGACAATGCACATCATAGGGAGTAGTAAGAGTGAACTGCGAAAACCGCCTTTACTATTACGAAATAAAGGCGCTGTTAAACTCAAACTGTTACCATGTATAGATAGTGCCATCCACGAAGACGCGCCACACTCTTCTTACTAATCCCTAGTGGTCATCGCTAGTTAACCTCTCATACGTCGCCGTTACACCATTGGATAATAAGAACAATAAAATTCTATTGTGTCTGCTAATTAGACGCGCGAAGGATTAATCCTGCTCGTGTTTTAGTTTTTTGATACACACTAATTACTGTGTACCGACAAAACTAAAACACTAGCGGAACGTTGCAAACTTGTACTGTAAGCGATTAGGAAAGAAAGATATAAAATACGTTTGTTTTTTTTTTTTGTATATCATTCTTTACACAATTTTCTTTTGTATTCTTTGTTTAGAAGTATAATCAGCCTATAATGTTCCCACTGCTGGGACACTGGCCTCGTCTCGGTGAGAGGGAGTGGGCCGTGATCCACCACGCGGGCCCAGTGCGGGTTGGTAGATGTCACATGTCTTGGAATTTTTGGGGTCGATTGGAGGTTGGTAATTGGTTGATAACTTACGAAGTTGTTGGGCGGCTTGAGGTCATGGCTGGTGGGTGCGCGCTCGAGGGTCAGCGTGGTGGTGGCAGTGGCCAGCACCTTGCCACCTTGTAGCTCCACCGTCTGTTGGTGTGATATAACGGTTATTGAAGGGGCGTAATGTTTACCAGTAACATAACCAGCCTTTTAATGTTCCCATTGCCGGTACCCAGGCCTCCTCTCTATATTTAAGGGGACTACAGGACCTAAACGCAAAAAACGCTAGTTTTATAATGCCCAAAAGTATGAGTTCGCTTTTGTACCTTTTTGTGCGAGAAGTTTAAATAAATAAATAAATATGATCAACTACAGTAAACAAAATCAGAAAAATATATGATACTAGCTTCCGCCCGCGAGGTATGTCGATAAAAACTATCCTATGTCCTTCCCCGGGATGCAATCTATCTCTCTGCCAAATCTCATCAAAATTCGTTCAGTAGTTAGGCGTGAAAAGGTAACATACAGACAGACAGACAGACTTACTTTCGAATTTATAATATTAGTATTGATTTTTCTGGATATTATGCTAGTTAGATAGTGTGTTGAAAATATAATACAACTAATTTGATACGATAGAAAAAAAGCATGAAGATACCTCTGAAAACTTTCTTTTTACAATAAAAACCATAGTAATATACATACAATCATTCTGATTTTTTGTCAGATTATTCTATAAGCAACATACTAAAGCACTAGTACTACTGTTTTAATTTTTTAATCCAAACAATAGATTTTTTTTTAATAGATAATTGCTTCATATTTTGCAATAAATTAGCAGCGTTGTGTCATCACGCTTCTCTTTCTTGTCTATGCAGTCCGACAGTGGCCGCGCTTTAGGACATGTAGTCCCCTTAATCTGAATTAACTGGCTTTTTTAAACCAATGTTCTGGGCTCTGTTATATTTTATTACATAATAATACTCTACGACAAACAATGCTGTAACTACTACAAGGACTAGAAAGTTTCTTAGACTTAGTAAATGACAAACAACACGAAAACAAAAATGGTCTGATTTCTAGAGATATGTCAAAGTATAATTAGCCTATAATGTTCCCACTGCTGGCCTGGTGGCGCAGGCCTCTTGGTGAGATGGAGTGGGCCGTAATCCACCACGCCGGCCCAGTGCAGGTTGGTAGATGTCACATTTAATCGATTTTTTGGTTCTAGGACATGCCAGTTTCCTCACTATGTTGTCACAAAGTGAAGTGTCTGGGTTCGAACCTGCGACCAACTCGTAAGTACAACTCATTAATCGCGGCATTTATCACTGGGCCACGAGATACATTAAGAATGAAAGTAAAATCGAAAAATAAAGTATCAAAATTATTAAATACTCTTTGTACAGACGCCAGCACATCAAGCTACCCGAAACTTTCAAATTATCCCAATCAACTTTGAACTTTATGCTTTAGCGATAAAGTTGAAAATCTATTAAAGAAACTTGACAGATTGTAGTAGCTTGATGTGCTGGCGTCTGTACATAACTTTGGTGAGTGATATTTATATTTAGTAACACTCACGTGACTTTCAGGTTGCATTGCACGACTACTATCAAACTGTCTCTACAAAGAAATAAAAGTCTAATGTAAAAATATTATAAGCCCAATGTAGAAGTTAAAATAATGCGCTAGTAGTCGCGACTGCGGGGTTCAGTAATATAATATACGAATCCTCCTTAAATATTGTAACTAGAACATAACTTGTGTGTGTGTGCCGTGAACAGCGATTTTTAACACCAAAAAAAGTAGCTTCCCAGCATGTGATGGGTCTTCCGTCAGCACATTAACCTGCTACAATCTGTCAAATTTTTTTAATAGATTTTCAACTTTATCGCTGAAGCATAAGGTTCAAAGTTGATTGGGAAAATTTGACAGTTTCGGGTAGCTTGATGTGCTGGCGTCTGTACCTATACATCAGAATGGTACTCCGGCCCAATGGTGGTATTATCTCTAAAAGCTAATAAGCCACGAAAAGTAGAAATAATGTCTCGATTTCCTGAGACATAAATCATGAATGAAAGTAAAAAGACAAACTATTCTAAACACATTTCTATTCTTTTCAAAATAATTGGAATTCTTTTTTCTTAAATGTGTTATGTTAACTTTAGTGAGTGATATTCATATTGAGAAGCACTCACGTTACTTTCAGGTATCATTACCCGACTTCTGTCCAACTGTCTCCATAAAGAAATAAAAGTTAAAATGTTTAAGTTTTTAAAGATTACCGAGGCTTTAGAGACCAGAAGTCAAGACAGTCGACTGTTTCGTAGGTTTAGTGATCCCAAGAGCATACCAATTTAAGCAATTTTAAAATCTAGTTGATTGCCATTGACTAGTTTACTCAAATTAGGCTGACAATCAGATTTTTGAGCGTCATCATTACAATAGACTGCTCAGAAAACGAAAGCTGGGAAGAAGTGGCAAAACTGTGTTATTGCCATACATAACATACCGTCCAGAGTTCACAAATAATTTTCCTGCAAAATGCTTCCCTATGTCATTGGTGATTGGTGAAATGTGAATGTACTTAACAACTATCCCCCTAATACAGTCGTGATGTTACGTTATCTCACCTTAGTAGCAGAAGAAGTAGAAGAGCGTCGTTTCTTGGTAGCGGGAGCATTCTCTCTCGCGTTCCATCCGCCGCGCGCCACCCAAGAACGACGCGTAGAAGCGAGGGACAAGTCTAAATCGTCTTCAGAACGGGAGTATGACATCTCTGAAAGGAGGGTGCCTGAAAGATTGCAAGTTCTTAGTATTAGGTCCCCACCTATGAAATCAGCGTTTTGTATGGAAAATTTTAAAGAAGTTGCATTTTTCATACTAACATTTTCTTAATTTATTTAACAACCATGAACACTAATGTTTTCAAACTTTTATGCACTAATGTTTAAAAACTAAGATAACGTATGCCACTTAGATTAAGCGACAAAAATAAGTTTTGGCTAAGTTAAAACAAATACATAGTGGTCATTTCTACTGACAAAAAAGGAGTCATTTTTAAGGAATTTTTTATGTTTAGAAAACTATATGTACTAAGGTTTTTTTACTATTGGTAGTTGTCTATGATCCTCATAATCCGATAGAATATCAAGCAATTAATGAATATTTGAAATAATAGAAGTGACAAGGTTCTTCTTTATTTGTGAGAAAAAAACGCCAATTTCATAGGTGGGGACCCAATATAAGAGTAATGTAACATAGTAGTTCAATGCGGGGAGTTCAGAATTCGTTTTTTTTTGTTTTTGTAATGATAATAAATATGTAATATGTATTTGATTACTAGTTTATTTATAAGTAAGTATAAAGCAGCCGTGAGGCACACACTATTTTTGTTTGAAACATTATATTTATTTTGTATTTATGTGTTTTACTGTTTACGAACTGTGCCCAATTTTTTTCTTTCTAATCATACATTGAATTCATGCCATTCATGGTAACAGATTGCGCGTGAATTATAGACACACCAGCAGCTAATTAGCTGTTGCAAGATAGTCATTAAAAAAGTACAATTCACAAATATTTTTTTACCAGTAGAATTAAGCTCTGGTACACAATTGAGTTTGGCATTGTGTTCTTGCTGAGCAGTTCCATTGAGGAAGGCAAGTTTCTGCAGGGTCTCATCATTCAGCTTGGCACGGTTGTCGTTGAACAGGAGGTCTCGAGCCATATCCAGAAGTTTGCTCTGAAATCATGGGTTACATAACCTTAAAAAACTTTCTAAAAGCTCAACTGTGGCTAATGAGACAATTGTATTTCTACTGTTATAAATCAAATTTTGATTTTTCAACCGTTTAGAGGATAATCTCTTTTTAGCCATTTAACATTATAATTGAAATATTCTGTTTATAAACCTACTTGACTATAATCCTACTTCGTCGGCATGTTTGTTAGTTTATCACTTATCACACGGCAAAAAAACAATATACTGACATATTTTGCATTTGCTGTTTGAGGGACAGAGAGTGACATATAAGCTACTTTTACATCTCAAATTGGCTTCCGACCGCAGCTTCACCAGTATTGTATGTCAATAAAAAGTAGCCTATGTCCTTCTCCAGGTTTCAAAGTATCCCCATATCGTATTTCATAAAATTTGGTACAGCTGTTTCGGAGATAAGCCGGAACAAATAGACAAATTTTTTTTTAGTTCCCTATATACTTACTTCCATATGCATTAAGTAAAAATATGTTATTTTGACGTTACAAACAGACACTTAAATTTTATTTTTTGGATATACATACGTATAAAAAATGCATGATTGCCTGTGCAGTAAACTACTAAAAAAGCTATGAGCATAAAATTGTAAATAACAATCCCAGCATACCAGTTCATTATACTTCTTCAGCACAATATTTCTCTCTCTCTTCTCGCCGTCCAATAGTTTCCTCACATGTGCAAACTTGGCCTCCCACTTGGCAAGAGTGCGGAGCGCCTCATCCAGCTCTGATTGTATACGAGCCGCCTCCTTCTCTGCTGCGGACCACTGGCCACGGACCCATTCCATTTGTTTTAGGAAGGCAAGGAAACCTGGATAAGTTTATGACTGGTTATTTACTAAGATATTGACGATGATGAAAAGGAACAGAATTTTTAATGGCTTGACAGGATGTTACATTACAGACAGGCAGTTACAAAAAAAATATTTGATCCCTGGGAGAGTTTGGTGTTTAACAATAGATATGGTAGCTTTTATAGTCAGTAGGTAAGTAATGATGAATAAGAAAACATTATGTGATGATTGTACATTCACATAAAGCAGTACCTAAATAATTAATGACTGAGATAAGCCCAAAAAACGACTACCATTCAAGGTCAAAGGAAATGAAGTGAGATAAGAAAATAAAACATTAATTAGTGAATATCCAGTAAGTATTTAAGTACAATGAATTAATATTTGGCCAAACATGAGTAAGAACAATTACTAATAAAGTAATAACGTTACATCAAAGGAGGTGGCGGTAACTGAAATTTTAGCAAGGAATCTCAAGGAATGTAGGTGGATGGAAAGTGAAATTATTTCAGACTTTAATACATTCATTTGAGATTTTAAAAGATTTATTATCAACATAAAGGGAGAAAATAACTATAAACTTACATTCTTCAGCTGCTCCATCGTTGAGAATGCCGTTCAACCGATTTATATCATCGAATTGAGCCACCAACGACAAAGTAATGCCAGGACCCGAATCTGAGTTTGTTGAACTCATTTTGGCTCAACTTCTTGATAGGCACACGAAATAACATAAACACTTCAATAATTTTGCAAATATTTCACATTTCGGTTTGGAAAGAACAGCAAAACAATTTGTCAACCGTACAAAACTTGAAAATTAACGGCTTTCTGCTTGAAAATTGAAATGGCTGGCAGGCTGGCTGACAGATGAGAATTTTTTTTTTTTTTTTTTTTTTACTTTTGTTCCTTGTGGAACAGGCTAGGGTCAGGGACCATGCTGCCTAGTCATCAGTTAGTTCATATATTTTCAAATAAATTCAGGTAAATTCATCAGTTTGATATTAATCTTTAAGTAAGTAAATCCAAATTAAGTCATCGGTTTCTTATTTTTCCTAAGTAAAGTAAATCCGTGTTAAGTCATTAGTGTTATAACATATTTATTTCACTATAACCCATGTATAAGACTTTATTCTACAAAATCTTAGGTAAAATCCAAAATAAAAGTCAATCATTTATAAGCTATTTTTGTAAGAGCCTTATATGTATGTCAAGTCCTTGTCTTTTATTTTTAAAACCCCAACAGACTGGGTTTCATATCAATAGAAAACGATTTTACGAACGAAATTCAATGTATTAAAAAGATATTATATACACAACACAGAAATCTATTTACATTTTACATACACAAGGAATTTTTAAATTTGCCCAACTGTATTATTAATGAAATTAAACAAATGTAAATACGTCGAATTATTTACAAGGAGAGCCTCGATGGAGCGCGGTACCAAATCAGGACTACCATATATTTCAATAAGCTCATCCATTAGCACAAGGCGCTGGATACCAAAAGATGAGCAATCAAAGAAAATGTGAGCTAAAGATTGCTCAGCTTGGGAATTACAATGATCACAGAGAGGACTATGCACAATTTTCAGACGAAACAAGTGGTAATTTAGACGACAATGACCAAAACGAAGCCTGAGTATTGTGGAGTAAAACTTCCTGTTTATGTAAGTATTGATTTTACAGAACCAAGGCGTGGTTCCTATGGGAACATTAAATACAGCATACCATAAACCTTTATTTTCAATTTGAACTGTGTGATTCCAATGCCTTTTCCATATACCAATGGACCTTTTTTTCAATAGAGGAACGATGTCTGTGCATGGAACAGATATGTTGAGGAAACTACTAGAATCAGGGACATCATCAGAATTTGTTAAAGTTCTGGCTAAAAAGTCAGCCCTTTCGTTTCCCAACACACCAACATGTGAAGGGACCCACATGAACAAAACCTTAATGTTATGAGAAGACAAATGAAGCCAAGACTCTTTTATTAATGAAATTAAATAGTTTGTATTAGCATTCAACCTATTATTTTTAAGATTTTCAAGAACACTCATGCTGTCACTGACTATAATCCATTCACAACATCCATTGTTTTTATGTTTAATGTGTTTTAAGTAGTGTCCGACCGAAACAGGTTTTTCAGCCGAAACCGAAACCGAAACCGAACTTTCGGCCTTGCTCTTAGTTTCGGCCGAAACCGAAACCGAAACCGAAACTTACTTAAACATATTTAAAATTTCTATCGTATACAGAAATCTGGCGTGTTTTTTACACATTTATTTGAATATACAATGTATATTATACATACAGACAGTTGAATACTTACCTAATCATTTATGTGCAAAACACAACCTCAACTCCATGCGATTAACGATGGACGGCGGTGAACTGGGCCGGCAACGCGACGAGCGAGCACGAGCTAGCCGCAAAGTTCGCCGAACGATCCACGATAATTCATGAATACTCGAGTTTCGGCGCGGCCGAAAGTTTCGGCCATTTCCTGGCCGAAACCGAAACTAAGGCCGAAACTAGATTCTTTGGCCGAAACTGGCCGAAACCGAAACCGAAACCGAACTTTCGGTCGGTCACTAGTTTTAAGGCAGCAAGAATTGCAACAGCCTCAGCTGTGAAAATACTTGTGTTTGAGTTTATTTTATAACCAGTACCAGTATTCAATAGCCCATCGTAAATAGCAAATGAGACTGCAGACTCAGTTTTGGAGCCATCAGTATACATGAATCTATAATCAGTAAACTCAAGTAGTTTACTATGTACATCTTCCTTGGTGGATAAACTGTGGTCAATGATGATGTCAATTGCAGGAAATTTGCTGTTAAAATCCCCCTGATAACATGGAAGAAGAGATGACTTATGAATTTGCAAAGTTTCAAGAAAATTTACATATTGAGAAAAACCCTGAAGTATATAAAGAGAGTTACAAATAGTTGGTGTACTAGATTGTTTCAAATTTGAAAACAGGTGATTATTATTTTTACTGTACAGTTTTAATAAAAACCTTTCTTTCAAGTAAGAGAACCTTATACTTAATGGAGGAAGTTTACATTCAACTTGCATTGCATTGATTGGAGTGCTTTTAAATGCTCCAGTAATAAGTCTCAAGCTTTTATTTTGTATTTTATCAAAGATATCTACTATCCTTCTATCACCAGCAAAACAGAGAAAACCATATTCAAAATGACTACGGATCAGAGATTTGTACAAAAGTAACAATATTTTTGGATCAGCACCCCAGGAGGTTCTACACAAAGATTTCAACACATTGAAAACTCTGTTAGCTCTTGAACTTACCAATTCAACATATTTTTTCCAAGAAAAATTATGAGTAAAAGTGATACCTAAAAACTTAGCTTCATGAAAAATAGGAATAGAAACTTGATTGTAATACACAGAAGGACTGAAGTTGCTAGCTTTACCAAAGACTACTAGTTTAGACTTAAGTGCATTTATATCTAGATTTAAATAAGAAAAGTATGTAGATAATCCATCCAAAGCCTTATTTAGACTATTTGTTATATTTATTAAATTTTTCCCAGACAAATACACAACTAAATCATCAGCAAATTGTAGATTTTTGACCTCAGAACCTAGAACCAAATTCAAACGACGAATATACAGAATGAATATTAATGGAGAAAGTATTCCTCCTTGACAAACTCCAACAGAAGCAAACCTTGGCCCATATAATTTACCATTATACTTAACATAAACTTTCCTTTCAGTCAAGAATTCACGGACCCAATGAACTATTTTGTTTGGAATTCCAATAAGAAGCAATTCAGAACAAAGTACATCAATATTGACACTATTAAAAGCTCCAGCAACATCAAAAAATACTGACACTAAACATTCCTTATTAATGTAACTATTTTGGATATCAAGCTGTAACTGACAAATACTTTCACGAGCCGATGTTCCTCTACGAAAACCAAATTGATTAGCAGGTAAAATATTGTTTTGTTCTATGTAAAATTCCAACCTTTGTTTTATTAATTGTTCAAAAATTTTACCAACACAAGATGTAAGTGCAATAGGGCGATAGGAATTGGGATCTGAACGAATTTTATCAAGCTTCAAAATAGGTACCAAACAGTCAGACTTCCAAGAGTGAGGTATATCATTGTTCAACCACAGATTATTCAATACTTTGAGAAAAGTGTGCAAACCTCTATCACTAAGCTTTTTCAACATAATATAAGGAATACCATCTAGTCCAAAAGCACTATCTTTTCTAGAACAGACAGCAGCCATAAGCTCCTGTATTAAAAATGGTTTTATTAAGAAACTATTTACAGAATTTGTCTCACTGGCAAGAGGAAAATTTGGTTTATTATTTACATAGTCTGGGGTATATTTTTGCAGAAAATCTTGAATCCAACTATCATTATTATTGTTGTTGCAAGAAAATGTTTTATTAAATTTCCGCATGTAATTCCAGATTCTCGACAGAGGCGTACATCGATTAAAGGAGCTGCAAAGTTCAACCCAACTATTTGATCTTTCTGTTTTCAAAGTAAGTTTTTTGAGGGCTTGTAATCTTTTAAACTGTAAAAATGTGTCATCTGAGGGATTGTTTTTAAAATTAATATAGGCCAACTTAGATTTTTCTACTGCTTCTGAGCATTTTTTATTCCACCAAGGGAGAG
Source organism: Luperina testacea (assembly GCA_927399505.1). NCBI lineage: Eukaryota > Metazoa > Arthropoda > Insecta > Lepidoptera > Noctuidae > Luperina > Luperina testacea. Next base: position 17,306,018 of record OV656770.1, on the reverse strand, counting down.
GAGGGGATTTAACCGAATTCCTATGAGATGAGTTATTCATAAAGGAATCAGTATGGAGAGAAACTGGCGTATTATAATAAGGAAGACATTTATCAATTGCAGAATGCAATATTTTACAAAACGCAGCATAAGTTTCCAATGGAGCAAAGTTTTGATCCTGAAAATTAGATAATTCTAAATCTACATTTTGTTCATACATCTTCCAATCAACCAATTTAAAGTTAGGATATATGGGCAAATGTGTGTTGCTAGTGTTTGCTAAACTACTATTATTTACAAAAACTTTAATAATTACAGGAAGGTGGTAACTGCCGAGTGGATCATTATGTACAGACCAATCACAAGAAAGAGCCAATGATGGGGACACCAAGGACAAATCTAAAGCATTTGGACGCCACGTCAAGGAACCGACTGTTGTCACTTCACCATTATTTAATAAGACTAAATTATTATCATCAATAATCTCCAAAATATCCCTACCTCTTGGATTTGTAGAATTACATCCCCATGATGTGTGATGAGCATTGAAATCACCAGCAAATATCATCGGTTCAGGCACTGATTTTATTAAAGATTCAAATTTATGTTTGTTAAAAGAAGGAGTGCAATTTGTTGGACAATAAAAACTTACAATACTTATTTCTGTATTATTTACAGTAATTCTTACACAAATATTTTGTAAGGAATTGTCAGAATATGTATTTATGTTTCTGTAATCTATACTATTGTGAATTAAAATAGCTACGCCATTGTGTTTGTTACCAATATCATTTCTTTCTATTTTGTATCCTCTAATGTTAAAATGTTTAATAGGTGTCAACCAAGTTTCTGATATAATTGCTACATGGATATTATGGTCATAGAGAAATGGAGTTAATAAAAGCTTATTACTTAAAATACTTTGTGCGTTCCAATGCATGATATTAAGATCCATTGCTATGAGAGGAAGTACTGTTTCTGAATGTGTGCTGAAGGATTTCTTTTATAGATGTAGAATTTATGGGTTTATCTTTTTGGCTTACTATAATTTTTGTTATTGCATTTGTTAGAGTATTCATGAACAAATCTGACTTAGATAAGTTCATAATCTGAGTTTCAATACTTTTGTGTGTTAATTGCGGAAATGAATTTTCATTGAACAAATCTGAATACTTGACAGCTCTGGATTTAATTTTACTTTCCTCAATTTTCTGTTTTTTTTGGGGACAAGTGTTTGAAATGGCGACATGATTGCCACCACAGTTGGCGCATTTTGCGTTTTTAGGGTCTTCTTTGCATATCTTAAAACTATGGTTATATGTACATATGGAGCATATTATATCATTTTTACAGTATTTAGCAATATGCCCAAACTTCATGCATTGAAGGCACTGCTTTACGGGAGGAACGTACACGCTTACCTCATGTCTCCAAGAGTCTAGATATACATACTGTGGTAACTCTGTTGATGCAAAAGTCACCGCGACAGTTTGAGTGGGCTGGTATGTGACCGCACCACCCTCACTCTGACTCTGCATTCGGCGCATGAAGCGCCTCACTTGTATCACATTTCTGGAACTTCCAATTAACGCAAAGATTCTTTTATTGGATAAGTCCGTAGGGACTGAGGTAAGAACCCCAGTCACCTCGGTATCGACAGCAGGTATTGTTGCTTTATAACCCATTTCTTCTAAAAGTTTTTTATTATGTAGGAAAACATTGGCATTATTAGAGAGATCGAAAGTGATACCAATTTTATATTTATTTATTGACCTCAAATGTAGTATCCCAGTCACACAATATTTCCGTATGGCATGGGATATGGCCAGCCTATCCTTGTCTGTAAATATTGTGTTCTCATTCTGATGAGATAAGAACACGATATATTCGGATTTTTTACTGTTTTCAGGGTACTTCCTTGAATACCCTGGAACTTTAAATATGCTATACTTCTTGCTGCAGTCTTCGTCAGAGTCAGAAGAAGTATCCACTGATGCTCGATCGTCAGGGGGCTCCGCTTTTTTCCGCTTTTTACTTCCCCCCATCTTCAAATCACTATTTACAACTATTAACACTAACTATAGATTTAATATTTATAATTCTTCCCAAAATATACAAAGAAATATACAATAATAACAATTTTTTTGAAAACGATATTAATTTTGGCGCCTTGTAAGTTTCAAGGTTCCCGCGCTTTTTTTCTGACAGATGAGAAATGTAAACGGGTTTCGTTCGAAATACATAAATAAAATATGAAATATGGTTTTGAAACAGTTTAAAGAAAAAAAGCTGTTTCTTTAACTACTATGATTCCTTTCATTCTCATGAAATTTTATAAATTTAATTTTGTGGATTAAAATTAAAAGTGGGTATTCACTAATATATAATTGTAACTATGTCTTATAAATAAAGTAACCATTTCGGTATATATATAATTATATATAGTTTTTGAACGGCACTGCCGGTGCTGCCATTCGCGACTAAATAATCTTTTACTGGGAGATTTTCGAATTTTTGATCGACTTTTGACCGATTTATCTTATGATTTATTCATCAATGCTGTTCTATTCATTGGTAATTTGGTATATTTACTCATTCTATCTAGGTACAAAAAGCAGTGTTACATAATAAACGTCGTAATATTAGTGGCGCATTTGGCCAATAGGGCCATGGCCCAGGGTATACTGCGAAAGGCGACGCAACCACAACTTCTAGCCTGCTGCGGGCTGCCCCGTATCCGTACGCCACTTAAGAGTAACTTCCCTAGGGACATGCAGCGCTCACGGAATGTGCAGAGGAAGTGAAGTGGTATTTTCTTGATACAAGGACTATATAATGTTCTTGTAGCCTGCAGCCCCGTGACTCCTATAGCTGTATGAATGGTCAAATAAATCTAACATATCTAAGGTTAAAATTTTCGAAATCACGTCGTCCGCGTTTGTCTTCTAAAATCTTTTGATAATTCAGAAAGTTTTTGCTTATGGTAACGAAGTTACTCCTTGTATGAATAGCCAAAGCATAACTTAATAATTAATATACATAACTATCACAACTACACAAATATCAGAGGTGAAATGCAAACGAGACATGAAATTTTATAAATTTAATTTTGTGGATTAAAATTAAAAGTGGGTATTCACTAATATATAATTGTAACTATGTCTTATAAATAAAGTAACCATTTCGGTATATATATAATTATATATAGTTTTTGAACGGCACTGCCGGTGCTGCCATTCGCGACTAAATAATCTTTTACTGGGAGATTTTCGAATTTTTGATCGACTTTTGACCGATTTATCTTATGATTTATTCATCAATGCTGTTCTATTCATTGGTAATTTGGTATATTTACTCATTCTATCTAGGTACAAAAAGCAGTGTTACATAATAAACGTCGTAATATTAGTGGCGCATTTGGCCAATAGGGCCATGGCCCAGGGTATACTGCGAAAGGCGACGCAACCACAACTTCTAGCCTGCTGCGGGCTGCCCCGTATCCGTACGCCACTTAAGAGTAACTTCCCTAGGGACATGCAGCGCTCACGGAATGTGCAGAGGAAGTGAAGTGGTATTTTCTTGATACAAGGACTATATAATGTTCTTGTAGCCTGCAGCCCCGTGACTCCTATAGCTGTATGAATGGTCAAATAAATCTAACATATCTAAGGTTAAAATTTTCGAAATCACGTCGTCCGCGTTTGTCTTCTAAAATCTTTTGATAATTCAGAAAGTTTTTGCTTATGTTAACGAAGTTACTCCTTGTATGAATAGCCAAAGCATAACTTAATAATTAATATACATAACTATCACAACTACACAAATATCAGAGGTGAAATGCAAACGAGATCCCTTTGTGGAGCTGAAGATGCACCCCCATGAAAACTTAATCCTGCTGGCGATCATGTATTTGACGGAGAAGGTATAGTGTGTCTCGTTATTATCAGCCATATTTAACTATTGTGGGCGTACACTCGTACAGTGGGTATGTGTTGGTTATTGCGCAATAGAAAAACCGTTTGCAGTTCAAATAAGATTATAATTTCACGAACAATTTAGTCACACTAGCAAATTACACACTGTAGGTAGCGATGTTCAAATCCGCTATAAACTGTAAACGTGTTATAAACTATAAAATATATTCATATAGTCTGTTATTTTATACGCTATAATTATAGCGCGCTATTTCAAAACTCGGGCGCAGTCTGAACGCGGAGCCGCTATAATTTAGCAACACGCTATCAGTGCTATCACGCTAAACGGACTTGATAAATTGATGATGCGCGGTAGATATAATTTCGCAACGCGCTATACCAGGGGTGGCGAACCTTTATGGATCAACGTGCCATTTTTTGTAAAAAAATGTTTGATGAGGTCATAGATGTGCCATTTTTTTTGTGATTACAGGGAAAATTATAAAACAATACTATCGATTCCGCGCTTTCCGCCTGCTGCTCCTTACACCGCGCCTACTCACTCCGTAAAGTAGGCTCAAACGCGTTCGTTTGTTAAATTTCAGTGTATTACGTAGGTACTTTTTCGATCGAAGGCGTGCGCAAAATAATTTGTCGCGTGCCATCAATGGCACGCGTGCCACTGGTTCGCCATCCCTGCTATACATTATAGTCGCTGACGCTATCTTGCTATCTCGTTCTGGCCCCGCTGTGCGAACGCTATCTTACTATCTCGTTCTGGCCCCGCTGTGCGCGTTAAAACTTTTATTCATTGAGTAGATTGAGGCGCTATAATATAGCGCGAAGTCAGAGCCGCTATAGCACGCGCTATACGCTATGTACAAATAGTCTGTTATATTTTGGCGCTATACGCTTTATTAACCACCACTAACTGTAGGTACACGACACAACCAGATACGGAACGCTGGACAGTTTCTAAGCACATGTTGTCCGTACGATCAGTGGCGTGCACAGGGTTTTATGCCTGGGTAGGCAGTTTTCTTTTCGCAAAAAAAAAAGTCTCGCAATTGCACTAGTTAGTAAAGATAAAACTCACCAGGGGTTGAAAAGGTTGTAACTACGATTTTCCAATGATGCAAATAGAAGATTTCGGCCACTTCAAATATCTAATCCAAGTGAGTGAAAATTACAAAACACGTCACTTGAAAGATATTCGATGTGGCCTAGAAAAAGGCTCTTCATGTGATTTGCATTATATAAATATATTTAATAATTACATAAACTACTGGTTTGGTAACAAAAGTAAAAGTAAAGTTAAAAAAATAAAGTAAACCAACTTATTTATAAATTAAATCTACGCGCCTATCCTTTTTTTTTTTTAAATATGATTTTAAAACATCGTCATAAAAAGTTGGTTTGCGTTTTAATTATATGTTGAAAATAGTAGACAAACGAAACAAAATAACCGATTACTACATGTATGCAACCTGTCAGCCAATGATATGAATCATATTGTTTTTTATTGAATTTACGATTGATTTTACTTTTAGTTTGTATTAATTGCAAATCCGGTGTACGACGACCTATCTCGATAACTTGTTTTTTTTCACCGAAAGATAGTTTTGAAAACGCATCATATTTTATTTTCTCAATACACACACCATCTGAACAACTTTCACAGACAATATTATCCATTTTTCACTATTAACAACGTTAAAATCCTAAATATCTGAAAACGAATGTCACACAAACAGATCACACATGTCATCAAACAAATTATGGCGACTATTGAAATTGAAATTATCTAGTAAAAGGGAAATGTAATACGACAAAAAATTATGACCATCTAAATATACAAAATTCAAGGAAACAATGTTACTTCCTAAAATATTTGCATTGCATACAGCAAACTTTCTTTCGGAAATGTTCGCTAGGAGTCGTAATTTTTCGTGTTAGAGACACTGTCTTTTCATGCAGTTGTGTGCGTGATTTTTGTCATTGTGTGTCACCAAAGCCCACGTAGCTATAGGAACGCACACATATTAAATCAGCATGACCACGTCTTACCACGAGAGCACACATACAAAACATTCAGACAAGAATAATTTGTGTCTTTGCCGTGGCAAAGGCGAGGTGGCGCTAGTGCCGCGCGAATCGATGTGCGAACGTGAACGAGCCTTTAAACTGTATCGATCTTACTTAATGATACCACCGGCACTCGATAGATGGAGCTGATTTATGATTTAAATTTTTTATGTGGTTTTGTTTATTGATGAAATAATATTAGATCTATTATCAGAACCAGGGTAGGCAGTGTCTTTCTGCCTATATGGAACGCACGCCACTGCGTACGATGTCCAATGTCCAAGTCCAAAGTCTAAAGTGAGCTCCACATCGTTCTGTCGAGCTGTTTTCTAACCCCCACGAACTCAGGCTAGACTCTGTCAAGCGCCGCCCGGGTGGCACTAGCGTTCCGAATAGTCAAATGCATGACCGGATGCGACATATTTATGTAAAATAAGCAGAAAGTCGGCTACTACTAAACAACCTAGGGCGGCCGAGACTGCTAGTCTACGTCTACCTGATCTACCTTTGGGTTTATAAAGGCATAAAACTACAAAGTAATCGTTTCATTCGTAATAGGTTTTTGGAGTAGCAAGAATATTTCCTCTAAATCATGTAGTAGTAAAAATCTCAGTATGGCAACTTCTGCTAATTTCAGTTTGACAGACGACTGAAAAACATGTATCCATGGTCATGAATAAATAAAAAAAAAATCAGTTTGACAGTGACAGTTCCGCTCATTGACAAATCGCGATGACGTTCCGTTGAGAGCGGTGGTTTGTTCGGGTGGGCCGCGTTCTCTGGCGAATATTTGTGAGATAATTATTATTTCCGAGTTATCCGGCGCCTTAGCGACCGCGGGTAGCCATGGCGGACGAGGAGAATAATTGTGATGACGGTGGTGGTGAATATAAAGCTGGGCAGGCATTCCGTTTGCGGGGCCGCAAGGGTGCGCTCAAAAAGAAGAATGTTTATCTGATAAAAGACCACAAATTCATGCCGAGGTTCTTCAAGCAGCCTACGTTCTGTTCCCACTGCAAGGACTTTATATGGTAAGTCTACAGATAATGTAGTGTGTAGGTTGTGTGTGGGGTATTAAAAATGTAAAATTAAAAATACACTATTTGTTTACAATGAGAAGGCGCCCTGTTCGGCTTAGCTTTTTTTGGTTGTGACTTCTGAGGCGGTGATAACAAGCGGTTCAGCCTAACAATCACGTTGTATAAAAATAAAGTAGGCTGTATGAATGATTTTAATTGCTAGTGCAATTCCCTATTTGGTGATGTATTGTTTAGGATGATAATGATAACATGTTTTCCTGTTAGTGTATTTATAATTTACATGGTTTGATAATTTTAACTGAGTGCAGTAGGAAATTTGTTTAATTTATTGAAATAACACCAGGAAAAATTCAAACAAGATTCTAGTTGGTCTGATTTTAAAATGAATGCTCTCAGATTTTTTGCTATCTTTTTCTATTCTGCATATTTATTTGAAAACCATATTATCAATTTAAATTTATTTAAGTACTGTTGACCAGTTCACTAAGTTACAATTTTATTGATTTATAAATTGTGAAAAAGTTTTAGCAGATTAGCATAAGTAAGGCATGGTGTACCAAAACTCATAAATATTTATATTATTATCATATCACATATCACCCACCAGTCTTGGAATTGTCCATTTCTATATGTATACTCATAAATATTGAAATATTGAGTCCACAAACAAATACAAAATTTTGTATTTTATCCGTTACCTATTATCTTCAATATCCCATGACCATAATACAAAATTAGCTAAAATGCAGTAGGTACTTATAAAAATAGGGTATTGTTAATAGTGAACTAACTGAATAAAACAATCACCAATAATGATTCAGCAAAAGCTCATGTTATTCCGTAGATTTACATACTTGCCTTTAATTTTAGCTCAGGAAACTTTATTTACTTATCGAAAACCAAACACACTTATTATGGAATCACCCAGCCATAATTTTGCATCGTACCAAAATCACCATTTAAAAGTCTCCTTGTCATTAGCCATTTTCATCTATCCAGTACCCAACTTACATATTTATATGTAATAATAATATACTATGGATAAATCTGTCTCAATCCAAACGCTGGGTTTGATAGACACAAATGTTCAAATACTAGGAGCCTGTGACATTGACACACAAGTCATAACAACCCACTGTAAACATATCGACGCTTGAAAGGCAAAATTGACTAAGCGACATAGGACTAACTTTACAAGAAGACAGTATAAAGCCAAAGTTAAAAAAAAAAACATATAAATTCTTGTAATCATTTTGGAAATCTTATTTTATCATTTGAATTCGACGCTTGAAAGGCAAAATTGACTAAGCGACATAGGACTAACTTTACAAGAAGACAGTATAAAGCCAAAGTTAAAAAAAAAAACATATAAATTCTTGTAATCATTTTGGAAATCTTATTTTATCATTTGAATCAAAATTTATGTTTCTTTTTTTCCGAAAAGTTAAAACTTTAAACTGTCTTCCTGTAAAGTTAGTCCTATGTCGCTTAGTCAATTTTGCCTTTCAAGCGTCGATATAGAGATACAGAATAACATGCTCTTCAGATATTTTTACATTATGAATGTGCTGTTGTGTCAAGAAAGAAGTTTTATTTAGATATTTTGTTTATAATTTTGGGTGTATTGAACTCTTACCCTGTTCATGTAAATAAAGTGATACAGATCTAGATTTCTTAAATTGATTTTTGGTTCCTAGCATTGAAAAAAGGCGATTGTAAGGAAGACTCTTACTTGGGGTTAATTTTTCAAAGGCAATCAAAATATTTAACCTTTCTGTAAGTATCTATTGATTCTCAACATTAATAGAAAAATTGTCTACATCAAGATCAACCTAAATAGTGTATAGCCAGAGAATGTTAAGTATGTATATATTTTAAACCATTAACTGCGCCAAAAAATGGGCCAGTAACGTTGACTACCGTAATTTCGGCACAGGCATATTATGGGCCTTCAAATTTATACTACGCCAATTTACGTGTAAACCGCGCATAAATACTGTTTTTTATTCCCATCCTCTGAAAATAAGAATGAGGTTCTATGTAATTGGAAAAAGCTAACTTGATCAATGGATTCAATGTACTCCAACGCTAAAAAAGAACAAAATACGTTTCGTCGTATCTTACAGGTTTAGGTGGTATCGACCTTTTTCTAGAGCCTTTGACCCTCACGAACGGACTGATAGATATTGCCCATTTGTCAACAGACGACACGAACTTATTGCTAGAGCAGCATATTCGATTTCGCAGTCCCAATGAAATATGTTTTGTGAGTAAAACAGTCTTTAGTCTACGCATTTTTGTTCTTTTTTTAGGGTTCCGTACCCAAACGGGACCCTATTATTAAGACTCCACTGTCCGTCTGTCTGTCTGTCACCAGGCTGTTTCTCATGAACCGTGATAGCTAGACAATTGAAATTTTCACAAATGATGTATTTCTATTGCCGCTATAACAACAAATACTGCTGTTATTGGTCGCATAGATCAATCGAGTTCGAACGAAGAATGTTTTGTGTGTATTGGTCTTTTCGCCTTTATTGGTTTTACTTTTTTATCCTACCATCCTATCGTGTTATCCAGTTAATGATGTGATGTCAGATAAGCAGTCGCTCCATGTAAATTACTAGTATTCAGCCGCATCCGGTTAGATTGGAAGCCAACCCCTAGATCGACAAAGGGCTAGGCGGATATGTTTTTGTTCTATCCTCGATTCCAAAAGCTCAATTAGTGATTTGGTAGATCAACTACAATAGCAAAGATTGCCCTGCGTAAATCAAGGGTTAGCCAAGTTAGATTGAAGACTAGAGTTAATCCAGCAAAGTGATTGGTTTCACTTTGAGGTGAGTCGAGGTGTATAAATACAGTATTACGAAATGTTATGCAGCATTAACACATTGTTTATTTCCTAATTGTGAACCTGACACCAATCTCCACAAGTCGATCCAGACATTTCCTACTCATAACGTCATTTGTAACGACTGCACAAAACCATAAAATAAACAATAAAAGGAAACAGAGTCTATTAATAACTGTTCATATTTATAATGCTGTTTCAATTCAGCGCAGTTTCGTAACTGCAAAATCTCGGCGGTAGTTCTAAATTATCATGTCATGCATGATCTTGCGCATCTAACATTTGTTTTAGCAACGAGGGATCATCCGTTCCTATCTATAGGTATCTGTTGAAGAATTTACCGTGAGAAAACAAACATACGGATCATTGCCATTAAAACAGTTTGTAATATAAATTCGTCAGCGAAAAATAGTACTGTGTGGGAGTCGTCAACAAAACGTAATGGCGAAGGTACAATCTATGTTAGACCGACGCGAGTATTTTAACAGGAAATTTTACTATGTCTATATGAAAATAAATATAGCGGACTGCACTTGTTGATGTATTGACGCTATTTTTATATCAGAATGGTTGTGGGAAATAGTTTGTTGCATAAATCGCACAGCAGTGACATGCTCTTGGCTCCAGAACAAAATTTATTGATTTTGCCCACTTAAATGTTATATTATTAACTGGGGAATAATTTGAGGACGTTTATTGAGTTAATTTTAAAATAAGGCCAAGGTAGTGATGTCAGACGGGCAACAGGTAAATGTTGATTTAGTTAGCCATTGTGATGAGTGAATATACTTGAAGATGAAGCAAAGTAACAAATTAATCAGTCTTATCCGTTCGGAGTCTTAATTTTGATTGATGTGTCTTGTTAGCATGGCAGTGTTAAAATATATAAAGTTTGTAAAAAGGATGATATTATAAAAGAAGAATGCAGTTGCATAATAGAAAATAGCAAAGACAAGCCTTGGATTCACATACGACACGACACACAAAGTACAAACATACATGATACATGAAAGTAGATATAAATTGAGTAAGAAGAAATAAAAATAAAGACAACGCTCTAGGATTCCCTATACCGTGCGTGGGTGGCATAGACAACACAATCGCTATTGCAAATAGTCAGACGCGAAACAAACATTTGTTAGACCATGCAAATATGTATTTGTCCTGTTGTGGGAGTAGACATCCAGGCATAGTCGATAGCGTAGAGATTTATAGTGTTCCCGTTATGTTTTCTTTCTTTTCATTTCGGTCGTGTTATAACATTCGTGACCATTTATTGGAGCACTGAGTGCAGTTATAGGGTGGGTTTTTGGTTCAAATTAGTTGTACCTTTTCATATACACATAAAGTCACGCTTTTTCCCCATGGGGGCAAGCAGAGACTACTGAACGCCTGCCACGGTCCTCGCATACTTTTTTTTTTGCTATTTCAAAGACATTCGTTTTGTGGGTTTTGTGTCTGTTCTTAGTTAGCTTCATTTAGGATAACGTTTTTGTACCATAGCTACATTCTCTTTCCCATCTATTCTTCAGTTCACCTATTCCGCCTGTCATTCGTAGAGGTTTGACAGTCTTTACGGGTAGTTAGAAGCTTTAAAGTCTGACAACCAGCCTAAGGCTGCGTTTCCACCAGAGATGTGCGAGGATGCGTAGCTAGAGATGTGTGTGAAACAAACCAATAACATCGCTTCATTTTCATAGCTTGAACTAAGTTAACGTTGTTATACAACTCGATTCCTACCGGCTTCACTTTGAAAAATGACACAGTCAGGATTCTATAGACAAATAATATAATCATATGAAAGATATCTACCTCCGGCTTACCTCTTACAAAAATCAACTCTTCGCTACTGGTATCGTCTTACCCAGTAACTGAGTTGTATAGGTCAGATAGGCAGTCGCTATTCAGCTGCATCCGGTTAGACTGGAAGTCGACCCCAACTTACTTTGGAAAGGCTCGGCAGATTGATCGTAGAAAGTCGGTAAATACCTGTCTCTGATTCCTTTTCTAAAATATTATGTACCGATTGGTTTGTAATATATCCCCAGGTTTCATAGAAATTGCAGTTGTATATTTTCGTACTTCGTCGCCGTCAATATGTGCGTCTTTGTTTCCACGTGTACACTGCCGTGCATTCATAATCGAAACCCAATCAGGAGCAGCCGAACTAATTAGCTCGAACCTCTACGGTTGATTATAAATTAATGCATATAAGGTAAAATGTGGGCAAAATGTAATTTGTTTTGTTACTATGACTCTGTCTCTCTCTAGCCTGTGTCTGTGCCTGTGTTTAAACGTTGTTGCGGCCTCTGTCTTAATTAATTGCTTTTTCCGTAGTGTATTCTTGGGTTCTATGGTATGGGGGTCTTAATAGGTTTTCTTACGGTATTAGCGTGTAAATTGTGGTTTGAAACAGACATTATGCAAGGATTTTATTACTAGGTGGTCCGCGACTCCGTACACGACCTTTTGTTAACTTGCTCTGGGTTTCGAGAAAATCTTTCTAAGTGCATCTTTACATCAAGGACTATATAAACTTGAAGAGTTGAAGATCAGAAGACGTGTACTCTTCTCATCTTCAAAACTTCATGTTTCTATCTTAAGTGATTGTGGGTAATCTGTCAACATCAAAATATTTCATTTCACATAAACCTACATGCGCACTTATGAACGTCAAAAGCGGTTCCAATTGGTCGTTTCCTAAGGAGAAGAGCCGGAAAGAAACTCCACGGTTATTCTTTTTAAAAGTAACTGGCTTTTATATTGTTTTCAAATAACGGCCAGTTATACATAGCCATGGTTTTTGTAACACCCTATCTATTAGTTACATGGATGTCTTGTCAGCTAACAAGTTCCTCATAATAATATTATGAACTAGCGCCCCGCGGTTTTACCCGCATAAGCTTCGATCTCGCGTGGGAATATTGGGATAAAAAGTATCCTTTTGTTAATCCAGGAAATGGTCTATCTATGTCCCAATTTTTATCCAAATCTGTTCAACGGTTTACGCGTGATAACAAACGTCCAAACATCTTCACAAACTTTCACATTTATAATATTAGTAGGATTAGTACGATATATTTTAGTTCGGTTGAGTTTTTTCTCCTATACACGTTTAACCTGTCCATAGATCATGATTTTGTGTCAAAGTTCAATCAACCAGTAGAAAGATATTATTATGTGGTCAAGAAATATGACGAATAAGGAAATACCCGTTTGGGTAGTATGAGGAATGAGGAGTAACAAAGAAACGAAAAATAATCATTTAAGTATACAGGTTCAGGAAGGAATTCGCGAAAATGACGGAACTTTAATTGATTGGTTATGTAACTTAAAAATAAAACTTATATTTATCCTAACTAATATTATAAACTCGAAAGTTTGCAAGGATGGATTGATGTTTGTTACTCTTTCACGTAGCTTGGGTGCCAGTGGAGTAATCAGTAATTTATGCAATTTTAAAAGAATATTGTCATAGAATTAACTCATTGCCACAGGCAAATTGTAAAATTGGAAATAAAGTTATTATTATTATTTTTAGAGTGTTTTATCTTCTCAGCTCTTTGGCTGGTTTTTGCAACATTATTATTATTATTATATTATTAAAGACTACTGAACGGATTTTGATGAAACTTTACAGTAATATAACTTATACGTCAGAATAACACATAGAATACTTTTCATTCCGATATTCCCACGGGATCGACACTTATGCGAGTGAAACCGCGGGACGCTGCTAGTAATTAAATAATTCAGATACCGTTACATATTTAAACTGGTTATTTGAGTAGGTTACCGTTATCCTACCAATCTAGTTGAAATTTAAATAGTTTGCTCGAATAATGTTAATGCCACTTAGTTACACCCACTTATTTATTTTGAACCCACTTATTTTAAATTCAAGGTCGCCTTAATATTATGATAATAATAAATCAATCTGTGTAATTGATTTTATACATAAACAATGAATTTGGAGCTCCATCATTACCAGCCTTTTCTTTCTTTTTTTTTCCCTTTTTTTTCAAATACGTTGCCCCACACTAGGAATTTCTCTTGTATTGTGGGTACGTTTACAAACATATAATTATAAACTCACATACACAAAGAGCCAGACCCGGAACAACTACTTGTGGGTCATACAAATATTTGTTCCGTGCGGGAATCGAACCCGCGACACGCAGCGCAGCAGTCAATCGCTTAACCACTGCGCCAAACGTGCCGACAAAGCTATAATGCTATAATGTTCCCACTGCTGGGACACAGGCTTCCTCTTTTCAAGAGGGTGTGGGCTATAATTTTCCTCAGGGGACCAATGCGGGTTCGTAGATGTCACGTCCTCGAATGTTTAGTTCTAGGACATACCGGTTTCCGCACGATGCTTTCCTTCACCATTTTGAGAGCAATGGTGATGAAATAATTTACACCAAGTAAAGCACCTGTCTGGGTTCAAACTCATGACTCAAGTCGCAAGTCGCGGCCGTTTCCACTGGCCCACCACTGCTCAATAACTGATAAATAATTAAATATTTTGTATAATTTATTATTATACAGTTGAAACAAAGAATTTGAAATCACGATCCTTAACATTCAAGAGTTGCTCAAAAGAATATGTATGTACAGACGCCAGCACATCAAGCTACTCGAAACCTGTAAAATTTTCCAAATCAACTTTATTTTTTAATGATAAACTAGCTGACCCGGCCACGCGTTGCTGTGGCTAACGTTTTTGTGCAATAAAATAATATTGCGATTATAAATGGAGATGTGAGCTATCCTATCTTTCAAGTTGGATCAAACTGCACACGGTGTACAAATTTGATTAAAATCGGTTAATTAGTTTAGGAGTCCATCGCGGACAAACATCGTGACACGTAATTTATATATATATTAAATAAATTTGACAGATTGTAGTAGCTTGATGTGCTGGTGTCTGTACCTAACTTTAAATTATGCAATATTAAACCTTTTCACTGACCTGTTTGTTCTTTTCCAGGTTATCTTGAAACCCCTGAATCCCTAAACCTCAAGCCCATCTCATCCTGAATGAAGATCCTAACGAAAAGTAACCTTCGTCATCCCTAACCACTAATGTCACAAATATTTTGAATATTTGAGCGCATACTTTGCCAGAAGGCGAAATAAGGCTGCTTTTTGCAGTGATTAATGTGCATGATATTTCACAGAAGCTTACAGGAACCCAATGAGTTATGGAAGCCGTGAAATCGCTCCACGCCAAAGAAGTCTACGATCACACGGATCTCATTATTAAATGTAATCTCCTTACATGTCTTCTCCTTACATATGTCCCAAGTTAAAAATTAAATAATAGTTTTATAAAGTCTTTCACACATGCAACGGAAGAAAAATCCGGGGCGTTAGAGTTTTAATGAAATATCACCATTTGCCTAGCCTTTTCCGTACTATGTTGGGGTCGGCTTCCAGTTTAATCTGATGCAACAGAATACCACTATTATACATGGAGCTACTGTCTATATTACCGCCACAACCTAGTTACTGGGAAATACGATACCCCTCTGTAAGACTGGTTGTCAGACTATCAGGCTTTTGAAGACCTATAACGACTAGCATAGATGGACGAATGACAGCCGGGACCGACGGTTTAACGTGCTTTCCAAAGCACGAAGGGGTCGCGGTATTTAAAGTTTATTTTGGATTGTTTCTTGTTTTGTCTTTTTTTTTTACATTGTTCTCACATATAGAAGCAACAGGAATAATGTACCCAGGATTTTGTAATATCTTGATTTAAAAGAGTGTCCATGGAGTTTCTTGCCCGTTTTTAGGGTTCCGTAGTCAACTAGGAACCCTTATAGTTTCGCCATGTCTGTCTGTCCGTCTGTCCGTCCTCGCTTAATCTCTTTGACCGTTAGCACTAGAAAGCTGAAATTTGGTACCAATATGTATATCAATCACGCCGACAAAGTGGTAAAATAAAAATTGGAAAAAAATGTTTTATTAGGGTAGCCCCCCTATATGTAAAGTGGGAAGTGATTTTTTTTTTAATTTCAACCCTAACGTGTGATATATTTTTGGAAAGGTATTTAAAAATGAATAGGGGTTTACTAAAATTATTTTTTGATAATGTCAATAATTTCGGAAATAATCGCTCCAAAAGTAAAAAACAATGTGTCCCCCCTCCTCTAACTTTTGAACCATAAGTTTAGAAAATATGAAAAAATCTGAAGAGTAGAACTTTATAAGGACTTTCTAGGAAAATTATTTTGAACTTGATGGAAACAACAGTTTTTGTACAAATAAGACAAAAAGTTGTCCAAAATAATTTCTGGACTGTTTGTAGTATAATCGTATATGCAAGCTTTTTTTTAACTTCGTTTACATATTTTATTATCCTGAACGTATCTTTTTTCAAACAAAAACAAATAAGAATTATTAAAATCGAATCCCAATATTTTAAGATCTATGATCGACTACGATTGTGACGCGAACATAATGGATACCCACTTTTAAACTCATAAGTGGGAACACTTATTGTGACGGATGGGAAACTACGGAACCCTACACTGAGCGTGGACCGACACGCTCTTGGCCGGTTTTTCTCCATAGAGATCTACGTTTTGGAATGGGCAACTAGCTTCAACTTTCTGACTATCTGACAGACAATTAAATTTGGCAATTCAAAAGTGCTTGTACAAGGTTTAATTGAAATAAATGCTTTGAGTTTGGAGTTTGAAACATGGTCTACTATCGACAGACCAATCGCAGCAAGCTAAGCCTAACCTGAGCGATCGACCCGTGCGGCTGTTATTACTTAGCCTCGAGCGTTTTAATGAATACAACATGAGAAATGTCTCAATCCAGCCTGCGATCAAACGTGCTCTGTATTCTATTGAACTCAGCAATCGATTCTGCTGCCAAATAGATATATGAGGTCCATATTAGAGAGCAGATCGGTAGATATAATCAGCGATTCGAGCCTTGCTTTACGGTCGAGAGAGCACGTAAACCGCCTGCCCCAATTAACTACGGCAGGCGTTGATCGCTCCCAGCCTTTATCATAATTTCAGAGTGTATTCGGTATATATAAGTTACTTATTTATCTGCGCGAAATTGTTCACTTTCGAGGACTACTGGTACGTAAGCACCGCTTAGAGGCACGTGTAAGCTGTTTGTATACCTAAATGAAGAAAGGGAGTTCTTGGATCCGAGGGTCTTCAACTTTGTCGGTATCTTAGATATTTTACCTATATAATAAGGTGATTTTACTAGTATTTTTTGTATTCTCGGAAGGTATCTATGTTAATTAATGAAGGACCGACGCACACAACCGTGAAGTTTGGCAGTAATGAAAGGAGGCCCAACAGCGGGTGATTCCGGGCTGAAATAATGATGGTGACGATAATTCAACAAAAAAATTCAGAGCATATCAATTAAACTAATTACAGGGACTTATGAACTGTCAAGGAGTCGGTCAGTCAGAAACGAAGCTACTTGATTTATAGAAAGACGAACAAAAAAGAAAGAAACATTGTTTATTCTGCAAAGGCAACACGCACATTGCAAAAAAAAATGTCTTCAACTTATTGAAGCCTGTGGGTCAACATCACTCAGCGGGCATACGGCGCCTACGCTTTCAATATAATAATGCACTGAGAGTGCTGCTTCGGCTACCGTGGCGTTGTAGGGATGTTTGATAAAAATTATATTATATACACTTGCAGGTGTCTGTTGTAATTTTTTTTTTGTAATGGGTTTGCTCTTGACTCTAGGTCAGAGGTGACAGAGACAAAGTCTACGATGGAGTGAGCTTACCCAGAAGAAGCCTGTTCACTCTTACTTTGAAGAGATTCGGGTTGTATGCGCTCGCTCGCTCTCTCTTGATGTATTGTTGTATGTCATAGTAGGTAATACTTGTTTAAGGTCAATCGTTCAATCGGTAGTTTTATATTTTACTAGCAGCGCCCCGCGGTTTCACCCGCATAAGTGTCTATCCCGTGGGAATATCGGGATAAAAACTATACGGGACCTCATGCTCAGCAGTACTGACTTACAACCACTACCAAGGAAGCAGTTCTTTATTATTTAGGTTATTTTTCAGCTCATTGCCAGCCAATATTATTTAAAACTCAAATATGGACTGGAAATTACTCTGATCGTACCGTGCATGGTCCATGGTTTGAAAGTATCGGCACTTACTAAAGCTTACTAAAGCAAAAAATTTGGTTAATCCAAATGCAAACAACAGCTAAGACAAGTTTCAAAGCACACACAAAATGCAAACTGTCCGAAAATAGTCCGCCGCGCTCGGCTGCTTGCAGCGTATTGTGCGATGACATTACAGTGCACGGATTACTAAATTATTATGACAATGTGTTGGAGCACGGAAGTGAGGCATCGTTTTAAATTAAAACAGGTTTCTGTTCTGACTCGTTTCGGAGAATTTCTTTATTTGCATAAGAAGGTCTATCATGCGGTCATGTCACTTATCTATTTGTGTACGTTACCCCAGCAAGAAAGTGTCTCCTAGAGTTATAGGAGTAGAACGTATAATATGTGCCCTATCTGCTGTAAATGTGCCCCCAAATAAAAAATGTGTGCCCCCTGTCGTTTTGGAAAAAAACGGAAAAAACGATTCCTGCTGGGGTAACGTTTTTCTAGCAGGAAAATTCTAAACGAATGATCGGAGAGAGAAAAATTGTGCATGGCCAGAGAGCTTATATGTGTGCCAAAATGTGCCCCAAAA
Source organism: Luperina testacea (assembly GCA_927399505.1). Lineage (NCBI taxonomy): Eukaryota > Metazoa > Arthropoda > Insecta > Lepidoptera > Noctuidae > Luperina > Luperina testacea. The sequence goes on along the minus strand of OV656770.1, from coordinate 17,287,430 downwards.
AAAAAAATCTGTGCCCCTTCAGGTTTTCGAGATATTGCATTTCCTGCTGGAGTAACGTTTTGATGAATCGTATATCTCTACAACCATTGCATGTGCCCCTGTAGAGTAAACATACACGAGTAGCTCTTAATGTGTGCCCCTTTGTGCCCCAATTAGTTTTAAGAAAATATTTATAGTTTTCAAGTTATAGCGGTTTTATGAAAACCCGAAAAAACATCGCAGCGCCTAAATTGGACAAGAAACAAGTTCGCTGAAAACTGTATTCGGTCCTTCTGGACACTAATAATAACCATAGAAAGTTTCAAAACTATTCATGCATGCGTTTTTGCTAAAAGTCAAAACGATGGTGTCCTAACTTTGACGGCAAAATACAAGGAACCGGCTCAATCCGAGATGCGTAGATGTAAACCAAAATCATGTGCCTTTAGTCAAAAATATATGGTGAAAATATTCAGCTTGGAATGTTTCGCATTAAGTAAATATTAACAAAAAACCAAAATATGTAAACAACGGCTGGTTATCCGACCAAATTTGAATGACTACTAAAAAGCGACGGATTCATACATATCGATGACCTTCTTTATTGGACGTATTATACCTAAGCTGTTGTCCGTACAGTCGCGTTCAAAAGTTTTGGGGGCTAATTAAAAAATATATTATATGCACCTTGTGACTATAATAAATGAAACCGCTTGTTGATGTGGAAATTATTATTTTTATTCCCTTAATTTTAATTCTTAAAGTAATTATTACTTCAAATCACAGATCAAAGCACAGATTACTCAAAATATAGCATTCACTGTACTCTAGAAGTCTAGACTAGACAATGTTCAACGTTGATGCATTTTCATCGAGAATCTATTCAACCTCATACAATAAGTTCTCGAGATAAAAACCCATCAATAACCACAGCAAACTTCAGCGTGGGCCATTGTGTAGACGCAAGGGAGTACTTTAATATTATGTTATTATCCATTATTATAAATCCATCAATTTCCTTTCAAACTGTCCAGACGAAGCCTCTCTGTACCAATATTCCACTTCCACGAATCCGTCGAAACATTAGAAATTTTGGAATCAAGATTCCGGGGATTAAATACCTATTCGAGCTAAATTCTTATTATCTACTTCATTATCGAGAATAATAACTTCTTAGAAATTTTGAACCATATTTAATCAGCAATCTAGGAACTACTGAAGTGGCGTGCTCAACAGAACATAAAAAAACTGCTGATTCATTATTACGTAAAATGTAAAATGTTTTTTACAAAGCAAACAACGCGGTTAAAATTTAAACCGGGGTTCTCTGCGATGATTAATAGCAAAAAAAAGTCTACATGTGAAGTCCTCAGATGCTATTAGTGACGTCACCATGTCTGCGTAAATGGCGGCTAGCACATTTTATAGCTCAGTATAAACAAATGGGATTCAAAAACGGAATGCAATTGTGACGTTCATCTTGGTTGTAACTGACTCGATCTATACTGGTCTGTAGTGATTATCATAACAATGTATGACTTACCGGAGGATATCGTAATGCCACGGGACAAGAAAAGAGCGAGAGATAGATAGAAAGATATTTGTCATACCTGGCCTTCAGATACTTTGACATGTTTAATGCATCTTGTCCTCTTTTTTCTCTTCTTTCTACAGAATAATCACCGCCAAAATCATCTAGCACTTCTGTCGCCATTTTCGTCGTGGTCTAAATGCAGACTACTTTGTAGTATTTTGCATGCTTAATACTTTACTCCATCTGTATGAGCGAGCTGACCCAGTTTCTCAGTAAAAATACGTTTGCGACGTACCTACCAATTGAAATTTCCTGCACTAGCAGTGCTATAAATTGACCAATCAGGGCTGGATGACATGTTATGGAGCTGTTTAAACGTGTACAGTTCACAAAAGAGATTAGTTTTAAGAAAAAAATTATTCGACTTTTAACTTTTAACCCATCTTTTGCTTTGCTGAACCTACTCAACAAAGTTAATTCTCTAACATCTGACTTGTGTAATGAAGATCATATTTTTTGCCCAGCGTTTTAACTCTTTTGTTGACTATACCATGAAAGGCCAAGTTTCCGGAGGCACAGAGAGTTGGACTGCGCATGATTGCACCTAATCTAATCTTTGGAGTGACTGGCTTAAACCTCAAGGACGAAACGGCTTTGGTTTGGTCTAAACATTAGCGTTGAAAGCTAAAGCATAAATTTCGGGCTTTAATATTTTCCGGTGGTTGATATTTATGTACTTAAATAAATAGCTTTTAGGAAAAGAAGAAAGGGAAGGAAGAAGAGAGGGGGAAGGGTAGAGATTTCTTTAGAAATAAGCATCACCTTTGTAAATACCTGTTTTTCTGTTCTTTTTTTTCTTGTTTATTTATATATATAATACTAGCCTTTGCCCGCGACTTCGTCCGCGTAGATTTCGTACTTCTATAAATTTCGAAAGTTTATGGTTTATGATCTTTATCATTTATTTAGATAAATAAGTATTTGGGCCAATTTTTAAGTTTATAGATCAAAGGGATCAGAAAACTAAACCGTACCCCGCTTTACACCCCCACAGGGGTTTTCGAAAAATCGTTTGGGATGAGTTCATTACTTGACTCAAAGATTATTTATAACAAATTTCGAGTTAATCGAGCCACGCAGTAAAATCCTGTATCCCTGTATAATTAACGACCCCTTTTCACCTCGTTAGGGGTAGCTTTTCGAAAAACCCAGATACACGTTATTCTTTATTTTTGGTCTTAAGTATAAATACTGAGTGTGGAGTTAATCGGACCGCGCGTTAAAATTCTTCCATACAAATTTTAACACCCCAATCCTCCTTTAGGGGGTAGTTTAGAAAAACAAAAAATGCCAAACTTCATAATTTACCTAGATAAGTATTCGTGCCAAGTTTCAAGTTTATTAACTCAAGGAATAAGATTTTTCATACAAACAAAATCACCCCTTTTTAACCCCCTTAAAGGTTGAATTTCCAAAAACCCCTTCTTAGTGCTCCCTACATTATAAAAGGAAGCCGTGTGCAAAATGTCATATTCCTAGTCCCAGTAATTTCGGCTGTGCGTTGATATATCACCCAGTCAGTAGTCAGTCAGTTTACCATTTTATATATACCTACTATAGATGGAGGGGCCCGTGGCTAAATAATAACAGCGGCACAGGTCGACTGATCAGGTTAAGCCACGCTTGCCGCGGTTGGTCTGTGGATGGGTGACCATCTTTACATACCGTGACTCCTCCGTGCCTCGGAAAGCACATTAAGCCGTTGGTGCCGGCTGTCATTCGTGGATCTTTGACAGTCGTTACGGGTAGTCAGAAGCCCGAAAGTCTGACAACCAGTCTTACCAAGGGGTATCGTATTACCCAGTAACTGGGTTGTGGAGGTCAGATAGGCAGTCGCTCCATGTGAATCAGCAGCATCCGGTTAGACTGGAAGCCGACCCCAACATACCTAGTTGGTAAAAGGCTATGGCAGATTATGAGATGTGAGTACATAAATGGTTAAATAAATAAATAAGGTAGGTACCAGTTTCGCGTGTTAAGTTCTGATGAGTTTTACACTGCGACTAGTGGAAAAAGATCTTGTTTTTTTGTAACGTATTTAGAGGCTTAGACACTCGAATCTACTAGAGTTAGAGTCTACAAACCTCTAAATCGGTTACCAAGTGAAGTTTGTCTACTCTATGGCCTAGAGTCTAGACTCTAGGCCATAGAGTAGACAAACTTCATTCAGGAAAAGTCCTTAGAAACGGGCTAGGTAGGTATATCGAGCAATATTTATTCAACAAAAATCTTATTAAATATTTAAAATGAATTTGTCGTGCACTATTTGGGTTGCATAAATCTTATCGTAGTATCTTTTACTGCTTTGCGCTTTTATTTGCTAGTTCTTAGTGCGGGCTATTAAAAACAGATCCCATAAAAGTACGTAACGTTTATTTGTTACAAATTCTATGAGAAACTCCTCGAGCTCTCGACCGTCAACACAATGTTCTTAGTTAGCGATTCCTTCCACATTAATTATTTGGTGCTTTGTGCCCTCGGGGATAATCTGCCTTATTCTACCTATAATCTGCGTGTAAACAGGAAAATCCCTACATCTAACTAACGACAAACCATTAGTAACTACTTTTCTCGATAAAGGTCAGTTAAGTTGGCAGAAACTCGCGAGTGCTTAATGGCTATGGGCTGAATCAGCACCTTTTACCTGGTCACTCAGGTGCCTATCAATTTGGGACGGAAGGAGGAAATCATTTTCTGAAACGTCACCATTTTTTTGCCGAAAACATGGTCTCGCTTCGTTTTTTTAGGAACTATTTTAAGTTCAGCGCTATCTAAGGTATCTTGTTTAGTGGCTACGTAAGTGAGTGGTAAACTTGTTTTCACTTCAGTAGCTCAAACATGTAGGTTTTGCTGCGTGAAATCAGTGAGCAAAATGCGATTTTGCTCACTGAGTGAGACAAAGTAACTTTTTAATTTTTTTTTTTATTCAGCTTTGGGTTAATCATACAATTCGAAACATTCACATTCTATCTCTTTCCCGCCATTAAAAAGAGAGAGAGACAAAGACCAGCCCTTTCGAAGTTCGGATTTTGAATTCGACCTCAAAGACAAACACGTTCGGAATTACGTACTAACTAAAGAAATTTTGCAAAAAGAAAATTATGTCTTTTAATGTAATTTATTGAATTTTTAACTTATTGTTGTATTTAAACGAAAATAAGTATTAACTGCAAATAAAACTGATATTTAACTTGTAAATATTTATTTCTAGTTTCAATAAATGTTAGGTACGTAGGTAATATATTTTGAATAATAAAATATCATGGGTGCTATTTCCGAACACGCCTTAATTTAAATAAAATAGCGGGAATAAAATTTCGTGACTAGCGTACAGAGTTGAATAAGTTAAAAAATATT